>CM046723.1:45290489-46490489 GCA_025584915.1 Monochamus saltuarius
ATCATTTTATCTCTTTTGTAATTTTTTGTTTAACTGCTTCGTTTTGGAGAAAAACGACATATATTGATAGGTTACAAATGTCTTAGCGGCCCATGAATGTCAGGAAAAAATAGTGAGGTCCCTTATCCCAACAGATCACATCCTAAAAGGAGGGTTTTCTTAAATTTGGTTCGGCATCTTCGTGAAACCGGAAAGTTTATGGATCAGAAGTTCGGAACTTGCGGCCTACATAGAAAATTAAGCCCTTAACAAAACGAACAAATCTTAGCACTGGCAGAAGAAGAACCAAGCACAAGTACAAAGATTGTTTCTCGACAAATAGAAAATTGTACAAAAATGGATGTTCAGCGGACTTTAAAAACCCAACTTCTCCACCCGTATCACATCTAACCCATACACAATATTCCTCCCTAAGATTTTGCTTCTAGGATGCAATTTAGTCGTTGGTTGTTAACACAGAATGATGCAGATAGGGACTTCGTAAGAAAAATTCTATTCACGGATGAGGCAAGCTTTACAAGAAATGGATTGACAAACATGCATAACAGCCACGTATGGACAGATTTGAATCCCCATGCAACCATTGTAGCACACCATCAATTTACATTCAGGGTTAATGTCTGCACGGGAATAGTGGATAATATTCTGTTGCATCCCCTTTTCATACCAAATAATTTAAATTCAGCATCATTTTTAAATTCTCTGCAAAATGAATTCCGATATGTTTTACATGATTTACCTGTTATCGTACGTGACGGTATGTGGATGCAGCTTGACCGTGCTCCACCCCATTATGGTAGAAAAGTCCGACAGAAACTATAAGTAAAAAAACTTTTTATACGATATTGACTCCATTTTTCATGACGCATCTAGTTTTTTATTTACATAAATTCTGAATCACCCTGTAATTTTTTTCTTTACTTATTCGTGCTATTGGGTGTTGTGTTTTAAGATTTTGTTACATAAATAGCTGTTGTCAAATTGCGTAAGTAAATGTTACGTTTTCTTCCATTATTTACCGTTTAGTAAGTATTGCGTATTATTTCTTATTCAGATTACATAAAACCAGGTTCTTCCGAAAAGGACTATACGCAGGACTGCTTCCAACGTCTGCACGTCCACGGGGCCCCAATCACCGGAGCACTTCATTTAGCTGGCGCGATACGCCGCATGATTTATAGCTTAACGAATCGAAGTGTTCTCGGCAATAAATCTACCAGAAAATATGTTGTTATCTTTCGATAAAGGGTAATAAATCCGTTGTCCCATCTAATGCGTCTCTCACAGCCGGTAAACAAATATGAGTGCAGTTTGTTGAACAACGGGACTATTAGGAGATGGGGATAATGTCAACAGTTGTGTAAGTACCAAGTAATAGCATTCGAAATGTCATGAGTGCTTTATTGCAGTGAAATTGCAAACGGTTTGTTGATTCAAGATTATTAGCTCATATCTGAGCCTTAAAAACTTGCTCAAATGTCTCAAATGAACACGAATTTTGTGCACGAAATATAAATAACATTGCAACTGTATTCAGGACAAAATTAACAGCGTTATTAAATTTTAAAAATATTACAGGGTGTTATAGAATGATGTTAAGAAAATCAATCAAATCTACGTTTGAAAATAAGAAAAAAAGTTCATATAAATATGATTTAACTTAGTTTTAAATATATTTTCTTATAAAATAAGTAAATATGGTGAATTATTCCTTTGAAGAATTGGTCGACGTACGAATACTTATTTTATGTAGGTATGCAAAAGCAAACAAAATTTCGAATGAAGCAAGGTGTCTCTATGAAGATGCATTCCTGGCCGCTAAGATTGTGGAACACAAAGCTTGCACGAACAGTGGAAAATCAAGAAAATGTTTTACAAGCGGTTGAACAAAATCCTGCAATAAGTACAAAGCGTTTGGCAAATGAATTAGGGAATATGATGTTAATGTACAGCGCATCCTCCAAGAGTAGCAGCTATATCTTTATCATCTGCAGAGAGTTCAAGCCCTACCTGAGCTGATTTTCCAATCATACTGCAGTATTGTCAATGGCTAAGCAAAAAAAAAATGTAGAAGATCGGCAATTTGCTTCTTTCATTTTGTTCACAGATGAAGCTTCATTTACCAGAAACGTTGTTTTTAATTATCACAATGAAAGTTTTTGGACGGATCAAAATTCATACATAAATTCATGAATCGCGACACCAGCAGTAGTTTTCAGTCAATTAGTGGGCAGGAATTATTGAAAATTGTTTGGTTGGACCTTTTATTTTGTCGAGATGATTTGATGGACGAACATACCTGAATTTTTTTACAGGAAAATCTACCTGCCCTTCTAGAAGCTGTCCCTCTTAATATTGGCTGTCGTTTATGGTTTATGCACGACGGAGTACCTACTCATTTTAGTTGCAATGTAAGAGACTATTTAAATCTTACGTTCCAACAAAATTGGATTAGTTGAGGCGGGTCTACTCCTTGGCCACCCGGATCACCCGACTTAAATCCGTGCGATTTTTACCTTTGAGGGCATCTAAAGCAACTGGTGTATTCTACCCACTTAGCGAATGAAGCTGCATTAGTGGAACGTACTACCAATGCCTGTCAAACAAAACGTCAAACCCCTGGGATATATTGAAAAGTTAGAAGACAGTTGCGAAGGCGATTAAGAGTATGTATTGATGCACAGGGTAGGCATTTCCTGCATTTAACTAGATTCTAAGTTTAATACATTTTTTTCTAACAAATAAAATAAAAATAAACAATTTGCTATAAGTTTCATTGTATCCTGTATGTCAAGATTTTACAAAAAGTGCTCTCAACTCTAAGTTCTACTTTTTCTTGCTGAATTTTGACGCGAAATTTAGGACGCCAACTATTTTTTATGTAAGTTTCTGAAGTTCAATTCTGTATTGTAATGGCTAATACCGTTGAGTGAGAAATTATAGATAGAGGCGCAACCTTAATGGCAAAATGCGTATACGATCTACAAGTTTAACACCCTGTATCTTGAAAACAAAGGCCCTAATAGAAAATATCTATAGGGCAAAATGTGTTTAAAGTCGGACAAGAAATAAAGGCCTTCATGTTTGACGTTCCGTTATGTTACACCGTATTTTACAGTAGGGGTTTTTTGGGCCCGAGATTTGTCCGTCTGTCGAGAACTGTTGTTAACGACAGTCAATTTTGAGTGTTCTGTGTGATTCAATGGTTTAACAAGCAAAGGAAACCTCCGTGAACAATAAGTTGTCGATAAATTGACGAATCTTAGAACCAAAGAGCTGCTATTACCTAATACTATCTCGGGCCCAAAAGTGTATACGCATTTTGCCATAAGGTTGCCTCTATCTATAATTTCTCACTCAACGCTAATACATTAATTATTATGTCGAAAAAGGTGCGTCAGGAGTAAAAAGTCCAAGAAACACTTTTAAGTAGAATTAACTTGGCTTTAGGAGAGCGACACCAATTTGTCCAAGAACCAGTGACGTACAATTTTTTTTGCTAAAAATGAGTACTTAACTGCATGAACGCCACTGATGCTAATATATTACAAGATAAATTTATAAACGTAAAAGTTGACCTTCACTATACCTACATTGTTGTGTACCAAATCTCATATCAATATCTGGATCGATTTCGAAAAATGAAGACTATATTATTTAATAACGGCCATCAAATTAAATTCTACGGCAGCTTAACAGTACTTGAAATGAGTACTTCACGGCCGTTTGAACAAAAACTAATTTTTAATTAAAAATATACGATATTCCTGACCCATCCTCTCTAATTTAGTCCACGTTCTCCAGACCTCGATAATGGCACTCTCAATGTGGAAATAAATTTCTCGATAAAAATCCCACCCGCGAATACGTAGGGATGAAAAATCGCGCCAGATAATGCCCACATTTTAATACCGTCTCGCTCGGCAGCTCCGTTTCCCACTTAGTCGGCGTAGGGAGGTAGGAAGCGGCCCCATTAATCAAATAACCAGGTTAATTAATCCAAGCAAAGGTAAAGTGAGATTAAGCAGACGCCGAGGTTGACTCTTGCGGTAATTGATTATGTTTATTGATGTCGGTTCTCGCCTTTTCCGAGTCAGGCGGTTGCGCTTACGCAAGGCGTATTGGTTTATTGATAAGACGTCTATTCCTGAGCTATCGGATGAATATTTATTTCAGCAAATGGAGATGGAGAACGAGTTGGTAAAAATACTGTAGATAAAAATGCGTGCATCCCACGGGGTGAGATTGAAAAAACTACAATGCATAGTACTACGCGATAGAGGATCAAAAAATAATAAAGAAAAGTCATATACACTAATGTTTGATCGCGTTGTATGTTTAAGATACAGCATTTAAAAATTGCTCGTAAAATTTAAATTTTTTGTCCTAGTAGTAGTAGTAACAGGCAGCGACAGCCTGACAATTAGACCACACGTGGGCCCTTTTTGTCTACCCTACCATCCCATCACCTCAAACCTACCTGACGCCTTGATGAACACCAGGATCTTGCTCCATGGTAGGCCCCTCATCTCTTCTCTTTGCAGCTTCTCGGCGCCAAAGATGCTATATCTTAGTGTTCCAAGGGCCACGCAATATCCTAGAAAATGGATAGGGGTCTCCCCCCCCCTTCTCCACGTTCCGGGCATAAGGGACTTTCCTCTCCTCTATGCCTATCAGTTCAAATGCCTTCTTAGTCTGCAGTGGCCTGTCAGGGCCCTCACCATTTGCTTCACGAACCATCGACTAAGGCTCAGCAGCCACATCGTCCTAGATTTACTAGGTTCATTGAAAAAGTCGTGGGCCTGTCTACATTCTCCATTCCCAATTCCCTATTAGTGTTTGATAAAGCACTATTAATACTACCTCGTGCAATTCCGGGTCCCTAGCAAGGCGCCCCAGATCCGAGACGAGCTAAAAGTCAGCTTTCTCATTACCGGGGGGATTCCAATATGGCTAGGAACCCAGACCAAATCCACCTCCGTTTGTCTGACCAGGAGTTCCAGGGCATCTCCAAACTCCTGAACAAAACTAGATCTCGTCCTTGGAGAGCTAAGGGCGCTAAGTGCAGTCTGACTATCGGCAGCAGATGAAGATTTTCTCCTCCACACAATTCTTCTTCCTTGCCTGCTACCATCAAAATAGCAACAATCTGAATATGTTATCTGAGTATATTTTATTATAATACTAGTAACTTTAACATATTTTATGTAAAATGTATAAAACATCCAGAATATGTAAAACTATTAAAATGGTAATTTTACACACATTTTACAGTGCATAATAGTAGGTATGTGAAATTCTTATATATTAAAAGCTGTAGGTAACTCTCGCTCGCACACTTGACTCAAAAATTGCCCATTTTACCACCACAGAGGCTTTTTTGCGAGACGTGCAACGCCGAACGGCTAAACGCTACGCCTTTCGCCGTCTTTCTAGATTGCCTACGGCGTATTTTGATACCGATTTTTTCGCGTTTTTCTAGCTATTTCCGTCTTTCTGGTGGGTCCTCGCGCCTAATCTACGATTTTCTGTGTGGGAGCGAGACGCAAGACAAGATGGCTACCCTTGAAGGAAAATCGAGAAACGTCAGACAAGTTGACAGATGCGATGTGATAATGACAAGCAATGGAAATTCGAGATTTTTATGTATTCCTTCATCTATTTCTATAAAATATTATATAGAAATTTAAATTTGAACCTTCTAAAATGTCCAGCATGCCTTTTAGGTCTGGGTTTAAAATTCGATTTTATAACGAAAATTGCTTAAGTTTCAGTCGACAACAAGGCGCACCGCCGACCAAAATCACCGAAACGTCAAACGTATGCTCCGGTAATGACATCTCGGAATAAAACGTAGGAAATTCGGAAAAATGGGCCGACTGGAGGCCGACAAAGACCAAAAATTGTAAATTTGAAGTCTCTAGAAAGTTTCCCGTACCCGAGCGCTGGGGTTTGAGGTCGTTTATACATTGAACTTTGCATAAATACGAGTGAAACGTGTCGCTTCAATTTATAGGGTGATTTATAAAGGCTTGATAGACAGTGTTAAAATAAAAATTGACAAAAAAATTATAAAATTCCAAATTCGAGGAAATTTTCGGTTCTTTTGCTTCGGAATGGTTGTGCAACGTGCAAAAGACTGTTTCGTATCCAAAGTGTTAAAAAAAACTCAAACTTAAGGGTATTAAGCAAAATTTTTGATGAAACTTCCATCAAGAATCTATTATGACACTCACTAACGGAGCAAATACAGACTGTTTAAAAATAACGAACCATTCTCTAAAAACCCTTTAAATTCATGGAATTAAAAAACAATTTTTGATGAAACTCTTAGCATTAAAATACAGGATGTTGAAAAAAAATAACCAAACTCGATAAAACACTAAAAATTACCAAAATATGCCAACCACTCTTCTAAATTATAGAGCGCCGGATTTTTCCCACCGCTATGGTGGGGAGTTCAGCCAAAGTCACGTTTACATTTTATTATTCACAGGCGTAGAGCCACGCACAGTAATGGCAATTAATTAAAAGCCGCGCGCAGCGCGGCTAGAGGGCTTTAGCCCGAAGAAAGGTCAAGTCGGCGATAACTGACTTGCCACCTTTCTAGTAATACTATAAATTGTGTTTGGAGCTATAAACACATCAACAAATTGTAATACATAGATCGACAATTGTAAAAGCGATTGCTATTAATTTTCTCATCATTATATGCTACTAACATAGCCTTTCTATCACGAGAAACAAGCTTCTTATTGGGAAACCGCTGTCGCCGATGAATTTAATATTTTCGAGTGGAATATTCAACGGGGGCCCCATAAACAATGAAAAATTATTACACGGTAATGCCGCTCTAATGCCCTTTGTGCGGCGGCCGTAATGCCTCATGAATATTACAGTTCGATTCTGTTAGCAAACACGGGCGGCAGCGCGGAATCCGCCGCGCCGCTGAATTATAAATACACCTTTGTTTAAAAACTAAGGATTATGTAACAAAATGATTAATGTTTTATTAAGTTGAAATGTTATTGTGCAGAGGAATTTGGCGTCTACACTTCCCCGGACGCAGATATATGGCCCGGCGCTACTGGGAATTTCCTACCTTGTGTGTTCGCGGCGGAAGGTAATTTGTACCGACATGCTCGCATATATTTCAGGCATTTTCCTGCTGCTATGCTACGGTATTTAAGTAATGCAAATATGAAAAATATACGGGGTGTATCGAAAAATGTGGGAAATCTGTCGAGCGCAGAACAGGAAAAAATAAGGTGACAAGTTTCCTGCAGGCACTCCCTACGGAGTTATGTGTCCCTGAAAGACGCCACTGAAAATCGTTGTTTTTAATAACTTAAAATACTCAATACAGAGTGTTCCTTAACGATATGCGAATATTTAAGGGGGTGATTCTACATCGAAAATTAACGATAGTTTGCTCTATAAACTATGGTCCAAAAGTGTTTCGTTACAAAAAAACGGGATCTTAAAGTTGGTAGTGACAATTAATAAAGGTTCATATTTTACCTAAAAAGACAATAAAAAAATTATTCCAGAATTTTAGCTTGATATTTAAAAAATGGGGCAAAACCCTTTTTTCCTACGGAAAGTCGGCGCCTATGATAAGAATCGACTGAGATGGCTTAGATTCATAGATAAAGCTTACATCTGTCAACAATGTCAACTACCATGCGGTCGTCTTTTTGTAGCGTTTCTAAATGTAGAAACGACAAAAATTAACATTCTTATTAGTAATAATACCTGATAGATAGGTAACAGTTAATCCAGTTAGCTCTAGTATTTTGCATTTGTTTTTCCTTATTTCGTTATAAACTGGTAAAACTACATATTCGCTCATTACAGCCACTCACTACCGATAAAAGACACTTCCCGTTGGTACAATTAGATAAAATGCCTATTTATTATAACAAAATCGAACGAAAGTAATAGATAATAGACAAGTTTTAATGTAACCGCGGCAGTCTTGTCTCATAACCTAGAAAACCAAACCGACGAACTATATTGTGGGAAAGTATCTGCACCCAACACAAAAGTCTTTATTTAACAACTATAAAACGTTTAAAAATTAAAAGAGGCACTAAAAACTGAAGAAGAACACAAAATTACAACGTAAACACAGGAATTGAATTGACATGACAGCGATACCGACTGAGCGACTGTTGCATGCTTGTAGAGTAGGTAGTTGGTAGTTGGGAGTACTCTACATTGGCGGCGTTAAATAAGGATTTAAATAAGATCGAAAATATTTTTTTTAAAAGGTGATTCCGTTAATTCTTATTTTTCCCTATCCCCTCTTAAAATATTTGTACTAAGTCATAGTTAACCCTGTATAAACATAATTTCTATCTTTAACAGTGGCGTGCGCACGAGCATTGACTATAATATTTTTAACAGAAAAATGATACGCCAATGCCAATCTTATACTAAAAAAGGTACTCTTGTTTATTCTCGATAAAATGAACCGTTTACGAGAAACAATTTTTAAAATAGACAATACAACCGTTTAGTTATGATACCCAACATTAGGAAAATATTTAAATTTGGCAACGACGCATCAGACCGATACCGAGTTGATTTGGAAGGTGTGAATAAACCGATGCTGCAATTTTGCTGAACATTTAAAAATTATTTGAATTAAATATTCGTATTATATTAATTATTCCCTATCTTCCCTTAAAACTGATGACGTTATGACCGAATTACCCTGTATAGGATGTCCCATTCGAAATAAGGAATTAGCAACTACTGTTGCTTTTCCGAATTTGCTATATCTTGCAAACATGCCTGTATTATTTTCTGGTACCTACCAGAACTGATTTCGAACAAAACTAGCTCAGTCGCAATAAACTGCTGCCGAAGGAAAATTTATGTGGGAAGTTTTTCAAGAACAAAGTAATACATTTAGGAGAAATTGGTATTAAAAAAGTTCTAGTCCACTCGCAACAGTAGGTGTAGGAAAGAAAATATATCAGATAAAGTCGACTCGTTTTTGAATCTTGTTCACGAAGGAAACAATATTTCAGCTAGGGAGGGATAGATATTTATGAAACAAGTGCGAAAAGTAGCTTATTTGTGCATTGAAGTATGTCATCATAATCAGAACGAAATACAATTCTTGTACGTTTATAATAAATGATTACTTTAATTTTAGAGGAAGATTCCTTATGTTTTACGAATAAATGTCTCTCAAATGTAAGATTTATTCCATAAGTAGTTTTCATAATATATGCAGGTAAGATTTTACTTTGTGTGTTGTGTGTTAAAACAATCAGAAAACATACTACTTTATATAGATTATATATATACTATAAATTAAACTACAGCGATAATATTATCAATAAAAAAATGGTCTGAATTTTTTTCTGTCTTTTCGATTTCATTTATACGGAAAAAGTTTCATATTGTAAGATATAGCAATCAATTTTTTTTTGTCAAAAACTCTTTTTAAAAATACAATCTTCCTTCCGCGAGTTTCTATCACTTTCCGTTTCACAGTTGTACTTCTTTACCACTTTTTTATTCGCACACATATGCTATTCACGTACAATTTTGTTAATGAAATACACACCTCAACATCCCTTACACTCATATTTTGACCTCGAACTCTAAACTCTTCATAGATGTCATCATCCGATATTCTCACTTGTTAAATTAGGACGATTTTGAGAATACGTTGTAGAGCTTGAATTATTCTCCATTCTTAAGAACACAATATCACTAAAATTAATTACATTCATTAACGAAAAGATATACCCAAAATTTTGCCCGGCCGAATGATATACCCGCCTATGATAGCGCTGGAAGCGAAACAGGTGAATCCGGCAATTCGTCGCAGCCAATCAAAGGCTGCAGCGCATGCGTACTTACTGCAGCAGAAGCTGTGTAATCGGGTATGCTCTCAGAGATATGCGGCACACGATTTTATAGGAAAAATATACGGGCTGCATGTACCTATGCATGTAAGCATGTAAGGTATTTCTTTGTGTCATCTGTTATAAATTGTGAGTAGGTTTATAACATGTCACTCTCTAAATATTTGGCGTCAAGTATAGTAAGAACATGACATATATTTCCAGCACGTCTCAGTGTTGTAGCGAGTCTCTGCTCTGTTTATTTGCCCCAAACTAGTAGCACCCCCAAGTTTAGTAAGTTTAGAAATACAAGTCCCCAGCCATCCGTCTTTACCTAAAATTTGATATCGGTAATCGAAGTTGGGTCGAGCATGAACACAACCATCGTGTCCTCGTCCATTATAGATTACCTCATAAAATAAGGAGGCAATCACACCAGTAATCATTATTAGCTTGCCGTCCCAAACGTCGTAAAGGCCGTCTGTACAGCAGGATCTAGACGCTTAACGATGGGATAGTACATTGTCGAAACGTTTCTGGAAATTTAACACCGGAGAAAGAAAAATGTTTGTGCGGGTATCGATTTCGTAAATTTAGAAATTTCCAACGTGCTTTTCTGTTGTGAGGATAGCTTTTCACTTCTACTTTATGATTTAGATGCAGGAATACACTTTTTTAAGGATTATGGCCTTTTTTAATCACAATTACTTACGTTATTTGGAACATATTAAAAAAAGAAGAATTTTAATATCTCCAATATAGTTTCCATAAATATACAGGGTGGTCGCGATGTAATGGGCCAAAATTCATGACAAGATTGCTGACGTGAAAATATTTCGATTTAGACAATCTCACCTTAGTCCAAAAGTTGATAGTTACAGAGATACAGGGTGTTTAAGGCAAAATATTATTTTAGTATTTTTCTTATTTATTTCATATTAAATGCTCATATCAAGATGAAATTTTGGTGTTAGGGGTTTTCTGGGGCGAGAGATTGAAATATATCCATGGTTTGCTTGTAGCTCATAGAGAGCGCCACCTGCGCTAGGTCGAATGCGTTGAAAACGACAGAACTTTTTTATCTTTCAAAATCTAATTTTCAGGTAGCAAATTCTGATTTTACAACTTCTTTTACACAAAAAGCTATACTTTTTGATAGTCGCTATCTTGCACCGTTCTCGTAAAATTTGCCATTAAAAATTCCAATGTATTTGCATTCAATTACAAATCGGCAAAAATGTTCAAGTAGGCTTATGTTAAAATCCAATTTTGACATTTTCCACTTATCTTAGTGCTGTCAGTAATATTACAGTATTATTCGTGCCTTATTAAAAGTATTCTTTACTTTGATCTAAATCGTAGTGCGAGATAACTTGCCACGCCATAATTTATTTTCAAATGGAGAAATGCGCGATATGGTTTGCGTTTATGCGCAATCAGATTATGTTGGACGTCGAGCGCTTCGTCGGTATTCAGACTTGTATCCGAATAGAAGGCAACCAAATCGGAAACTATTTCAAGAACTTTTAATAGACTTGAGAAACTGGTAGTTTTCGTCCTAAAAGAGACAACGCAGGGTGTACTACTACAGTTCACCAAGAAGAAGAAATTTTAGTAAGAGTGGCCACCAGAAGTTAGCAGCAGGCAGGTAGCTAGAGAAACCGGTGTTAGTAAAACAACAGTTCTCAAAATCTTTCACAAGGAAAATTACACCCGTGCAAAATCTTTTAGTGGCAGACTTACCAACTAGATTACAATTTGCTCATTTTATGTGCAATCAGCAAAACCTTGACCAGGAATTTTTGGATAATGTACTATTCACTGATGAAGCGACCTTTACTCGTCGAGGAATTTTCAATTTTAGAAACAAGCACATGTGGGATAATGAAAATCCTCACGTAGTCAGTGAGCGTCACTTCCAACATGAATTTAAGATAAAAGTTTGGTGCGGAATCATAGAAAATCACCTTTTGGGTCCACATGACCCCTTCCTCCAAATCTAAATGGTAACTTGTATTTAGATTTCCTGCAGCACCATTTAGTTGACTACCTCGACGATTTACCACTGAATACACGGCAAAATCTATTTTTCATGCAAGATGGAGCTCCCCCTCATTATTCTGTCAGAGTACGGAACTATTTTCACCACATTTTTCCAGATCGTTGGATCGGTCGTGGAGTCGAATATTATGGCCTCCTCGTAGTCCTGACTTTAATCCTATGGATTTTTGTTTCTGAGGTTACATGAAATCAGTTGTCTATAGAAAACTATAAACACCTGCGAAGAGCTATGGCAGAAAATTGTAAATGCCGCCGAATCATTTCGTAACAAGAATCTCTATTTTAAAATACGGCAGTCTTTGAACAAACGCGTTAATAAATGTATTGAAGTTGGAGGCGGACATGTTGAATATTCGTTTGTTCATCACAATTTATAATTTGAAATAAACTCTTGTTCTTTTTGACAATCGTACCTTATTTTATCACTCGAATTACCAAAGCTAAATATCTTGAGAACGGTGCAAGATAGCTACTATCAAAAAGTATAGCTTTTTTGTGTAAAAGAAGTTGTAAAATCAGAATTTGCTACCTGAGAATTAGATTTTTGAAAGATAAAAAAGTTCTGTCATTTTCAACGCATTCGACCTAGCGCAGGTGGCGCTCTCTATGAGCTACAAGCAAACCATGGATAAATTTCAATCTCTCGCCTCAGAAAACCCCTAACACCAAAATTTCATCTCGATATGAGCACTTATTATGAAATAAATAAGAAAAAACTAAAATAATATTTTGCATTAAACACCCTGTATCTCTGTAAGTATAAACTTTTGGACTAAGATGAGTTTGTCTAAATCGCAATATTTTCACGTCAGGAATCTAGTCATGAATTTTGGCCCATTACATCGCGACCACCCTGTATAAGATAAGGTACCTACTCTTGTTGAAATTTGATGTCAACAACAGTTTTCGAGAAAAATGATTTTTAATATACTTAAAACATAATTGGCCTTAAATGAATGAAAATAAACAATTTTGAGTGTTCAATATAATAAGCATTCATTGATTGTGTGCTATTATTGGACCTGTTTTTGCAGCAGCTTATTTATCTTTACTCGTATACAGAATGGGAAATCTATTATTTTAATCAAAACCCATATTTATATACGATTTCCATGCTTGCGGACAACACAGTACATACGCTTAGAATAGTTAATTTGTCATTTGTAATATTATTAGGTGTTATTGTTTTAAATATACATTGGTATTGAATAAATAGACTTGTTCCGACCAATATGGGCACAGAAAGTGCATCTCACTGGGCAAATGGAAGAAGTATTACATTAGGCCATTATGTAGATACGAATATAGCATACAGCGTCTAATAAAAAATATTTCTCCGGGCCAAAAATAAAAAATAAAAATGTGATATAGGACGATGAAGAGCGACGAAAGGAGAATTGCAACATTGTTTGTTTGTGAAGACTATTTTAATGTGAGATTAACTGGAAATACAGGTCCCAGTAAACACACGTACGTATTTTAAACGTTTTATCAACGTATCATTGGTAGATAAACCGTGTTACGTTACAAAATCGACGGTTTGGTTTTGGTGTAAAAAAACACGTTTATAGTATAACGTTATAAACACGTTTTATTTTATTTAAAATCCTCACTAGTCATTAATGTCAATGACAAGGAATATCAGATCGTTATTTTATTATATAAATAAAAATTTCAAATATAGGATGCATAAAAGTTACATCCCTACATCTTTATTACCTACCACTTCCGGATTTCAACAATGAAAATTTAAATAAAATGCCCTATGTATTTTTCCTTGTTTTGATAAATACGGTTACCGAAAACATTTCGTCTTATTAAAAAATTTCATATAAGAGAATGTAAATTTTCACATCCACCACCTAAAAAAATAACATTAAAAAGCGACTTTATTGAAATTTCATGTAAATTAGGAAGGTATACACCTACATTTGACAAGTAATATTTTTCTGTTGTTTTAAGTGCAGTTATTTGTGCGTGTTCGTTTTCTTATAATTAAAATATTGAAATAATAACTTCAATTAATATTTCTTATATCAAAGCTTGCTTTACTTACAAATTGCCGCTTCTCTATAAGATGCATGTGTAACTTTGTGGTTCACCCCCGGAGGGGTTTCATTTTACTTCAACAGATGTCGCCCACTTCGTGAGTGTTCCCAATATTTACTTTCAGAAAGCTACTTCTATGGGGTTAGAATTCGTTTGTATACACAATAAACAGAACATGTAGTAATAAATCTTTATGTTCATTTACGGATTTTGCATTGCGTTAGAATTTAAGTCAAAATAAACGTTTTTTACACGTTCAATTAAATATGTATAAGAACCTTTTTAAGAATAATTCACTTGATTGGTCGAATATAAATCACGTGATACTCGCTGCATCGAGAAGGGTAGCGCAGTCCCAGTCAGGAGTCAAGTTAATCTGCCAGTTGTCGAAGCTGTCCTTTGTGTTGTATTACTTCTGGGGTAAGTAATTCTCTATATTTGTTTCTAGCATTTCATCGCTATATATAAATGTAGTTGTAAATATTGTTGTAAATCTATCGGCAAGAAAGAAGTTACGTAGGAATCTAACAGTCATTATGTAGAATTGTAGATGATTCTCATTTTCAATATGGCCGTTGGCTTGGCGGCCAGTTAGAAGTTACGTAGGTGGGTCAGGCATTGAAGGAGTAATGCGACGAATAATGAAATTTATCATGGCAAATCAGTTACGAATTCAATTTAATTAGAAAGACCGTTATAACAAAGTGACATTTGAAAACACAACAGCTATGAGCATTGTTTTAGGTAACATAAAAAGTAATATGTGACCACTGATTTCAAATTGTACTTTTGATTCTAGAAGGAGCAAAGCTCAACTTCCCCGCAAACGAGAGAAATGATCTGCGAGTTGCCTGGGCGGTAAAGGAATGGCTGAAGCATTCGGCTGCTAGATTTAGCCAAGGCACGAAAAATAAATAATAATGTTTGATAAGCTGTAGGTACATTATTTTTTTTAATAAATTTAAATATGAAAACTGTTCTTATTTAATTGTATTGATAATTACGTTAAAAGTAGCTTTTAAAACTACCAATTTAAATTAAAATCATCAGTGCATTTAATGCAATAAAAACGTTTAAAATAACGGTATAACAATATAAACGTACAATGTACGTTAAAAAATAACGTATTAAAAACGTACATTTTTATCGTGTAATATACGTGTTACAGTTACTAAATTATAACGTGTAAACGTTAGTGTCTTGCAACGTGTAAACCAGCGACATTTGAAAGTTGATTCTACGTTATGAAATTACCTATTTTTTAAATGGTGTTAAGTCATAATAAACGTTTTATATACGTATGAGTGTTTATTGGGGTAGGTTTAAGTTCATTGAAAAAATGTAAAGTTGTAAAGAATCAATTAAACTTTCCTATTAAGCTACCAGAAAGTATACAGGGCGTTTATAAATTCAATGAGCAAGCTTACATTATTTCCCATTTATTGTATTCAGCGCTTCATTCCGATTTCAAATAACATGTTCTGTATTTGCTCTAACATTTACGTGATGTAGAATGTTATTTTAGGCATTTATACAATTTTGCTATCTAACTTCACTACATTAAATTACCTGTTTTATTATGAAAACATAATAACCAAACGAATAAGTTACGTTTAACGCTGGCGTTTCAAGGACAAAGAATCGAACCTAAAGATGTACAAAGAAAAATGGACCCTGTAGATGGAGGTTCTTATTAACGTAGAACTAAAATATAATGCTAAAACAGAATACGCTCGAGGACATGAAAAACCATGAATCCTTCTTCATTTACATCAATTCAAGTATTACTAGTTTCTTAAAAGAATTCGGCTAATGTGATAATGTTTATAATGCTCCTATACAATTTTCTAAATATGCAGTTGACATGTAATTCAGGATATTTTCCTTTAGTTTTTTTGGGTTTTTGCCACACTTCTGAAAAATAATAGAGATTAATTAAATAAGCCCTTGCGCCAAACGGAACAGTCAAGGGTTATTTTTGAAACTATGTTTGCCTAACCAAAAAATCTCACACTGAAAAAAACAGATAAGTAAAAAAATAACAAAAATCACATCACTATCGCGCACTTCCGTATTATTGACGTTTCGAAAACCTCCTGTTTTCGTTCTCAAAATCGTATTAAAAATGTTAAACGTATGTCAAGTTTGACAGTTTAAAATTGACAAACTTGACATACGTTTAACATTTTTAATACGATTTTGAGAACGAAAACAGAGAGGTTTTCGAAACGTCAATAATACGGAAGTGCGCGATAGTGATGTGATTTTTGTTATTTTTTTACTTATCTGTTTTTTCAGTGTGAGATTTTTTGGTTAGGCAAACATAGTTTCAAAAATAACCCTTGACTGTTCCGTTTGGCGCAAGGGCTTATTTAATTAATCTCTATTATTTTTCATAAAGTATTATATAACTATTATATAAACGATAACATTTTAGTACGTGAAAATACAATTAAAGATTTAGGTATATACTTTGATAACGAATTACGATTTAATGAACATATAAATAGGAAGACACAAGAAGCTGTAAAAATGTTGGGGTTTATTATACGCAACTGTAAATCTTTTACAAACACAGAAGCATTAAAAACATTATACTATTCATTTGTACGATCTAAATTAGAATACGGGTCTATAATATGGAATCCTTTTTATCAATCTCATAAACGTGTTGTGGAGCAAGTGCAAAGGAGATTTGTAAAATATTTATTATATAAAGAAACTGGTAATTATCCTGAGAGAGGAATAGACAACAAGTATCTGTTACAGATTTTTAACTTAGAGAGTTTAGAATATCGTCGAGTTTGCTCGTTAATTATGTTCCTGTTTAAACTTCTTGGTAATAAAATTGATTGTTCAGAAATTCTTTCCCAGATTTGATTTTTAATACCAAGACTAAATTCAAGACAGAATATTACATTTCATCTCAATCATCCAAACACAAATGTTATGCTAAAGTCTCCATTGTACAGTATGTGTAGTAATTTTAATAAAATATCTAGTATATGTAATGTGATGAGTTAGTAGATTGTCGTTATGATACTCGTATTTTTATTATAGGTGTAAGTTGTCCTGTAATTGGGTGTCTACCTGTTGGGCAAATAAACTATTATTATTATTATTATTATTATTATTATTATTAGACTGTTTCAAGAAGCAAAAAACTAAAAGAAAAAACTAAAACTATACCGCGTCACAAATAAATAGCTTTAGACAATAATTCAGGATATTTTATGATAACCCGTAACATATGAAAGTGGTGCTTTTTCCTTATTCTAAATCACTTGTCAGCTTGAAAACTGTGATACAACTTGGAGAAAACTGATTATTGCTGCCAGACACATGTTCTGGCCTTTCAATATTTTGTAATACATTTCAAATGCAACTTTCCCCTCATTTTTCCAGCTACTTCAACCAGAGAAAGAGTAAAACTGAGAGACCCTCAAAACTATTTTCAAATTGGAAGCTCCTAATTTCTGCTAGAAAGAAAACAATTACATAAAGCGGGAGGCGCCCATCGACACGGAATGATTTAAAGGAAGAATCCTGCTCAATGCCCTTTTCTTGGTCTGGGGAAGGTGGCGTTTGTTCGGGAATAATTATTTATGGTGCCATAAATCAGGGCCAGCGTGGATTCAACGTCGGGTGGCCGCGAAAGGGTGAATCGGAGGGGGATGGAAAATATTAGTCTTTGTAGAAGAATTACTTAGTTTCAAAGCGTAGAATTAAAGTAAGACAAAGGCACATACGAAAATACTATAAAAATCAAAGTCTTTTTTTTTTCAATTTTGAATATACAGTGCGACGATAAAGTTTTGCCTCCTCAAAACTGGTAAATGGTTCGTAGGATGTCTTTGGGAAAAACAGGTCGACTTTTATTTTCGTAATAACCTTCTATTAAATTACTAACATTTATATGGTACTTCCGGTTTTCCCGGAAATGACGTCATCTTTATCTTTAAATGGAACATTAATAGCTTTATCATAGATATCAATTCTAAGGTAAATTCTGCATCAGATCATATGGCACAATGCCTGTCAAACCTTGACAGATCGTTCAAAAACAATGAAAAACTTGTCATCAGATTGAATAAAATATTTAACAAAACCTAAGACTTTATCTCCGCACTGTAGAAATAAGTTCAAGGTAATAATAATTATTATAGCGACGATTATTTTTATTTATTACTACTACTTTCACTGAAATATGAAATTAAGAACATTTTTTAAAATACTTGTAACTTATAAACAAAAACTAATTAGACCTGTGTTCATATAAGAAAAAATGTTTGTCATTAACCCATCTACCATTCGCCAAAGTTTTCCATAGAGCCTGCAGAACACTCTGTATATGCCAGTGTTATCTCGAACTTCCAATTGAAAAATATAAGTAGGGTACTGCTTAAACATAACCACATTTAAATAGGTTACACATATATAGACGTTTGATGAATATGAAACTATTACACTGTATTATTACGAGTTATATTTAGTTTTGTCGATACTGGATTTGTATCAATAATAGTTGTACTTATTTTTAACGAGCATTTTTGATAGATGGCGACATTATACCAGTATGACTCTATTTACGTACAAATTGCCCAAATTAATATCTTTTCATAGCTATCTAAATAATTAAGTATACAGTGTCCTAAAATAGATGTAAAGATGCGTAGTATTCACGATAATATGTAAGTTACAACAAAATATTTTTTAGAAATTAAATCACAATATTGCTCATAATAATTGATATAGAAATTCGAAAATATTATAATAATTCACAAAATTGTAAACATGATTTAATTACTAAAATACTAGTGTAGTATACCACCTTATACGAAAGTCGCTGGTTTAAGAAATACAGGGTGTTAAAGATTTAAATTTTATTCTGAAATTTCTCAACGTAAGTGCCTAAAGCACCTATTTCGCGACATGTATCGAACAAGATTTTTCGTAAAATTCTCAAATAAATATTCAAAACAGTTTCGACATAATCTTCGATTGCATTTGCTAATATGATCGCTAGACTATTTTATTGCCGGTGTTATCTTCTTGCAATATTGAAGTTATTCGAAGTGAAGAAAAACATATATGTTCACCTAATGTCCAATTATCCGATTTGAAAGATTGTGTTATTAATATTTACAATAATAAATAATTCGGTTATTTTACTTTTACGCACATGTGCGTAAAAAAGATTGTTTTAAGCACGTGCACTGCTTTTTTGGCACCTTATTTTTCATCATAAATGTGATGGGTGGTGTCTGTCACTGTTCTTGACACAATTGTTTGCATCTTCATGACAATGTTGCTCCCGCAATTTTTTGGGTCGCCCTATACACATAAGTAATTTTGCGGTGTAATAGACGCAACTCTGCTGTTATTATGTCCAAAGTACTTGTACCTATTTTAGAATACCAATATCGATTTCCTGTAATGAAACTTTCAGGGTTGTTACTGAAATTAGTCGACAGAAATATGAAATATCGCCGTGTCCAATTGGAACTGAACGGTCGGCAGCGTGAAGCTTTATTTTGCCGCCAAAGTGGAACTCTGTTTTCAGGGCCCGCTCTAATTCGCTTTCCCCGTTTGCCCCCGCACCCGGCCACCGCGATAATGACATTAGCAGCTTAAAACATTACTTAATGGAACCTCAAATAAGTTCTTCCCGAAATTAGATTTTTGCCGCCGATGGGGTTTTAGTTTTGGTTCGAGAATGGAAGTGTTTCGGTAGAGACCACTGGGACTGGGATCTGCAAACCTACTACTAACACTACTAAAAGTGACTTTAAAAAAACATGGAATGACTATTAAAAAAGGAAAGAAACACGTCTAAAAGTCACCATTCTACTATGAAATTTATAGAGGGTTATTGAATTGAAACTTTTTGTGGTGAAATTAAAGTTTTTATAGTCCTCTAGAATGAAATGTACGAGGTGTGGCAGTTAAGTTCCTGGAATTTAGTTATAACTCGGAAACTGGCAACACTGCATCGTTCGTCAACGTTTTTCTATCTTCCTTTTGGTTTCAGTCCGAGGTCGATAGAACGTTTGGTTTGTGTTTTATGTGTATTTTTTAGAAGTAACTTTTTTAGTGGCGTCGTGAAAATGAGTGACTTAAATTACAAGCAACGTGTTGTGATTCAATTTTTAGTCAAATCTGGCGAAAGAACCTCGGAATCCTTCGAAAACGGCAGGTGGTGTATGGAGACGAGTGCATGTCAAAAACAAGCGTGTTTGAATGAGCAAAACGGTTCTAGGAGGGGCGTGAATCGGTAGAAGACGATCCACGTGAAGGAGCTCCCGTCACCTCTCGTACTGACGCGAATGTTGACCGTTTGCGTGCACTGATTACGTCTGACCGGCGCCTAAGATTTCGTGCGTTGTCTGACGAGTTAAACGTTACCAAAGAAACCGCTCGCAAGATGTTACACGAAAATTTAAATATGCGAAAGATTTGCGCAAAGATGGTGCCAAAAGTTCTCACCAGTGAACAGAAAGAAATGCAAAAATCGATCTGCGAGGATTTATTGTCCCGTATTCGAGGCGACGGTAGAGACTGCATGAGTCAGGTAGTTACTGGAGATGAGACCTGGATATTTGAATATGGCCCCGAAACCCGCAAACAAAGTCAGCAGTGGGTGGAAAACGGTGGAGAGTGGCCAACGAAAGCAAGAATGTCCAAGTCACGACTGAAGGCAATGCTGATCGTTTTTTCGATATCCACGGCATCATTCATCGTGAATATGTTCCTGCCGGCCAGACAGTAACTGGACAGTTCTATGTTGGCGTCCTGAAACGGTTGCGGGCCTGCGTTTTCCGTGTGCAACCCGAAGAACCGCTGCATCTTGCACCACGACAACGCGCCATCCCTTTCCTCGTTCATTGTGCAACAGTTTTTGGCAAAAAGGCATCCCAACGTTGCCGCACCCAGCCTATAGCCCCGATATTGCCTGCGATTTTTGTATTCCCCAAGATGGAGTCGCACCTCAAGGAAACTCATCATGGCTGCGTACAGGAGGTGAAAGAAGCTGAAACCGTGGTGCTGAACGGGTTAACTGCGGAGAATTACCAAGGGTGCTTCCAATCGTGGGACCAACGTTGTAATCGTTGTGTAGAATTAGAGGGAGATTATTGTGAAGGTCGATAAAAAAAAATACAGGAGTAGCTCTTATCACATAACAGCCAGCTATAACTTGTTGACGTAAGAGCTGATCAGATTCAATATGAACCTTGTAAACTAATGTCTTGAGGTGTCTTCAAACAAAAATCAATAAGGTTCATATCGAGTGACATGGGTGGCCAAGGTTGACCTGGTTCTTGACTGCCTCGTCCAAAGTTATTACTGAATTTTTATTTAAAAATTCACGAGCAGTCAAACTAAACTGTGGAAGCCCTGACTTTGTCTTAGCGCATAGGGAACATCGTCAAGTAGTCCAGGTAAAACGTTTTCAAGAAAATGTCTGTAG
Source organism: Monochamus saltuarius (assembly GCA_025584915.1). Lineage (NCBI taxonomy): Eukaryota > Metazoa > Arthropoda > Insecta > Coleoptera > Cerambycidae > Monochamus > Monochamus saltuarius. The sequence continues at coordinate 45,311,934 of CM046723.1, forward strand.
GAGCACCGGTTAAAATTCTTGGCAACAAGTAAGGCCCAACAACTAAATCTCCAATAATCCCCACCCATACATTCAAAGAAAACTGATGTTGAAATCGAGATTCCATTATGACATTAGGATTTTCATCAGACGAAACGTGTTTATTTTAACAGTTAATTATATCATCCTTAGGCCGCGTCGATAAACAATATGCCAGCGATAAAGTTAACATTTTTTTGCAAAATCCAGTGGCAAAATTGTAAGCGAGTAAGATAGTCTTGCGGCAGTAAGCCGTGAACTTTTTGTATGTGATACAGGTATAACGGTTGATGCTTCAGAACGGTCCAAACTAATTTATGTTTCACATTAAATTTCCAGTGATCTTCCTAGTACTAGTATTTGGGCCTTCTTCAATTTCGTGTAGAATAGCTTTTTCCAACTCAGGCGTTCCAACACTCAAAGGTCGTCCAGGAATTGGTCTTTTCTGAATCGAGCCTAATTCGGAAAGACGTTGAAAAACATTTTTGAACATTTTTGGATTTGGGGTTTGGTTGATTTGGAAATTTTTTCATATAAATTCGCCTAGCCTCAGTACGATTTCCATCTTCAAGACCGTAAATATACCATTTTGATTATTTCAGCATTTGAATATGCATAAGCCATTATTAAAACTAAATCTTTTCAAAAATTATACTTATTATAAATTTGACAATACACAATATTAAATAATAGACGGCTTCTTATTATTATTGTTTTGCATGGCCTCCCTAAGATATGTTTAAGTAATTTAAGTAATTGTGTAAAAACGCACTTGGTCAATTAAGTCAATTTTGTTATTAATCGGTTTGGAATACAAAACAAGTGGAAAGCAACAAAAAGTTAAGATAATACAATGGCGCATATGATGACCGATATTTGTAATATTATACAGGGTGATATAGTTTATTTGGATCGATGATACCCACATCTCCGCCACTTTCTGTAGCTGAACATCCTAATTTTTGGCCGCAGGAGTTTTTGCCTATACTTAAGAAACACCCTGTATGCACAATAATTATAACACGCGTTAATCACAGATGCCTCCCACAATTGGTATTAATTAGTTCATCAGCTCATCCATTTAAAAGTAGAATGGTTTTTAGGTTGGAGACCTTTATGTACAGCGACTGTACATAATTTTTCGTAAATTTGTCTATTTTTATTTTCGAAAATTGTAACCACGACCTCTATCACACACTGTGTACAGAAGTCTGTAACACTTGTTACCACGTACTATTCGCAGGTTTCCATTTATTCGCAATGCCATTAACAATACAAATAATTTCAAGCAAATTAGCACCCAATTGTATCCACCTAACAACAGTTCCGGTCAATACATCCTATTCTCCCTCCGTTTACTTCGTGGCGGTTAATAGGGGGTCATTTTCGACTTCCACAACTAAACATCTGGCCATTGTGGCAGCGAAAGAACTTCTGAGTAATCAATACGCGCCCCGAACCTCATTATAGTGGCCGAATTGTCAGAAAATCCGGGACCTTTTGCCGCCCGACGAGGCTGAAAGGTATTTGCCTATAAAAAAAATTATACGCAAAGACTCCCGCCCCAAGCTGCCTTCGAAAATAGACCCTTAGGACTCGTGCGGCCTGTGCTCGCCCTAATAGCCGCCCCATCACTGGCGTTGTAGATTTTTCATAATAAAACGATTTCCACTGCCACGCTTGTTGAAAGGTGCGTATATTGCATATTTTATGTGAATTAAATCCGTTGAGTAGGCGATTTCTCATAAAAAGGAGTTTGGTGGGTTTCCATCTCTTTTGATTACCCAAAAATAAAAGGTGTTATAATTCTATCAGTTCTGTGTAGCTTTTAAAAAGGACTATCTCTAGTAGAAACACATAGCTATTAAAAAAACGTTTATACATGACCGGGCGTTAAACTGCATTTTGGTGTGTACTCTACAGGATGTCCCGAAATTAATGGGACAAGAGCAAGAGTAGATTACTTACATCAAAGTAATGCGATTAAGCCAAACTTGCCTTAGTCCGTTTGTGGCTAATAAAAAAGTTACAGGACGTTAAAGTTTATATTTTAAATTCGAAATTCTTAAAATTCTTAGAAAGTTTTCAAAGGATTCTTTTGAAAATTTGGATTAGGCAGTTTTATGGGACAAGAAAAACTAATCCGTACTTAATTCTGCTGTAGACGCTAGATGGCGCTACGAAATGTACTCTTTGTTGATAAAAACTGATTATAACGTTTGTATCAGTGTATGTACGAAAGTTTTGATAGAAAAATATTGTTCTCCTATTTTTCACAAATAAGGAATACTTGTTTTATGTCGATAAATTTAACCGATTTATTTCTTGTTTTTCTATTGGATGCAATAAAATAATATAAAAGTTTGTAGTTACTTATGTAAAAAACTAAAGATTATTTTTAATAATAATTTATTTATATTCAGGTAGCTACATTAAATTCTCAATATGACCCCCGTTTACATTAATACACAATCTTATTCGTTTTATAAATGATTTGTGTAATATTAAATAGTGTTTTTTTAAAATTGCTTGCCACAGAGCTTATCCCGTGTATTAATAGGGTCACTGTAAACTTTTGATTTAAAAATACCTCAAATACTGAAATCGTCCACCGTCGGGGAAAGTCTGCGTTAGGGCATCAACTTAGCTTGATCATTAAAAATATTTTATCGGGGGCATCTCTCAAAAAAGTGTTAATTTCCTCTCTAGTCAATATTCTTGACTTTTTCGGTTTGCAACCATCATTTTTTTTAAGAATGTTATTAATCTTGAATATCTGCTAATGTCGATGTTATGATGTAAAAGTACCGTTGCCTTTAACATGGAATAATACGATCACAAAGATGACTGCTAACAGTTCTCACATTTTTAAAAAATATATGCTAGGAGTACATTTTCAGTATAGCGTTTCACGGTTTTAAAGGAACACAATTTTCATGATGTGTGTATGTAGAATGACACGCTCTTTCAAATGGCATGGTCAAAATTGGGCGTTGCCATTTAAAAAAATTGTCGTTTACGTCATATCTCGAACAACGATGACGTCACAAATATGGGTCCTATGTCAAAATGTGCCTTTTTAAAAACAATATCGACGTACCAGGGGATTTTTTTCGAAAACTTCTCAATTTCAAAAATAATTAATTTATTCGTTACTTTTCTAAAGCACTGTAGTAGCAATGGTGCATATATGTAACTTTATATTCAATTTGTGCCTTTATTGTCTATAATATTCCAGTTTAATTTAACGTGAAAATTTGTAATAATGTTCATAATTAATTAAAATGATTTTAATAAATGGAGAAATTGTAATAACATAACGGCATATCGACTGTTCAAATTACCTTTAATGTAAAGCGCTACAGGGTGTTCTGAATATGAATAACAAAAAGCAATGAAAAAAGTTACGAAATTGCTAACTAAGATGTAATTAAGAGTAAGCAAAAGTTCTGTTAACGTAATTTATTTGTAATTGTAAGGAAATAATATAATTTTTGCTAAAAATCCTTCAAACTGTAACGCACTGTAACATGTGGCAGCATTGCAATAAACTACTTGTTACTGTTAACCTCAAACTGTATATCAAAATAGTTATGTACGATACATACTTCCTTCGGATTGTCACAGTTTAAAAATACTATCCGTTGGACCACTCTTCATCCCCCACTACTCTTTTCCCCTCTGCCAATCCACTTCTCTTGCTCCAATTGAACATCGATAGCCGATCACCGGCTACTTATTGTATAGTTTAGGCTTTGTCAGAGAGCACAAATTTTCCAAACTAACACCTGCAGAGGCCCGTAAGCGATTACAAATATGTGCTGCGTGTTTCAATTATGAATCATTCACTCACTTTGTACGATATTATTAGATTAATAATATATAATATATTAATTTAATGATAAACTAAAAAATTATCATTTTACCAAAATTTGTTAACGGAAGAGAATGCACTAGTACACGTAAATGCATATTTTTAACTACTCATAAGAAACTTGTTTATAGTACTGTAATGCACCTAATTCGAATCACTCTACATTATTTTCTAAAGTAAAAGCTTACGAAGACAGTAAAGGGTAATTTAGTGGTTTAACAGTGCCTCCGAAAAATTTGACTATTTAATATCTTTAGAAAATATTTTTGTATATATTTTTTTTATTATGCGCTTAAATTTGCAAATAGAGATATAAAATCTAAGAATTGTAAAAAATACTCCTAAATTAAAAATTGTATGTTTTTCTTAATGTGCCCGATGTTGCTTGTACAAAATCCCAATTCGCCTGATGTTATATTTCAGCTATACTTGCGTCAAGAATTCAGACGTCTTACGTGACTGACGTTTTACATTTGTTTTTATTGTCAACGTAATTTTCGATATTTGGTCGCGTTAAAAACAATAATTTTTTGCAATTTAGTGCAATATACAGGGTGTTTCAAAACAAAGGCGAAAATTTTCAAGGGGTGATTCCTTGTTGAAAATAAAAGGTAGTTTGTTATATAAACGTTGGGTCACAAGTCAACCATTAGGGAGATATCACGTTGCATAGATGGCGAAAAAAAGAGTGTTTTTATTGTTTTTCTCGGAAACGAAAAGGTGGGAAAGGTAAAATTTTGTGGAAGTGTTACCATGATCAAAAGACACTTGTGACATATTTTTCACTTTTTGAAAATAATTGGAAAGGGTTGAAATAAACTACCCCTTTCATTTTTTTAAATATACTTTCAAAAGACTTCTTTAACGGCGTAGAAAAAAATAAATTAGGTTAAGCCGATACATTTAGAAACTTTTTTCTCTCTTATATTTTTTTGATAAAATTAACTGTTTCGACGTTAATAAATAAAATGTAAAGTATTGCACGTCGGGAAGAGGCAGTTTTACTACACCCATTATTAGGAAAAACTAGTTGGCTGCTGTCAATTTCCGGTTGTTTCCATTGTTGCTTTGACAGATAGCAAATGGTTTGTACTATTTTAACATTTTGAGAGTGGTTTACGGGATAATTTGCCTTTCGTTGTGTGATGTGTTTGATTGCGGAGTACGTTGGGATTCAATACTAAGTTAATACAACAAAAATGGTTATTTTCACAAATGCAGAAATGACATGCACTTTATGTACGGCCTGGCAAATGGAAATTCCTTACATGCTTGTCGCCTTTATGCAGAAGCGTATCCTAAGCGTAGAATTCCTTATCACAGTATATTTGCTAAGCGTCATCGAAGGCTATGTGAATCCGGAAAATTCAAAAAAAGAAGTTTTGATACAGGCCGACACCGGGAAGTACAAACCATTTGCTATCTGGCAAAGCAACAATGGAAACATCCGGAAATTGACAGCAGCCAACTAGTTTTTCCTAATAATGGGTGTAGTAAAACTGCCTCTTTCTGACGTGCAATACTTTACATTTAATTTTTTAACGTCGAAACAGTTAATTTTATCAAAAAAATATAAGAGAAAAAAGTTTCTAAATGAATCGGCTTAACCCAATTTATTTTTTTCTACATCGTTAAGGAAGTTTTTTGAAAGTATAGTTAAAAAACTGAAAGGGGTAGTTTATTTCAACCCTTTCCAATTATTTTCAAAAAGTGAAAAAATATGTCACAAGTGTGTTTCGATAATGGTAACACTTCTACAAAATTTTACCATTCTCACGCTTTTCATTTCCTAGAAAAACAATAAACACACTTTTTTTCAGCCATCTTTGCAATGCGATATCTCCCTAATGGTTGACTTGTGACCCAAAGTTTATATAACAAACTACCTTTTATTTTCAACAAGAAATCACCCCCTGGAATTTTTCGCCTTTGTTTTGAAACACCCTGTATAATGCAAACTGTTAGTGTAGTATATAGTTTTATTACTATCAGTTGCAGTTTCTTAAATATTTTGATGAAAATATAATGAATTATTCATTTGTTCCTATGACGTAAGTCGTCTGAATTCTTGTCGCGAGTAATAATAAATTTATAGGTTTATACAAGGTGTCCGGCAGCAGCCTGACACTGCAACGTTGTCAAACGTTACAGTACGTTACAGGCGCTTTTGCTTAACCTTAATTGTACGTTAGATAGTAATTTCGTAACACAGTTTTGCATATTATTACAGTTGTATTGTTATTTACGAAATGTATAACTATACGTTTTAGATATTTTTTTTCATAAGAGCTTCTATTGTTTTTGGTCAGATATATAAGCCCTTAAAATTACGGACACCTTGTATAATATTGTATAGTTAACTAACAACAATAATAATTAAAATATGCAAAACTTTATAAATTAATATACGTATCAAATTATTGTTATTATTATTATAGTTTTGGGGAAAATCACCTAAACTGGCAACACCGCAATAGCGTCCAGATCCGAGGTTTGCTCCTGCTGCAGAAGCTGCATTTAACTTTTATCGCCTGAAGCAGCCTGATTAGTTTAAAACATAGCAGTACTAATGTTGGGGCTTTGCAGGATTAATGCAGGAATATTTACTGCCCTGCCATACACCACTCAGGAATAAGTGAGTATTTTCAGGGATCAAGGCCTAATTCCTTTAAAAATTGCCCATAGCAAATGGACCCGGTTTAATTTAGACCACTATTTGCTAGTAAACGTAAATAATTCGTATGGTATAAAATTAAAAGATACAAAATCATGCTATGGAATAAATAAATAAATGGAATTTGCATTTAATCTCAGCTAGATGACATCATTTCGATTCACTGGTGCGAATTGAAACCTTTAAATAAAGGTTTATAAACAATTTCTATATACCTACTATATTTTCACTGTAGTCAAATTAAATTATTTTGTATTAAATCATAATCCCCAGTTTCAGGTAGAGAGATATATTTTGCCATTTAAATTGATATATTGCGCAAAATTCAAAATCCAAATTGTATTATCTTGAAAATGTGTTCTATCGGCTGTTTAATGAAATATATGACATATAGTAGGTATTACCTGTTCATCAGGTAATCGATATTATAAATTCAGCTCTTGCAGAATAATTTGAATTTAGTATATACATTTTATTGTTAAATTAAAACTTTAAGTATAGAGTGATTCACGGTATACCTGAAAAACTTTGAGAATGTATGCGCCTTTGAAGATACAATCTCATAAAGACATAAATTATTTTATTTGATTTTTCTTAGAATGTTTCGACCACATTATGTACATTCTTACAACGGAAATATGGAGCATTCTATTTTAAAAAATGTAATGTTATAGCTTTGTCAAACAAGGCTCAAACAAATAGAAGATATTGCAGAAAGGTGCCTATTTCTGTATACTAATTGGCCTGTTTCGGTAATTTTTTTTTAAATTTAGACTATACCTAAGTTTTGACGACCGTTAATGAAATTTGAAATGATTTCACCGAATTGCAGAACAAGAACTCAGACATTCTTTTGTACGTTTGAGCACTGACCTACATCAACATATCGCGCATTGCAAAGCCTTGAAGCTTTGCCAGACCCAGAAAAACAGATAAAAATTGCCAGAGCTGCTGGTGTAAGTGTTAATTCGACAATGAATTATCCCTTGTAAAGTAGAATAATGGCTAGAAAGTTGCAAAACCTGCCACCTAAGCAGTAAGTTAATTATTTCTCACATATTTCTTTCCAGCGCAACCTGGCTCCGCAGGAATATTACTCAGCCTTCCTGCAGAACATTATGGATATTAAACAATTTATATTCACACGAACTGACAATTTATTTGAGGAAAATGAAATTGCAGCGGGTAAATTTACGTATATAATAATATTGCTGACAAAATGGACAATATAAAAACTAAAATGGACATAGGTAAAACAATTCTTAAAAAAAAGATGCTGTTATTTTTTTACTTGATTTCGAACCTTTCTCGCTAGTAAAAAAAATAATTTTCTTATGAATTTCCAAGGCTTGCTTTATTTTACAGATCATAGCATATTTTTTCACAGAATGCTATATTTCAATACAAATCAATGGCGGCTCGCCAGATGCCTACGTACTAATTAAAATTATTTTTGATTACAAATTCTTATTTTTATGTTTATATCTATCGTATAATTTATCAAAATCAATAGATATGAAAAAAAGCATAATAATTATTATAAAACTTAGGGTACCAAACGATTTCTCGAAAAAACGTTTCTTCACTCAAAGCGTCTACCGATTCTGTGGAATGCAAAAGAATCGAAATTGCATCAGTCAAAATCCGCTGCAGTTTATTGGCCATATTTACGGGGGTTGCTATGACAACGGGGAGGCGTGTGATTGACTAGAATTTACGGGTGGCGCGGAGATCGAGAGTTGCTTTTCACCTATTATTAAAGTCCACGAGGCGCCACTGCAAAAGAGTCGCTTTACCTCTCTGGGGACATTCTCTCTTTATATTGTACGAAAACTATACAATAAATTAGTTTTACATCGGAACTGGGCAATGCTGTTTTAGTTCAGCCTCGCGGGCGTTGATGTAATGTGTTTTCTGCTAAAGGCACGGAAAGTTTTGGTATTTATGGGCGCTTGTTCCACGGTGCTGGGTCCGGTTTTGCCAGTTGGGCAGTTGTTACAGGCGTACGTTTTTAACACTCTCATTAACCGCCCCAACTTGCATCGCAAAGTTCAGGAAATTGCGACACAGTTGATACATTAAAAAAAAACTATACGTTGAGTGAACAAAAACATGTGTAGAGTTGGACTTCTGCGAGGCAAGCCATCGGCGTGGGTATGGTGAGGCCATGATTCACTCTTGGTACAAAGCTTCCGTGCATATCATAGCTGCAAATTACGGAAAATTGTGTAAAAGTGTTTCAGTTTAAAAAAAATAGGGAAGAATGAGTGCCTATAATACGATACGAATAAGCAATGAAGAAAATTTTAAATGCATATTTACCCTTAAAAAAATTCAAATCAATATTTAAACCCCTTTTCACACTATTACTGACCGCTGAGGACCTTGATTCATTTACAGTTCCCACCACAGAGCGTGAAGACCGTCGATTGCGACTTTGGATAGTGAGAAGGCGACGTGGTGAAAGATGCGATCTACAGTTTGTCAGAGAGCGTCACGTCTATCACACAATAGAAGTTATGGTATAGGATTCTATCGCGTATGGTAGCAGATCATCACTAGTTTTTATTAGAGACAACATGACAGCCCAAAGCTGCATTCAAGAAGTGGTGTAGCCATATGTCATTCCATATCTCCAGCCCACGACTGGTAATACCGTATTATGGTACGTAAGGATCTGTTAGTCCCTGTAGAAATTTCTCTCACCGACAAACCTGCTTCGCGCAACAATCTGCCCCCTGTAACACAGTGACTAAGCTGAGAAATCTACCCAAATCTACGTACTTTAGGCATAATCAAAAAATGTGTGTAAAAAATGTCGTTTGCAACAAGCTTCACAACACTTGCAGCACAAATGTAAGCAGAAATTTTTTAAGCAGAATGCTACGTTATCAAAGTATGACTTATGGCTTAAGATAACAGATAATCCTGAAAATTTACATGGCAAAAGCAAGTGTATCACTAGAAAATAATTATAATTTGCGTCACTGATTGGTGATAAATAATAATTATAACAATGTAGAATCTTACACACATGTAATTTATTCAAACTATCGACTGTAAAAAATATTCGGGGTGTTATTTCACTGTGAAATAGTAGCAGATCAAAGTGAACTGTGAACATATTACAGCGCTTTGAACAAATTTGTAATAAATAATTTAAATATCTGATCCGTACGACATCACATTCTGTACACCTACTAAAGATTACACGGCCAAACATTGTCGGAAAACAACAAAGGCCTAATCTACCCGTTCACGTCGGCTAATGTACTGAAAATTGTTATCTAATTATCCTGATAAGGGAAGAGCCGCCCACCGTACTTAGGGGGATGTAATCTTTAATCAATAGTGTAGTTAGTAGGAGTAAAAGAGATAATGCAATAATTAATTTTGTGATAAGAACACAAGATTATTCAACATGTTTTTCTTCGTCACACACGACGATTAAGGGCGGCTTTGCAGCTGAGTGAAACTGCGATTTCGAAGGGGCGCAACATTCACTTTATACTAATAAAATACTAAAAAATACTAAAAATTAAGATGCACAATAGCAGGAGATAAAAATGCACCATTGTGCTACCTGTTTGAAGCTTGCAAGGGAACACAGAAATATATTAATCCATGACTTTCAGTTGTTATAATTACACATCAAATTCAGGAGGCGAATAACTCCTAATATTAGTTCTTGGCGTTGGCAAGTAAAAAGTATTAGCGTGTCTTGAGACAGCCATGGGAACATGCTCAGTTAGGTTACTTAATAATTTAAATAAAAATACTAAGTTTGTCTTCCAAAGATTTAAAAAAACATTTCTATAAAAGCTCATCCTAGGAAATGTCAGTTTGAGGATACATTACGTTCCCTAGATTTCTAAAAATTCTACTTCTTCCTAAGAAATGATTATTAATATTATAATTAAATTCAAAAACATGCTGCTGCATCACAGTCATTAATATATGATATTTTGAAAAATATTGTCAGATTGTCGGCACAAACAATCTATATTCAGATTACTAACAATATCGTTTATACATAAAACAAATAGTAATGGGTCCAAAACCGAGCCTTGGGGACTCCTGACAACGCAATCACTTCAACAGACTTAAAACGACGATTCATAACATGCTGGATTCTATTAGTTAAATAGTTTTGAATTAAGTGAGTCAGTAGATCAGAAAATCCAAATGACTTTTTTTTAGCAATATACTCAACCCCCCTTCGAACGCTTTAGTGCGCAGTTAAATATTGTACTATTATTTTAACGTTTAGGTGTAGTTGGAGAAAGCAGACAATTTGGGATTCAATGTTATGTCTGTATACCACAAAATAGAACTAGCGTGTTAAGTTTTCACCTTATTTTAAATTCTACTTTGACGTTCCCTAACGACCCGGTTCCTGCCGACTTCTCTAGTTTTCTAAAGCGTCATAAACATTTCCCTTTCTGTGCATCCGAGTGAAGTGACAACTGTGCTCCAGACAGTGCAATTATTGTCTACAGACATTACTCTGTTAGTGTCAGTTACAAAGGTAAGGCTTTACAAACGACAGAATGCAATGTCTATTCGTAAAAATGTTTACGCGATTTCTTACATAAAGTACATATACTTTGTTGCTGTGAAACATGAGCGCCCGCAGAAAAATTTCTCGATATTTAAATGTTGATAAAGGATTATTCTTAATATTTTCATGTTTATTTCGTCTATATGAAAGTGGTACACATTAAAATATCCTCTTTCCTTAAATTTAGTTATCCAAAAGTCACTTCTCTTTTCATCGTTAGGAGATGTAAAATTATAATTCTAAATAAATCTTCAACAAGCAAGCAGCAAGTTCTGGTAAATAATATAACATTTCATTTTATTCTCAATTACATTATTTTGTTACCCAGAAATGAATAATTATTAAGTACATTCTTATTTGTACTAAAAGTAGTAATAAGCAACATTTTAATGGAATCTCAAACTACATCAACCATTAGTGTTTGAATGGGAAAAACGGTTCAAGGAGGGGTATAAATCGGTAGAAGACGATCCACGTGAAGGAGCTCCCGTCATCTCTCGTACTGACACGCATGTTGACCTTATGCGTGCACTGATCACGTCTGACCGGCGCCTAAGCATTCGTGCGTTGTCTGACGAGTTAAACGTCAACAAAGGAACCGTTTGCAAGATTTTACACGAAAATTTCAATATGCGAAAGATTTGCGCAAGGATGGTGCCAAAAGTTCTCACCAGTGAACAGAAAGACATGCGAAAATCGATCAGCGAGGAGTTGTTACTGAATGAGTCGGGTAGTCACTGGAGATGAGACCTGGATATTTGAGTATGACCCCGAGACCCGTAAACAAAGCCAGCAGTGGGTGGAGAGCGACCAACGAAAGCGAGGATGTCCAAGTCACGACTGAAGGCAATGTTGATCGTTTTTTTCGATATCCACGGCATTATTCATAGTGACTATGTTTCTGTCGACCAGACAGGGACTGGACAGTTCTATGTTGGCGTCCTGGAACTGCTGCAGACCCGCGTTTTCCGTGTGCGACCCGAACTCACCGAGAACGGCTGGATCTTGCACCACGACAACGCACCAGCCAATTCCTCGTTCATTGTGCAAGAGTTGATGGGAAACAAAGGTATTCCAACGTTGCCGCACCCACCCTATAGCCCCGATATTGCCCCCTGCGATTGTTTTTAATTTCCCAAGATGAAGTCGCACCTCAAGGGAATTTATCATGGCGGCGTACAAGAGGTCAAAGAAGCTGTAACCGTCGTGCTGAACGGGTTAACTTCGGAGGATTACCAAGGGTGCCTCCACCCGTTGGGATCGTTGTGTAGAGTTAGAGGGAGACTATTGTGAAGGTCGATAATAACATTTTGGCGAAATTTAATTTGCTTGTTTTTTCATTGAGAAATTCCTAGAACTTAATTGCCATACCTCGTATGCGTTGACAGGCAATTTCAATGAGCACAAGAAAATATACCGGGTGTTCCATTTCAAATAAAAAAGTTATAACCGTTTGAAGTTGTCAAAACGTAACAGCAAGGATAATACCCTTGGTATCTACTTCCAAGAAAAGTTGCGAAAAATAATATACAGAGTGTCCCGCTTTAAATATCGAAGTTGGCGTGGTATAACCGATGCTGGAGAGTTCTAGAACTTTTAGTTGTATTCGCCAACGAACTTTGCCATGTTGCCAAATTTTACTGTTTAAGAAAGGTATTTTAAGCTAATATGTATCAAATCTCCTACAATTCCTATCAATGAAGTCATATGTATGTTCTCTGATACCAAACATCTAGGTATGCTAATGAACATCCACAGACAAAACTCTATTCAATAATTATCTAAAAAATTTAATATATTTACTAACCTCTTAAAATACCTTTCTTAAACAGTAAAAAATGTTACAAAAGCTAATAATAAGGAATATATGGGTAGATATTGTGGGTGTAATTCAACGCAGGTTGGGGCTTTTGTCCACTGAGTAGTTAGTTTCACACAATATTGTTAATACCTGAAAATATATGACAAAAAGAACTTTGCCATGTTGCCAAATTTATCGGATCAGCATTTTTCTAGATAATAAACGATGCAGTCCCCAGTTGGACATTCTGTACATATAGCTGTGTTAAATATTGAAATAGGCAATATAAATTTCTTATTAGATCGATTTATAAACCCCTTTCTAGCAAAGTGAGGTTATAATCGAATTTAAAATTCATCAAGGAAGATGAGCCAAATTAGTCTATCTCAACTTTCATAAATTTAAATTTTAATTGCTCTCCGAGAAAACTAAATAGAAAGTGTATTACTTATCATTAGGGGCTGGCCAGTTTGAACACAAGACACAAATACAGAGACGAACTTAGGGGAGTAAGTAATTCGATTCATTTTACTAGTATGTTAGATAATATCACATTTGCAATCATTTTGAAATATTTGAATGTCATCTAATTACTGCTATGTCGTCCCAAGGTTACCAAAAATTAATTTTTCTCGAAAAATCAACAATAAAAAAATGTATAAAAGCGATGTTCCATCCGATAACACTGTACAATAATTATTGGGAACATGTACCAAACTATACCGACCATAAAAGAAAATTCATTTTTATGAGAGTTGGTGAACTACCTTCATATAAAGAGCACCTACATGAAAAATTGACCAACGGCCAGCATCAAGGGTTATTTTTTTCAATTTTTTATCGGTCGGGTATCAAATTGAGGCCATCTACTAAATGATACAGTCTACTATCTGACCTAGCGGCCGGACCTTTGCGTCCCCAAACAAAACCAATAACGGTAACTCGATTTTACGAAGCACAGGCAAAAACAAAACACTGTTTTTTGCAAAATATAATGAGATTACAGCCGGCACATCCAACAAAATCAGTTACGATCGGCTATCTATAAGCACACTGAGAAAATGATTTTGCTGCTCAAGAGATTTTGTCTAATTTAATAAATTACACTTTAGTACGGGCTATGGAAAGTAAGTTATTTATTTTTATTACTAAATAATTGATCATTATACTTCCTTTTTTCTGGCAGATTTCAGTCTACAATACACAATACCGCCAAATGAAAATAAAAAAAATGTATGTAACAGTGATTAACGTTACAATATGTATTAGATACAAGAAAAAAAATGTTATTAGTGGGAAGTTCGGGCTTGTTGGTTATCACTAATCAATATATTAATAGTATCTACCATTACTTGTTGTTAACAAACGAAGCAAGCAACAGAGTAAATGATTGCAAATCACACAATTCCAGTTGAAGGTCTGCCCTGCTCACGTTCTCAGCAAAACTAGTAAGTACCTCAGTGGCTGAGTAAAAACTGAAATTTCTCTTTCGATTTTAAAACTTTCTTAAAATTCTTCATTTCTTCAAAGTGCTCTTTACAGCTTGGGCCGGCTTTGACTAGATTTAACGAAGAGAAAATGGCTACAAAATCGTTTGTAGTAACCCTCATGTCATGTGTTTTTTTTTAATACAAACCATTGGTAGCCATGGGCCAGTTGAAATTGTTATTTATTTCTCTCTCCATTAATATGTAAAATGTAGGGTTAAATATGATTATTATTTGCCACTCTATTGAGACAATAATTTATTATAGCATATTTTGTTTCTGTCATTTTCTTGAAGTAGGCGTGTATCATTTGAAATAATTGACTGCTACCAATCTTTAACATTTTTGTTTCGATTGTTACATATCAGCAATGTTATTTAGCTTTTTCAGTACATTCATTTAATTACGTGTTAGATACAATCTCAGAATGATTGTTATTGCGAATATATACTTTTAATAATAGTATCCTTTGTTTAGCAACTCGTTCTGTCATGATTTCCTTTAAATGTCTTATCAAAAATATTTGGAAAATAAGTTGATTCTCTGGAATAAATTGTTTCCTCGGTAAAATGGTGAATAATCATATTTAACCCACATATTATATATTAATGGAAAGGGAAAAAATAACAATTTCAACTGGGTCATGGATCGTATTTAAAAAACACAATTTAGGTTATAACTCAAAAATTAATAAAGTTACAAAAAAATTAGGCGCGATACTGGACTATCTACTCAAAAAAGTATATGAAAAACGTATTAATTATTTTGTTTACAAACAACCAAGTATACTCGCGTCAAGAATTCAGACGTCTTACGTCATGGTTGACATTAGGCAATTGTTTTTATTGTCAACGTAATTTTCGATATTTGGTCGCGTTTAAAACAATCATTTTTTGCAATTTAGTGCAATATACAGGGTTAACTATGACCTAGTACAAATATTTTAAGAGGGGATAGGAAAAAATCAGAATTAACAGTATCACCCTTCAAAAAAATTCTAAACTTATTTATAAAGCGAAAAAAAATTTTTTTCAAAACCTTATTAACCCCTAATTTCTCGGCGACTATGCCGCCTGTCAGCTTCGAGGTTAGGTATGTTCTGCCAAAGTGAAAGTTGTCAAAGGTAGTGACAGAGTACCGCGTTGCCACGTGTAACGATTTACGGCGCTTTTAAAGAAAGTTTAATTTACAAAATACTAGATTATTTAATGAGAAACACGATATGGTAGCACTGAGAGTAAAACCTACCTTACTGATACTTCCAGGACTACTTTTTTTCTGTAGGTATATCTATTGTTGTTTAAAAATGCTTTATTTTTATGTCACTAAGTAAAAGAAGTTTCAAGGAATTTTAAAAAGTATGAAATTGGTTCTTTTTATTTTCAAGTTAGGTACATACGTATTTAAAACATCAACACGTGTAAAACAACATTCGTGGACGTTGTACAATTCGTACAAATGTACGAGGATTTGGCATATTCCGTCTATTTGGAAAACGTCTTTGATATTCTGCTGCTGCACGATATTCACTTTCGTCGCACTTCCAATAAATTAGTACCATATCCGTAATTTCAGCGATTACACGAATTTGAATGTGCGAAAAGCAAATACTGAAAACTAATAATAGTAAATATATTAAATATTTTGAGGGTAATATTTTCTTTGTTAATTAAATAAATACCCAACAACGTTTTACTACTTTCTATATTTCGCACTTCCTATCTATCTTTACAACAACAACTGAACTCTGACAGTTCTGACACACCTCTTCTTCTTCTTCTTACATTCTTTCTGATCTACATTTTACAAAACATATTTATGCCTACTTACTAAGAAATTTTTATTAACAAAATAATTGTCCATACAATAATCGACCATGTTTGCATATAATAATATTGTAGTATTGTTATTTTAAATTTCCTGAGGCGTTCACAGTGCTCTGTAATATTACTTTTTTGTCCACTACCCCACTACGGCTGTTTGACATTTGTAGAGTATTAGAAATAATGCAACCAACAACACAGTATAGGTATATATCGATTGACAAGTGCTATGTGCGTGTAACCCCATGTCACGGAGGAAGTGTCAAAATACTAGAATGAAGAAACCCACGATCGTACATAAAAGAAGATAATATTGATTATATTGATTGCCATAAGAATATTTATCTGAAGAATATTAAGTTCTCGGTGTAGGCGGACTGAAGACTGAACGGTGGCGTTGACAATGTAATTTTAGTCTTCCGTTTTTAGTGACAGTTTCAGTTTTAAACGTTTTATTCATTAAATAATGGATGGTTGCGATATATTGGGACAGTGTAGTTTTCCACAATTTTATTTAAACGTACGTGAAGATATTTCCTATAGTTGAGAGCAATGCAGTTGAGTGACCGTTATCGGACAAAATTTTATAAATTAAACCTGCCACGGGTGTATTCGAAGTTTTCTGTTAGTATTTCTTTCAATCAATTTTCTTAAAATAAATGGGCAATTTTATTAACTGCATCTACGCGTGTGTATTTTGTGGCGAGTAATTCTGAAGGACCTGTAAAGAGTGAAAATGAAGTTTTGGCAGTTTGGAACGAAGGAACGAAAAACGAATGCAAAATACTGTAGCTAACCGGATTAACTGTTATCTATCAGGTACTTAGGTATTATTATTAATAAAAATGTTTACTTTCGTTGTTTCTACATTCGGCAACGTTGGAACGTTGTGAGAAACGACCGCATGGTACCTAGTTGCACAGAACATATGCCTAGTTGACATATTGCCATCTTGGGCGATGACTGATTACATAGGCGCCGACTTTCCGTAGGAAAAGAGGGTTTTGCCCCATTTTTTTAACATGGACCTAGAATTCCGAAATAAATTTTTTATTGTCTTTTAGGCCTCCCTGAGCACGTGGTTAAAATTTTTGTACTTAGTCATAGTTAACCCTGTATAATGCAAACTTTTAGTGTAGTATCTAGTTTTATCACTCTCAGTTGCAGTTTCTGAAATATTCTGATAAAAGTATAACGAATTATTCAATTGTTCATCTGACGTAAGTCGTCTGAATTCTTGACGCGAGTATAACAGACATGTATTGAGAAGTGGAAAATTAAAAATTCTGTTTAACAAAAGACGATAGGTGATTTTTGTTTTGACCATTGATTTTCTTTTAGAAAAAGAGATCGAGAGTGGGAGGGTCACTTTTTTCTATCTCTTATAGTTAACAAGAAAGCATCGAAATTTCCCACCCTGTACAATGCCTTTTGGACTTTGGATTTATTACTACACCAACGTCAGTAAGCTATAAATGGTGACATCTTTGGCTAACTACCAGTAGTAATTTTGCGCTAGAATTCTTTATTCGTAATGAGTCACAATTGGGAACTAATTTCAACTCAAAAATTCCTATTGTAGTCAAACTTTTTCTCGGTGTGCGTGAGCCACAGCATTTTTTACAGATGCGAGGGTTGTTTTTGACATTCGAAGAAATGATTGGATAAAAAAATTGACCGGCAACGGTTCGTTGTGCTAAACGCCGAGCAGAACGGATACGTGGACTATTAATTAAGGCTGCTAATTTAAAGGCACAATTGGCAGAAATTCATTTCGTGTTTTTCAGTTGGATTGTTTATCAATTTTGGAAACTCATTACTATTCATCACTGACGCTGCCTTTGGAGCGATTTGTTTGGATTAGTGAGATTTGTTCTAATGCTCGCTGCCTGCGTATGAGGCTTATTAGGTAAAATCCTCTCGTTATTGTAATCATTAGTTACGCATAAAAGCTACGTTATCTAGTTATTAAATTTGCAACGTTACCGTTAGATGTCAGTATTTTTATCTCACCGATTAAGTTTTAGTCAAACAAATACAAAATTAGAGAATGTACATATTTGAAAGTTTGTATAGTAGCAGTTTTGATAATCACAGGCACACAAAAAAAAGGTATGTGCCCCAGCTCCGACCTATGGTTCCCCATGTATTTTTGGCTCCCGAAACCGATCCCGGAGTCGGTATAGCCCAGACGTTCCATATTTGCGCGCTACGGTAAAGAAAATGACCAAAATATGGCCATTACCTGGAAATAAGCGCAAAGCTTTATCTCCGTGCCATTGAAGGGTCCAAACATGAATCAGTTGTTGGATAGGACCTCGCACATCCTAATTGCCACGAAAATTGGTCCTAAAAAATTTCAAATTGTCAGAAAAAATCATATGATTTCACCGTATTCAGGATCGAATTGATTTAAGAGGATTGTCTTCATGTAGCATTGCACAGTGAATAAAGACAAAAAAAATAAATAAATAAAAAATAAAAAAAAGAAAGGAGCTACAATACTTCCTACGTCAACGTCGTTAGCTTTGGGTCACGCCAAAGGAAAGTAATTGTGACCTGTTCACAAATTTTTATGGAACTGCAACCCTGCTAATGACGTTGACGTAGAAAATATTGTGGCTCCTTTCTTTCTTTTTAAAATTTTGTTTCATTTTTTTTATTTTTTTATGTCTATTCCCTGTGCAATGCTATATGAAGACAATCCTCTTAAATAAATTCGATCCTGAATACGGTGAAATCATATGATTTTTTTTGACCCCGGGATTGGTTTCAGGAGCCAAAAATACATGGGGAACCATAGGTCGGAGCTCGGACACAGAACTTTTTTTATTTTTGTGTGCCTGCGAATTATTTTTCTACAAGTGTGCGTATTTAACGCCTTTATCACACGCATTTTAGTTTAGAAAGTGTAATTTTCCTTTTCCTACACGGGAAATTAAAAAAAGATTAAAATTAGAAATATTTTATTATGAAGAAGCCTCGTATACATTAATAATTGTTGCTGTTGCAATTAATCATAACATTTGGTTCTGTTTGTTTATGTGACAAACGCTGCTTGACATATCAATCTACAGTAAATTTCGATCTGTGTTTCATCAGATGAAGAACTTCCTGAAGACAGTTTAGCAGCAGTTAATGAAGAAAGTTTGAATGTGTTACAACCCGTGAAGTCAAAAGAAAGATCTAAGAAGCAGTACTCCCATTTTACTGATTGATGTAATACTAACGAGGTAACATGACCAATAGGAAGTATTTTTAGCATATTTTTTAGAAATGTCCTGATATTCAATGATAAAAAAGTATTTGTAAAGTTAAAAAATATTTGGACATTGGCAAATTTCATAAAATAACTGTCTTTATAAAAAGACAGGGTTGGATTTCGTCCAAAAAAGGCAAAATAACTATCTCAATGATTCAATAAAATTCGAAAATTTCTCGTCCTTCTTACTAAAATTACGAAAAAAGGTTAAATAATTCAGTTTCGACGCAATCTCAGAAAACCAACTTATATATTTCTAAAGGTTATAAATATGACCACTATTTTAAGTTACATTTTGTATATCTAAAATCATGTACCTGATAAAACGACAAGCCGAGATAACCTAATTATCTGTATCTTAACTGCTTTTTTATGGAAATAGGACATAATAAACCAGAGGTAATTTAAAAATAAATCCTCCACATAAATTTTCAGCCAAGAGGACTTATAATACGAAGCTGCCGTCGTTTACTATTATTACCTACGAAAACCCTTTTGGTTTACGACCCTATGATACCTTAACTGCGTCGGAGGACTAATTACAGGAGAGCGCCCTCTAGTGAAAGCGAACGGAGTTATATCGAGAAGAATCAACTAGCTGGAAGACCAAGAGGTTTTCGGGGAGTCGTCCATTTAAGTAATTGAAAATTAAAGGTATGATGGATGCAAGGGCGGATGGGGAAGATTAAACCGGCCCGGGAAATCGGTAGGATCAGCCGGCCCAATTTTGTTGAGAAAAAATATGATTAATATGACCCGATGAAAAAAGTATGATTTCTTTATTGTAACGGTCGTCTATAACATTCTGTATTAATTTTTAAAGATTTTAATAGACTTTAATTTTGAAGATTTTAATAAATATAAAATATTTTAACAGTACAACTGAATGTAAAATATCGAAAATATAGGTACTGGGTGTAACGGATGCTGACGGTCAAATTTCAGAGGGTTATTATACAAGTAATTTTCACCAAAAAAAGTATTATAAGATTGTTTTGGAAAGTTGATATTTGCTGTTTTATTTAACATTTTTTGATTTAAAAAAATTTGGTGCCTTTTTTCATAAAAACATAAATATCTCTGTTATTCTTACAGCCACATCAAATTTAGACATACCATCGGAAAGACCGTTAAAATTGCTACAAGACTAAAAAATCTTCTATACCAGGTGCTGTAAAAGTTAAATGTGGTAATTGTGAAATGAGCAAAATTAGTGGAGTCTTCTTATTGGTGGTAACTCCAAAATTACTAATTAAATTACTGTATTTAGTAAGCTTTTCCATGATATATCAACTTTTGAGTTTGCTATTTCTTTAGCAACAATATCAAGCGCATAGGTAATAAAACCGTAAAAATTGAAAATACAGGAACTTTATTTTTATTTTAAGACTGTCCTTTCTATCCTTTGTTCGAGCTGTTCTCGAGTTTCAATTGGTACTTCAAATACCAAATATTTTAATCTACCCCAGCAAAAGAAGTCTAACGGAGTTAGATCAGGACTTCGAGGAGGCCACCTAACTGTACCAAAGCGTCCTATCCATCTATCTTCATAATGCTCGTTTAGCCATACCCAAATCTCCCTGCTGTTATGTGTAGGACAACCATCCATTTGAAGCCAGGAATTAATCCGAAAATTTAAAAGAACCTCTTCTAATATAGTATGCAGTTCGTTCTGAAGAAGATCAAGAAATGCCTCTGCATTTAATTTATTTTCTAGTATAATTGGTCTAAGAACGTAATTTCCAATTATCTCCATCCATACGTTAACTTTGATTATTGGAGGACCTGACAGCATGAGGATTCACAGCTGTCCACGTATGGTCATTATGACAATTAAATGTGCCATCTCTGGTAAATGTTGACTCGTCAGTCTAAATTATATGCTTGTAAAATTGCGGATCTCTGTTAGTTTGTTGGACTATAGCACTGAAAAACTGAGTACGTTCTGCCCTATCACGATCCAGTAAACTTTGAACAGGGGTCAAATGATAATGGTGAAGGTTGTTCCTTCTAAGACTTCTGTGAACTTACGTATGCGAAATTCTCCCAAGTTGTATTGCTGTCCTGCGTGTACATAATGTGGGAGTTTCTTCAAAAAACACTGTTATAATTTGGTCTTGATGACGATTTACTTGATCGGGATTTAGAACGCTCTCAGTTTCTTCCAAAACCTGAAATGTAGTTACAAAAGTTTTTCTGTTTGGAATGCGTCTTTCAAGATAGCGGCGAGAATATTCTTCAACTGCTGCTATAGAATTTCCATTGCAAACACCATACACAAATAAAATATCTCGATACTCGTTATTTGTGAAACAACGTGGCATCTTAAATTTAGATACTTAAGTAATCAACAAGAACACTAAAGTAATTTTATGACTTTGACGGTCAATATTGTTTTTCACAGCCGCCTTGGCATTTATCTACCATGAAACACGCATTCTAAACAAAAACTCATTTGTAACAATATTTCGGATTATAGGAGAAAGAGGAAGAGTTAAAAAAACAGCTGCTTGCCCTTGGTATTGTTGCCAAAAATAGCAAACTCAAAAGTTGATATATCTTTGAAAAGCTTACTAAATACAGTAGTTTTTGCTGAAAACATGTCTTCATTGACAAGTGTTTGGGGTTACCACCCTTTAAACACTCATATATGCTCGTCTTGTAGTAAATTTAACGCTATTTCCGATTGTATGTCTAAATTTGATGTGGCTGTAAGAATAACAGAGATATTTTTGTATTTATGAAAAAAGGCACCAAATTTTTTGAAATCAAAAAATGTTAAATAAAAGAGCAACTATCAACTTAAACTAAACTAAACTAAAATATTAAAACTCATAAAGTATGTCAAAATCAAATGAAATATGTAATATAATCAAACAAAATAACTTTATCACACATCACACTTAGACCGACCCTGACCAACCAGCCCAACATCCATGATTCGACTGGTAATAAGTACTAGTTTATTTCAGTCCTCGTTCGTGCTTATATAAAAAAAAATTGGTTAGTAATATTCAAAAAAGCTTCTTAACCAGCACCTGCACAATAAAATAAGCACGTGCCACGCACGGCTTTTCCTTGTTTCGACTATGTTAATGCCTTATCAAACTAAAAAAAATAGTCGCGGGCTGCAGCGGCCCGGAAGCAACCGGCCCTTCGGGAAAATTCCCAAAATCCCCTTTGGCCCATCCGCCCCTGGATGGATGGGTATTCTTGAAACTAAAGATGTGTTCACATCTAATGCGTACAGCAGTTACATTTCGCGTATCCTGTACACGTACGGCACCAGAAGATCAATAGTCCCTCTTAGGCTTGCACATCTGACGTCATTTATCCTACAAACAACATTGACGCGCACTATAACATTTAAAAACTGTTGAAACCTTTATTTCAGTTAATAGAATTAACATCGTGGATCGAATAATACATTTTTAGGTTCCACTAACCAATACTTTTACGTCGAACTAATAAAATAATAGAATATTAAATTAACAAATAATATTTGTTGACATTTTTAAAAAGGTTAAGTGAAGTAGTTTTTCGGTCCGCCCGTTTACAGTTTTTGAGTAAATCTAACAGTTCTTTTTCTCGGTGTGTTTTCTGGATCTAAGCTCACCTGCAACTTCACACCCCCATAATGACTCACCCTCTCACTTATAATAAATATTAAACCTCTAATAATTTCCGAGGAAAACATTAAGTGCGAAATTTTAGAATAGTTCCACACGCACGGCCAGCTAGATGCGAATATCGCATGTCTGTGGGATAAATTAAATCGTTACAAAAGATAAGATTGTAGTGGCTATCAACCCGGCTATTATAACAACAGAATTGCTTTATCTAGAGTAATATATACCGATATTAGTGCTATTTCGCCGAAACGATTGCTTTATACAGGGTGTTTTAGAACTTAAAGGATATATTTACCAGTATTTTAATACAGGCGCGATAAATCGTTTGGTAGAGATATTTTTGCAAACAGTATGATGTGTTTCTTTATCAATATTGCTTTACCACAGTTGGGCGATTTGTTGAGAACTCAAGTCCAGTGGCGACCCGTGATCATTTCTACTGGGTGTGGTGCACAAAAGGTACCTACATTGAGAAAGGGTAAATTCTTGGAGCAACAGTTTTCTTGACGTCAATTTTTTTATTGTTATCTCAAGAATATTTTTCTTGAAATAAAACAAAGATAATTAAAATAAAATCACGCTGACTATTTAAACTAACAACTGACGACTTACTACTTAATTCAATGATTTATCATGTTTGATGTTAAATCAGCTTCAGAATTTGTTGCATCTACGTACCGCTACATCCAGCGCTTGTTACATTTGGCGTATCCTGTAGAGCCCCAGAAGACAAATTCTTTCTGACGTGGTTTGTCAGGAGAGAAGATAGGAGGAGACCTCTATTAGAACCGCTGGCATCGGCCGCAGCCGCAGTTGAGGCTGAGCGGAAAAGGGCCTGGGGGGCCCACCTCTATAAGGCGTCAAAAGAGATAATTCCTCGTAGCACCGCACAGCCGACGTTATTTATGCTACCAAGAATATTGGCGCGGACTATAACATCTAAAACTGTTAAGACAAACACAAAATTGGTGTTTATATAGAACAGTTTTGCTATTGTTGAAATCTTTATTTCAATTAATAGAATCAACATAGTGGCTTGAATAAATACGTTTTTAGGTTCCTCTAACTAATACTTTAACGTCGAACTAATAAAATAATGGAATATTGAATTAACAAATATTTGTTGACATATTTAAAGTTTAAGTACAGTAGTTATTCGGTTCGCCATATACAGGGCGAACCTTAAATAAATACAAATATTTTAACTACTGGTGTAGTTCGTCATATAGATCAGTCTAGCGAAAGCCATTTTTAAAAATTTCTAATATTTACGGAGATATTAATTTTTCTTTAAAAATACCCACATTTTGAGGACCGCTCACATATCTGTCATAACCAACCTAATGAACCATATGATTTGTTGGGAGGTTTCCTCTAATATAAATATTAGGTTTCCTTTAAAGTAATAGTAAAGTAATACGGTCAATTCTATTTTAAAAATACTTGTTTTAAGCATAAATACAGTAAAATTGTGTATGCAGTATGAAACGCAGCAATATTAACATAAATTTTAACTTTTTAACTGACCTTACTATAAACGATTAAAAATGAATTTCCGCAAGTTAAATACTACCATAAGTATTTAGGAAGATATTACGTGATGTTATGTCCAATGTTCAAAAGTTATACATAAACGTGCACACAAGCTTACCTGTTTGTTAAAAAATTAACTATTTAATCAGTAATCCACATTTCAGTTAAATGTCAAAAGTGTCAACTTTTAGCAAATATCGCAAAACAACATTATTGCTATTTTCATCATTATGTGGGGTTAGCAAGTTTGACTTGGGCTTCCGATAATCTGTCATGACAGTCAATGAGTTTGATAATAAAAATAATATAAAATGTTACACATGATTGATTTTTGCGTTCATGAGGACAAGGTTTTAAAACTTCCTTAAAGAAAAGATTTTTGTGTAACACTGGCAACACTGTGAACCACACGTTCAGTCTGCAGCACTATGAGTCATAAAAGTATAAAAGTGGCAATCTGGCTAGCGGTCCTCAACAAGTTTTCTACAGAAAAATTACGAAATTTATTTAAAATTTCACGTTTTTATTTCTGATTTTTTTGTAAAAAGAAAACTATTAATTATGTGTTCTAGACACAGAACTATACTGCTGGTTAAAATATTTGTACTTATTTAAGGTTCACCCTATATAGCCGTGAAAAACTGTTAATCTAACAGTTTTTGAGTAAATTTAACAGTTTTCTTTCTCTGTGTACTAATAGATTAATTTGTTTCGCTCTATATCTAGCGGATATTTTACAACAACAATAAAAGCTACACAAAATTTTATACAGTAAATGATAATTATGTCAATAAAATGATGAAAATATGACGTTTATACTAGATTGGTATAGGTAGTCCTCCAATCCCAACTATCATAAGCTTTTGTTTTTCCTATTTCTACATACATAATTTAAAGAAAATAATCTGAGGCTACCCATCATACTGACTACATGTGAAGGGTTTGTGTGAGGCAGAGGCGGTAAATCAAATCATTATCTTAGATGATCCAGGATCCAAAAAGTGGCATTAATTACGCTCTCAATCGTTTGTTTGTGAATATAGAAGCGGAAGTTCGGCGTCAACACAAAGGCAACGATTTATGGTCGAACAAATTCTGAAAAGTTAACCCACAATTCGTTCACTTATAATCTGTTTAATGCACTTATTGTATCGGCTAAATTAGATTACTGATTTAATACATAAAACTGGCGCAAAATCTATTAAACCAAATTGACTGCCGGCATTCCGAAAGAGGATATAATTCACCATTAGCGAGAATCGATATGCATTCAATGAAGGTGATTGCTCTAATTTTCTAAATAGATCGAGCTTTGTAGGCTTTGCGAATGTATTTTCCCGTTCATAGATTTTCATTTCATTTATCGCAAATCGTAATTCTAAAGTATATTGAAGAACCAGGCGAATACGCTTTTCTAATTCAATTTGACGCTAGTACACGGTGGATCAAATACATCTTCACCAATTCTAATCAAAATTAATATAGTACTTGTTATAAATATGTAAGGTTTTCCATAAATCAAAACCATTTCTTATGTATTATTCATTATAATATATGAAAGTGAAAATTGTAACTTCTGGCAAACTTGAAGCTATTGTTGGAAAAGGACAAGTCACTTTAGTTGTTTTCATTAAATGCCTGCTTCCAAGAGAATATTCTTGCTTCCGACTAGAATTTTCATAGCCGTTCGTTTCTTATTTCTATTAGAAATTTTGATGTCTTTAGAGACAGAATTAGACTTCCAGCCACCATATCTTTTTATACTCAAAAGATTTACCCCACAACTGGCTAAAAGGGAGGAGACTGAAGATCGCATTTGGATTAGGCAGTTTAAGAAATCGTGCAATCAGTTGTATTTATGACAATAGATTCTTTGGTACATTTACCAGCTTTATATACACACAACGTCAAAAGTCTTGGACCCCCTATACCCCCTGTATATCAATTGATTTGATTAAACCTAATAGTTTTTGTTAATGTGGTAAAAAAGTACTTGTACTTAAAAAACAAAGACAATAAAAAATTGCAGACCATGAACCTTTACTTTATTACCATTTTTTTTTAAGAAATGGTCAGTTTGGCAGCGTATTCAGACAAGTGTTTCTTTGAATTTTTGTACATTATAATGCCAGGACGTGAAATTTCTGCGTTTATCAGAGCAGGAATGACTGCTTTACATGATGCAGGACATTCTAATCATCAGATATCGAACATGTTGACGATTCCTAGATCATCTGGTGTACGAATCGTACACAGATATGAACAATTTGATACAGTGGAAAACAGACTCCATAGTGGACGTCCTCGACTATCTAATGAAAGGGAGGATCGGTATTTGGTGCAATATGCCCGTAGGCACCGCACATCTTCAGCTCCAGCTCTCAGGGCCCACTCTCAAGGTACGTTTCGCCGAGTTTTATCGACACCTACTATTCGAAGATGACTTAACAACGCAAATTTACGTGTTAGAAGACCATTACGGGTTCCCCCGCTACTTCCAAAGCATTGTTCTGATCGTCTCCAGTGGACGTGAGAGCATAGTGCTTGGCTTTTACGCCAATGGCGGGGGGTCTTATTTACAGGCGAAACCAGAATTGGGCTAGTTAACGAGGACAATCGACAAAGAGTCTGGAGAGAACCAAATCGTCAACAGTGACTTCATTAGTGAAGTTGCTCCGTATGAAAGGGGTACCGTGATGTTTTGGGGTGGAATAATGTTCAACCGCCGCACCCCATTAATTCGCATACCACAGAATATGAGCAGTCAAACTTACATCGAACAAGTTATTACGCCCATTATCTACCCCCTACGTAATGAATTAGGTGAAAATTTTGTGTTTATGGACGACAACGCTCGACCACATCGCGCAAGAAGTATTCAAGAGACACTCGAAGCAGGACATGACAACTCTCGTAACATGTCGGATTTCGTTGCTAAAGCCATTCATAATCATATTTCACCACCTCAGACTGCAGATGAGTTAGTCATGGCGGCAGAAGAGGAATGGAACAATATTCCGCAAGAGATCGTTAACCGCTTGATTATCAATATCCTATTGGAACGTGGTGGAGGTCATACCAACTATTAGTCAAGTAGAGAATTTGCTTTGTTACCTGTGTCACACATTTGCTGGTTTTTAATTTTCTAAGTACTCAGTTTATCGAACACATTCTTTCACAAATAAAAAATTCAAAAAGTAATATACTTTTATAAATGTATTTAGTTTTTCTGACAAAAAGATATCTTTAACAAGAATGAGGGGGGGTCCAAGACTTTTGACGTGTGTAGTAGAAAGAAGCGATCATAATCACAGTTTTCATTTCTCAGTTTCATGTATTGTCTTACCAGTTCTTCATAATTCAAGTCAGTATTTCCAAATATTACAAAAAACACTTTTGTTTCAGTATTGGGTGGGTTGACTTAGAAGTATAGTTCTTCATCTTTCACATGTTCTACAAGCAAATTTGTGAGTTCTTACTGACATGCGCCTGTCAAACCAATAATCAAGTTGTCCTAAAATAAATATTGGTTATAAAACTTTCTTACTAAAAAACATATTTGTATCATAGCTAATTCATCATTGCCCGCATTCATTAAACATGTGGATATTTCCTTCTTTGTTTATACCTAGACTTTTTAGTTTTGTACTCTTCAAGAATGCAAGCAATTTAAGTATTTTTTGATATCGATATTCTTGAATGAAATTTCTGTGATTATGATTCAGTAATTGCATCAGAGAGATGAAGGCTTCAGTGTTTTGTTTAGTTCGTTGAAATATACTAATAATCCGTTCTCGTTAGTTATGTTATCTTTTTTCCTTACAACATTTAATGCTTCTTCGTATTTGTTCCGTGATTTCACTGACATGAGATTGACAACACTGGAAGCTTCATTCTTAATATCTGATGGCAAATCATCGCTTAAACTTCTATTTGCAAACGAGAAATAATGCTATGATACTATGCCCAACCTCGAGCTATACATCGGTCTAACAATGCCTCTTTTGTCTTTTAGACCTCCTTCAGCACATGGTTAAAATGTTTCTACTTACTGATAGTTAACTGTATGCCTTGCGACTAAAACTGATTCAGTGGAGATTCTTAAAGTCAACTCTGTAATCCTGTAGCCAGGTGTCAATTCTCAACTGTCCTGCCACATTTTTAAATCAATTGGAGGTTCATTTCCAAACACCAAATCGACGAATTTAATTATTCAGCCGACGGGCTGTATCCTGCGTAACTCTATCAGAAACTGTTTGGGTTCCCAAGCAACATCTCTACTCCATCTAAACAACAACTCCCTGCCACTTTGAAGTTCTCACGCTCCACGGCAAGACGTTAGGAATTAATCCCAAAGAGGCAAAAATTGTTTCGGACAAACGGGACTTGTTTGTATAGGTCTTAATAAATATTTGTTCAGCATGAATAATCGCCTGGTACGCTTTAATTTATTGTCCCGGAACGAGGAATAAAACGGTAGGAGCGAGTCTCATTGTAGTAGGCGTTGGTGGTTGGCAGTCGTACGGCCGGCTATTGGATAATCTGAATTTAATTTTCACGACTCCAGGAGTCATTCACGTTTTCGGAAGGGTCCCAGATTCAGAACATTCTGCATTATAATATAATGCGTATCAAATAATCCCGCACTGAAAGAAATAATACTGGAACGCTTACTACAAATTCGTGCTCGCAATTTTTTCGTAGAATAAACTAGAAATGTCACAACACTTTCACTATTAATTATTATTGTTCCTGCTGGTTTGGAAGCATGGGATGCGACCAGTTACAGCGGCGGCTACGGAACGCCTCGGAGGACTACCATTATCCGGGAAACGGTTCCGACCGTATCAGTCGTAATACCAACAGGAGGAACCGAAATCAATATATGGACAGGCCCAGAGACACCGATAGCGGGTCTGTCCCCACAGAGCCTAGCCCGAGAACAACCAGGGCAGGTAAAATAATCCCAGCTAATGCTAGGGATGTGCATTTTAACTCTGTTTCTGGCAGCTACCAATAACCGAGGTCACGGCATAACAACCCGGAAAATCACCATGTATCAAATTACAGCACGGGCCGCGAAAGCCTAAAAACCACTATAAGTTAGTAAAGTTAATATTTAATAAGACATCTACAATATTTTTTCGTTTCTTTGCATTTTCTGAGAACATTTACCATAGTAAAGTATATTTTTTTACACCATCAGAAAGTAGAGATTTCAATGAACAGAAAGCCCACAAACTTTTATGAAGAAGCAGATATTTTGACGTGAGAATTTTCGATTAAAAATTAAAGTGCTTTTTCGATATTAAGTCAAAATAAGGTGAAAAATAAATATTTTAAATCAAAAAAATTACAGTGTGTTTGGGACATAAAAAGGTAAGTTTTCACCAAATTTGGTGAAAAAAAAATTTTTAAAAGAAAAATAAAAACCAAAAACTTGGTTATTTGAATTTTTCACATAAATTTTGAGGTTATGTGAAAAAAGTGTAAATACAAAAGTTGTAGATTTTTTTATTACCTACAACTTTTCCATTTAAGTTTTTTTCCATAGGACTTCCAGAAATCGAGATAAACCATTTTTTACCCTTAAAACTCACCCCCTTCCACTTCACGACCTCAGATCGCCAGTAAATTGTTTTTCCTTTCATTTTTGTTGTATTCTCTCCCTTTTCCAATGGGTTTCATCCTACTATTATTATTTTTTTTTGGTTTATTTTATCATAATTAAATTAATTAAAGTAATCCATTATTTTATTAAAACACTGATATTTATTTTCACCACAGTATACGAAATTCTAAGTAAGTAAAAGAGAAACTAATTGCTACCAAAACTATTTTTATGTTTTAGTAACCTACATTCCTGTTCTCAGAACGTCCCACGTGCTTTCCTTCAAGGCGGCGCGCTTCTGGAACGCGACCGAATTTATGAAAACCGGCATCATTTGGCTAAACACACGTCAAGTTTTGTTGTAAATTTATCTCACGTGGCGCCAAGAAAGTTTCCATCGTTTATCATCGTTATGGGTTTCCCCGTGTTTTAAAGTTAATACGAAGAGAAGGTACACATGCGGAAACAATGCTTTATTTTATCGAATTATCTACTGCGGCCCTACGCTCTACTCTATCCTGCTCGCAACTGGATGTAAGAGGATTATCTGTAATGCTGCGGTTAAATTTTTTCGGTTTTGAGGCTTTGCTCGAGAATACAATGAATTATTACGCAAAATTCGAAAATTTTTTAAATAAATTGAAAGAATTTCCCCTATGGGTTGGGTTGGTTGGTAGGGTGACCATATGTACTTTTTTATAAGGACAGTACTTTCTTTTCAAACACTGTCCTACTGATTTGATAGATTTATGAAATACGCCTAAATGTACTTTTTTTAAAAAGAAACACAGAATTATGTAATTTTTTTGTTTAAATAATGAAATCAAATAGGTGCTTCATGAAACTGTTTTGATCGCTTGAACGATTATTTTAGTTGTTTTCAAATATGAATACATTAGCCTGTGTTCTCATCAAACTCGACCGTCTAGCATTAGAATTATTATCTGCATTAGTCGCTTTTATACGCACACGGCTTTAGACTTCCGAACAATTGCAGATGAAATCCATCCTGCAAATCTACATAGACTTGCAGGAAATGTTACAATCTCTGAAGGGTCAAAAACAAATTTAAAGGCAATCCTTAGTTTCTATAAAGTACGACTGTTAATACCAAATGATTCAGAGAGACAAGCTAGCACCACAGATAAATTTATCTGTGCTAGCACATCGAATGAAACTTAACTTTTGAACTCGTACATGTTAGTGTTTATTATCAATTATAAAACATAACAGTATATATTTTATTGTAAACAGATTCAATAGCTGAGAAACAAAAAGTATTTTCATAAATTATACAGTGGTGACTTTAACTGTTAAAAATTCAATAAAAATAGGCCAACATTTTTTGACACATTTTAGGGATTTTAAGATGGTTTTCGTATGTTGGTCCCGTTTTATTTAATTTATTCACCACACTGTATATTTTATAAAATTACTTGTTGTTTCTTTGATGTTGTATCCGCATATAACAAAATATATACCTTTATTTTGTTTAATTAAAAACCGGCAATATTTTGACAAAAGAAGATCGCTCAAACTATGAGGGGTGATTTCTTAAATATTCTAGATGTACTTTTTTGTTCAAAATTATGGTCACCCTACATATAGGTAATGCCTCAATACAACCCTGCAATCACTCTATTTGCCAAGATTTAGCAACGCGGTCAGTGAACTAAATCGCCTACGGCAACCTTATACATTAGGGTTCACCTGCAACTAAGTTCTAATTTTATTTTTGTCATTTTTGTAACAAATTCGTACCTGTTTATTATTTACATGTTTATGATGAGATTGTTTTTTTATTTACTTTTTATTGTTTCAATTTATTAAATTTTTTTTTTTATTAAAATAATCTAGTTTGAAATACTTTGTTCACTGAAGCCCCCCCATGTCAAATTTCTGGCTACGCCACTGATCCCAGGTATTTGACGTATTGTTTCACAGCCATTGGTGATACGTTCCACTTATGCAGCTTCATTCGCTAGAAGCTGGGTAGAATACACCAGCTGCTTTACATGTCTCCAAAGGTAGAGATCGCACGGATTTAAGTCGGGTGATCGGGGTGGCCAAGCAATAAACCCGTCAATCCAATTTCCTTGCAATGTAAGATTTAAATAGTCTCTTGTATTGCGACTAAAATGAGCAGGTCATGCATAAACCATAAACGACAACGAACATTAAGAAGGACAGCTTCTAGCAGGATAGGTAAGTATTTCTGTAAAAAATTCAGGTGTTTGTCCATTTAATCTTTTCGGCAAAATAATAGGTCCAACCATACATTGACTGAAAACTTTTTCTGGTGTCGCGATTCATGACTAATGTATGGATTTTCATCCGTCCAAAAATGTTCATTAGACACAAAGGTTTTAATAAAAGTCACGTTTAAATTTGACTCTTTGCTTTTATAAAGTAGAAAAACCGTGTTTATAAAGTTCTAGGTAAGTAACGAAGCCACTTTGGACTTTATTGGTTAAATAATTCATTCATTTCTAATAAAAAAAAGTATTAAAATATTTGTTATAAAAAGGTTTGTTTGTCTTCTACACTTCAGTAATTGTTAGTCTAAGAGCCAGTGGCCGGCAACCTATAAGTAAATGATTATACCTGAAATTTTGCACAGTGAGTCTCTTATACCTATCACTCATGAGGTGGGGACTCGCTAAGCCCGGCGAGGCCGACTCAAGAGTTACTCAGGTGCGAAAAGTATGAAATGTAACCAACTTCGTTATTAAATTAACAAAGCTGCCGTTTGAAAATTTTAAAATATACAATTATTATTATATAAAAATAACAAAGGCAGACGATTACCGTGCTTCTAAGGTCATGGCAGACACTTGTGAAATTGGCAAAAATTATAAATTTCAAAAGTATTTGATTAAATCTGATTTTGACGTTAAAAAACTGTCAGAAATGTCAAGCATTGTAATCGACATCACCAAATCTCAGAACCTGTGCCAGAAATAGAGATTATTTGTTACTTATATTATTTTAATATAAAAAGGTGCTAAATATAATAAATAATAAAAATAAATGCCTAATTTGTTAGATCTGAAATTTTAAAATGTTCAAACGGCAGCTTTGTTAATTTAATAACAAAGTTGGGTAAATGTTCATACCTCTCGCATCTGAGTAACAGTTGGGTCGGCCTCGCCGGGCTTAGCGAGACATCAACTCATGATTGTTAGGTATAAGAGACTCACTGTGCAAAATTTCAGGTATAATCATTTACTTATAGGTTGCCGGCCACTGGCTCTTACACTATGTAGAAAATCACGGATAATTAAAAATTATTCGCAAATATTGTAACACTTGGTATATAGACATGTTTGTTTCAATCGACTCGTCGTGGATTCCATCACCTCCAAAAATTATTGTAACGACTTGCAAGACACCCTGTATAACTTAGAACAGTTCTATAAGTAATATTTACATTATTTACTAAGTTTTTACTGAATTCTCAGGAACCAACAAACAATATTCAAGAGGGCAAACAAATAACATCATCTTCTCTTTGAAGTGGAGAATCATGGTGTCTTTAATTTGTCTCAGTCGACGTATTCCTTTGCTTAATTTTCATTTTCACCGCGAAAATCAGAACCAATTCGTTTAAACTGTTTTTGTGAATTCCCATCACGGTATTATCTTAATGTTACGCTTACACAGAGAAGAACGCGTACATCTGTAAACAGATAATTGAATTCAAAGGGACGTCTCTCAATAACCTCAAAAGGAAACTGCGTGGGAGTACAGCCCTTCGAAAGAAACTCAATTATGTGTCTGGCGAAATAATTCTGACCAGAAATTAAAAATAAAGCTGTTTATTTTTTATGTTCGCCCGCTTCCCACGAATCCCGATATCATAATTATTCTAGGCACGCATTCCACCCCGCGGTTTATCTGAACATTAAATTTATCGCTAAATAAATAGCTATTATTTAGGGTAATTTTCGTTGGTTCGTATGTTGGTTATTTTTAGTCGAAGACAGCGGAAAACAAAAGGAAAATCAAGTTGATGGCAGTGAATATTGAACTATGCTAAAAAGGCACGGTGTGCTTTGCTAGACAACTTTCAAATAGCCAATATTTATGACTACTCATCGGTATAAGGGAATATAAAAGAAATCAAAAGACGCCGCAACTAAATCGTGGGAAGTGATGCACTATAATTTCAAGCAAGTGACATAGAAATCATTAGAATTTGCGGATATATGCATAATATATTATCAGAGTTCTATAGATGACGCCTATTTTAGTCATCTAACTTGATATTATTCAAAGCGGGGTGGTTATTAAGAAAATACTTTATATCTTGTCGTCAAATCAGTATTAATTTACCCCAATTGAACCTACTGCTTCAATATAAAAACTTATATCGGAACGGCGACTTCAAGATGCTATTTGAATACAACGTTGTAACGTCTCTCACAACAAGGTAATCACTTTTTGTACATCACGGAAATGGTTCCTTTTTATAAAATTTAGTGTTTTAAAGTATCAAATATGTGTATATGACATTTCGAACTATTAGCACTTCGATAATTCGCAATAACGTTTTTAAAAAGTTTCATTTTATGAATTGTAAGTAATTATGTAGTTTTTCGTCTACCAACTCGCCGACTAACGTCATTCTTGAACACCGTAAGGAGATACTGCATATATCTAATACGATACGGAGAAAATATTCAGATCTAGGGAGGATTTCTTGGAAGAACCTCAACCTGGTACAAGTAGAGATCAAACGGATAGTGATACAGAAGATGCGGAGGTTAGGACGGACGACGAACAAGTTCAGTTATTTAGATATAATGTATATAAAACACAATAAGGGAGAACAACGGGCATTAGAAAAAACGGCTTATTTATTATATTATTAGACAACGCTCCATATCATTTAATTCTTTCTGACATGGATTCTAGATACTGGCACAAAATTTCTTAAAATCCATAAGATTTCGTACGATGCTAGTTTGAAGAAAGATGCGTTGCTGCGTATAGTCAAGGACAATAATTTTGCAAAGAAATACGTTATTGATGAAATAGCAACGGTTCAGGGAAATACCGTTCTACGATTGCATCCATATTACTGTGTTTTTAATCCCATTGAATCAGTATAGAGCCAATTAAAAAGAGATATTCAAAATTTGATAAAATAGTTATAGATGTTATGAGAAGCGAGGTGAATAAAATTACATCAGCTAATTGGAAGAAATGCATCGAAAATATCATAAAAATTGAGGGAGGCTATATAAAGCTGCAGCAATTGATTGGGCTAAATAAAAGTGGTTTTATCATAAATGTTGATGAAGAATCATATACAAGTGACGTTAGTAGTGATTCTGACGAATGTTAGTGCTTTCCTTATTATAATGTAAAAGTAAATTTTTTTCAGTGTTTTTTTATGGTGTTGTTTTGTAGTATATGGGAAATATATTATCTTTGTTATATACAGTGCTTTCGAAAAGTAACGAATAAATTCATTATTTTTGAAATTGAGTTGAAAGTTTTTGAAAAAAATCCTCTGGCACGTCGATTTTGTTTAAAAAAAGGGATTTTTTGACATACGACCCATATTTGTGACGTCATCGTTGTTAGAGATATGACGTCATCGACAATTTTTTTAAATAGCAACCCCCAATTTTGACCATGCTATTTGAAAGAGCGTGTCATTCTACATACATACATCATGAAAAATTGTAGTGTTACATAACAAAAATTTCAACAAAATAATGTTTGTGCACCTCCCCATTATGCAACACCTGTCCGTGCTTATTTAGATGAGCTGTTCCCGAATCGTTGGATAGAGAGAAGGGGGCCGACTGAGTGGCCAGCCAGATCGCCTGATTTGACACCCCTAGATTATTTCTTGTGGAGATACCTCAAAACCAAAGTATACGTTACTAGACCGGTTAATTTAGAA
The DNA here is from genome assembly GCA_025584915.1 of Monochamus saltuarius. Lineage (NCBI taxonomy): Eukaryota > Metazoa > Arthropoda > Insecta > Coleoptera > Cerambycidae > Monochamus > Monochamus saltuarius. Next base: position 45,348,127 of record CM046723.1, read on the forward strand.
GATTTAAAAGCAAGAATTCGTCACGAAATACATCATATAAGTTATTGATAATGCCCAAAAAAAAATTATTAATCGTCTTGGCTACTGTCACACAGCCAACGGTGCACAATTTGAACATTTAATTTAGTCGATTTTTTACATAATCATTATCATTTTCAGTATTGTAAAAATTAAATTTTAAAATCTTCAAACATTACTTTCTTGAAATTTTTGTTATGTAACACCATAATTTTTCATGGTGTATGTATGTAGAATGACACGCTCTTTCAAATGGCATGGTCGTATGTCAAAAAGTGCCTTTTTTAAAAACAAAACCGAAGTGCCAGGGATTTTTTCGAAAACTTCTCAATTTCAAAAATAATGAATTTATTCGTTACTTTTGGAAAACACTGTATTGTATCTATATATCGCTAGGATATAAATAGATCCAAAAATATTTTTTGATAATTGTTTATAATTATTTTGTTGTTTTAGTTTTAAAGAGGTGTATTTTAACTTATTAGTTATTTTTTTATCTCTGTTATGTACCCTTACCCTACCCAATTCTAATCCCACCCTCATGGCACAGAACGGTCCTACTTCCCTGCTGGGAAATAATAATTTAAAATTACATAATAACATCCAACAGTTAATCAAAATATGTATTTAGCATTTATTTTTCCCAAACAATCACATTTACATTCATTATTATATACTGAACTTTATTTTACATTATTATTGGCGAAATTGAGTGAATGCGATCTTGTATACAGCTTACCTGGTATATGCGGAGGCCTTTGATATTTTCAAAAAAGTATAAGTAATAAAAGAAACAGCACGCCCATAGAGTACGCCTTTACCTTTACCTTTTTTAGAAGCCAGTAATTTTCCACAAAAAATGAAACTATTTTCCATGCACGCACGCCTTTCCGCAAACTGCATTTTGAACAAATTAAAAAGGCAGCGAGTAGGCGGACGAGGGTAGCACGCACTTTTGTTCTGTGTATGTTACGGGGTAAATAGCCAAGGTTAGTTAATACTAATCGGGTTTGCCCATCTTCCCCCGGATCCCACAGGGCTTGTTCACTGGGGACCGACCTGCAGCCATTCGTTCATGTTTACCAAATTATATTTCGCAATTTCGTCTCGAATTATAAATTTAACTACTTGTAGTTTGCACTTTCAAACTCACCCGGTACGTACTTTAAAGACAAAAACCCTTATCTCTGTTACCACACATTCCCAACACGCTCTTACTATCATTGTATTTTTCGTACCGGCCCGGCTACGACGTGAAATAAGAGAGACAGAGTGAAAAAGTGTTTATTGGTGTCGGAAATAGTGCGAAATAGGAAATCTCGCAGGAAAACATGGTTGAAGTTGCAATATAACGCTTCTGCCACCGTTATTATATGACACACTGTTGTAAAAATGAATAGGCATAAAAGTGAAAATCTGAAGATAAAATTTAGAAAAATGCCCAAGTTCTTCAAGTATGTAGATTTTCCGTTTTTCTTTTTTTTTCAGAAATCAGTCTGGTGTTTGAGGTTCACATGAATTCTCACATAACACGAAAGAACGTTCCACAGAACTTTAATTTGCAGTCACATGACTTGCATATACTTCCTAACTCTCTCTACATACTCATCGGGGCAGTTTATAGAAGGATATATATATATTCCTCTCTGGTGTTCGAGGTTCACATGAACTCTCATATAACACGAAAGTACGTTCCACATATGTGTGAACTTTAATTCGCAGTCACATGACTTGCATATACTTTCTAACTCCCTGTACATATGTATCCGGACATGCAAGTAAGTAAATAATTAAAGGGTTAATCTACTGAGTAAATGTAAAATTATATATGAGTTATAATATCCCCAAATGTTAAATAGAAGGAATCAAACAATAAGTAAATAGAACTGACAGTTTTTTTCAAGTTCGCAAGTTTTTTGCTCCAACAGTTTTTAATAATTACTGTACCGATAAAAATATAAAATAGGAGTATTCTCATAAAAGTTTTTAAAACTATTAATAAACATATAATATAGGGTGAATCAAGAAAAGTAGATATGACTCATATAGCTAATAATAAAAGCTAATATTACACACAACACACATAATTTTAATTAACCTTCAATATCTTTATAATGAAATGTATAGAGTTATACATACATTTAGATACAACGTCTAATGGACTGTTGTTACTGTTGTTTATAGATGAATACATATTCATATTTTCTATACACATATCGATTAGATTCAACCTCATAGGACGACTTCCACATGGAGGAGTTCCAAAGCAAAATCTGAGGTGTAGGGATACACCTGGATTATGTGCTGATGTAATGGTAATAATAATAGAGTGAGGACCCAAGTAAATCTGAAGCAGGTAAACAATAGTGAAATTGCTAGATAGAGGTTATTAACCAACTTTTGGAGACAGAAGGTGAATTTATTTCTTCATATTTGCTATCAAAAAGAGTGTGGGACTTTTAGGTTTATAATCGTTAAATCCCCACCCCAGATTAGAGGCTCTATATTTAATTTTACTTATACAGAGGTCTTAAAAATAAATACAATATTAAAAATAAATCCTAAAGCAATGATCTCAAGAACGCATAGTGTTATATAACATCTATAAAACAGAAACATTAATGTAACTGTTTGGCTAGCAGTGACATCTTGGTCTTGATTTTGTCTTGGTCCCGCAAGACAAGACTAGACTTGGCAAGAAATATTGCTAGAAGGTCTGGGGTGAAATTTAAATGAACGTTAGTTGAAATAAATAAATAAATAAGTGACTAAATAAACACACATTGCATTTCTAATGTAGGCATATTCTTTATTTAAAAGAATTAAGCATATAAAATTAAAATTCAAGGTGCTTAGGCTCTGCTGAATACAACTAATTATAGTGCCAGTTGACTGAAAGAGCTCCGATTTGGCACGCCTATCTCGTCCATTGCTTATTATTATTATTTATTATGTAAAACTAGCCGTTTCTATATTTTATAACGTTTACCAATCGACCAAGATCTGAGCTAAGTAAGTTCCGAGCGGCACCATGTCCGACCGAAAGTAACTACCACTGTTATTAGATTGGTAATAAAGTTTCATGTTTCTGATTTCTATGCAAAAGTCTCACAAGAATCATGCAAATTTGCGAGACCTTTCGCAAGACAATATAAAAGACATAATGTTGAAAAATCAAGCAAGCACAAGGCTTTATAGAAACTTTTGTTTTCTTCTGCAAGACAAGACAGCAGGTTTTTCAAATTTTTGCAACAATTTTTGTCTCCCATCCAACACTACTTTTCGCCTCTGTACGGCACCTTATGTGTTTACGGACATGCTTAATACCTTTATTATAACCTTTAAGGTCTTAGGTACAATTACTTGCACATAATATTTAAATGATATTTTAATAAATTTAAAATATCAAACAGAATGTTTATTTTATAACGATAAAAATATTAATAAAAATAGTCAAGCTTTGCTTGTACCTAACCGTGACTGTAAGGTCTAAGCTTTATTTATAATACAAATAACATTACACTCCACTAGACAGAAAGAGAGGACATTTCAAAGAATATATAAAAACAAAATGAATAAATAAAAAAAAAAATTTGAAATCACACCTCCTGAAAAATTAGACAGTGGATAGGTTTTCGAGGAACGTTAGACGCAGCTCGTTCTGCAGTAATGATCTGGATGGAAGGAATACAAAGACATACGAAAGAGAAAATATTTTGCTCTTAAATATATAATAGAGGATATTTCGATAAATATATACGTATCTCAAATATAACGAATAACTTTTTTTGGAGAGAAAAAAAAAAAAGATAAAATCCTATATTCATCTCTAGAAATCTATTTAGATGCCTCCCTTGTAGGGGGAGAGCAGGAGGTGAAGACAACATGGGCTTTACATATTGTCCTAAGAATTATTAACAGTTTTCAATGCTCAAAAATCATTTTCAAAAATGTTAGTTATTGCAAATCGATAACACAATTGCTATTTCTTGTAATAACCTGATGGGGACTGTGTACTGTGTGTAGACAGATAAAGCTTAATAATAACGTAGGGAAAGAGATATGGGAATGGTGTGAAATAAGAAAATAGGGATATATGCATTCTACATCAATACACTGAGAGATATCGAACAATAAAAAAGTTTGCTAATATAATCTTTATCATCGTTGAATATTCTGTTAGTACTGCAATGCATGTACCAAGAATAATTTATTTATTTGCCCGATTTTATTACATTCAGTCGGAGTTTTGCTAAAACAATAGACTCTCAGGTTGAATAGACGTATTTTCTATCACTACTTTTACTAAAGGTAACTAGATAACTTAATGAGTAGGTAAATGACTACTTATTAACGGTTAAAGTAGGTGCGTAGTAGGATATAGATATATATGTATATGCATATATATAAATAATAATAATAATTTACCTGTAGCTGAAAGGCTTCAAGCTGTGAAATGTGTAACAAAGCTATATTTGGTTAACGCGTCGTGGGTAATCTTTACATATGCACGAATGCATAGCCATTTTATGCTTAACATTACAACAGGAAGAACGGACTGACAAGACCTTAATAAATATATTATTACCAATATAGGTAATATCTATCTCGTGGCTAATCTTTACAAATGCGCGAATGCATAGCCATTTTATGCTCAACATTACAACAGGAAGAACGGACTGGACAAGACCTTAATAAATATATTATTACCAATATAGATAATATCTATCTCGTGGCTAATCTTTACAAATGCGCGAATGCATAGCCATTTTATGCTCAACATTACAACAGGAAGAACGGATGGACAAGACCTTAAAAAATATATTATTACCAATATAGGTAATATTTATTTTGTGATATGTATACATTATGCGAAGTAAGTTATATAAAAGCAATAATATATACATGATACATGAGAGAGTGTGAATAGGGCATGTGACAGTGTTCATTAGCCATCAACGTTAACGAATTTTTGTTTGCTATTAAAAAGCTAAAATTGAAGGGCGAGTGGTAGTCGAGTTTGTTCAAACTGTAGGTATCTTCCATATACCATGCCATTGAGTTATATATAACTTATATAATCAATGATGGTAACTTCTTTACAGTAAAATGAAAATTTGGAGACAAAGGATAAATGAACTAGAATTCATAATAGTAGCTATACAGTTACTGACTAAAGTTACCTAGGATGAAAGACTGTCAGCTGCAATATACATTTTTGCTAGTGTCAAAAGTTGCAAAACTACTGTAATAAAATAATGAGTCCCAGTTGAGTCTATTTAATGCAGATATTTTGCTGGGATTAAACAATGTCTATTAAAGGCTAAAACATATTTCCTTTAGTGTACCCGGAAAAACAAATAAATATAAAATAATAAAATACATAACAGTATTTCGGTGTTTAAGAATAGAAACCGAACGTTCAAACGGGTTTTTGGAAATATTATGTAACATGTTCAAACAGCCTGAAATAGACGTGTTTGCAATGCACAAAAAAATAAAAAAAAAAAATAAATAAATAAATAAATAAAAAAAAAAAAATAATAAAAAAAAAAAAAAAAAAATATCGTAGAAATGAAATCCCCTCATTCCATTAATGTGGATGCATTTACTGTCACACGGAATCAATATATATTTTATGCATTAATATATAACTAAAAATGCAGGTAGACGCTAAATATAAATATATTTTTGATATATAATATATAGGTATGTATATTTGTGTATACATATACATATATAAAGCAGTATAAAAATGTTTTAATTATCAAAAGAACGATAACTGGTCAATATGTAAGATGCAGGATATAAAGTTTCTGTCTGCACACTAGATCGCCTATAATTCTTTCAACATCTACAAGTAGTTAAATTTATAATTCGAGACGAAATTGCGAAATATAATTAGTAGATCAATCGACTTACCTGTAAGGAAGTTTGATCATAATTATATGAGCAATTTCGTCGAAGAATTATAAATTCCAGCCCAAAATTCCCACCCTAGGCGATCTAGATAGGAAAATACAATGATAGTAAGAGCGTGTTGGGAATGTGTGGTAACAGAGATAAGGGTTTTTTGTCTTTAAAGTACGTACCGGGTGAGTTTGAAAAGTGCAAACTACAAGTAGTTAAATTTATAATTCTTCGACGAAATTGCTCATATAATTATGATCAAACTTCCTTACAGGTAAGTCGATTGATCTACTAATTATCACGGTATAATGCAGAATCAGCGGCATAATTAAATAAAGATTAGGTTGGCGGGGTACGTCTCCACCTAAGTTAAACACAATGTAGGCACTATTTTAGGGGCAAATATCTGTCTTTCTCGAAGTTCAATTGGAATTAGATATACGGGGTGGTCCTTAAGTAATGGTCCATGGAAACATACTATAGTTGACGGCCAAAATTGTGGAGAGCGACTCATGTTATAAACCTGTTCACAATTTATAGTAGTCAACACAAAGAAATATACATACAGCCCGTATATTTTTTCTATAAAATCGTGTGCCGCATATCTCTACGAGCATACCCGATTACACAGCTTCTGCTGCAGTAAGTACGCAGGCGTTGTAGTTTTTGATTGGTTACGACGAATTGTCGCATTCAACTGTTTCATTTCCAGCACTATCATGAGCGGGTATATCGTTCGGGCGGACAAAATTTCGAGTATATCTTTTCGCTAATTTGATTGAATTTAATTAATTTTATTAGTGATTTTGTGTTCTTAAGAATGGAGAATAATTCAAGCTCTACATCGTATTCTCAAAATCGTCCTAATTTAACAAGTGAGGAATATCGGATGGTGACATGTATAAAAGGTTTAGAAAAGGAAAGATTGTATTTTTAAAATCAGTTCGACAAAAAAAAATCGGTTGCTTACACGTTTAACTTAGTCCGTATAAAAAAATCGAAAAGAGTACACTGATAGAAAGGACGAAATAGTGATATGGCGAAGAAACTATTTAAAATAAATATTAAAAACAAGAATCTGGATCGAATATATTAAATTTTGACAAAACATGTACGTATGAAGGTAATACGGAAAGCGGTACGATATAATATAATAAGTGTTAATGTGTGACCGTTATAGTGACAGTGCTAGTAACCCATAGTAAATAGTGTGCATGTATTATAAAGCCTTTTATCCTGTTGAATGCGGAATTCGCAAATATTTGCGCGATTTATTTAATGGTGGAAAAATCTCTATTTTGTAAAAATTTTGTCAACTACCTATAATATTTTCTATCATTTTTATCATAAAACTGCCATGGTAGAGTATCAGAATCTCAAAACAAATTTAATAACACCACATAATAATGAAAGGGGCTATAATACTTGTAGTGTTTGACAGTTTCGCAAATTGCAACTGTCAAAACTTTAGTTTTTCCCGCTGTAAATAATTAAAACAGGAGTTGCAAAATTAGTGCAAAATCCGTGAATTTCGCGTCCGTGAGGACAAGGCTTAAGTGTGATATCCGCGGAGTGCACATCAGGTAGGTGTAAGCGGGTGGTAGTGCAATTGCCGTCCAAAAGGACGGCATTCTAATTTGTAGAGAAGATGACACAGGTGGCACATTTAAAGCAAATTGTTAATGTGCTAGGTTAAGCCGACGTCAACTTATTTTTTGTAATTTTGTGTGCTTTAACTCTTCTAAAGTGGCACGCTTAAGTAATCATACCACCCATATCTTCCGTACTCATATCTGTATTATGAATTAGTCACTCTCTATTATTTTTGACCTTGGGTAATTGATAATACAAGATAAAAACTTTAAATTTTGAAATAATTCATATTATTTTTATTATCTAACGCCTCGAAATTGATAAAAACTGTTATATCACTGTTTCTACTAAAAATAATGGATGTTATGTAATGCAATTATTTTTGTCATTTTTGTATATTTTTATATCTGATCGCCTTCAAATTTAGTACGCCTATGAAATGTTGCTCCTCGCACGCTTCGCTCATCGCGCTTGTCAACAAGCTAGTCATTCTCTACAATTTTGGCCGTCAACTATAGATTTTTCACTTCAAAATATTACGAATTACGTCAACTTGCCTTAATAAAAAGTTGATAATAAAAAAGGTACAGGGTGTCAAATCTGGAATTTAAAAAGTGATTCTTTGTAATAATTACACTGTCTTTGAATGTATCAATTGAAAAATCAATTCTGAATGAAATTGGTCGCTTCAACTTTTTTCGTAGGATTCACCGTTTTTGAGAAAAAAAAATAAAACATATTTTATTGTAGGTTTTGTTAATCTTTTATTTAAAGGTCTCGTTTACTAAAGTGTTATTATGGCCAAAGTAAACAATGCAATTGAAAACAAAAAGTTGATATAAATGCGGGTCAAAAAATTCTTCTATTTCGAGATACAGGGTGTTTAAATTTTAATATTTTAATTATTTCCTCTCGAATATTTCAAAAAATGTTATTATCAATACGGAAGAATGTTGGCTTGGGTCAATGTCAGAGATTGACATCGGTTGACATTTGACTACCCCCTAATTAATGAGGTTTTCCAGGTTTCCCTCATTCCTGCACTGAATGGTGGTTAGGGCCTACCAATGTAAGTCGTTCCTGGGCGCAAATGCGGCCTGCTTAATAATAATATGCCGCCCCCTCTCCCGCACAAGTCTTCGACTTCTGGGCTAATCCTCGTGATTAGAAGGAGGGGTAGAGATATTATTATTATTATTATTATTAATACAGGAACATTAAACTCGAGCAATAACACAACACAACAGTAATAAAAATATGTTTTAATTGTCGCAAACCTATAACAGCTCTTGAAAATGACCTACCGCACAAATAATACAAGAGTCAACTCTTCATTTCGTTGACTGTTGTATTCGCTGAAACAACCCTACTGTATTTCTTATTGTCTCTCAGCCGGCTGTAACTCGATTCATCAAGTCTTCAACACATTTGCGACAGGATTGGAGTAAGCTAATGACTTGAGAAAACCGCAAATGCAAAAATCTAAGGGATTTAAATCCAGAGAGCGAGCTGGCCATTGTTGCCCTCTCCTATCTATACAACGATTTGGATATACTGTATCTAAGTGACGACGTGCATTAATGCTAAAATGGGATGAGGCACCATTGTGCATGAACCATAAAAATTTGTCTGAGCAGGAGGAATTTCTGCAAGAAGAGCAGGTAACTCTTCCTGTAGGAAGTAATGATGAGATTCGCCATTTAATCGTAATGGGAGGAAATATGGACCAATTAAATAATCATTAAGTACTCCAAGCCACACGTTTACCGAAAATTGATGTTGAAAATGACCTTGAAAAAAATCCATGTGGATTTTCATTAGCCCATAAGTGATTGTTATCAAAATTTCGTATAGAATCTCTTAAAAAACTTGCCTTGTCAGTAAACAAAACGCTATTTAAAAAATTTGAATTTTGAGCGGTTACATGATGAACCCATTGGCAAAAAACTAGACGCGGTAAAAAGTCTCGTGATAGTAGCACCTGTACGCGTTGAATATGAAACGGATACAATTGCTGCTATCAATAGAAATTAAACAGAACTTGCAATAAAATATATTTTTTCCTTAAAAATGGTGCATCCTACGAAAAACATTGAAGACACCAATTTCATTCAGAATTAATGGCGGACTTCTAAAAAAATATTAAAGCGGGAAAAAATCAGTGGCGTACCAATTGTTTTTATTAAAAAAGGTTGTGGCATTCTCGCACAAACGTCACTGTGCAAATAGAAATATTCGGATCGCCCCAAAAAATGCACATTTATTCCTCCAAAGCGTGTTTCAAATTTCGAACCAATATTTTTAATTTTTTTTTAAATAATTAATAAAAACAAATAAAAAAATTAAATTTAAACACTCTGTATCTCGGGAACGAAGCATATTTCGACCTACGTTTATATGAACTTTTTTTCACAAAATAACCTCCCTCTAAAATATTTCGCACTTATTAACTAACACTGTATAATATATTCATAATAATTAAGTGAAAAATTCACTCAGATCGAAATTGAGTGTGATTTGTGTGAAATTTTAAACTGAATCATGACAAAAAAATACAAAACGTACCTATGCAATATTTATGTATCTATAGATTCTAAGTGTATTTTCACTTAATGTTTTTTTTTTAGAAAGTTGATTAATTTTCAGTCTTAATATATTACAAGAAATGATTTATTTTTGTAGTTGTCAAAACAATTAGTACCTACTTAAAAGAATGTGTGAGCATTGCAAATACCCCATTAATTTATTATATTTTTCCAAATTTATGGTGGCTGAAAATAATGTAATATGGCATGTTGACGAACTTATTAGCAATAAATTACATTTTTCTTTGACTCGGAGAAACGATATATATCAATTCCAACAGGCAATGTTGACTATAACCCTGGAGGAAAATACATATTAATTTTAATGTTGCCAAACCGCGACAAGCCTGTAAAACATTTTTTTTTCATTAAGATAAATCGCGATATAAATCAAATGGAAAATAACTCGCTCACATAAATCTGGAAATGGGGTAATATTTCTTAGCTAAATAGATTGGAATCGAGTTACAGTTTTTATTTTACGTCTAGTGGGGAACAGAGTAAGGACAAGGGTTATACATTGTGGGGAAATATTGCAGAATGTAAAGACGTATTGTCAAATTTAAAACAAAATTCAAAGAAATTGATATTACTTTCTTACACAAATCTACGCATAACATTTTAAGTATAGTAATATGGTCAGTTTGGAACAGGACAGTCTTCACTAAAAATTTTCATTTCTCAAGATTTAGTGGTGTATCAACTCCAAATATTGCATATTTTTATGTGTAAAAGAGTTACAAGTGAATAACTTTGCTTAATAACCGTCGAATGGCGCTGCGTTGAAATGTTACATCTCCAACATTGGTCACAAGTAGTCGTGCTGTGACGTTTAATGAGATGAGATGAGCAAATTTTACACATTACCTAAACTCATGTTGAAAAACTTGTAAAAAATATGTGAAAGAGAGTCACAACTCGGAATTATTTAACAAAAATAACAATAACAAAGTGCCAAAAACCAAAGTAAACAAAAAATTTGATTAAAAATACTAAGAACTATCCACACAAACATTTTAACATGATTCAAACAATATATATTTATTTATTTTCCAATATTTAGAGTAAAATTATTTATAAAACTTTACTGAGCTCTACTGAAAATTTACATTTTTGAGTTATTACAGTCTTGTTCCAAACTGTGACCCATTCTTTACCAACACCCTGTATACAGATGTGATCTAATATTTTGCTATTGACCTCTAAATTGGAGCTTGCTAGTATTAACATGTTACAAGATAAAGCTTGTCATGTTCTATCATGGTAATACATCAATTATGAAACATTGTAAAAGTAAAATGAGAAAAAAGGGGCAAAAATCTGAATTTTTTCTTATTTTTTACACTCTATCGGATATTCACGTGTAATTCGACTGTAACTGTGTTATTTTAAGAGATAACATTGAAGCGTGCAGTCATTGATAAATTTTTCATAAAGGTTTCAATTTGTTTTATCATAAAAACAATCGACAATCGCAGTACAGAGATATTGATATCAACTGTGTCTTTTTCTTAGGAAATACCCTGTATGTTATTAAGTTATTATATCTTTGGATTATCCACTTTTTGCTGACTGCACTAATATAAACTTCTAGGTTATCTTTTACTGTTCGCTAGATATTCATGATTTAGTAATTCCATAATTAAAATTTTATTTTTTTAATGTAAAGAATACAAAACTATATTCGAATCCAATTTACAGAGCAATTTAAAGAATAGTTTACAAAAAATTGTTCAAACTTACTTTCTTGCTTTTCTAAACAAAATCTATATCGTTTTTCTAAATTATTTAGACAATTATGAACCATTTTTGAATGTTGGTTTATGGTTAATATACAGGGTGATTCATTAATAATGGGACAGAGCATGATAAAGGGCATGTTGCTGACCTCAAAATAGAGCGATTAAGCCAAATATGCCTTATCGGAATGTTGCTCCATTTCGATCTACAGGGTGTCAAAGTTGAAAAAATGAATCACATTTTCTTTATTATTTTTCGATCGCATCAACCGTATCTTATGAAATTTGGTATAGGGGGGTTTTTTGGTACTAGAAATTCAAATATGTCGACGATTTTGGTGTATCTGCTAGAGGGCGCCACCAACGACGGTTTGAACCCTTTTAAATCGTTACGACTTTGTTGTGCTACACTATCTCAGTTTGGACTGGAAAAATTTCTTCCCTATTTTTTCTAGCTAAAAAAGATACACCTTGTTGATGTCCACTAGAAGCAATGGTTTCTGAGAAAAACGTATCTAAATCTCATGATGCATGCAATTTATCTAAAAGTAAAGTCAAATTGTTGCTTAAGTAATAGGCCATACTGTAACAGCATAATACTGTGATCAAAATAAGCGAAATTTCGTGAAATTTGCTTCAAGCGATCGAAAGATAAGAAAAAAAATGTAATTTATTTCTTCAATTTTGACGCCCTATATATTTGTTATTATTGATTTTGGTGGATTTTTGGATTTTCTTTTTAGGATAAGCTAAAGTAAATCGACTTATTTTGTATGATGCATGTATGTAAAATGACACGCTCTTTCAAATGGCATGGTCAAAATTGGGGGTTGCTATTTACAAAAATTGTGGAAGACGTCATATCTTGAACAACGATGACATCACAAATATGGGTCGTATGTCAAAAAGTGTCAGTCAATTTCTAAAATAATGAATTTATTCGTTACTTTTCGAAAGCACTGTATACAGCGGCTGAAAGCGGTCTAACCACAAATTTTTAGGTACAGAATTTCTTAAAATACGTATTTTTTTAAATTCAACTGTAAATGTAAATATTGTTATAACATATACTTACGTAGTTCTGTATATAAGATTGTTCACTTTTGTTTATGAGTATGTGAAAATAATTGTTAAAGTGTGGGGTTATAGAAAAGCAATATAATGTGTCTTACAAATGCATTTTAAAAGTTATTACATTATTTGAAGAGAATTTAAATAGTAAAAACAAAACATCAAGAATTTTATTTTCAATGTGTTTAATTTTTCGAGATTTCTGTACCTAAAAAACACCACGAATTTAATCACTTTACGGCAAAAAATACGACGATCTTAACCCTGTACATACATTCATTACATTTTAAAAATTCAATTACATAGCAAACTATATTTGGTGAGTATTTTACGGAATACTAAACGCTAAAAAATAAACTTTACCTAGTTTTTGTTGTATAAAAATTGTACCCCACTCAACTCTAAACCGAGAAGAAACACCATTTATCTAATATATTACAGCCACGTATGGTCCCAAACGCACCCACATTGTACATCTAGAGAATTGACAGATTTACCAGCGGGCCTTTAGCGAGGCACCTGTAGCGCGTCCTTTTGGTTCGCTCGAGTCGTCGTCGTCGTCGTCATGGCAGGGCGTCGCGGCGCTGCTCCCGACGCGGCGTCATGTGTGTCACTGGATAACCGGAGCGCGGCCGACTCGGATGGAGCGACGCCGGCGCTTGCGTCGCGGCGTCCGCGCCAGTGGCCGATGTTCAGATGTTCTCGGCCGACGGTAGCGGTTGGCGTAGGTTAAGGATGCCACGGCACGCCGCGATTTTGGCCGCGGCAGTTGGCCCAGTGGGCGAAGAGGTGGTTGGTAAATCTTTCAATTATATAGGTACAGGAAAAAATTTAATTTAATTAGATTTTAAACTTTATCCAAGTGTACACAGGGTAAACCTTAAATAAGTACAAATATTTTAAGCAGCAGTACAGTTCACTGTGTAGAACACATAATTAATAGTTTTTTTTTTACAAAAAAATCAGAAATAAAAAAGTCTAAATCAGAAAGTAGGTATTAATTTTTTGGAAATATTGAAAGAGCAAGAAAAGTTTCTAAATGTATAGGTTCATAAAACCGTAATTTTAATTTTGATTCATAGTCATCTAGAAAAACAACCAAAAATATACAGGGTGAGTCAGTCATAATGTCATTACTTTTAAGAGGAGATAGGGAATAATGAGTATAATGCGAATACGTGATTAAAAAAAAATCTAAATGCATATTTACGCCGAAAAAAAAATATTTTCAAATCATTATTTAAACCCCCTTTTCAGACTCTTACTGACCGGTCACAGCCTTAGTCGGTTACAGCTGACAGTTCAACTCGACATCGACCTGATGCAATGTTGTCAAGTTGTAATATTTTTCTATATAGTACTTACCCACCTAGGTTTTAGACATCACAAATAAACGGTTGTACTGACTATTGTAGAATATCATTTTTTCTTGCTCAGTTCAACTTCAGCCAATAATAATTTAAAATGTTAAAACCCAATAAAATCAAATAATAATAATCAAATAATTCTATTAAAAATTGCAAGTAACGCGGTCCACTCAGGTTTTCCCGTAGAAAATACGGCCCAATCAAACGATACCCGTACAGTCGCGTGTCGATTTTTCTCTGAGCAAATGTAGCTGTTATGACTGCAACAAAACTTCAACGTGTCTAATAATAAACTGAGTAATAAACCATTTACGTACATTACATAAAAAACCTATACCCAATGGGTAAATTATTGAGAAGCTGAAAAGTGTTTCGTGTTTAAATACTAAGTATTTAATAAAAAACCATCGTGTTGTCGACAGAAAACTGTCCAAGATATATTTTTTAATCTAGATACATGAATGAATTTTCCTTAAATATTGATTTATTTGTTAATAAAAACAAATGTAGATAATAAATAAATGTTTTCGAATGTTAGGTTATTACAGTTTAATAATTTTGATATTACGTTTTCACTGCGTTTTACAAATAAATATGAATTTTTAGTATTACTCGTAAGTACAATTAACCGCACACATAACCAGATGTACAATTTGTAGTTACGTACATCTAGCCTAGAAATGTATTGTTTTTTTAAGTAGTATGATACTAACCTGTTTACAGCCCACATTTCAAGTAAACCTGCATTTATCCGTCCATAGCACTTTATTAATAAAATTCAGTCGCATTTCGTAAACATTCTCCGTATAACACTACCATTTCCACATATTCGGAATCTGTAAAATTATGCGTTGTGAATTTACTCCAAATACGTGAGGTTAGACCGAAATAAACAAACTACTGCTTACTGCTTGTATTCTCTCCATCCCCCCTCCAATGTGTGGCATGATCTACAAATTTGAGGGAAGAAATGCGGAAATGAAGAGTGCTAAATGGAGGTAAATTTGAATAACACGCTGATGTGTTTGACGATATTATGTATGTAAATGTGGCATCCATGGTTAATACGGTAAGTCTGTGCATTAGAATTTCGTCGGGTGCGCCATCAAAAAGTTTGTAGCGTACCAGGAGCGTCGTGTTACTGATTTTTATAGGGTGATTTGTTTATTTTTTTAAAGGTCGAGTAAAAAATTTTTTTTTTCGATTTTCTGCCTTTATTAGGCCTCCCGAATACGTGGTTAAAATTAATGACATTATGACTGACTCACCCTGTATAGAACCGCCACCCCAAATTAAGCCGTAGGATACCCCCTTTCAATATTTACGTGGAATTACGGGACACCCTGTATATTTTTCTATGAAAAAAATACAGCCTATGGAAATGCCATAAATCAGACCGCTTGCGTAAAATTAATGTTAAAAGAAAAAGCATTAAGAATCAGCTTCCAGTAAATAACTTGTAAAGAATATTTAGAAAAACTCAACTGCAAGTAATAAATAATAGAAAAGTTGATCTGCTGAATGTTTTATTGTCGTTTTTCCAAACATACCTGTTTCAAACACTTGGCTATACAGTATGCGCCAAAAGTATGGAATAAATTCAATAAAAAATTATTTTTTTGGAAAAATCCTCGAACAGGTCGACTTTTAATTTAAAAAATACATATTTTAGCGTAAAATGCGATTTTCAAATGTCATTTGTTTTCGAGTAATGACGTCATCGATTTTTTTTTAAATGGCAACACCATATTTTTTTCCTTGATTCTGAAAGATCGTTTAATTCTCTATCGGACAGTACTAAAATTTTGCCCTCTTACATAGGAAAGTTTTCGAGTAAATGACGATTGAATGTTAGAAAACGTAAATCAATTAAAATAAAGCAAAAACGTTATCAAGTTTAGAATGACCTGCAAGATTGCCAGATCTTACACCTCTTGACTATTTTTTATGGGGATACTTGAAGTCAAAAGTGTACATTAATAAACCACGTAATTTAGAAGAACTTCAAAATCGCATTCGGGACGAAATACACAGAGTTACCCCAAAAATCATTCATAATGTGCAAGAAGAATTTCTTCACAGACTTGCGCATTGTCAAGAAGTAGGTGGATGGCAATTCGAACATTTAATTTAAGTATAAAATTTAATCAATTGTATTTTATTTTACATACCTCAGAATTGTTACTTATTTATGGATAAAATTTACTTATTCTAACATTTAATCGTCATTTACTCGAAAACTTTGCTATGTAAGAGGGCAAAGTTTTAGTACTGTCTGATAGAGAATTAAACGATCTTTCAGAATCAAGAAAAAAAATATAGTGTTGCCATTTAAAAAAAATCGATGACGTCATTACTCGAAAACAAATGACATTTGAAAATCGCATTTTACGCTAAAATATGTATTTTTTAAATTAAAAATCGACCTGTTTGAGGATTTTTCGCAAAAAATAATTGTTTCGTTTTTATTGAATTTATTCCATACTTTTGGCGCATACTGTATGTACAAGCTTTTGCAATATTAATGACACCGCTTCAAAACAGTTTGAGAGCCACTAGAATTTTCGGTAGAAGTTTGTGCTCCTGTCCGCATTGCCCTCTTACGGCGGGAAAATACACTGTATATAAAAAGTTTCCCCGCCGTGAGAGGGCGAGGCGATCGAAATAATTTAGTGGGAAATTCCGCAAAAAAAAATAAATAGTTAAATAGAGACAGAGAATCATTCTTGGGCGAATGTGTAATGTTTTACTTACAAAATATATTACCTGACTATAGATATTTACTACTATCTTTTCTTTTCTAATAAGAGAGAAAAGATCATGGCCAACAGAGAAAATAATATTATTTTCTCTCTGATGGCCAAGCCACAGCCTTCAAGCAAAACTGTAATATTTCTACCGGCGACCCACGGTCACCTATATTATTTATTTATTCGTCACTTTTTGTTGGTGATTGTTTACTTTTGATGATACATACGTAACACAAAAAAAGTAATACGCCGAAGTAGTTGCCACAAAAAAATATAGTTAATTTAAAACGTAAAAAATAACTACAGATTTTACAATATAGGTATCCAAGAAATCCATGCATATATCGTCTGTTAAATTGCAGCACCCATACAGGTGGCAATCATCTAGTATATGTTTAAAAAGTTAAAAATAATTCTCTCGTATAAAAAATAATTTTCCGCACAAACATTTATGATGAATGTTATGATTTGGCTACCTACTATTAAAATTCAAAGACAAGTCACAGAATAGAATCGATTTTCGCCATTAAACAAAAACACTTATTATAAAATAATTATTTATACATATTTATTTTAGAGCAAATGAAGAAGTCATATATACACAGGAAGAATTAACTACATTTGGCGGTAAATTTGAAAAAAAAACAATATAATTGCTAACTTTTGAAAAATTTGCTTTTGGATTAACAAAAGAAAATAATAAACACAAACTAAATCTACGAAGTGGCAATAACATTCATCTTAGGCTAATATAAATATAAATAATATATGTGGTTACGATTAGTATATAGTTGACATTGGCAACATGAATTTATGGGGTTGTGTAAGCTAGGCGACAAATTAACCAATAAAAAGCTAGCTTTCTGGCGCGAGAAATTTGAATCACTCGTTTTAGTTTAAAAATAGAAATAATTTAATAAAAGACTATATTTTCTCATAAATTATTTAAAACGTTTTAAATGTGCCGATAATAAGATTGTCATATAAATTTTTAAGGGAATGAATTCCTAGTCAAATTTATTTATACACAGGAATTTTACAATCGAGGCCCAAAGTTGTGTTTTTACTAGTTGTGAGAATTTGCAAATTATTTAAGAAAATTCTTGCTTAAACGTGTGTTGTATAATTTTATTTCAATACTGGAACCATAATAAATTACAAATTTAAAATTCTCTGTTCTATATAAACGTTAACCTACATGTCATAAAAATTAGCGGATAAATACGGGATTTTGCTAATTTTGCCTGAAAATTTTAATTTTCACCTATTTTTAAAATATTTTATTATTTAAACACCTAATATTGTACAAAAATTTGACTTTTATTATATTTTATAAGGCAGTTTTAATCAAAAGTATTATAAGTTACTATAACATATCAGATGTTTCACATACTTTTACAGAAAAAAAATTATGGTTCAAAACCTCCAGTGATTGAAAAAGGTACTCTTTAGTACAAATATTTTTACAAATAATATATTTTTACAGATTTAATATATTTTTTTTAAATTATTATTATCAGTTATAAAGTTAGTATAATAGTTATAATAATAGTATTAAACAGAATATGTTTTAAAATGTTGAACATTTAATTCATAATATTTCTCTGCCATTTTTTCAGGGGACACAATTTTGAATTCAAAATAGTTAAAAATTCACTGTAGGCACAATTCAGTAGACAATACATTTTATGGAACTACACAATTATACAAGGTGATTCTAAATATAATACAAGTTACTGCATTTTCTAGACCCCAAAGTAAGACGGAAGTATATATCAACATTATAGGATATGAAAAGTTAGTTCCTTATGACTGTTTAATTAATATTTTCTGAATGTGTAGAGATAAATTAATATAATATTTGGCAATCGCATCACTTTATATGTCCTTTTTGAAAAATTAAGTAGGAATGTCTAGCGGCAGATAAAACAAGGGTGATAGTGCTTATAAAATGCTCAAAATTTTTGTTTTTAAACAATTTTTTTATGAATTCATAGCAAATATGAAAACTAAAGATTTTGACATAAAAGGTGGCACTCACCTAACACTGTGGCACTCACCTAATGTTAATACCATATTCATATTATGTTCAGAGTTTGAAAAATGATTAATTTTTTGCAATGTGTGTCGATTGCTTGTAAATCAAAATTTTTATAATAACAAAAAACCACACGATCTACTAATCAATGGTTACTGGTTGTAGCCAGATTTTTATTTGCTAGGCGAGCTGCTGACAGATGAATAAGGTTATATATTAAGACAACTTAACCTCACTTTTCTCTTTTACTAAACGATACTTTCGCAATTTATTCAGATAGCAAATGCTAGCACACTGCTTAGTTCTTGCCCCATTGAATGTGCCCACTTACTATAAAATTTCTATTCTAATATTCTATTTATTCTTTATGTAACAGCAATGTTTAACGTCAAACTGGAAATTACATCCACTAAATTCTTGCCAAAACTGTAGTCTTAGTTTTACTTTTTATCTTCGTATATTGACTTTTAACATTAATACATTAATATACACTTAATAATAAATTATTCATTAACATGTTTGCACAAAAATGGCTTGTCTACAACACTAACACTGAAACCACAAAATACACCGTATTCTAGGCGGAAACTACCACAATGTTTTCAGACACTTCAGCAAAGGTAACATTTTTCAAAACAAAATACTCAAGTTTGAAAAGACCCTTTAGCCGTGGTTTCTTGTTCCTGAAAATATTTTAGTAAAAATAAAAATCTATACCTATAAGTAAAAACATTTAAACTCACGTTGTTTATTGACTTCTTCATCAATTTTGATTCCCAAATTTATGAGAACATAACCTCCATTTTCTAGATTGTCAAATGTCTCTTACATATCATAATTATTATGAAGCTTATAATAACCAATGATTAGACTATTATAAAGTCACATTGTTTTTGAAAAATACTTTACTTGTTTTAAAATTAAAATGTAGAAATCATAGATTACGACTACGAATTACGAGTTACGAATATAAATCACATATAAATTATAAAATCTGTAAATTGTCAAAATTTTTATTCTTTTTATGACCTTCACAAAACATGCTTAGAAAACGTCCATCATCTAGTGGTGATTAAAATAACTAAGAACTAATGCTGAAAGTTAAAAGTAGAATTCATTACGAATAAGCCTGCAGTTCAAAAAATGTCGCAAAATGCATATTTATTGGTGTCATTAATATTGCAAACGATAGTACATATATACTGCACATACTATACTCGCGACAAGAATTCAAACGACTTACGTCATACGAACAAATGAATAATTCATTATATTTTCATCAAAATATTCAAGAAACTGCAACTGATAGTAATAAAACTATATACTACACTAAAAGTTTACATTATAAATTGCACTAAATTGCAAACACTGATTGTTTTTAACGCGACCAAATACCAAAAATTACGTTGACAATAAAAACAAATGTGTAACGTCAGCCGTGACGTAAGACGTCTGAATTCTTGACGCGAGTATACTACATAACTCAAAATGAGTTACATGAAATAAACAAGTTTACCTTTTGTATTCAAAATTGAACTGCCTTTTAGATTTTCTAGTCATTTTAGCCATAACTCATTAGGCAAAAAAGATATGTTGTAATTTACCTAAGTAACAGGGTGTAACTAACGCCCTGTATAAATAGTGCTAAATTCAGCATAAAATTCGTAATTTTCATGCCAAAAAACATAAAGTCGCCAATTTTCAAGACGATACTGCTTAAAATCACAAAATTATTAAGAAATTTCAAATTAAAATTCCAACTTTAAATACCCTGTAGGTATCTCGTAAACCTGCAACATTTGTTTAAGACATGTTAAGCTCAATCGCCATATTTTGGTGTGTAGTATCTCCAGTTCAAAGATTGCCCATGCTTAATGAATTACCCTGTATATATAGTCAACAAATAATATATTAGGCTTGTTTTTGCAGCAGTTGAAAACGATTTGGAAACTGTCAGAAATATTCGATCAGTTAAGTTGAGAACGCGTTACCATTAAATTTGACGCAATAACTAGTTGGACGGACATTTCTGATAGTTTCCAAACAGTTTTCGACTGCTGCTAAAACAAACCTATTATCAATATCACTTTCAATATAAAATTCAAAATTTAAATTAGCATATAAAAATTGAATTCTGAAAATCCAGATTTCTTCAAAAATACGAGGCTTTTTAAACACACAAATAGGAGATGACTTGTTTAAAAAAGCATAACCATATATGTGCTTTACTAACCTCTTACAGTACTTGCCGAAACCTTCCGTAATTTTGACATTCCCTTTGATGGTAAGACACCTCGCAAAGAAATTGCGGATGAAAACTCACTTCAACAGACTACACTATTCCACAACATAAATTACAGTAAAATAAACAACCGCCACAATATTAAAAGCTTGTAAATTCACTAAACCCCATACTAACGCCAAATAGGCGTAACTTTGCCATGGCACGCCGATGACTGACCTACATTTGACAACAATGAAAAACAAAGCCGTGCAACGCCTACTTGGAAAAGCGAAGTCCCGAATTTAAGGCGACGCGAATGAAGCTGTTCAGGGAAAGACAACCGCCAACTTGTTATTAAGAATAATTTCTTGGAAATATTGGAATTTACGCAAAAGAGATAAAGTTGTTCGTGAAAAATTTGTGTGTATACTCTTTAAAGAAGTTTATAGTGGAAGATGATTGAACTGAAATAATTATTTCTCACTCATAATTTTAGTTCTACTTGTTATTGACTACTTAAATAGTAGTTTCTCTAAATAGTACAGATTGTTACTATTAACGGAGATACAGGGTGTTGAAATAAAATATTTTTTTTACGAAAACTTCTAATAACTTTTACAGTTGTTGACGTATCAATTTCAAATTTGGTGTCGATATGTTTCCGGGGGTGCCAAATTTAAATGTCATAGCACTTTTGAGCTGTCTTAATCTTAACAGTATTTTTAAATACATATTGTTATTTGATACATGGTGATTTTCCGGGTTGTTATGCCGTGACCTCGGTAACTGGTAGCTGCCAGAAACAGAGTTAAAATGCACATCCCTAGCATTAGCTGGGATACTTTTACCTGCCCTGATTGTTCTCGGGCTAGGCTCTGTGGGGACAGACCCGCTATCGGTGTCTCTGGGCCTGTCCATATATTGATTTCGGTTCCTACTGTTGGTATTACGACTGCTACGGTCGGAACCGCTTCTCGGATACTGGTGGTCCTCCGAGGCGTTCCGTAGCCGCCGCTGTAACTGGTCGCATCCCATGCTTCCAAACGTTTCGCCGCTCTTCACTGTCGGCATCTTCAGTGGTGACTCTGCAAAAGCTTCGCCGCGACTGAAAAACCACATATTGTTAGTTTGGCTATTATCTAGCTATAGAGGGTGTTTCTCAAGCAGATGTAAAAAATCCAGGACCGTATTCTATGGCCAAAAATTATGGTTTTTTGTTATAAAATGCATGGCCTCCCTTCATATAACATATAACAATAAACCCTTATTTTTGATCACAAGATCTTACATAATACAATATTAGAAAATTGATTTACTTCTGGTTCTAAAAATAAAAACCTATTCCTTGAAATATTTGCTAGAGGATTTCAAACAAAATAAATATTACGCCAGTTTACTCCTCTATAGGTCTTATATTTTATATTAAATTCTGTCTAACTGAAAACTTTTTACAGTTACGACTCGGCAAATCTGGACCATTCTCTTACACATTACAATCGCTGGAAATATCCAGCCCTTGCAATACTGTAAAATTTAATAAAAGGGTATGTCGGATAAAGTTTCCGCGCAGCCTTTGGGGCATCCATTACGATCAGAAGTGGGATGCAGTTTTCGGAGCGCCGAGATGGAAGTTTGGAAGGGGTTGCTTGATAAACTATTTATTGTAGCGGTTTATCCTTCGGTTGTGTTGTCTTAAGAGTTTTGGACGTATCCATGAATATTCAAATAGATTCTAAAATAATCCCCATCGAATTTATGCAACGGGCTTTCGGGTATCAATACAACGGGGTGCTGTTGATTTAGGAGTTTGGATGGTTTGAATAATTGATATGATTTAAGTGCAAACTACTTGTTTTAATTTAAAAAATTAATTATATTAACATTTATTAATTTTTTAAAACTAATTTAATAAATTTTTAGAAGGACGGCCTGCTTTGATAAGTGTGTGTTTTGTGTTTCATCAAACCTCGCCGATCTTCTTGAAATTTTACACGTCTCCATAATTTACCATTCTGAACAACTTTTTCAAGTTACATTTTGCTGTATTTTCAACAGAAAAGGCACTTTGCCTGAAAACAAAGAAGTTTTTACTCGGTGCATGCACTCTGAGCACTTCAAATAGGATTATTTAAAAAATGGTTACTCCTACCGGCTTCAGCAAGGTATACCTTTTTCAAATAAAACAGACAACAGTATCTATTGTTTCAGTTGTCAAATGGATACACTAAGCGCGAAAAAGTTCTGCCATTTAAAAGAAACATGGTGTGCCACAAGTGGCGCTCTCTACTAGTGACGTCAAAATTAGAAACAAATTCGAATTTCTCGCCCGCAGTAACCCTCGATTTAGAAATTTTATATAAATATTTGAATTTCTTAAGTTGTTTACAAATCAATAGATTTATTTTCACCTAAGAAATCTGTGGTCTCATTTTTGTTACTTCATTTAAAAACACCCTGTATATCCACTTATTGTGTGAATAACTATAAAAGTACACTAACACCGACTGAAGGCATTGCCCGTTTACCTAAAGATTTACTATACTCTAATTATGTATTTTTACCTTGTTCTACTAATCATTGACGATAAATAAAGAGAAACTCTGTACTTACAACACCCTGTACGATACAAACACGCCATTTCATGGCCAACTGTCCAAAAAAGTGCCGCAAAAACCCTATAAGCTGCCTTGAATTTGTGTTCTCTGTTTGAACCGGTTTTAAACTGAAATAAAGCACTACCGATTTGCAGTTTTTGCCAAGCGAGAAAAAGCTGGCTGCCCATTTCAGGAATTTCAGACATGATTCAGAGGGTCAGGTCGTAATGGTGTTGTAAAGTCATCCTGGCCATGTCCTTTTTTATTTGGCGGTTAACGTTTTTATTAACGCTAGATTTGAATACATTTCTGCTCGAAGTATAGAAAAAAATACACGGACTTTTATACTGAAGTATATTTGAAATCATGTAATATAATTGCCTTATACCAAGTACTTTGACTTCTTGGTAATTCAAGTTTGAAGAGTATAACACCTACATGATTTAAAAAATATATTTGCGTTAGTTCTAGATTTCGACGCTATAATTAGTTTAATAAAATTTAACTACAATTTATTGATAAATTTAGTTCTAGTTTAAACATCTATTCATAAACTAAGAAACAGTAATGAAATTAATGTAAAGATACTACAGATCTTTGGGCTATTTCCTTTTATCTTTCACCACATATTTCCACCCACATTACTTGTCGTTTTTTTACTACTGCAACGTTATCAGCTGTTATCTAATTTAATTAGTCATATGTTTGCAACTGGTAACCCGATTCTGATACCATTGATAAGACAAATTACAAAAATTGAGACGTATGTTGATTTGAATAACTGTATTTTCAAAGCTGATAGTATACAAACTTTTCGAATTGTCATCATTATAATAGACTTGCGTGAATAGAAAATGAACTAGCTGTTTTCCTAATAAATTAGTAAAACAGCTAGCTAAACAAGCATACAATTTTGCTAAGACCGACGTTTTCACATAAGTTTACAAAAAGTTTCCCTTCTTCAAGACATAGTCCTGGGACACAGTCAGGTATGAGAAACTTATTATTTCTGATTGTTGGCGTGAAACGTACATGTTACAGGTTTTCATCAACGCTAATATGAACATATTGCTCTCTCTATTAAATCCCGTTTAAAAAAATCCTTTACTTTGCTGTAGACAGCAATTAAATTGCTTAAAAGAAACATTTCCATCCAGTGAATGACGCTCTCGAAAAATAGGGTGTCAAGGACTGTGGCTCAATCAAATTTAACATATTCTATACATACCAAATTAATGTCGAACTTTAAGAAAAGAGGTGGAACCAGTGGCTGAAATAAAAGAAGGTTAAGCGTTCTTCTGAACAATTTCGTTTTTTCTATCAGTATAATCTTTCGATTTCGTTTTATAAAACGGAAATTTATGTCACGCATAATTCACAAAAGCACCATTCTACAAATGCTACGCAAAGGTGAGATAGCAACATGAATTTTTTTATCGTAGAAATCCCATTTTTAAAATACCATCTATAAATCTGCAATACGAGTATTTTATGTCATCAACCTTCTTCCTTTCGCAAATTTGCACTATTTCCGTTTAGCAGTTGCATGTTTTTCTTTGCCATTCGTCTTCTTCCTCTTCTTTGCGCAGGTACTCTTGTTAAAGAACTACATTATCTCCACCGTCTAATTGACGTCACCGCATCGTTACCAATAGAAGTAGGAAATACTTGGGTGTCGAAGAAATTTAAGCTTTTCAAGAAAGAATCAAAACAGTCTATTAGAAGAAATCGAAAAGTCAGTAGTAGGCGTCTTTAAAATTTGGCAGTTAGAAATAAAAATATAAAATAAAATAAAAATAAAAAAAAATAAAATTAAAACTAAAGAATATGGTTTGGCGGTCTTGGTGGCCAATTATTTCCTTATCTTTCCACTTATTTGGAAACTTAAAATCCATAGTCTCTAACAGTAGCACTTAAAAGAGACAGTATCCCATCATGCATACACCAAAACTCTAGTCTAAGTTGCAACAGTAGATCTTCGATTAAATCACGGAGAATATTTTGCAGAATTTCCAAATGATGTTTGCCATTTAATTGATTTAAATTAATAAAGTTAAAACTTTCCTGTTCCTTGAGCCCGTCTTCAACATTAGAATATGTTTCTCTATGGGGAATCACTCGATAGAGAAATCTCCTACGATATTCTTCCACACATCTTCTACAGTTTCCTTTACAGAAACGTAGCACAAGTAACATGTCATGTTTTAATTAATGCACTTTTTCTTGAAAACCTTAAGTTTCTTGAAATTTAACAACAGTAAAAATGTGTTTTAAATTAAATTCTGCGCGGGATGTTATCATTGCAAATACAGTTGTGTATCGTTTTTAGAAATCGATTGAGAAACTAACGATTTCATGGAAACAAACCAAAAGCAGCGAATTTTTGGTAACAGCGACTTTTTGTTATTTTAAAAAGAAATAAGGTTGGAATTCGTAAACTTTTTTTGCTTCAGCTTTTTATTTGTGACTTTTATGTAAATTGATCGAAACATCGATAAAAATAGGTAATGCGGTTTGTCAACTTTTCGTTTTTATCCAATAATTCTGTCAGATCTCAACCGATTTCTAAAAACGATACATCACTGTATTCGCAATGAAAAGGGTTTTAAAATGATGTCGGGTAGTTTTATTTGAAGTTGGAATTGCTAGGGATTAGGGGGATGAACATATCGTGATGGTTTGACTGTCAAAAAAGCTCCCCCCAACAACAAAAATCGATGGGTATCGGCGAATTTTCAAATATTTTTCGGTTTTCTAATTATAGCAGGGGCCAAGTGTTCGGTGGGATACTCTGTACAAATAAATGTTGACTATACATGCAGGTAAAGGCGCAACTACAAGACATTACTTATTAGCTTTACGCACCTTGTACACCTATGGGTTTTGGTGCGTCGATTGAATTATCAACTTAACTATTTACTCGTTTCCGAGTAACGCGTCCAACTGTTTGATTTAGAACATCGTCAAATAAATAGTAATCGAAAGCAATATTGAATGGAACGGAATCCTGCGTTCCGACAAACACACTTTACGCACTCTGGAACAGGTAATTTTCCCTCAGCCGCAAGCAATTCATCGCCTCAAGTCAACCGTATAAGTTTCCAAACCAATGCCAGGGTTAGGCGCGAATCGTTCTTTAGCAAACAAACTTTGACTTATAAGATGGGATTATATTCGCCGCCCTTCCTTTATCCGCAAAGCAAATAGCTGAAGTTTTTATTTTGTAAAGTCACGTGGCAATCTGCCGTTATTAATATTGGATTGTGCGAGGTGGGTGCGATATATTGTAACTGTGGTCATTCACTTTAAATAACTTGCAGAACTTACCATTAAGCGTACTTAAATAATAGTTATTTACGCTATAGATATGAGGTAAGTAGCATTTACTAGTTGAGGACGATTTTGTGTGCGAGCAGAGCGAAGATTGGCAATGGAGTCCGAGACTGGTCAAAAGCACTTAACTCCTACCTGACGAATGACATTTTATCTGCTCCCGCAGGTCTCTACAGTTCATGCAATAGAAATTACGTTTTATTTTTGACAGTGTTGGATGAATTTATTTTAGCAGTACTAGATATTATGTTGGTTGCCTTCATTTTGTCTTTACAAGAGGGCTCTGTCTAATTGTTGATAGTGTTTACATTCATTTGACGTTTGTAAACCGTCAGAAATGTTAGGCATTGCGATCGACATCGCCAGATCTCAGAACTGATGCAAGAGGGCTTTAGGACATATACGGGGTGACAAAAAAAGAGTGTAAAATATTTAAGGAGGCAATAGGTACCAAAATAAGCAGAAAAGTCTCAAAAAACATGGGTCCGCAAAATAACGGTTACAAAGATATGAAATGTGTTATGTTTTTAGCCCCTTTTTTATTTTGCAAAAACGTTGTGTATTTTCTTATAATAGTTGGTTGATGTTTAGTGAAATAAACAGTACGTATTTGACAGTTGTTTTCTGTGCACAAGTTTTCTTTCGCTATGGCTGGTTACTCTAACGCAGAATTACCATAAATGCATTTCATGTATGGTCGTGCTAATGGGAACGCCACCGAAGCGCGACGTCTTTATGTTGACGCTTATCCAAATCGCCAGATTTCTTCACAACGCATGTTTGGAAGAATTCACCAAATATTGCGTGATACCGGTTCCTTGAGCAAACAGTGCCATTTATCCGGAAGACCAAGGTCGGTATCCACTCCTAGAGCAGAATCCAGGTACGAGTGCGGAGAATATCAGCCGAGGTAGGAACTAGTGGTCCTCTTGTTTGGAGAATCCTTCACGAGCAACTGCTTTATCCATACCATGTGCAACGAGTACAGGCCTTAAATCCAATAAATGATCATCAAGCACGTTTGGTTTTTTGCCGCTGGTTTCTACATCATGATGCTGAAGACCCTCGTTTTCTTGCAAACATTCTTTTTAATGATGAGGCCGGGTTCACAAGAAATGGAGTGTTTAATTTTCACAATACGCATATTTGGGCCGACGAATATCCTCATGCTATAATAGAATCTGGACACCAGGCACGTTCTTCATTAAACATTAGGATGGGTATTATAGGTGACAGGTTTCTAGGTCCTGTTGTTTTACCAAACCGATTAACAGGCGCTGCATACCTCAACTTTCTGCAGAACACACTGTATGAGTTTTTGGAAGACATTCCTTTGAATCAGAGGCAACAAATGTGGTTCCAGCATGATGGTGCTCCAGCTCATTTTTCCATGGCCGTTAGAGAGCATTTACACCAAACTTTTCCACATAGATGGGTAGGAAGGGCCGGTCCTGTTATATGGCCTCCAAGATCGCCTGATCCGAACTATCTAGGTTTGGGGATATTTGAAGACATTAGTGTATGGTACTCCTGTAAATAGCCTGAAAGAGCTGCAGCCACGGATTAATCAAAAGTGTCAAGAAATCCAAACCAAGAACTAAGGAGGGTGTTTTCGAAAGAGTTCGAAGATGTCGTGCCTGCTTGGAAATGGACGGAAGGCACTTTGAACATCTTCTGTAACTTTGTTTTTTGTTTGTTAAAAGCTTCCTTTGTCGGTTTATTCCTAATAAAGTAAAATGTTTGAAAAACGAATAGTGGTCCATATCTCCGCAACCGTTACTTTACGGACCCATGTTTATTAAGACTTTTCTGCTTATTTTGGTTCGTGCTATTACCTCCTGAAAAATTTTACACTCTGTATTAAATACAATGTACCCGTGTCGTACCCAACATTTATTACATTTTGAAACCTTCTTATACAATTATACTTTTTATATTACACCTGTTTCAATCAATTCCATTGTAGAAAAGAAGTGGTACAAATTGAAATACCTCTCTGTTCCTACGTCTTATTTTTTTTTAGTGATCGTTGTCTATCGTGTACTGAAGCGTGGCAAAAATACCAGGGAGATTAATGGGAGTAAGTAAAGAAACTCCGAGAATGGAGAAAATTAAATCCGAAACGCTTGTAAAGCCAGAATATCCTTATTATTTATTTACAAAGCGTAAAGTGTGAAATCTTTCTTGGTTAATAGACGACTC
The DNA here is from genome assembly GCA_025584915.1 of Monochamus saltuarius. Taxonomy (NCBI): domain Eukaryota; kingdom Metazoa; phylum Arthropoda; class Insecta; order Coleoptera; family Cerambycidae; genus Monochamus; species Monochamus saltuarius. The sequence continues at coordinate 45,377,551 of CM046723.1, forward strand.
TAAAATGTTTTAGAGGAAGTTTGTATAGCTGCTTTCTTTAAATGGCGGCCCATTATTCAGTAAATGTATTGCAAGCAAGAGAAAACTTAAAATATAAATCAGTTTCTTTCTTGATGTCGAAAAAACTCTTACAACGTTAAGACCAACATCAATTGCATTATCTCTTGATAAATAGTAAGGAAGTTTATGTTGTTTATTTAGATCAACTCGCCCCGTTAATTTACTACTTCAATAGGGCCTAGAGTTATTAATCAACGACTTAATGATAGATGCAAAAGGACAAGCCGAAAACTGTTAGTCATTTTCTTACCGTTCAAATGGCTTGTTAGGAGTGGATGATAACGAGAGTTGTAAGGTCAAGAGATCTAGGAGACACTGCGATCTGCACCTTTACTATATATAGAAAAAGCAATAAATAATAATGATGAATACTTAATTTGTCAAATTTGCACTCTTAAACGTTGCTCTGTCAATAGACAGTCACGATCTAAATAATTTTTCCTATTTATAGAGAGGGCATGTAAGTCTACATATAATTAAGCAAACAGACATTTCCAGAATCTGACAACCATGGAAATGTCTTTGACCCATGGCCTTAACACAAGAGTTTATATTTTTCTATATTATTGTAGACTAGAGGGAAAGTTTGTAGTTTTGAACCTGTATACAGTTTTACTACTTCTATGCAAAATTATATACACAGTATGAAAGGTTATTTTCCGGATTGTGATGCCATGGTCGCTGCCCAATAACAGAACTAAAGTGCAAATTCCTAACGTACCTATGATTCTTTGACCTGCCCTGGCTGTTCTCCGGCTAGGCTCTATGGGGATAGACCCGTTATCGGTATCTTTGACCCTGCCCATATATTGATATCGGCCCCTGTTGTTGGCATTACGTATTACTCTGCAATTGGTAGTATCCCATGCTTTCTTGTACCATGGTAGTATCAACATGGCCAGGATGTGCCTGGTAGCTCTGCTCCCTTCAAGACGTTGTGCCTATCGCCTGTGATATTTACCTGTACCTGCGACACCAGCTTCTTTTTTGCATGCAATTGATACCGCTTTTTCCAATGTTAGCGTTTAATATTCTTCATTAAGTCTGACTCCAACACATTTCAGATATAGGTCAAGAAATATTTTACTTTACTATTGATATTGTCACAGATTTCCCAATCCGAATTTTTCCACTTGCCAGAAAATCAATCCGTTAATTAATTATGTATCTTTATTAACTACTCAGTACACTACTGAACACTAATTACAACTCAACAAAAACACTTATTTAATTAATCGCTATCTAAATCACTTTGATCTCTCTAACTAAACACTTCAATTCAGACTGTAATACAAGACTGACTAACTTGGCCGTTTATTCTTCTTTATAGACCCAACGAATATTCCAGCTATTTTCTAGTATCTCTAGATCCATGTTCCCGAACGACTCGAATGCTTCTCGTCGATTCCCCATTCTTCCAGTCCCGTCTCGATTTACGGCATTTTGTTTGTTTAACGGAATCGTGTAAGGACGATCAGGGCAATCTTAGCATTTAGTGGTACCACAGTCGTCGAATTGGGTGTGAGTGGGGCAAATTCTGTGACCATATTGAACGCATTCGTTAAACTGGTTACTTTATTATTCCACATTTTGTGTATGTTTATTTTTAAAATATGTTTCATCCACTACGAAATTACGAAGTACAAAGTCACCCCATGGCTGGATTCGAAATGTTTAGCGTTGTTTGAAGTTATGCGGCAAAAATTAATTTTAATGTGTTGTGTGGAAATCATAGTTTTTTGTTATTGTTTGTAAAATAACTTAAAGGAATAATTTGTGTATCTTTCTAACAGTGTGCAATGGTATTAACTTGTGAAATGTGGATGACTGTTTAAATATTTGGTTTTTCAGCCATTAGGAAAGCTTTTATGCACGTTTATGTATATTTTTTTAGAACCATTGAACAAAATAACTTCTTAAAATATATGCATTTCTTTTAGAGGCGATATGGCAACCTCGCCTTCAGCAGATCATATGGTTTATTAGGTTAGGTCAGTATCTAGTCAGCGGTCCTCAAAATGTGACTCACTAGACTCAACTATATGACTTGATATATAAACATAGTTTCGTTGGTTGTTTAATAAAATTTTTATACATGTTTGAATGAATGGATAATAATTATTGTATAACCTTTATGATTGACGTCACGTTTAGCTATTCCAGATCTCTACAATAAATATTCACGTCACAGGTCTACAGTGACAACTTTTACGTGCAAAAAGTCTTTCAATAAACCGAATACGATCCGGTTTCGGTTTTCAAGTGGTCATAAGGCAGTGTCTGCCGTCACGAGCTGGGATATCGAAATTCCAACCAAACGCCTTCCATGTATACGTGTTCTACATTTTCATAGGCCTTCCGCTTTTGATTGAGAACGAGATCCCACTCCCACTCGACAGCATTACAAGCCCTGGAATGGTAATTTAGCCTGGAAATCGTCTCTAAGTAAGCTGGAATGTAATATTCCCCAGATAATGTTTTCATTTTAGAATCACCTCCTATCCTGTAGAAATTATTTCTTACTGTAGAGTGCTTGGTTTATTTCATTTAGCCGGCGCTAATATAACGAAATATGCGAATGTTTAGGATTGTCGAGTTTCACAACTCATAATTTAGAAGTTGGAAAGTATATAAGTCAATGAAATTACAATCTCTGTTTAATTTGCTACATCTTCCTTTGTCTTCATCTGTAATGAAATTGTTAATGATAGAAGGTGTAGAATAAATAAATACGTCTTTATATCTCCATCGATTGATATTCGATAAAAAAAATCACATGTTAATTGTGCCAATTAGCTAATAGAAAAGAAGAAAGATGAGTTCTGACCGCACTTGATATTAGAAAGAGTGAGAAAGATTGAACAAAATCAGTGAAATCTCGTAAGGAATATGACTGAGAATACGACCTATTCAAAGTATAGTGTGAATTTTGTTTTATGAAAAATTCAAAATCTTGAAAACAGCTTCGCTCTGGTCAAAGCACTTGCGTCTCAAAGAGACATCAACACGATTCTGAAAGAGACTAACGTAAAATGTTTGCTGACTTGTTTACATTAAAACTTGTCATTGTAACGATTTTTGTACTTGCTGGGGATCCCTCCTTCTCTCGACCGTTCCTTTTGTTTAAAGCCAGGTGTTCGGTCCGACAACCACGACCAAGTGGAATTCTTCCGGCGGGAAAAACACTAATTGTAACAAAAAAATAAACGCAAATATACACAAATACTTAAAAATAGTGCCACACATTTACCGTCAAGGTATTACAGCAGTTGCTCAATGTGGCTTAAACAGGATTCGGCATAATATTTTGTCTACTTGGAAAACGCTGCCACACGATAATATGCACTTGTCACACTTCCTATAAAATAGTACCTTATCCATTTTTTCAGCATTTGAACATATGTTTGTAAATACACAAAAAATACCCGGAAAATTAAATTTGTTAATTGTTTACTTCATTATTACTGATCCAAAAATTAAATTATCAACAAATTTCGTAATATAGTTTTGTATATTATTACAGTTGTATTTTTGAAATGTATTTGTAGACAAACTATTCGTTTTAGATATTATTTTCAAAAGACTTTTTTTATTGCTTAAGTTAGATATATAACCCTTAAAATTACGGCACTTATATTCTGAACACCCTGTATATCCTCATTGTATTTGTCACGGAACTGATTGTATTGGTACGCACAAACAGAAACAATCCACTTAGTACATAACCAAAGCCAAAACAAAGTTTTCATAACAGCTTTTTGTCCTACCCGGCCATATCCAATTGTCCCGGTTTTATTTTAGAAAAGTGACTGACGCACCACCCCTTCATGTTCCGGCAACCTTCATTGCCTGGTGTTTATAGGAAATTCGTTTTATAAAACGTGACCGAGAGACAGCAGAGACGGGGTGGCAAAACTGGATTTACTTTGTAAGTCAGACGGATCATTTCGTAAAACATTTTGATGTGTTGCTAGTCGGCACGTGTTTACTGCGTGATTTCAAATCAAACTGCTGAATAAGGAGGACTTAAAAAAATAAATAAATAATCAGATGGCGTTGAGAAAACAATGGAATGCTCTTTAAAACAATGGTTCACACAATACCACTAATAATTAAGAATCAATCTCGATACGGCCTACTGTGAGGATACAATAACGAATATGCAATAATTTTCTAATAACTACTTGATCTTTAAACCGCTAATGCGATTTTTAAGTGGCATTTCTTTGAAATTGTTTAGAACGATAGAAGGAAAAACAGAAGTTAGATATAAAGATAGACGATGTACCAATGGAACAAGTAAATGATATTAAATATTTAGAAATAGCAATAGCGAGCAGTGGAAAACAAGATATAGAGATAGAAAACGATGAGATTATCTCACTCAATGAAAAATAGTTTCATAAGTAAGAAGGAAATATCTAGTGATACGAAAATTAAAGTATGTAAAGCGATATATAGACCAATACTAACGTTGGGTTGCGAGTCATGGGTACTAACAAAGGCACAGAAAAGTAAAATCCAAGCTACAGAAATGAAGTACCTAAGAAGAGCTAGAGGGATCGCAAAAATGGACAGACTTAGAAACACAAAAGTAAGAGAAGAACTTAAAATAGAATCAACATTAAAATACGTGAAAAAAAGACAATTTAGTTGGTGGGGAGATTTTCATCGCATGGACGATAAAAGACCAGTGAAACGGATATTGGAGACTAAAATAGATAAGAGAAGAACGAGGAAGACCAAGTCAAACATGGGATGTGACCTTTGGAGCAATATTAAAGGAGAAAGGAAAGACATGAATAGAGGCAAAAAGGATGGCAAACAATAGAAAGGAATGGGTTAAATTTGTACATAGAAAATAAAAGTAAAACAGAATTTTGAAAATACCCTACACCATCTAATGGTAAAAGGGATAGATTTCTGAAAGCAAATGAAGTAAAATAATATTATAGCTCATCGTAAGTCGATTGTGAGAATTAAATGCCCTTGTTGTTCTCGGGCTAGGCTCTGTGGGGGCAGATCCGCTATCGGTATATCTGGGTCAGTCCCTATATATAACTATCAGCTCTCGGTGTTGGTGTTACGACTACTACGGTCCCTCAGATGTGTTCTTCTGTGACGTCCCGTAGCTTGGTCACATCCTATGCTTCCAAACGTTTCGCCGCTTTTCACTGTCGGTATTTTCAGTGGCGAATCCGCAAAAACTTCGCCCAAACTGAATACCACTATAATCCTGTATTTTGTTTCTACAAACATGTTATTTTGGATCACCATTTATAGAGAAGTAACCAGTTGACTTTTACAGTTTATTTCTCTTTATTAAAACGAGAATTCTAGCTAAATTACCTAAAATTATTAATTTATGTCAACATTTGTGCTGTTTTGAAATGCATTTGCATTTTTTTTTTGGTAAGTGGTCGCACGGTTTAAGACGTCAGTACTTGAATCGATGTTGCGAGACCGGGGTGGGTTTAAGCCCCGCAGCCGGTAGACCGTATATAAGCTATATTCGTGGAGGGGATTGGCACCCGCTCTGCGGGTATGGTAGGGTAGAGGAATGTAGCTTGCATCAATGTCAGAGAGTGATACCGGTTGACTACACCCCTTATTAATGAGCTTTTCCAAGTTTCCCTTATTCCTGCACTGAGTGGTGGATAGGGCCTACCAACGTAGATCGTTCCTGGGCGCAAATGCGGCTTTTTTAATAATAATATTCTTTTAATGATGAGGCCGGGTTCACAAGAAATGGAGTGTTTAATTTTCACAATACGCATATTTGGGCCGACGAATATCCTCATGCTATAATAGAATCTGGACACCAGGCACGTTCTTCATTAAACATTAGGATGGGTATTATAGGTGACAGGTTTCTAGGTCCTGTTGTTTTACCAAACCGATTAACAAGCGCTGCATACCTCAACTTTCTGCAGAACACACTGTATGAGTTTTTGGAAGACATTCCTTTGAATCAGAGGCAACAAATGTGGTTCCAGCATGATGGTGCTCCAGCTCATTTTCCATGGCCGTTAGAGAGCATTTACACCAAACTTTTCCACATAGATGGGTAGGAAGGGCCGGTCCTGTTATATGGCCTCCAAGATCGCCTGATCCGAACTATCTAGGTTTGGGGATATTTGAAGACATTAGTGTATGGTACTCCTGTAAATAGCCTGAAAGAGCTGCAGCCACGGATTAATCAAAAGTGTCAAGAAATCCAAACCAAGAACTAAGGAGGGTGTTTTCGAAAGAGTTCGAAGATGTCGTGCCTGCTTGGAAATGGACGGAAGGCACTTTGAACATCTTCTGTAACTTTGTTTTTTGTTTGTTAAAAGCTTCCTTTGTCGGTTTATTCCTAATAAAGTAAAATGTTTGAAAAACGAATAGTGGTCCATATCTCCGCAACCGTTACTTTACGGACCCATGTTTATTAAGACTTTTCTGCTTATTTTGGTTCGTGCTATTACCTCCTGAAAAATTTTACACTCTGTATTAAATACAATGTACCCGTGTCGTACCCAACATTTATTACATTTTGAAACCTTCTTATACAATTATACTTTTTATATTACACCTGTTTCAATCAATTCCAGTGTTGAAGGGAAGTAGTGCAAATTGAAATACCTTTCTGTTCTTACGTCTTATTTTTTTTTAAGTGATCGTTGCCTATCGTGTACTGAAGCGTGGCAAAAATACCAGGGAGATTAATGGGAGTAAGTAAAGAAACTCCGAGAATGGAGAAAATTAAATCCGAAACGCTTGTAAAGCCAGAATATCCTTATTATTTATTTACAAAGCGTAAAGTGTGAAATCTTTCTTGGTTAATAGACGACTCTAAAATGTTTTAGAGGAAGTTTGTATAGCTGCTTTCTTTAAATGGCGGCCCATTATTCAGTAAATGTATTGCAAGCAAGAGAAAACTTAAAATATAAATCAGTTTCTTTCTTGATGTCGAAAAAACTCTTACAACGTTAAGACCAACATCAATTGCATTATCTCTTGATAAATAGTAAGGAAGTTTATGTTGTTTATTTAGATCAACTCGCCCCGTTAATTTACTACTTCAATAGGGCCTAGAGTTATTAATCAACGACTTAATGATAGCTGCAAAAGGACAAGCCGAAAACTGTTAGTCATTTTCTTACCGTTCAAATGGCTTGTTAGGAGTGGATGATAACGAGAGTTGTAAGGTCAAGAGATCTAGGAGACACTGCGATCTGCACCTTTACTATATATAGAAAAAGCAATAAATAATAATGATGAATACTTAATTTGTCAAATTTGCACTCTTAAACGTTGCTCTGTCAATAGACAGTCACGATCTAAATAATTTTTCCTATTTATAGAGAGGGCATGTAAGTCTACATATAATTAAGCAAACAGACATTTCCAGAATCTGACAACCATGGAAATGTCTTTGACCCATGGCCTTAACACAAGAGTTTATATTTTTCTATATTATTGTAGACTAGAGGGAAAGTTTGTAGTTTTGAACCTGTATACAGTTTTACTACTTCTATGCAAAATTATATACACAGTATGAAAGGTTATTTTCCGGATTGTGATGCCATGGTCGCTGCCCAATAACTAAAGTGCACATTCCTAACGTACCTATGATTCTTTGACCTGCCCTGGCTGTTCTCCGGCTAGCCTCTATGGGGATAGACCCGTTATCGGTATCTTTGACCCTGCCCATATATTGATATCGGTCCCTGTTGTTGGCATTACGTATTACTCTGCAATTGGTAGTATCCCATGCTTTCTTGTACCATGGTAGTATCAACATGGCCAGGATGTGCCTGGTAGCTCTGCTCCCTTCAAGACGTTGTGCCTATCGCCTGTGATATTTACCTGTACCTGCGACACCAGCTTCTTTTTTGCATGCAATTGATACCGCTTTTTCCAATGTTAGCGTTTAATATTCTTCATTAAGTCTGACTCCAACACATTTCAGATATAGGTCAAGAAATATTTTACTTTACTATTGATATTGTCACAGATTTCCCAATCCGAATTTTTCCACTTGCCAGAAAATCAATCCGTTAATTAATTATGTATCTTTATTAACTACTCAGTACACTACTGAACACTAATTACAACTCAACAAAACACTTATTTAATTAATCGCTATCTAAATCACTTTGATCTCTCTAACTAAACACTTCAATTCAGACTGTAATACAAGACTGACTAACTTGGCCGTTTATTCTTCTTTTATAGACCCAACGAATATTCCAGCTATTTTCTAGTATCTCTAGATCCATGTTCCCGAACGACTCGAATGCTTCTCGTCGATTCCCCATTCTTCCAGTCCCGTCTCGATTTACGGCATTTTGTTTGTTTAACGGAATCGTGTAAGGACGATCGGGGCAATCTTAGCATTTAGTGGTACCACAGTCGTCGAATTGGGTGTGAGTGGGGCAAATTCTGTGACCATATTGAACGCATTCGTTAAACTGGTTACTTTATTATTCCACATTTTGTGTATGTTTATTTTTAAAATATGTTTCATCCACTACGAAATTACGAAGTACAAAGTCACCCCATGGCTGGATTCGAAATGTTTAGCGTTGTTTGAAGTTATGCGGCAAAAATTAATTTTAATGTGTTGTGTGGAAATCATAGTTTTTTGTTATTGTTTGTAAAATAACTTAAAGGAATAATTTGTGTTTCTTTCTAACAGTGTGTAATGGTATTAACTTGTGAAATGTGGACAACTGTTTAAATACTTGGTTTTTCAGCAATTAGGAAAGCTTTTATGCACGTTTATGTATATTTTTTTAGAACCATTGAACAAAATAACTTCTTAAAATATATGCATTTCTTTTAGAGGCGATATGGCAACCTCGCCTTCAGCAGATCATATGGTTTATTAGATTAGATCAGTATCTGGTCAGCGGTCCTCAAAATGTGACTCACTAGACTCAACTATATGACTTGATATATAAACATAGTTTCGTTGGTTGTTTAATAAAATTTTTATACATGTTTGAATGAATGGATAATAATTATTGTATAACCTTTATGATTGACGTCACGTTTAGCTATTCCAGATCTCTACAATAAATATTCACGTCACAGGTCTACAGTGACAACTTTTACGTGCAAAAAGTCTTTCAATAAACCGAATACGATCCGGTTTCGGTTTTGAAGTGGTCATAAGGCAGTGTCTGCTGTCACGAGCTGGGATATCGAAATTCCAACCAAACGCCTTCCATGTATACGTGTTCTACATTTTCATAGGCCTTCCGCTTTTGATTGAGAACGAGATCCCACTCCCACTCGACAGCATTACAAGCCCTGGAATGGTAATTTAGCCTGGAAATCGTCTCTAAGTAAGCTGGAATGTAATATTCCCCAGATAATGTTTTCATTTTAGAATCACCTCCTATCCTGTAGAAATTATTTCTTACTGTAGAGTGCTTGGTTTATTTCATTTAGCCGGCGCTAATATAACGAAATATGCGAATGTTTAGGATTGTCGAGTTTCACAACTCATAATTTAGAAGTTGGAAAGTATATAAGTCAATAAAATTACAATCTCTGTTTAATTTGCTACATCTTCCTTTGTCTTCATCTGTAATGAAATTGTTAATGATAGAAGGTGTAGAATAAATAAATACGTCTTTATATCTCCATCGATTGATATTCGATAAAAAAAATGTTAATTGTGCCAATTAGCTAATAGAAAAGAAGAAAGATGAGTTCTGACCGCACTTGATATTAGAAAGAGTGAGAAAGATTGAACAAAATCAGTGAAATCTCGTAAGGAATATGACTGAGAATACGACCTATTCAAAGTATAGTGTGAATTTTGTTTTTATGAAAAATTCAAAATCTTGAAAACAGCTTCGCTCTGGTCAAAGCACTTGCGTCTCAAAGAGACATCAACACGATTCTGAAAGAGACTAACGTAAAATGTTTGCTGACTTGTTTACATTAAAACTTGTCATTGTAACGATTTTGTACTTGCTGGGGATCCCTCCTTCTCTCGACCGTTCCTTTTGTTTAAAGCCAGGTGTTCGGTCCGACAACCACGACCAAGTGGAATTCTTCCGGCGGGAAAAACACTAATTGTAACAAAAAAATAAACGCAAATATACACAAATACTTAAAAATAGTGCCACACATTTACCGTCAAGGTATTACAGCAGTTGCTCAATGTGGCTTAAACAGGATTCGGCATAATATTTTGTCTACTTGGAAAACGCCGCCACACGATAATATGCACTTGTCACACTTCCTATAAAATAGTACCTTATCCATTTTTCAGCATTTGAACATATGTTTGTAAATACACAAAAAATACCCGGAAAATTAAATTTGTTAATTGTTTACTTCATTATTACTGATCCAAAAATTAAATTATCAACAAATTTCGTAATATAGTTTTGTATATTATTACAGTTGTATTTTTGAAATGTATTTGTAGACAAACTATTCGTTTTAGATATTATTTTCAAAAGACTTTTTTTATTGCTTAAGTTAGATATATAACCCTTAAAATTACGGCACTTATATTCTGAACACCCTGTATATCCTCATTGTATTTGTCACGGAACTGATTGTATTGGTACGCACAAACAGAAACAATCCACTTAGTACATAACCAAAGCCAAAACAAAGTTTTCATAACAGCTTTTTGTCCTACCCGGCCATATCCAATTGTCCCGGTTTTATTTTAGAAAAGTGACTGACGCACCCCTTCATGTTCCGGCAACCTTCATTGCCTGGTGTTTATAGGAAATTCGTTTTATAAAACGTGACCGAGAGACAGCAGAGACGGGGTGGCAAAACTGGATTTACTTTGTAAGTCAGACGGATCATTTCGTAAAACATTTTGATGTGTTGCTAGTCGGCACGTGTTTACTGCGTGATTTCAAATCAAACTGCTGAATAAGGAGGACTTAAAAAAATAAATAAATAATCAGATGGCGTTGAGAAAACAATGGAATGCTCTTTAAAACAATGGTTCACACAATACCACTAATAATTAAGAATCAATCTCGATACGGCCTACTGTGAGGATACAAAAACGAATATGCAATAATTTTCTAATAACTACTTGATCTTTAAACCGCTAATGCGATTTTTAAGTGGCATTTCTTTTGGAATTGTTTAGAACGATAGAAGGAAAAACAGAAGTTAGATATAAAGATAGACGATGTACCAATGGAACAAGTAAATGATATTAAATATTTAGAAATAGCAATAGCGACTAATAGCGAGCAGTGGAAAACAAGATATAGAGATAGAGAAAACGATGAGATTATATGACTCAATGAAAAATAGTTTCATAAGTAAGAAGGAAATATCTAGTGATACGAAAATTAAAGTATTTAAAGCGATATATAGACCAATACTAACATTCGGCTGCGAGTCATGGGTACTAACAAAGGCACAGAAAAGTAAAATCCAAGCTACAGAAATGAAGTACCTAAGAAGAGCTAGAGGGATCACAAAATTGAACAGAGTTAGAAACATAAAAGTAAGAGAAAAACTTAAAATAGAATCAACATTAAAATACGTGGAAAAAAGACAATTTAGTTGGTGGGGAGATTTTCATCGCATGGACGATAAAAGACCAGTGAAACGGATATTGGAGACTAAAATAGATAAGAGAAGAACGAGGAAGACCAAGGCAAACATGGGATGTGACCATTGGAGCAATATTAAAGGAGAAAGGAAAGACATGAATAGAGGCAAAAAGGATGGCAAACAATAGAAAGGAATGGGTTAAATTTGTACATAGAAAATAAAAGTAAAACAGAATTTTGAAAATACCCTACACCATCTAATGGTAAAAGGGATAAATTTCTGAAAGCAAATGAAGTAAAATAATATTATAGCTCATCGTAAGTCGATTGTGAGAATTAAATGCCCTTGCTGTTCTCGGGCTAGACCCTATGGGGGCAGATCCGCTATCGGTATATCTGGGTCAGTCCCTATATATAACTATCAGCTCTCGGTGTTGGTGTTACGACTACTACGGTCCCTCAGATGTGTTCTTCTGTGACGTCCCGTAGCTTGGTCACATCCTATGCTTCCAAACGTTTCGCCGCTTTTCACTGTCGGTATTTTCAGTGGCGAATCCGCAAAAACTTCGCCCAAACTGAATACCACTATAATCCTGTATTTTGTTTCTACAAACATGTTATTTTGGATCACCATTTATAGAGAAGTAACCAGTTGACTTTTACAGTTTATTTCTCTTTATTAAAACGAGAATTCTAGCTAAATTACCTAAAATTATTAATTTATGTCAATATTTGTGCTGTTTTGAAATGCATTTGCATTTTTTTTTTGGTAAGTGGTCGCGCGGTTTAAGACGTTAGTACTTGAATCGATGTTGCGAGACCGGGGTGGGTTGGAGCCCCGCAGCCGGTAGACCGTATATAAGCTATATTCGTGGAGGGGATTGGCACCCGCTCTGCGGGTATGGTAGGGTAGAGGAATGTAGCTTGCATCAATGTCAGAGAGTGATACCGGTTGACTACACCCCTTATTAATGAGCTTTTCCAAGTTTCCCTTATTCCTGCACTGAGTGGTGGATAGGGCCTACCAACGTAGATCGTTCCTGGGCGCAAATGCGGCTTTTTTAATAATAATATACGGCTCCCTCTCCCGCACATGTCTCCGAGATTTGGGCTAATTCTCGTGGTAGAGATATTATTATTATTTCTTACGGGTATTTAGGCTTGTTCCATAAAATTTCCGTAAAAAATCCAGTTCAAAATTATGAACACAATTTCTTTATTCTATTTGTTTTAGTTTCCGTAAAATGATACTATCTGACAACACTGATATGTATGACGTGGAATGCTCTTAGTTCCATTGTGCATCCAAATAAAGGTAACACGCCTAGGAGCAGGCAAAAGGACGCACATGAAACTCGGCAAACTTCATTGGTTATGTGTGTGGTGCGAGAGAGACAATCATCTGCACGTACGACATGAATTGTGTACTTAATTTCTCATTATTGTAGGTATTTAATAATAATAAAATATGTTGTTATGAAAAATAAATATGTGACGATCGTGAATATGCAGAACATTGAAGACGGTTTTACGGCTTCAGGAAAAGGGCAAGTTATGTAAAGTTTTAGTATCTATTTTGAGAAACATGGTATTAAAGCACGAGCTTAAGTCTTTTATTGTTATAGGTATAAACGTCGAAATTTATAGGCCTTTTAATGACATCGTTACACGTTACACCCAAAAATAAATTTTGGCGTATAAATAACCAAGTTTAAATTTATGGACTAATTTTGTATAGGAAGGTATCAAACATAAAAAAATACAGAATAAACAAAAATATATACTTAGGCAGCGTATATATTATAATTTATTATATCGACGGACAAATTCACATTGACAAATAGCTTTGGAAAGGGGTGTCACAAAAAAATGTGTACTGTTTAGTCCCCAAATATTATTTTCTGAAGAATATCACCGTGAACTATGAGCAGTTTTGGTTATAGGTAACTGTCATATTTATTAGTTTGACTTTAATTATTACTTTATTTTAGCATAGTCAAAACTCATGACATGACAGAAATTTGATGTAGAGAACTTCTCTGTTTGTTTTCCTTTTCTATTCTTTTTTGTAAAATCGTTATAGTTTCAGAGAAAAATATTTATTGACGTTGTAGTATTTTCAACCTTTACGTCGCTGAGCTACTGTTGTCTCTAGCGTCATCGAAATGCATTCTGTCCGCGTTTTAGTATTAACGTTTTTGCGATAGTGAAATGTCAAAAATTGCTTACGTGTATAGTAGTTGACGGATATCGGTTTAATTTATGATGAAGGAACACAAAATGTAGCTTCTTGTCTGCACGCAGAATGATTTTCCAGTAGACATATGACAAATACAGCTATTTTTCCCAATATAAGTTCGCATCTTGAATATATTTTTGTTCAACTAGCAAAATGTATATTTTTAAATTTTCATTTAAACAATGTTTTTATACGAAAAAGGTATCAGTAACGTTTTTTGAATTTTTATTTTAAAGCAATCTAGTAGTACGCGTGCCAAACACCAACACCAATTTTACCACCACAGGCTCTGGTAGATTAATTTTTTGTAGCTATGAATGGAGACATATTTAATATTGCTACTTTTTTCTTTGCCGCCTTGGTGGCATATAATAATATAATATCGCAGGGATGGAACCTCGAGGCATTTTACCTCCTACTTTACTATAAATAAATCTCTATTAAATTATATAAAATTATATTCGCATACCTCCACAAAATGCAACATAAAAAATACCGTACCCATTTCTTTTGGAGGTTTAATAACTGAAGCGGAATTTCACGATTGCTCATTCACATTATGAGTTTTATCAATTTTTTTTTATGTTAGAACAACGAATGGTTTCCACTCCTTTGCGTTCTTTGAGGTTTCACTCGACCTTTGATATTTAGTCCTAATTCTCTTCGATGGGCTCCGCTTCACGTTGTATCTACTCCTTAAATCTCCGGGTCACTGGAACTGTAATATATCACTTCTATAGACAGTCCTCATTTGCCGAAGTGTAGCCACATATTTCGTTCTTGGTGGTTGTAGAAAATTCATTGCCTTTTGTTTTAGCAGATGCATACGTTCCGCTTATTTGAGCAGCATATTTCGGCGACCAAGGCAATGTGTTTTATTAATGCTGGATATTTGTCAAGCCCGTTTTCATGGAGTTTCATTTATTGTTCATTCGTGGGTAGAAATGTGAGGGGTTTTCTTGCAGTATGGTAATATGCAAGCAAAATACTAAACTGCCAGTTCAGTTCTTTAATAGTAACTTTAGTAACTCTTTAGTAATTTTTATTAAAATCGGCATGAAACTTTAAATTGCGATATGAAACGTTGAGTTTTCATTTAGCAAACAAATATTATATCGTACCAGCGGTGTATGAAAGCTTCGGTGGCATTTCTAGTTTTCATTAAAGTTTGTGTCAATATATCTCAGAGTGTTACTGTTTAAATCAAGGATTAGGGAAAAAACCATCTAAATTTATACATATAAAATAATATTGGGGTGCTGTGTTTTAGGATCACGCACCATACAGGGTGTCTCTGCAGAGCTGGTACCAAACACTGGCACAAATTCCTGAGGCTAAAATATGAAGATCTGGTCCAATTCACCTTGATAGTTTACAAAATAGTGTGTTAAAGTTATTTTTTTAACCGGAACACATGGATAGTCCATCAAGATCTAATAGCATGGCCACCGTGTTCCCCAGGTCTAAATCCATTGGAATATTATTTAAGGGGACATACGAGGCAGGAAAGGATTACATAATGGGTACATTTTTTAATTGTTTAAGTAGGTGGTTGTCATGTTTAATTTAAAATTCATTGATAGGTTAAAGTCACTTTTGACATTGTCGAAATTTAATTTCAAATAATTTTGAC
This sequence comes from Monochamus saltuarius, assembly GCA_025584915.1. Classification (NCBI taxonomy): domain Eukaryota; kingdom Metazoa; phylum Arthropoda; class Insecta; order Coleoptera; family Cerambycidae; genus Monochamus; species Monochamus saltuarius. The sequence goes on from CM046723.1 coordinate 45,393,020, forward strand.
TTATTGGTATAATAACTTTTACAAATGGTTATTTGACTTAACATAAAGGAGGCCACCTGAAGAAGCAATCCTAAAAATACAGAAATAGGTAGTCAGATCTTATATATTATTGTGGTTGAATTTTCGAGTTCCCACAGTTTTAAAAGTGAACTTAGATATTTATAGTGTTTTTATTAAACCAGGTTAGTAAATTTAACTAGATTTTTTTTTTAGATAATTAGTGAATAGAACTTGTGGAATTGTTCATTAGCACCTAGATGTTTGGTATCAGAGAGCATACATATGACGTCATTGATAGGAATTGTAGGATAATTGATTTACAGGGTGTTAAAAAAAGAGTGTAAAATATTTAAGGAGGTAATAGTATGAACCAAAATAAGCACATGGGCCCGGAAAGTAACGGTTGCGGAGATATGGACCACTATTCGTTTTTCGAAAATCTTCATGCTTTTATAGAATCTGGACATCAGGCACGTTTTCCATTAAACATTTGGATGGGTACTGTAGGTGACAGGTTTCTAGGTCCTGTTGTTTTACCAAACTGATTAACAGGCGCTGCTTACCTCAACATTCTGCAGAACACACTGTATGAGTTTTTGGAAGACATTCCTATGAATCAAAGGCAACTAATGTAGCTCCAGCACGATGGTGCTCCAACTCATTTTTCCATGGCCGTTAGAGAGCATTTACATCAAACTTTTCCACATAGATGGGTGGAAGGGCCGGACCTGTTTCATGGCCTCCAGGATCGGTTGATCTGAACCCTCTATATTTCTTTGTTTGGGGATATTTGAAGACATTAGTGTATGGTACTCCTGTAAATAGCCTGGAAGAACTGCTAGCTACGGATTAATCAATACAAGAAATCCAAACCAAGGAGGGTGTTTTCGAAAGAGTTCGAATATCGTTGAGACAAAGATGTCGTGCCTGCTTGGAAATGGACGGAGGGCACTTTGAAAATCTTCTGTAACTTTGTTTTTTGTTTGTTAAAAGCTTCCTTTGTCGGTTTATTCCTAATAAAATAAAATGTTTGAAAAACGAATAGTGGTCCATATCTCCGCAACAGTTACTTTGCGGACCCATGTTTATTAAAACTTTTCTGCTTATTTTGGTTCATACTATTACCTCCTGAAATAGTTTACACTCTTTTTTTAACACTTTGTATATTAGCTTTTCTAATACAGTAAAAATATATGTTCTACTGTTATCAAGCAGGTAGGTGCTATAACCAACTAGTCGTCAATAATCTATGATTCCTAACAAGATAACATAGTTTTTAAATCCAAAAAAGCTCACTTGCTGAACCAGGAGTTGATGTATTAACGATCAAAAGACATGGTGGGTGAAGGTTGTGACTACGATTGCTGAAGGTTATGGTTGGTGACAGTTTATGTATCAAAAATGAAGCAGGATTCTTCACAATAAAACTTCCAGTATGAAGTCGCGTCAGACCATTTTGGGAAAGATGTGACCAACAAACTTATGAGAATTTATCCAAATTATATACGTCTACGTATCGGTTATATTTCAAAACTATGTGTGTTTGAAATAGCATACAGCTATAGCATGGCAAATTCATACGTGAATGCAAGGAGTGTATGGAAAAACAAGTATTGTGCATCCATTTGTGAAGTAATGTTGCTGAAAATTGCCACCTTCTACAATTGCATGGACGTCAACATTTTTCGTTTTATGACAAAACAGCTTCCATAACTCATGTAGCCAGGATATCATTCTGTGCCATATAATTTTCTTTTCAGGCAAATTGTAGCTTCCCATATTCAGAAAAATGTGGACTGGGAATGTTCAGAAAGCTGCATTACTTGGTAACTAATAAGAGGGGCTTCCACAAAGGCGGATGCCTATTTGAAAGTCTTCCGGTTTCTGGAAGTTACTTATTTCTGTCATCGTGGCCCTCTTATTTGTAAAAACTTTGCCGGGGATTTTGTATTGAATTTATTAGGGGTCTGGAGTTCCATTTAATTCCCGCTTTTGTATTGTTTATAATAAAGGGATCTGTGCCCAAAAATATGATTTACTTTCAGAATTTTCGTTTTCATTTAAAAGAACATTTTTCTGTAGCTTTTGGAATTAATTATATTTGTTTAGGCGTTACGAAATAGGTCAGTGGCGTAACACGCCGCAAAAAGGAGATGGATAATGCAATTTTCAAAAATTATACAACGTACGATATTTTTGTTAGCAAATTAGTCTAGTCCGTGAAGAATTACATCGTTATTGTCGTTATACTTAATAACAAAATAGTAGTATGAGCATCTAGATATGTATGCTTTAGAATGCAGTTCATCATTGCCATACAAGAAAATAACTAATAAGACTAACAAAAATGTTAAATATAAACCACAAGAAAAACATGTTGGCCAGAAAATTTGATATAGTATAGGCCATATTTATCTTTACAGTCATCCCATGCTACACACAATATATTATTTGTAAATTACAATTACAGCTTGTTAGTATCCACAGTTTTGAAAATCTAGAACTAAGGAAGAAATTTTAAAATTACCCAATCCGAAAACTTACACAGGTCATTGCCTTCGGCGACGCTATTTGCTGATAATTGTGGAAATATCACAAATTAAGATTATTCATTAAAAAAATTATCACATGAAAACAATCGATCTTCACGTCTTCAACAACGGACATTTAAATGTACCAAACATTTCAAACAAATTTAATCTCTTTAATATTGTAAGCTGGTAACTTATTTTTATTGTTATTTAACTTTCGTAGCAACTGATCTTTATGTATTAATATTTTCGACAGTTCCTCTTTTTCTTTAACCCACTGAGCTTCTTTTTTTTTTCATTTGTTCCTGAAATAATTTTATCTGCTTGAAGAGTTCGGCATTAGTAGCTTCCAAAGTTTTATTCGGGTTGTTCAGATCAGTTACTGTGTTCTTCTCCTTCTCCAAGTCCTGTCTCAATAATTTAAATAATTGATTCTTATGTCTCAAAATTAGAACTCAGTTCTGGCTGGACTCTTTTGTTGCTTATTTTCCACTTGCCCGGCTCCTCTCAATTCGATTGAAAATATTCCTAGGGCATTGATTCCTGAGATGTCCCTTTGTTCCACCGTTCCAACACAGGATAGGTGTTTGCCTACTATATACTGTAGAATCGGTCAAGTTATTTATCAATCCTTTGTTGTCCTTCTCGGTTTCACGTCGTCCTTCCGTCCTGAATCTTAGGTGTCTTGTTCTGCCATGACTATTTCTAGAAGCCCGCCGGGTGGCTTCTATTTCAGAGCCAGAGGTAAAGCTTCGGATATATTTTATCTCAACGCTTGACTGATTGCAGGATATCGCAGGCCATCGATAAAGCTGCTTACTGCTAACTGTTCTGGAACTCTGCCGGTACTGGTGGTGTAGGCTTACTTCACGTGCTATATCTGCCTCAAATTGCTGCAATGAAACGTTGTCTTCGGCCTTTTAGTTGTGCTTAGTAAACGTCTTGCAGATGGACTACACCATACCTCATTTCTAAATCACTCTTCAGCGTTTGATAGACTTTATGTTTATCCTCAGCTAACGTTCTTAATAATTCCATGGCTTCACCTCGTAGAGTCACTATTAGTGAGGTAGCTTTTTCTCCCTCGGGCCAGTTGTTTGCCAAAGCAGCTGCTTCAAACTGTGTAAGGTAAGTACTCCATGAACACCTTTCCATCAAATTTTGGTGGTTTCATCCTTGACGATGGAAGAAAATTGCTTTCAGTCTTAACAAGTTCCCTCATGAAATTTAGTAACTTACTAACACTTTCTTCTACGATTTGGACTTTATCAACTGATTAATTTAGCCTTCAACAGTTTCTTCAAATTCATCAAGTTTAACCTTAATTGTGTCTTTCAACTTCTTCTTGTTTTCTTGCAAACTGATTTTCATTTCATTTCTTAATTCCTCCTGACTATTTTTCATTTCCTCTAAACTGTTATTCACTTCCTCTTGACTGTTATTAATTTCCTTTAATCTTGCATCATATCTTTCATCATTTCGTCTTGGTTAGTCTTCATTTCGTCTTGGAAATTTGTAACCGAGTCGTGGAAGACATGAGGTTCAGGGCATTCACAGCGTATTGTAGCAGTTGAGGAACACATTTTAGAGACTGTTGAAGAGAAACCCCGAATAAGTACCAATCCCAAGTAATCAATCAACACTGTGGCGTATCATACAAGAACCCCAATCTTGTCTACTTGTCCAAAAAAAAAACACAGTATTTTCTGCACTTTTACGTAAATTACTATTACAATACAGTGAAAAATCTACAAACGCAGACAATAATATATTGGTAAATATTGTGGGTGTAATTCAATACTGGTCGGGTACGTAACGGAATAATTTGCGACCCCCTCGCCCCTCGTGTACGTCCCTGGGAGGACCGCACCGTGTTCTCGCTTCCGTTTCGACGATAGCTTTTTATCTTCCGCGTGAGACGAAAATATCGCCGACATTTACTTACCGAAAGCCTATCCGTCACTTCTCGGGGATGTTTTCTCTTTCCAAATGAATTTTTCGAGGTAGTAGCGCGCCGAGGAACCACTTAAATAAGCATTGTCCGCGGTGAATATAAAGTAGACGTGTTCATTTATAATGGCTGCCATCCATATTGCTTTGGAAGAGATGCCGCACATCTGTCACACTTCTCGAGGGTGCCGGTTGGAGAAGCTGAGCATAGCTAGACTGCAAGCAGTACTAAAAGTAATAAATAACCTTGACTTTTCTTTCAGATTTTTCCAAGCGTCTCGAAAATGTGGAATGCCAAATGGGCCGTTTTTGTTGCTGTATGGGTTACCTCGCTGTCTGCAGAAAAAATCAGAGACAATTAAAATAAATTTTAAAAAAACAACAGAACCGAAGAAAATATAAGTACACAGACAGAATTTAATTGTTCATTCAATTAAATATACAGGGGTAACTACGACTAAGTACAAATATTTTAAGGGGATAGGGAAAAATAAGAATTAACAGAATCGTCAATAAACATAATTTCCAAACAGATATGTGTCATGAAATGAGAGGAAGATTTATAGAGAATAGATTGTAATATGTATGTAGTATGAGGGCTTTTGCTTCATTTTTAAGTTTAGTTATTGTTATCATCACGTTTTGTTTTCACTGTATTAAAGAATTATCGAGTTTAATCCTTTTACTTATTGGTAATGGCAGCTATGCACTTTAAACAGCGACCATTCAATTATTTTTCATCGGTTACATGGTCCCAAAGATAATAGTTTCTATTGAAAATGAAGCTTACTACGTGTAAAAAATTGTATTTAAATATTTTGCATCCTCACAGGGGACCCATACGCCGCCTGTTTTATGCATATCGTGATATTGTACTGCCCAGGCTGTTGGTAACAATCAATTTTATAAGATACCTGAAACAGTAGTCAATTTTCTTCTTATTGAGATTGTTATATACAATACACGCACTTCGATCGTCTGCTACACTTTTAGTTGAATCTGGAGGAGACTTGATGACACTAAAAAAATGTGGTGGTTGGAAGACAGGTGAAGAAACGTTTAGAACTTTTTCTCTAATTAACACTTGCCTAAACTAAATTAATTTTATATTCATGTAGTCCAGGCAACGAATGCTCAAAAATAGGTAGAGGGAAATGCTTCGAACACAATTTTTGACTCTGCAACTTTGTTTGGACTAGTTAGGAGGTGAACATATCAAAAGTCCCCGCCTATAGCCCTTAAGCAGGGGGCTTGGGGGTTGTTTGAAAGTCTCATTTTTCGTTTTTTTGCTTATATTTCGGAAACTATACGTCCTACAGACATGAGCACTCTATACAAAATACATGAAAGCTGATCAAATTTGCTGCAAGTTTTATTTAGTCAAGTTTTTCGATATCTTGTATAGTTTTCGAGATATCCGCTCTTGAATGTCTGTAATTTTGGAAAAAAAATTCTTCACATTTTTGCTTTTTTTGACCGGATAACTCTTCAACGATGTTGTCTGAAGCTATTTATTTGTGGCATAATTTTAGTTTTTCTTTAGTTTGATTGGTTTTTTGTTACACTTCTGAAAAAATAATAAAGATTAATTAAATAAGTCCTTGCGCCAAACGGATCAGTCAAGTGTTATTTTTGAAAATAAGTTTGCCTAATTAAAAAATCTCACACTGAAAAAAGCAGATAAGTAAAAAATAACAAAAAATCACATCACTATCGCGCACTTCCGTATTTATATATAATATATGCATTTAATTGGTTAAAAAAAGAAGGAAAGAAATAAATTAAAAATGTTATTGACAATAAAATTTTCAAGTTATTAAACAATTTAGAGAAGTGCAAGATAGTGATGTAATTTTATTATCGTCCCAAGAGCTTCAAGGACGTGCTGTTTTTGCACGCCTTTACTGGATGCGACACAACACCGCATTTCGAAAAAGCAAGCCGCATTTGCGAAGTTGTATCTGAAGTCGCCAGAGGTCCAGAAAGCAGCAGCGGTCTTTTCAGACCCTTCCTCCACCACCGCCCAAGTACAAAAGGCAGGCATCTTGAGATAGTATGGCGCTCCAGTGAAAGAGGTCTTCCTCAATGCCTACAGGTACAAGTCATTCTTCAATCGGTGGCGACCATCAAACCTGATATCTCTTGTCTTCCTCCCACCGAGGGAGCAGTAGAATAGCATTCCCTCCGAACATTCCACCAAGTTCAGCTGTGTCTGGGAAATGACCTGCCTTCTCAGATGTATGGGTGGAAGACTGAGAACAACTGACTGGTCTCAGTGCACAGTGAGTTAGCAGCTACACCGGACGATATCCTCAAAATGATTTTCTGCCGATGCACGAAAGACTGTGCCAGCGCGAAGTGTGGCTGCAAAAAAAGCAAGCCTCAAATGTTCCCCAGCATGCCAAAATTGCCAGGGGAACTGCCTGAATGGGGTCCCTCAAGTTGACTCCGAAGATGAAGAAGAACAGGAGGATCCTCTGACCGCCTGACCGTTTCCCTTCAGGGGTCCGATGAAAAAGAAGATAGAGAAAAATATGAAAACAAAGACGAGGATCAAGGTGCTTCCCACCTTAAGAGAGCAAGAAATTGACTTAATGGTACCTACTGCTGTAATGTTTTATGTTAATTGACTTTTCTATGTCAATAAACTTCGTTTTCACTTAATGGTTGTGTTTTGTAACACTATCACAATGTTTTATAAACACTCAAAATATTTTCCCATTAAAATGGTCTAGATCTTCTTTAATTAAGTGTGAGGAACCTGGTCAGTGGGCCTACAAATATATATTCTAAAATGAGTATATGTGCTATTTAGATGTCCAGTACTGAATATCTACCATTATGCATATTTCGGCCAATACGTTGCCCGGGATGGTGAGAAATTGATAGATTCATTAGTCGACAGTTATCGCAAAACTTCAGATTTCACACTCAACAGTGAAACTGCTTAAACATTTGAAGGAAAATAGATAAAATAGTAAAGTAATATACGAGTATATTATTGAAACCAATTTAGTGCTCTACAACCCTATGGCCAGCATTTAGTTTTTCGGTGCATCGTTGAAGAGTTATCCGGTCAAAAAGAGCAAAAATGTGAAGAAATTTTTTTTTCTTCCAAAATTACAGACATTCAAGAGCGGATATCTTGAAAACTATACAAGATCCCGAAAAACTTGACTGTAGCAAATTTTATCAGCTTTCATTTTGTATAGAATGGCTATGTTGGAAGGATGCATAGTTTCCGAGATATAAGCAAAAAACCGAAAACTGAGAATTTCAAACCCCCCTTCCCCCCGGCTTAAGGGCTATGGGCGGGGACTTTTGATATGTTCACCTCCTAACTAGTCCAAACAAAGTTACGAAGTCAAAAATTGTGTTCCAAGCATTTCCCTCTATATCTTTTCGTTGACTGGGCTAATGCATGTTTTAGTATTTCATAGGTTGTACTTGTTTGTATGCATGGTGAACCATTAATAATGGACTATAGAGCACGGGCGACTCTCTTTGGACAAAATATGAAGAATTAGCTAAATATGTCTTACTGCTGTCAAAGTTGAAATTATTATTTTTGTGATAATTCGGACACCACTCAACCGATTGTCACTATACATTTCGTATACAGGGTGTCCAGAAACTCTCCTGACAAACGAAGACCGGAGATTCCTCAGATAATTTTAAGACAATTTAACCCAATTCACCTAGTCCGAAAATGCTTCCTAAGGGAACTAGAGCTCTTTGAAGATGGCGCCTTGTAAATAGTTTTGTTTAAATACCTCCAGAACGCTTCTGCTTAGAAAAACAAAAAAATCCATTTTTCTAGAAAACGGTGTATCCTGATGGCTTAAAGTAAGAGTACCTTTTAGTACGAGAATACCTGAAAATTTAATAATCTAGAGTCACAAATGCTTAAAAGTTAAAGACAAAAAAGTTATGCGTTAAAATAACCGTTGACCTACCCAAAACGGACGCCTATGACCGGTACTAGAAATTCGCAATTGATGGAATCGATTCATCTCTGAAGGCTAAACAAGCGTACCAGTTTTTGTTTGTCTAAGTAGAAGTGTTCTGGAGGTATTTAAACAAAACTATTTACAAGGCGCCATCTTCAAAGAGCTCTAGTTCCCTTAGGAAGCATTTTTGGACTAGGTGAATTGGGTTAAATTGTCTTAAAATTGTCTGAGGAATCTCCGGTCTTCGTTTGTCAGGAGAGTTTCTGGACACCCTGTATAATCATATTTTGCCACACAGATGTCGCCATATGGCCCATTATTATTAGCGCACTCTATATTTACTATTACATGTACTTATTTTTTTATTGCTATTTCGGCTCTAATATTATTTTAATTTTTTTTTTAATTTCTATTATTATTAGTTTTTAACATTGAGCTACGTAGATTGCAAACATATCTAGTTACTACTCATTTATTAGAGTTTATATTCAATTAAAGGGGAAAAGATAAACTTCATACAGCGGTTGGCCTCCTAGCAATATTCATTTATATACAGAACATGACTTCTTTATGCGCGAATTTATCTCGACTAGCGGAGCTGCTGGAAACTTTTTCAATACCCCACGGAGCAGTATTTCCATTCTTTTTGTCTGAAATATTATAGAGATTCCAGTTCCTTTAAAGCCACGGAATCTAAATATTTTCTAGAGGGCGATCCTAGCGAGATAACGTTGTTACCATGCCATAAAGAGATTTGCTAGATTTACCGCCGGTTAGTTTTCAGAATTTTCACAGTATAAAAGAAATTTACAAAATTTAAAAGGTATACATTGTGATTGAGATCTTATCAGAAGGAAAACTGAGAGTGTGCAACATACATGCAAATATGATACTGCAAAAACGAATTCTGAAACTATTTAAAAATATTTAATTGCACCCCGCTGTAATTTGGTCTACTGTAATGGAGTGACAATGCAAGCTGGTCACATATCCCACGAAAAACAACCTCCGAATTTCCGTGACAGATTTGCAGCATTTAATAATTATTTATGCAACAAGTACAAAAATTAAGTGTTTATTGCACGCGACGTGAAATTGTCCAATGAGGCCGTCAGGCTGAGTAGGACAACACTTCGAGTGCAATAAGCATTTTTTGTACGAGTTATGTTTGTTATGATGACAAAACGCTGTAGTAGAGTGACAAATGAATGCAATAAACATTTTATTGCACTAGTGCAATAAAGAACCACTTTTCTACTAAATATAGTTCAATAAAGTTTTGTTTTTGCATGAACGTAGAAAAAATAAACTTAAAGTTAGCTAGATCTGACCAAAGTGATGTGTCTTTAAAGTTTATACAATTTTGTGACACTAATTTTGAAGAAGAATTGTAGTACCTGGTCACTATTATTAGAAATATGAAATTTATATAAAATTACTACATACCTTATTTCAAAAACTGGTCCTTCGACTTGGACACATCTTATCCAATTTTATTGTACTAAAGCGGATGTTCCTCCTGGTTGCTGTTCTTATAAATGCAAATTATTCGGGGCAGTTGTGATAAAAATAGTCCTACAAAAGAAATCAAGAGTGTTTAAATCGGGTAACCGCGGAGGACATGCTACTACTTTGTGGACAATTTCAATTATCTGCGGATTTTCGAAATCCCAAAAGTGTGTGTTGTGATTGTTTTGGGAGTAAATAAAGCTTCATCTGTAACTATACATCAGCACTAAATTGGGATTTTCAGCATTTTGCTGCAACAACCACTCACAAAACCTATCTCGTAATGGATAATCCGCTGGTAATGGTAGCTAACTTCACCATAAATAAGAATCATGTCCATTAACTCAGCATTAATGCATACGTGAGCCATTTTGAAAGTTTTAAAGGCTGTCACTTTAACGATAAATAAAACAACACTGACCTCGTTCGTTTATCACCTAGAGAGCATATCCCCACTGCATGGACATGTGCTCCAGACGCAAAGACTTGTTTACTTTTTTGACGATCAGATGCGGTTAAAGTACAGTTACCCAAACTTTAAACATTTTTTACATAAAATCCACTAGACCTTTATTATAATTTTTTGGCGATATCGACTTCTTATTTAAGAGTGCACATATCCTCAAAGTTTTGCGGATAAGTTATGAATCTCCCAAATTAATTATCACAAATATTGTAACACTTGGTATATAGGTATGTTTATTTCAATCGACTCAAAATCACGTATTTTATCATCTCCTAAAATCATTGTAACAACTTGGAAGACACCCTGTATATTGGCTAAACGAAAATTTTGTAATTTGTATCTTCACGTACCTTTTCAGATAATTGGTGTATCCTTTGAGAGAAATAATGCTTTATGTAATATTTTACCTGAGTTCGGACACTATCTAAATTATCCTCTAGACAATACCCAGGCCATCTGGGATTTTCTTACACAGCAGGAAACGGGAAAACTACATACCAAAACATAGCGGCAATGTAACGATAAAGGAGGCCATACACGCACGGGCAAGGTAACAGTCGCTTGCTGCAGACATTTTACATGGTTGCTTCTTTGGAGATTTATGTGTACCTATGTATCTGTAACTATACGTAATAAAGTAAACGGATTAGAAATTGTGTCAAAACACAACTGAATAAAAAAAATGTTTGCAAAAAGGTTCACCCTGTATATAATTTCAAACATTTTTTAAAATAATGCTTTTTTTAATGGTTTCTCAATCTCATTTTTACTAGTAGTGGCCATCTTAGTATACATCAAATACTTAAAATTAAAATTTCTTTAATTTTTATTCTTCAGATCTTCATTTGTTTATGGATTCATGATTTTTATATATTACAACAATTCATTTACTCATTAACCGTCAAACACTCCCGTTACAGTGGCACAATTCTATTTAGTAAACTTTATGACCGCTACTTTAAATATCAAGTATACTCTGACGTGTATGGACCTCCTTAAGGCTGTAATTGCCACTTAGCATTCTTCACGCGGCTATCGGTTCGCTCCTTGCATCACTGTCTTCGAACAATGAGAGCGCAGGCAAAGTAAAGGATAATTTTCTTGATTAAATTTAGACACTGTATTCTGGGAATGCAGAGAAAATCCGGAAATTTACCCCAAGTTTTCTCTGCAAACTAACATTTTGTCGTAGGTGCAACAAAGTTGTTCTTATCCGACAAAGTGTGCTTAAAATTACAAACTAGCTGCTACCTACTTCTTGCAAGCTAATAAAACGACACCATCTCACAATGTGGTTGATAAAGCACAAAAAATAAAGAGTAAGCGGGTTTTATTAGTCACAATACTCATAATACATATTCTTCATGCATCATAATTATTTAATACGTTTTTTGGCTATTGTTTTTTTAGAATGAAAAATAATAGTTCTAAGGCGATAGAAATCGTATTAACTATTAGATTGCTTCAAAATAAACTAAAAATTAAAATACTGGAACTAACGAGACTGACAAACTGTACATTTACTTTATTTTTTTTTTAACTTAAACAACCAATAGGTGACTTATACCTGGAAAACCTATAGCAACAGCTAGAGTCATTCGTCAGACGCCCCCCAGACATATACCGGTTTCGAGCTTATTAGCTCTCATCAGTATGCCATAGGTGAGGTATCCGACGAATAATCCTAACTGCTTTCGTCTGTCTAACCCGACAGAAGGGACCATGAGTACGCGGTGTAGAACTAACTACATCTATCGGCCGTTCGCTACTCCATGCCGGACTGAAAATGTCACAGACACAAAGCGTTCTACATGCAGTAGACACCATTGAAAGCTGTCGACCTTTATCGCGATCGGCGAGAAACGATATTTTGCAAACACGGAATTCCAGGAAACAACTACTCTGCGGGCTAATGCCCCGACCAGCAGTGAATTACACCTGGAAAACCTATAGCAACAGCTAGAGTCATTCGTCAGACGCCCACCAGACATATACCGGTTTCGAGCTTATTAGCTCTCATCAGTATGCCATAGGTGAGGTATCCGACGAATAATCGTAGCTGCTTTCGTCTGTCTAACCCGACAGAAGGGACCATGAGTACGCGGTGTAGAACTAACTACATCTATCGGCTGTTCGCTACTCCATGCCAGACTGAAAATGTCACAGGCACGAAACGTTATAGACATAAAGTGCAAGCTTAAAAATAATAATAAGATAATCAATGATATATCAATATAATTCAGTTACAAGTTTTAGTACGATTTGGGTAAAAAACACATAAATTTTTAATTTAAACAACCATATCATAGTGTTATTTGTTATCTTGCAGACCGAGAAATTGTTGGCATTTTGACACCATAGTAATGTTCCCAGTTGGCAGATTCTGTGAGTTTGTATTTTGGAAACCTTCTTTCATTTTAGTATATTGATATTTTTTTTGGTTTTTTCCAAACAACGAGTTTTTTGAATGCTGTAAAACTTTACAGATGTGATTATAAAGCTATTATTTAGCCGCTTAAACAACTTTATAACGTTTGTCCTATATTAATGCTGAGGGTAAATTTTGTCAATACTAAACCCTTACTTCAAACAACAGTAATAATCATAATAATATCCCGTTATTGCTTCCAGAATATCTGAAAGGGATTATATAAACTTTACTGAGGGGTTTGAGATAAGGTAATGTGAGGAGTAAACGATGTGCACAATCTTCTATTCTACAGTACGTGTAAGGTAACGTGAGAATTCTAATATTAACATCATAACAGGAGCAGATTATTGCGCTCTGTTCTATCGTTCAAAGCCGGAATGAAACAAAGCACAATTTAATTAAACTGAACAATAAAATTGGACTAATTAGAAATCCTTTTTACGTCTCTTCTTAATATTCCTAAAAAAGAACCCCCACAAAGATAAAAATTAAAAGAATATATTCCTGGATAGAGGTAGAGTGTCGTCAAACACACTCAACCCGTACCCGTTTTGAAATACAAAGAGGCCCACATGTACTACATTTAGTGCCATACAATTGTTATTGCGATGTTATACAGGGTGCCCCGGTTTTATTGATCAGGACTTAGGAATTTTATAAAGAATTTTATTATATTGCGTCTTATGTTTAAAGTTAAAAAAGCCACTGTTGTTTATAACCTATCAGTTCCATTTTAAAAATGAAACATAAAACATAACATTTACATATAAAAATGTGTTGTTTTAACTTTAAATAGAAGCCACAAATATTTTCCGATAGTGTTTTGTTTTCATCATATTGTACTCTGAAAGCCAAACATGATTTGATCATTTTAAAAAAACTACTAATAAGCCCATATACCGGGTGTTCCTAAATAAGTAAAACGGAAAACTGTAAATTCCTGTTGAAAATAGAAACATTTTTTTCCTCTCCCATTTTTCTCTCTGGGCTTTCGTTTTTGAGATACACGGTGTCAAAACTTTAATTTTTTTTCCAATATCTTAGGATCCGTTGGAACTACAGGACTGAGCTTTTGTAAACACATTACCACTCTGTTGATAGCTACTTTTTCGCACCCTTCTCGAATTTATTGGACGTGCCAGTGGTGGAGATTTTAAGGTATCGGAAAGGTTTTTCCCCCCATAACTTTTACGCCACTGGAAAAATTGACATTTGACAGCAAATTCTGAAGCGTCATTGCACTAAAGTCAACCGTTTTCAATAAAAATGACTTTCTATGATCAAAAACATGCATCGTTTATGAAATCCATGGCAATAATATCGAAGAGTTGACCGATAGCGGTGAAGCCTCAGCGGCAGAAAAAAATATGATTCGAAGATGTAATGCGTGCATTGAAGTCCGCGAACGTAATTTTGAACAGTTTCTGTAAATTTTACTCGCCAAATTGATAAAAAAAGTCAAAATCCTATCTGTTGTTAAATTTCATTAAAATTGTTAATTATTACTACCTATTTTTGGAATTACAAAAGATTTTCGAAACGTTAGAAAAATGTTTGTTTTTGTTCATAGAAAGTCATTTCTATTGAAAACGGTTGACTTTAGAGCAATGAACCAAGAGAACTATTTTTGTGTAAAATTCACTGGCGCTTCAGAATTTGCTGTCAACTGCCGATTTTTCCAGTGGCGTAAAAGTTATGGGGAAAAAACCCTTCCGATATCTTAGAATCTCCACCAATGGCACGTCCAATAAGTTTGAGAAGGGTGCGAAAAAGTAGCTATTAATAGTGGTAATGTGTTTACAAAAGCTCATTCCTCTTGTTCAAACAGTTCCTAAGATATTGGAAAAAAAATTGAAACAAAATAAGTTTTGACACCGTGTATCTCGAAAACGAAAACCTGGAGAGAAAAATGGAACAGGAAAAAAATATTTCTTTTTTCAAGAGGGGCATTCCACGCCAACTCAGCAGTCGATCCCACATCACCCTCTCAGATCTGGTTCAAAATTGGTACATCGATTAGTACTATCGAAAAAAGGATATTCCCAAATTTTCAGCCCCTAAGACCGCTTCCTGTCTACAGGGGCCCATAGGGAAGTTTTTGACCATCATTTCACTTCCAGGGGTCTGAAATCGGTTTTCGGAGATGCCAAATTTCCCGTAGAACACGATGCCACCATCTGTTTTCCGATATGTAGCAAGGGGAGCCCGGAAAACGCGAAAAACCGCGCTTCTGTAAATTGTGAAATAAATCATTGAATAAATAATGTTTTCTCTAATACTGGCTGGGGAGAGAAATTTCTGTGTTTGTAAAGACAGGGGGACAAAAGAGACGCTTGGAGAGAGAAAAAAATCCAATTATTACCCAACTGGATAGAGCCAGTGGAGCGGTTATAATGAAAAAATTACAGAAAATCCCATATAAAACCCGTAAAACGCGTGTAACTTTTTTTTTACATATAATGATCACCACGCGCGTATGAACACTCGAAAGAGCAATAATCGTAGAGTCTTTTGGTAAATTTTCAGCCAGTTTGAAGCGACCGTATTTGAGATATCAGATTTTTTACCAAAGCGCGGTTTTTGGGTTCTCCGGGCTCCTTGCTAGATATCGGAAACGGATGGTGGCATCGTGTTCTACGGGAAATTTGGCATCTCCTATGTATTTTTGATCATTTTTTTAGACCAAAATGCCGCGTCTGTACACGAAAAACCGATTTCAGACCCCTGGAGGTGAAATGATGGTCGAAAACTTCACTATGGGCCCCTGGTGACAGGAAGCGGTCTTAGGGGATGAAAATTTGGGAATATCCTTTTTTCGACAGTACCAATCGATGTACCAATTTTGAGCCAGATCTGAGAGGGTGATGTGGGATCGACTGCTGAGTTGGCGTGGAATGCCCCAAGAGCAATTTACAGTTTTCCGTTGCGGCACTTATTTAGGTACACCCTGTATATCTTGTTCGTGTTTAATAATTGTTAAAATTTAACTTACGTTAAAACATTGTAAAAGGAACTATGCAGATGTAGTGATACCTTTTTCCTTCTAAAACGATACAGGTTTAAAGTATAAATATAAACGTAAATAAGTATTCGTTTTACGCCCTCATAAACAACTAAATATTTCATAAAGGTGCTTGATTACAATGCAGATTCATCACTATAATGTTATTAGTACTAAAATTTTGATGTTTTATAGCTAATTTGCCGTGTTATATGACGTTGCAGCTTATGAATAATTTCCAAAGCCAGAGGAATAAAACATTAAAGGGACAAAAAGCTTATTACGTTCTTAATGCCCGTCTTTTACAATAAGCGGATCTTTCCTACAATTTTCTATTTCAGTAGATGACTGGTAATGTGTATTTTTGTTACAAAAAGCATTCCATTTTACTACTGTTACATCTTGGATTTCGTTTTCAGTCTTTTGAAGAGATAGACGTGGAATGATTAGTAAAATACGAGATCTTAAATCACGGAACGTTACTCGCGGAGTAATTACAGACTACTTTGTTATTTAAAACTATAATAAAACCTTCGAAAAGCTTTCTCACATTTACTGCAACTTGCAATCATTCTTTCTTTAACAACTAGCCTGTGAGTTACATTGAAACAAAATACAGAATGTCAGGTTTTAGAAGCAATATTGGCAGGCATCTTACCAAACGTGTTGAACTGGAGTCATGGTACATTTAATTATTTATGGCGGGAAAATCTCAACTTTGGACAATTGCAATTTGCAAAACTGTCAAATACTACAAATATTATTGCCCCTTTCATTATTATGTGGTGATGATAATGGCAGTTTCATGATGAAAATGATAGAAAATGTTATAGGTAGTTGACAAAATTTTTTACAACTAGAGATTTTTCCACCATTAAATAAATTGCTCAAATATTTGCGAATTCCGCATTCAAAAGGACAAAAGGCTTTAGAATACATACACACTATTTACTATTGGTTACTAGCACTGTCACTATAACGATCACACATTAACACTTATGACCTTCATACGTCCATGTTTCATCAAAATTTAATATATTCTTCGATCCAGATTCCTATTTCATATTTATTTTAAATAGTTTCTACGACATATCACTATTTCGTCCTTTCTATCAGTATACCCTTTTCAACTTCATTTGTACGGACTAAGTTTCATCTTGTAAGATATAGCAATCGATTTTAAAAATACAATCTTCCTTCCGCGAGTTTCTATCACTTTCTGTTTCACAGTTGTACTTCTTTACTACTTTTATTTGCACACATAAGCTATTCACGTACAATTTTGTTAATGAAATACATACCTCAACATCCCTTACACTCATATTTTGACCTCGAACTCTAAACTGTTCATACATGTCATCATCCGATATTCCTCACTTGTTAAATTAGGACGATTTTAAGAATACGTTGTAGAGCTCGAATTATTCTCCATTCTTAAGAACACAAAACCACTAATAAAATTAATTACATTCAAAATTAAATTAGCGAAAAGATATACCCGAAATTTTGCCCGCCCGAACGATATACCCGCCCATGATAGCGCTGGAAATGAAACAGTTGGATCCGACAATTCGTCGCAGCCAATCAAAAGCCACAGCGCATGCGTACTTACTGCAGCAGAAGCTGTGTAATCGGGTATGCTCTCAGAGATATGCGACACACGATTTTGTAGGAAAATATGTGGGCTGCATCTATATTTCTTTATGTTGACTGCTATAAATTGTGAGCAGGTTTATAACATGACTCACTCTCTACAATTTTGGACGTCGACTAAAGCAAAAATAAACTTCATGGATAACTGGATTTCAAAATCATATTTTTTAATGGTGTTTGTAGAAAAAATAGTGTTTGATATATGTGCTAAAAGCAATTATTTTGTTGGAAGGGATGGAATTTCCCGTCTCGCGAAAGAAAATGTCACTTTTAGCACATATACTATAACTATTAAACACTGATCTACTGATAACAATAATTCGGCTTTGTGATGTAACAGTTTTTGATTCAAAACATCTTAAGGGAGTTATGCCACGACCTCGGTAACTAATGGTGGTCTTCCGAAACGTTCCGTACCCGTCTCTGTAACTGGTCACACCCCATGCTTTACAGTTAATAATTGAGAGGTATTCGTCAGATCGTAGAAGAATTTAGGACCATCTGGAATACGCAGGAAATAATAGAGCGTGCAATGTGGAGACGGTGACAACATTTTCAGCATATGTTCTGTTGTTAAAATTTATCAACACAGTTTTAACTAGTATTAAAGTCCATTAAATAGTTAACTAATAATTAATCTTCTAAGCTTCGAACAGCTTGTACCTATTTCAATGAACAAGCTTTCGACATGAATTTAGAAAATGACTGAAATGATGTAAAGACACCCGTTTGGTCCACTCTGTACTTTGTGGACTAAGGACTGCCCACAGCAGTTAATACAAAACACTGAAATAGCTTCGTATAAAATTGCCTTTGGGTCCACAGGCTTCTCTTTGCAAAACTCTCGGGGTATGAAGTATGACGACAACTTTGACATGGAGTCAGGACGTTCATCAATCAAGCTCAACAGTAGCTCATTTTCCTCCAAATCGATTCTGGGAAGACGAGTTTTTCATACACGCTTTCAACAGTGACGATGGTCCGGTCATGTTAGCGTGGTAATTATTTTTGACCTCGGAATTGTTAATTATTTGGGTAATGAGAGGTGACATGGTTCTTATGGAGCAGCTAAATATAAAAAATGATATATAAATGGTTACCTACGTAAGTCGTTAGTTAGAAGCACAATTTCTTGTAAATTGGAACCCCACATTTTGAAAATACAAAGCACATAGATTTTCATATAAATATAGATTAGATTTCGGTAAAAAAACGACACGTGCTGAACCGCAATCGTATTTCTTCTAGATAAAAAGGCAAGATTATAAGACCGGTAACACATTTGCGGTTTAATCGTGATCTTGAGCCACTAATATAATAATAATAATAATAATAATGATAATGATAATGATAATGATAATGATAATGATAATGATAATGATAATAATAATAATAATAATAATAATAATAATAATAATAATGATAATGATAATGATAATAAATTATTTGGGTAATGAGAGGTGACATGGTTCTTATGGAGCAGCTAAATATAAAAAATGATATATAAATGGTTACCTACGTAAGTCGTTAGTTAGATGCACAATTTCTTGTAAATTGGAACCCCACATTTTGAAAATACAAAGCACATAGATTTTCATATAAACATAGATTAGATTTCGGTAAAAACGACACGTGCTGTCACCGAGTCGGATCCTGCTCAGTTAAAAACCCAAATTAAAGCTGCAGAAACGCGTCATTTTCTGCAGCTACATAAGGATAAGCCAATGCATTGCCTCTTCTACCGTCATCTAGAGGGGCTTGGCTTATCTGAAAATCTGACCTTCGCATTTTTGAGGTCAGCGGGGCTGAACTCTGAGACCGAGGGATTCATAATGGCTTGCCAAGATTGTGTAATTAACACACTCGTCTATCGTAGTCGTGTTTTGGGTATCGAGGTTCCTGATACCAGCTGACGCCAGTGCTGCCTTATGCTCCGGGGGATATAGAATCCGTAGTGGGGAATGAGAAGTGCCGAATTTATTGGAACTATTCATTCCCCACCCTCAGGCAAATCCAAGCCAATAAGCCTGATGTAGTCCTCCTCGACCACCAGCTTAGGACGATGTTTGTGATTGAGTTCTCAGCTCCCGCAGAGAACAACATCGTCCTAAAAGAGGAGGAAAAACGGAGGAAGTATCGAGATCTTCTCTCCGAGCTCCGCAGGCTGTATCCAGACCACTCTGTTAAGATTGTGGTGCTAATTATAGGCGTCCTGGGTGGAATGAGACATACGTTGCTTTCTGAGTTAAAGATCATACCGGCTTGTCGAAATTCGGCAGAGATCTTAGCCGGCAGAATGCAGAAGGCAATCGTCCTTGGTTCGCTACGTCTGCTCAGAACACACGATTTACGGGCGCAATGATTACTGACTCCACGGAGTGAGAGTGGTCATTGCTTGACTCTCCAGAACATCTCCGAGTGTGTCGGAGCCTCGGAAGGTGTTTACTGGAAAAAAAAATAAATAATAATAATAATAATAATATATTAATCCAAAAGACCATACAAATGGCATAGGATAAGTCAGCAAAATACATAATATAAGAAAATACAAAACATATTAAAAAAATATATACATATAATAATAATAAAACACAATACATTGTAAACATTTAAATATTCAGTTATACTATAAAAGCAGTTTAGCATAAGATAATCTTTAACCTTCCTTCTATAAGAATAAAAATTTGTTATCTGTCTAATCTGAAGTGGCAGATTATTATACAGTTGAATGCCCATATAAAGTGGATTTTCTCAGTTAATGATAATTTATGAATTGGAAAACATAGTATATTTTCTCCTTGTATTATATGAATGAAATGAATTAACCTTGGTAAATTTTATTTAATTTCTGAAATTGATGGATTATTTCTGTTTTTATTTTGTATATTATTATTTATTATTTGCCAAGCTGCTTTTGATTTATTTTAGATTCTAAATAAATTTTATCATTGAATCTCTTTTTTGCATTTGTTATTACGGCCCTATAGATTCGTTTATACTTTGTATAATAAGCTATCACTTCAGGTTCTTTTGAATATATCATAATATTGTAAAGCGACTTTAAATTCTGACTCGAAATATATATTCCTTTGGTAACCCAAGGTTTCCGAGATATTTTATTAACAGAAGTTTTTTGTTGAATAAATGAAATGTTCATATAATACTGAATGGTGTCAATAAACTGCTGAAATCCTTGATTTACATTTTGATGTGTATACAAATCACTCCATAATTCTCTACTAATATATGATAAAAATACATTAAAATTATGTTCACTGAACACTTTACGATACATCGGATTTACAACAGTATTGGCTTTATATATATCAAATAACATAACTTGTGCCGAATGATCTGCCAAACCGTTATGTTTGACACCACAATGAAGATTTTCAACAATACCATAGTTTACAAAATTGGAGCACATGTAATCTATACCACTAGATGAATTTTTAAATCCTTGTAGGTTCATTGACTAATAATTCAATATTATATGACATAATTATATCATTAACTTTATCTTTTGCTACCGAAGGTTCCAACTGGTCAATATTAAAGTCACCACAAATAATTATAGGTAAATTATGTTTACAAATCATATTTAATACATTTTCTAACTTTATAAAAATTGATCTATATCACCAGATGTTGACCTATATGTAACTAACACAAAAAAAAAACAAATATCAGCCAATTTCACCTCAATACCACATATTTCAAATATTTTCTCTATCGAGTAATGTTTTAAATAATCTAGTTCTTTTACATGATCATTAAAACAGTTTTTACAAAAAATTGCTGTACCACCATGTTTGAACACAGATCTGCAATATATACTACACAATTTATAATTATCTATATTGATACCATCTATTTCAGCTTCTTTAAGCCAATGCTCCGTTATACAAGCTATACTTATATCATCATTTATGACCTACATTTGCACATTTAAGACATCTTCCTTCTTTCTTACATGATTCTGCCTTGTGATCATAATCCCACACTTGAAACATCTAAAAACTGGAACGTATTCGTACACACGACAGGTTGACCAACCAATACTTATTTTCTCTTGCTGTAGCATTAATTCAGAAGATAAGGGGTCACATTCAGCAATTGCCATATACTTAGATCTCATTCTTTTAACCATCTTCATTTTTAAGAAGAAGCTTTCATTATTTAAAAAGGCATATTGCTTTATTATACAATTTTCCAAAGATTCTGCATCAATACCTTCCTCAAGATCAACTATTTTTATTTGTGGATTTTTCTGTTAGGTTAGGTCTTTACGTCATAATTCTTTTTTAATTTAATTTGTAATACCGGCGTTATATTTTTTACTCTCGCTCCAAGAAATTGTGGAAACCAAAGTTGTAGGAACTTTTCTGCTGATATTGAAGAAAAAAATAAAAAACAGTTGACTGTTTAGTTTCTGAAATATAAAATTGCGTTTATTTTAATTGACTACCAATCCTTGCCTTTGATTTTTTTTATATTTCTTCGTATAGGTACAGGGTGATCACGCACAAACTTTAGATTCGAGTGTAACTTTGTGATTTTAGGAGATATCGGAAAATTGAAACGTGCATTCGTTGACTAATTTTTCACAAGAACTTTTTTATTAAAAAAGAAAACAATCAAAAATCGTACTACTGAGATAATAATAATAATAATAATAATAATAATAATAATAATAATAATAATAATAATAATAATAATAATAATAATAATAATAATAATAATAATAATAATAATAATAATAATAAAAATAATAATAATAATAATAATAATAATAATAATAATAAGCAGGAGGGGTCAACCATCATCCACGACCTTTGGTGAGTAGCGACACCACTTACTCTAGCTAAAGGGTGTAAAATCGGACCGGCAGCACTGCGCACCCGGGAGGGATGAGCTTCTTTTCCCTCTGGTGCCGGCCGTCGATGTGTCAGGCCAACCACCTGACACACTGAAACCTCCGGTTCCTAATGCCAGGAGAAGGCCCCCACAATCGACCCCATTCGGATGGGGTCATGGGCAAGGTGGTGGGGCCCAGCCGGATGGATTGCCCGTTGACGACCAAGGCCATGAAAATGGAAGTTTTGAGTGGACCGATGAGCTAAGGGACGATCTTCTGATCTGTTATGAAAGCAGCGAGCCCGGGCGAAGGGGATACATGGCGCGGATGTATGCTCGGTGGTGTGACATGCACCCCGAAGGCCGCGCCCTCACCGCACAAAATCTGCGGGATTATGTATCCTACCTTCGTCGCAGAGGCTATGAGAGGCGTCCTCAACTAAGGGTGAATGAAGTGGTTGAAGAGCCACTGAATGATCCCGCAGAGGCGCCGCGCTTCATTCCCCGCGAACAGGACGACCTGAGCACCCGTCGGGGGTTGCCTTTTATAAAACCCCCGAAGCCCGCAGATCTGGCTCGAGTGGATACTGCGCTCCGTGAGGATCTCCCAGAAGAGGCTGACATCTGGCGCGTCAATTGCGCGGTGTACGAAGCCGCTGAACTGCTGACTCGGGTGGAGAGAGGGCGTGAAAATGCCGTTTCTCCACAGAGAGAGCACGGCGGCGAGTGCACAAGATGGAGGCTAAGATCCGGTCGGCGAGGCAACACGCGTCCCGTATCCAATGTGTGATGGACTACGTGGAAGCCAATAGGGCTTTCACACCTAAGGTGAGACGCATAGCTACCTCCCTTAGGCGGGTCCATCATACCCTGAATCGAGCGGTGCTGCTCACCATCAAGCAGCATTCTCTCGACAGGATACGGATGCTAGTGGCTGCAAAAAAGTCACTAGTGAGGCGGTCGAGAAGGTTGGAGCAAAATAATTTGTTCCGTGTAAGGCCTTCTCGACTTTTTGAGCAGCCTCAGCGTGTTGCGGACAATCCGCCGACTGTAGATCAGGTAGAAGCCTTCTGGAGAGATCTTTATGGCCGCAGGATTCCACTGGATAGAGACACTCCAGCCCTGGCACACTTCGAGGCCTTTTGTCAAAGGCTTCGAGAGCCACAAGAGGTGTGCCCACCGATAACCCCGGATGAAGTTCGGAGATCATTTATTAGATCGAAGAACTTCGCTGCTCCTGGTCCCGATGGGATCAGCAACTTCTGGTGGAAAAAATTCACCAGTGTCCACCGCCATTTGGCCAGAATATTCACGTCCTGGCTAAATGGAGCAGCAAATTCCGGCGTGGTTTGTCGAGGGAGAACCGTGCTTATCCTAAGAGCGGAGATTTGTCCCAGCCAAAGAACTACCGTCCAATAACCTGCCTGAATGCGTGTTACAAGGTGTTTACTCGCATCTTGTACGCGCGTGTGCTCCACGCAGTGAACCCGTTTATCAACGGATATACGAGCAGCGAGGGTCCAAGAGGGTGTAGCTGGCTGTAAGGAGAACCTGCTCTTCGACAAATGTATTACGCAGGACTTAGTGCAGTTCAAGCGAAACCTCTCAATGGCCTGGATAGATTACCGCAAGGCATTTGGTATGACATCGCATGAGCTAATAATCCACTTGCTCCAATACCTTGCGGTGGCCGACCCCATAGTGAGATGTATTGAACAACTCATGCCGCTCTGGAGGACCCGCTTTACCATAACATCGGCTAATGCAAGGGTCCAGACAGAGCCGGTTTTGTTCAGGAGGAGTGTTCAGGAAGATTCCCTGAGTCCCCTCTTGTTTTGCATCTCACTGCTGCCATTATCCGTTGCACTTCGTCGTACCCGGGGTTACAACTGCGGTACCCCAGGAGACCGGAGGCATAAGGTCACCCATTTGTTCTATATGGATGACCTTAAACTCTACGCCTCCGGAGAGAGGGATTTAAATCAGTCCCTCAGAGTGGTACATGAGTACACGCAGGCGGTTGGGATGGAGTTCGGGCTGGACAAATGTGCACTGGTTCATCTCAAGAGAGGACGATGCGGTCCATACGGAGAGGACGCCCAGCTCATAGACGGAAGCATCTTTCACTATCTAGATGCCGGAGAGTCGTACACCTATTTGGGTGTCCCACAGCGGGGCACTCATGAGGTGGCAACGGTTAAAAACGCTCTCCGCGGCAGGTATCGGCACCGCCTCCGACAGATCTGGTCTTCAGAGCTGTCGGGTAAGAACAAGGTGAGTGCCACAAATATGCTTGCCGTTCCGATCCTTCTCTACTCCTTTGGAGTAGTGAAATGGACGCAAGAAGAGCTGAGGCAACTCGATGTAGGGACCCGTAAAATGATGCATCTCCATCGGAGTTTGCATCCAAGATCGTCCGTTCGCGGCTATACTTCCCAAGAAATCGGGGAGGCCGTGGACTCTTGAGTTTGGAGTGTCTCCAGGGCAGAGTGGTTTTGGAGGAGGCCTGCAAAGTCATCAGGAGCTCGGATCCCCTTCTCTGCATGGTCCAAGACCATGAAGCAGCAGGGATAGGAGCGTTTGTGTATAAGGCAGCGAGAAGAGCAGCCGATGAACTTGGTCTTGTGTTCGATACTGAGCGGGAAAATCCAGACTCTGTCACCGAGTCGGATCCTGCTCAGTTAAAAGCCTAATTAAAGCTGCAGAAACGCATCATCTTCTGCAGCAACATAAGGATAAGCCAATGCATGGTCTCTTCTACCGACATCTAGAGGGGCTTGGCTTATCTGAAAGGCTGACCTTTTTTGAGGTCAGCGGGGCTGAACTCTGAGACCGAGGGATTCATAATGGCTTGCCAAGATGGTGTAATGAACACACTCGTCTATCGTAGTCGTGTCTTGGGTATCGAGGTTCCTGATACCAGCTGCAGGGCCTGCCGCCTAGCGCCGGAGACGCTTATGCATCTCCTGTCTGCTTGTCCGGTATATGCGGCCACAGCGTATATCCAAAGACACGATTCAGCCTTACGGGTGTTGTATTATCATTTACGACACTCGTATGAGATAGACGAGACGCCAGTGCTGCCTTATGCTCCGGGGGATATAGAATCCGTAGTGGGGAATGAGAAGTGCCGAATTTATTGGAACTATTCATTCCCCACCCTCAGGCATATCCAAGCCAATAAGCCTGATGTAGTCCTCCTCGACCACCAGCTTAGGACGATGTTTGTGATTGAGTTCTCGGCTCCCGCAGAGAACAACATCGTCCTAAAGAGGAGGAAAAACGGAGGAAATATCGAGATCTTCTCTCCGAGCTCCGCAGGCTGTATCCAGACCACTCTGTTAAGATTGTGGTGCTAATTATAGGCGTCCTGGGTGGAATGAGACATACGTTGCTTTCTGACTTAAAGATCATACCGGCTTGTCGAAATTCGGCAGAGATCTTAGCCGGCAGAATGCAGAAGGCAATCGTCCTTGGATCGCTACGTCTGCTCAGAACACACGATTTACGGGCGCAATGATTACTGACTCCACGGAGTGGAGAGTGGTCATTGCTTGACTCTCCAGAACATCTCCGAATGTGTCGGAGCTTCGGAAGGTGTTTACTGGAAAAAAAAAAATAATAATAATAATAATAATAATAATAATAATAATAATAATAATAATAATAATAATAATAATAATATAATAATAATAATAATATCTCTACCTCTCATTCTAATCACAGGGATTAGCCCAGAAGTCGGAGACTTGTGCGGGAGAGGGGCGGCATATTATTATTATGCAGGCCGCATTTGCGCCCAGGAACGACTTACGTTGGTAGGCCCTAACCACCATTCAGTGCAGGAATGAGGGAAACCTGGAAAACCACATTAATTAGGGGGGTAGTCAAATATCAACCGGTATCAATCTCTCACATTGACCCAAGCCAACATTCTTCCACCCTACCATACCCGCAGAGAGGGTGCCAATCCCAATAGCTTATATACGGCCTACCGGCAGCTGGGCGCGAACCCACTCCGATCTAGTCACCTCGATTCAAGTACTGACGCCTTAAACCGCGCGACCACTGACCGAGATTGACATCATTGATTGCATTGATATGAACATGTAATGGATTATCTTTACCTGGTCGCGAGATATTGATGATTAAGTAATTTCATCAAAATTTTTATTTTTTTTATTATAAAGAGTGCAAACCTATATCTGAATTAATTTTATGGAGCAATTAATTTTATTTTTAAAAATAATCAATTTTTTAAAGAATAATGTTTATAAAAATTGTTCAAACTCATTTCCATATTTTTCTATGCAAAATCTATATCGTTTTTCAAAATTATTTAAACAATTATGAATCATTTTTTGAGTGTTGGTTTATGTAATTTATAACTTCTGTTATTCTATCTTGAATTTCTAAAATAGTGGTTAGTCTATTTTTATAAACACACAAAAATGTATCAGGTGGTACCAAGTCTGGAATATTGGGCGGAAATCGTATGGTGTCATATTTTCCTAACCATTCTATATAAGTATTATTCAAATATTCCATAACTTATTTTATGGTGGAACAACATCTTGCTGTCATATCATCCCGTCGACCTATCAAATTGGGTAATAAAATCATTTATTTCGTGATCCAAAAAATCGAAATAATATTGGCCATTTAAATTTTCCTGGCAGCACCATATGATGGCCGGCGAATAGTCCAGACTTGATCACTACCCGACACATTTTTGTGGGACTATTTAAAGCATAGTATTTATAAAAATAGACTACAACTATTTTAGAAATTCGAGATAGAATATAAGAAGTTATAGATTTCATGAAACGAAACCCAAAAATGTTTAAATAATTTGGAAAACTGTATAGGTTTTGCACAGAAAAGCAAGGCGTTTGAACAGTTTTTATAAACTATTCTTTAAATTACGGTATTAGATATAACGAAAATCATGATGTAAAGGTCGAACTATTTTTGAAAACTTTTAAGGCATTTTTACATATCTTAGGTTCTAATAGAACACCAACGCCATCTATTCGCTAACTTTGACTTCGGTATTGATTTCTTTAACCTCTTGCAGATTACTCCAAATTTATAGCAGATAAGAGATCCTTCTCGTTGCTTTTCATCGCTGAAATAATGGTGAGCCTCTCTCGACACTTCACGGAACTAATAACAGTGATTTTATGTTGAGCTAAAAAGAAAATTGTCAATATTGTAAACATCATTGGTTTTATAAACACGCTAACCAAGGAATTTATTGATTTTAGTATGAAAGATGATTTTGTCTTAAGACTACTACTTCCCAAAACTTTATGTTTCACATTCGGACCAACAGATGACTCTGGTTTTAGTTCACTAAGCAGTTTCTGTAGCCTAAAATTTCAAGACGTTTTAACGTCTGTATTTTAGCACAAGATCACTAGATGGCTCTGGTTCTGATTTATTGAATTCTGCAAATAATATAGACTTACAAAATGTATCGAGCTTAGCAACTATTTTATTGATTGCTAAGTCTTTTTCTCATACTAATCAGTACTTTCAAATATTGATTTTATCAACGAATGAAAGGTGTCTGGGATGGTTAGAGTCAAGTTCCAGTTGCATCTAATAGATGGCGTTAAGCTCTCAGTGATTGGAAACAGAAATATCGTTAATTCAATTTTTTCTGCAATTTAATTACAGTTTGAGAGAATTAACTATTGTTTGAGGAATTATTAAAGGATTTTAAAACTACCATATCAATCTATTGCAATAATAATGTCACTGTTTGAAACGAATTTGATGGCTTGTTTTGAACTTCTGTCATATTCATAATGAAATCTAATTTCAACTTTTAACATCAATTCTTAGTTGTTTCCACACAGCAACAGAGATCTAATGAAATTTTTACTCAGAACTTTCAGTACTACAAAAACTGTTTTGAGAAAGTGCCATTATTATTGCAATATATTCTACCAACTTCATTTTTAAAAAACTTCTTGAACTTCTAAACGAGGAAGGCCTCTAGGCCGGTTTTCGGCCCCTTTTGTTTTCTTTTTTAAAAATATATTTTTTTTGCCATTAAGTATAGGTCGCTTTGACCCTAAACGGAACCTCAAATACCCCCCCCCCCCTTATTCACTCCACAGTCCCTATGATAAAATAATAGGGTAGCATAAACGCCTTGTAAGTGACTAACTATTTGCCAGACTACTACTCTTGAGCCCTTTTACATATTAATTCACTCATCCCCCCCCGCTAAACAGTACCCCCCGCTGATTTTTATTTGTAAAGCACCTCAAGAGAAACAAATACCTACCACGTCCACGTCGTTGTTTCTGGGTAACGCTAAGAGTAGTTTTAATAAAATCGCGCGGAGAAAATGTTGGCACATACTACAATGTGGTACAATCATTTAGAATATAAAACAATATGTGAATTAAGTAGACGTTCTAGAATTATTCTTTTCAAGAAATTGGGTACAGTCTATCACGCTATTTGAACATATAAAGTTATTACATTTTAGTTGCCGATGTAGTAAAATAAATGATGGATAATGCAAGTCATCCTCTATATTGTTTGTAAACAACATAAATAAAAATGGTCCTAGTACCGAACCCTGAGGGACACCCCCATATACGAACAAATACCTGGAATCGCTTTAGCTCAAATATACCGTTAGCATTATCTTTGCACCGTTGCATCTCATTGTGCGCTTGCAGAATAATCTTTTACAATATGAATCAGCTTCATTCACGGCATCAGTCCAGGGCATTGAGATGCGCGCACGTTCTACGAACAGGAACTAGAAGTTGGGATGTGTGATGACTGTCTGCATATTCATAACGCCCTTCTAGAGGGGTTAGACTATAACAATGCAGACTGGTCGAGGGTGAGTGAAGCGAGGCCCTTAGAAGTTGGATTTGGGACATACGAAGAGGATATTTTGACAGATTGCGCGGGTTTATGTGCGACTAGGAGATGGAACTGGGTCACGAGAGGGCGTAAATACACGTGGATTTGAGTAGTGTAGTGATATACAGGGTGTTCGTGTAGAAGAATTCGAAGCCTTTTTATCACCCACACACTTTTGTATACATGCTGTTATATTGAAAAAAAAAATAACACTGATATTTGCCTGACGTATATACTATTTTAAGAAACATTAATTTTGATCAACTTATATTGAGTTATCTCTTCATAACTTTTGTATTATTAATATATTTTTTAAAGTAGTTTTCCATATTTTGTACTCAATTTGGAACAAAGAGGGCACCCTGCAGTGGCGTGCAGAAAGGGCCCGCAATGCGGGGCGGCCCCGGGAATCCAAGGGGCCCCTGCTCAGCCTCGACCTCGACTACCTCAACTTGTTACAATTTTGTGTTAGTAATGTTTATTAAATAAAGTTATAATGTTATGTTCTGTAATTTTCCAAACCTAAACCAGAACTCATATTGGCCATATAGTATCGCTGGAATTTGGTACGGTTATGACGCTATGAAATATGAATTTTATTAATTAAAATTCTTATTCTTCAAAAAGTCAAAAGAAAAAAAATCAAAATATAAGGTGAGGTCACACCAAATTTTTTCTATCTATAAACCGATTTGAAATATCACCGCAGACAGTAGTTTCGTTGTCACCCAGTATAGGCAGTATATTAATTTTTTTGATGTAGAGGGGGGCCCCTTGAAAAAAAAATTGCGGGGGGGGGGGCCCGAAGACCTTGGCACGCCACTGGCACCCTACTAATAGCAAAAATCTTATGGACACAAAAGGCTGGGTCATTACTGTACTGTAAGTGGTTTCTATACTGATCCAAAATATTCGGAAATATTTACTTTTAAATATTTTTTTACTATTTGAATTCTCAAATAATGTAATAACTTATAAAATGCATTTGTCTCAGACACATTATTTTGCTATTCTAACCCCACATTTTAACAATTATTTTCATGTACTTATAAACAAAAATGAACAATGTTATAGGTATGCAGAACTATGTAAATTTATGTCATAACAATACATTTACAGCTATAGGAAAATTAAGAAAATACGTATTTTGAAAGATTTATGTACCTACAAATTTGTTGGTTAGACCACATTTATTATACACACAAGGTCAAAAGTCTTGGACTCCCCCTCATTATTGTTAAAGAAATCTTTCTGTCAGAAAAACCAAATACATTTATAAAAGTATATTGTTTTCTGAATCTTTTTCTTTTCTTGTGAAAAAAAATATATATTTGATAAACTGAGTAGGTACTTAGAAAATTAAAAACTAGCAAATGTGTGACATTTTTAACAATATTTATTAAATCAAAACCAAGTAAGAAAGCAAGTTCTCTACTTGACTAATAGTCAGTATGACCTCCACCACGTTCCAATAGCATATTGACACGTCTGTGCACTGAGATAATCAAGCGGTTAACAATCTCTTGCGGAATATTATTCCATTCATCTTCTGCCGCCACGACTAAATCATCTGCAGTCTGAGGTGGAGGAATATGATTATGAAGGGTTCTAGCAACGAAATCCCACATGTTTTCAATATGATTCATGTCAGGAGCGTTGGCTGGCCAATCTAATCTATTGATATGTCCTGCTTCGAGTGTATCTTGAACCCTTTTTGCGCGATGCGGTCGAGCGTTGTCGTCCATAAACACAAAATTTTCATCTAATTTTTTACGTAGGGAGAAGATAATGGGCGTAATAACTTGTTCAATGTAAATTTGACTGGTCATATTCTGTGGTATGCGAATTTATTGGGTGCGCCGATTGAACATTATTCCACCCCAAAACATTACGATACCCCCTTCATATACGGAGCAACTTCACGGGAAAAATTAAGTCGCTGTTGACGACCTGGTTCTTTCCAGACTCTTTGTCGATTGTCATCAGTAACCAGCCCAATTCTGGTTACTGATGACAGCCAACCCCTATGCTGTCGCGCCCACTAGAGACAGGCAGCACGATGCCTTGGAAGTAGAGAGGGGACCCGTAATGGTCTTCCAACACGTAAATTTGTGCTCGTCTCACGGCGAAACGTACCTTGAAAGTGGGCCTTGAGGGCTGAAGCTGAAGATGTGCGGTGTACGGACATATTGCACCAAATACCAATCCTCCCTTTCATTAGATCCTCGAGGACGTTCACTACGTGGTCTGTTTTCCACTGTATGAAATTCTTCATATCTGTGTAATATTCGTACAACAGATGATCTAGGAATGCCCAACATGTTTGATATCTGATTATTAGAATGTTCTGCATCATGTAAAGGAGTCATTCTTGCTCGGATAAACGCGAAATTTCACGTCCTGGCATTATAATGTACAAAGATTCAAAGGAACACTTGGCTGAATACACTGCTAAACTGACCAGATTTGTAAAAACATTGGTAATAAAGTACAAGTTCGTGGTCTGCAATTTTTTATTGTCTTTTTTGTTCCCTAAGTGCATGTACTTTTTTACCACATTAAGAAAAGCCACTCGGTTTAATCGAATCATTTTATATACATGGGGTCCAAGACTTATGATGGTGTGTGTATATTCATTTCATTTGGGTGCCTTTGAATATTTACAGGTGGCATGAGATAACATTCCTGTTATTTTCTAAACTCTATATTATTCAGTTCATTACCGCCTAAAATTACTTGTATTTGTAGAAAACACTGTTTTAAAAAATACAGCGCCCTTAAGTTGGTTAAAAAGTCAAAGTCAAAAGTCAAAAATATTTTATTCTTATAAGACATTATAAGTACATTGTATAAGAAAAGTCAAACAAAATTGCAAACATTACAGCTAAATACAAACCGCACATTTATACACAAACATGAGTATACAGACATACATAGGTATACATATATAATATACAAAAAGTGTATAATAAATCAATATAACAAACACACACAAAAATAATATAGCACAAATTCATTTAAAGAAATCTGTGGTACTGTAAAGACAATGTTCCGTCAAATATAATTTAAGTTCATGTTTAAACTTTATTACAGAATGAATTTTTATGCAACCTGGGAGCTGATTAAAAATTTTGGCTCCAATACGACTTGGAGCATTGTAAGTAATATTTACTCTGGAGAAAGGAAGATGTAAGTCCTCTTTAGTCCTAGTATTTTTATTGTGAATATTAGAGTTTGAAAAAAATTGTGATCTATTATTAAAAACAAACAGGCATATTTCATAAATATACAAACCATATAATGTAAGAAGTTTACATTTTTTTAAAATATTTGCACATGAATGGGACTCCAGCAACGCAACGCAGTATCCTTTTTTTGAGCCACAAAGACGTCACGGGAACGAGCAGAATCGCCCCAAAAAACAATGCCATACCTCAGACGACTTTCCACCTGGGCATAATATAATTTAAGTAAATGATTCTGGTCAAGAACGCGTTTATTGGAATAAAATAGATAACTGAGTAAAGCTAATTTAGACGATAAAAATTCACAATGTGCCTTCCAGTTCAAACATGAGTCCAAGTAAATGCCTAAAAGTTTACAAGATGTATTATTTTGTACAACAAATTCAGTGCTGTCATCAACATTCAATATGATACTATCAATGTGTTTTTGTGCTGTGTGAAATCTGACAAGTTGTGTTTTGTCAGAGTTAAAATATAACGATAAACTGTTAAACCAATTAATTAAATTCGAAATAACAAGTTCACAACTATGTTTTAAATTAATGCACGATTTTTGTGATACTAACAGAGACGTATCATCTGCGTAAAGAACAAAGTGTGCTTCATCATTGAGATTAGTAATATTATTAACGTATTAGAGAAAAAGTACAGGGCCCAGAACGGAACCCTGGGGTACTCCTATATTTATGTCGACAGCATCTGACTTGTACGTATGTATGGTGTTCTTACTCTGATGGCTGATGCTTACATACTGGCTCCGATCTTCAAGAAACGATGTTACCCAATTCAGAGACTTACCCCTTATCCCGTTATTACTTAAAATGTGAATTAAATTGTTATGATCGACACAGTCGAATGCCCTGCTGAGATCACAGAAAATCCCAACAGGGCACTCACCAGCATCAATGAATTGAATTAGCTGACCAATGAATTGCTGTGGTAGTAGACTTATTACGGCGAAAGCCGTGCTGATTTTCTGTTAAGATATTAAACTTATCAATAAAATTCAATAGTCTGTCTAAGAAAGCATATTCAAAAATTTTAGAAAATCCACTAGAAATTGTTATAGGTCTGTAATTATTTAATAGATGGGGATCAGATTTCTTAAAAATCGGGATAACTTTTCCAGTTTTAAGAAGGGAAGGAAAAATTCCTTCTGAAAATGAAAGGTTAACTAAATAAGTGATAGGTTCTATTATATGCTTTAAATTATTTTTTATGACAAACAACGGTACCTCATCGGGTCCGGCACATTTTTTATTTTTGAGTTTGAGAATAAGCAAATTATAAAGCTCATCAGATGAGAAAGGTTTTAAAAACATTGTATTACAGTTAAATTTGACATTCTGTTAAGTACAGCCCTGATTTGCTATAGGAAATTGTAATTTTACCTTTAATGGGGCATCTTTAAAATGAAAATTAAACAACTAGGCTACCATGCCAGGATCATCAACTTCGCCCTCGTCATGTAAAATGGCAAGATTTTTGCATAGTTTGCGTTGGTTGGACAACTCATTTAAAATATTCGAGGATCTTTTGTTAGGATTATCAGAATAATCAATTTTTTTAGTGTAAAACTCTCTTCTTTTCATGTTAATCAAACAAAAATGTTTTTTCTTAGCCACTTTATATGCGTTCTTTAAGATATGCAGATCTTTTAAGTTTCTACTAGATATTAATACATCATCATCAACCCAGTCTTTTTTAAGTTTATTAATTTTAGATCGTTTGACAGGAAAACAATTTTTAAAATGCATTATGAATCGCTCAATAAAGTATTTAAAAGCCTCATTAAGATCTCCAATCAGGTAGAGGTTATACCATTCCATATTACATAATGCTTTTACAAAGTTGATATTTGCAGTTTCATTGAATTTACGATTATAAACAGTACTATTATTTTATTCTGAGTTGTTCAGCCATTGTAATTTGAAAAAGACAGATCTGTGGTCAGAAATTAAATTATCAACAACGCAAACCAAGTCGTTATTCCCGAAATTGATGAAAATATTATCAATGGTAGAAATAGCATCCCCCTGGACCTGTGTAGGCTAGTTAACAACGTGACTCATGTTAAAACCAGAAAACAGTTTAACCAAAATATTAAACTCCCTACTGTTGTTGTATGCATCACAGTTACAGTCGCCACACACTATAAGTTTTAATTTATTTTTACAAACACTACTTAAGACATCATTCAGTTTCTCACAAAAAATATTTAGATCAGCAGAAGGGGATCTGTAACAAGTTAAGTTGGTACCAACGTAAATTTGGATATGGGAAAGTAACTAAATATTTCACCATAACGACTAACCTTTTATTTTAGTACTTAATTGCTTTTGTCACATTTAAGTAGATGGTAGACAGAATTTTGTACAGGTATGCCTTATTTGTTAGCATGAAAGACATTCAACAAAACACTCGAACTGTATTTAAATCGAGATATGACGTGACTGACTTAACGTAATTAGAGATTCCAATCAGTTTCAAATTAAAAATCTGCATTACTTTGATAGAAAAATTTCCCTATCGACTGTTCATTCCTCCAAGATAGCTTTACTTGAACCTTTATTAAAAACTTAATAACTCAGCCAGTAATATTAAAGTATGCTCTTTTTCAGTGAGCTATGTTTGAACAAGTTTTTCAACTGTTTTTGTCATCTAGACGTTGTGGGTTGCAACTGGTCTAGACACTTTACGAAATAAAAAAAAAACTTAATAATATATTCTTTGGACGTCGAGACATACCTGTTTACGATGCAAAATTAACTAAAAACAAACAAAAATTTTAATTAAAATAATAATAGAAGGCCAAGCTTCGATCTGAGATATTTTCTATTACAGATTTATATGACCTACTGTTTCGCAAGTTTTTTTTAAATTCAAGAGAGTTGTACTCAATGAAGAGAGATCCATTTTAAATAATTTGAATGTGTCAATTTGATCGACTCTTAAAAATAATATAATTTTTCCACTTTTTAAACAAATTAATCAACTAGATTCAATACATTTCCTACAGCCTTCAAATTATCTAAGGTTATCCCTGTTTTTACGAAAGGTGTGAAAGATGATGTTTCTAACTATCGACCAATATCCCTTGTTCTCGTTCTGGCTAATGTGTTTAATCTGGACAATACGGTTTTAGGAACAAAAGATCAACAATTTGGAATCAAATAATGTTGTTATCGAAGCTTTTATGATTTGACAAAAGCATTCGACTCTGTGTTATACATTCCTTTAAATAGGCTAAAGTTTTGCAATTTTGATGGCAATAGTGTGTCCCTTATTGCTTACCTATCCAACAGAGCTTAGTATGTTTTTCATAATTCTTGTCTGCGTCACACCAAACGGCAATAATTCAGGGAGTTAACCAAGGCTCAGTATTGGGCCCTATTCTGTTTCTTATCTATATTAATAATTCTCCAAATTGTGATATAACTACTGATTTTATTTTATTCGCCGAAGATACCACCGCACCTGACAATATCAGACCAAACTTTCTTCATTAGCGAAATCCCGAGATGGTACACATTATTTTGGTATTAAATTATTTAATAAACTTCCAACCGAGATTCAGAAAAAGCGTTTTATAATTTTAATGAGTTCTTTGCCGACCAGTTTTTAGATATGTAATTGTTTTTTTTTTAATGTTTAATTTATTTGCTGTTTTTGTCATTTTATATTATGAAGGTTCAATGTCATTTTACTTGTTACGAATGTTGTTTTAGTGTTATGTATCTTTCATTGCTTTCCTTTTTTGACTTGTGTTAACATTTTAATATTTAGACACCAATAAATGATTTGATTTATAGTGTATTCTTTCACATTATTCACTTAGATAATAAAGAAACCAACAATCTACAGTGTAATAAAATTGTTATCAGAGGCATACGTTTTGTTATCATACACCATTACATTTTCATGTTGAACATCCTTCTCTTTTTTTTCAACAAAGGACTTGTTACGCTGTAACTAACACCCCAACGGTTTTAATACGCTTTAATTGTGACAGCTGAGGGCCTCTGGTGGCTGCGGCACGTAATGAGGGCCTTTCCAGGCCCCTCAAAGCAACAACTTCCTTTTCGGCCCGCTTTATGCTTCACTGGGCCTTTGATAATTCCGCTAATTTCTTACAGTGACTAATAGCGGTTTCTGGTGGAGTGCTTTGAAGACTACTCTGCATTTACGATTGACGGGAAAGGTTGACGAAAAAATACCATTTAATTTTTATGGCACGTGCAAAAAAGTTGCAATATCTCATAAACGAGCCTCAAATCTTACGAGAATAAAAAAAATAATAAACACACGATCTATCTAAAAAAATATTGTGAAAGCATAGGCGTACTAAAAAAATTGAGGATTCGTGGGTATACAACCCTTCCCCTTCTTCTTCGTTCATACTTTGATAATTTAGACCAAAACTACACAAAAAGTGTGCCGACTTACGATAAATATACAGGGTGTTAACAAAAGAGTGTAAAATATTTCAGGACGTAATAGTATGAACCAAAATAAGCAGAAAAGTCTTAATAAACATGGGTCCGCAAAGTAACGGTTGCGGAGATATGGACCACTATTCGTTTTTCAAACATTTTATTTTATTAGGAATAAACCGACAAAGGAAGCTTTTAACAAACAAAAAGCAAAGTTACCAGAAGATGTTCAAAGTGCCCTCCGTCCATTTCCAAGCAGGCACGACATCTTTGTCTCAACGATATACGAACTCTTTCGAAAACACCCTCCTTGGTTTGGATTTCTTGACATTTTTTATTAATCCGTAGCTGCAGCTCGTCCAGGCTATTTACAGGAGTGCCGTACACTAATGTCTTCAAATATCCTCAAACAAAGAAATCTAGAGGGTTCAGATCAGGCGATCTTGGAGGCCATAAAACAGGTCCGGCCCTTCGTACCCAACTATGTGGAAAAGTTTGGTGTAAATGCTCTCTAACGGCCATGGAAAAATGAGCTGGAGCACCATCATGCTGGAACCACATTTGTTGCCTCTGATTGAAAGGAATGTCTTCCAAAAACTCATACAGTGTGTTCTGCAGAAAGTTGAGATAAGCAGCGCCTGTTAATCGGTTTGGTAAAACAACAGGACCTAGAAACCTGTCACCTACAATACCCATCCAAATGTTTAATGAAAGACCTGCTTGATGTCCAGATTCTATTAGAGCATGAGGATTTTCGTCGGCCCAAATATGCGTATTGTGAAAATTAAACACTCCATTTCTTGTGAACCCGGCCTCATCAGTAAAAAGAATGTTTGCAAGAAAATGAGGGTCTTCAGCATCATGACATAGAGTGATGCTCATTTATTGGATTTAAGGCCTGTACTCGTTGCACATGGTTATGAATAATGCAGTTGCTCGTGAAGTATTCTCCAAACAAGAGGACCACTAATTCCTACCTCGGCTGATATTCTCCGCACACTCGTACCTGGATTCTGCTCTACCAGTGCTAGAATTTCTTCTTCTGCTCTAGGAGTGGATACCGACCTTGGTCTCCCGGATAAATGGCACTGTTTGCTCAAGGAACCGGTATCACGCAATCTTTGGTGAATTCTTCCAAACATGTGTTGTGAAGGAATCTGACAATTTGGATAAGCGTCAATATAAAGACGTTGCGCTTCGGTGGCGTTCCCATTAGCACGACCATACATGAAAGGCATGTCTGTTAATTCTGCGTTAGAGTAACCAGCCACAGCAAAAGAAAACTTGTGCACTGAGAACAACTGTCAAATACGTACTGTTTATTTCACTAAACATCAACCAACTATTATAAGAAAATACAAAACGTTTTTGCAAAATAGAAACGGGGGCTAAAAAACATAAAACATTCCATATCTCCGCAACCGTTACTTTGCGGACCCATGTTTATTGAGACTTTTCTGCTTATTTTGTTTCATACTATTACCTCCTTAAATATTTTACACTCCTTTTTTAATATCTTGTATGTGCCAAATTTCAAACAAATATCGCTAAAACCATAGGAGCTGTCAATAAAAATCAGTTTTAAAATTTTTATGTTGACACCCTGTAATTTGAAAATAGAGCTGCAAAAGTGGTATATACTCGCGTCAAGAATTCAGACGTTACACATTTGTTTTAATCGTCAACGTAATTTTTGATATTAGGTCGCATTAAAAGCAATAATTTTTTGCAATTTAGTGAAATATATAATGCAATCTTTTAGTATAGTGTATAGTTTTATTACTATCAGCTGCAGTTTTTTAAATATTTTGATAAAAACATAATGAATTATTCATTTGTTCGTATGACGTAAGTCGTTTGAATTCTTGTCGCGAGTATAATAAAAGTCTCATTGTTTTGGTCGAAAGAATGTGTGGTTAACGACTTGACATACTATTCATAACACCCTGTGTCGTTTAATTACGTGATAATTTTCACTTTGTTGAGCCCAATAAACGTAATATCAAGATGTCCAAGTTTTGATCAGATTGGTAACCGATTTTATACGCAAGGTTTCATTTTCCTTCCCCTACAAACAGTTACAACCACACTTTACCCTGAACTTCCGCCTGATCCTATTATAGCGCTGCCGTGGTATCAACAAAGTTGAATCTTGCGGTTGCATTGTATTGTTAGTTTGACAAAGATGTTTACATTCGCTAATATTTCCCTTAAAACTTCGATACTCCTTGTTTTTGTTAGACTTTTCTAGCGCTTCTATTTGTTGCGCCAAGTAGTTAACTTCCATTGTGTTTATGTAAACATCATCCATCTCTTCTGCTGCCTGAACACGTTCAAAACGTAATAACCGATAATATCTGTTTAAAGAGCTGACGAATTTTATTTTTAGAAATATGCAGAATTGTTAATAGTATGTTATGGATAAGAGAAGGCAAGATTGTAGAATGTGTGAAACTGAAAAAAATGTCACACACAGCATTAAAAAACACATATCTGCTCAGGCATTGCAATTAACGCAATTTAATACCACAGAATAATAGTTTTAGAACATATTTTATGTTTCATTGAGAAAACCTACAAAAACTGTTCACAAATTGTCCATACTTATTTATACACTAGTGGTAAACTGACTCTGTGTAAAGGCTAAAACACACACAAAGCAGCACCGAAATTTTAATTGTAGGACGCACTTATGAGTTTGTTAATATTATAAAACATTTAAAAATAAAAATACAATCACTAAGAACTGAAGAATACACAGAAAATCGCTATACAGGGTGTTTGTAAATGAAGTAGCAAAAATGACCACACATTTCTTAGGTGAAAATAAATTTATTTACCCTAACATACTTATATCCCAAGTCGCATAATAAACAATATACAGGGTAAATGATACTGCAGGAAACAACTACTCCGCGGACTAATGCCCCGACCGGCACAGAATTACTCCTGAAGTATCTGTGTAAACAGCCAAGAACCCTTGTCGGACACACCACCAGACATAGACCCGTTTCGGGCTTGTTAGCCCTCATCAGTATGCCATAGGTGAGATGACCGACAATTGAACTGGCTGTTCCTGCATATGTATGTTAACATATAAACTGAGCGCAGATGAGATATAAGTGGTCTGCTTACTTCCTGCTCAGCCTAAGCGGCTCGACTTACAGAAAGCGACCCGCATTGCAGCAGGTACTTAACGCAGACCTCTCGCCCTGGGCAACGAGCCATTAAATCTGTAAATGATACTGCAGGAGACAACTACTCCGCGGACTAATGCTCCGACCGGCATTGAATTACAGATTACAGATCTGACCTTTATCGCTAAGATATCTAAGAATAATGGAGTTATATGCCCGGAGAAAGAGAGAAGTTTTAAATCACGGATCCTGTATACCTGTCGATACAGCTATATCTAAATGAACATCAAATTTATCCTTCGACTTACCCTTGTATTTCCGGTATTATTATTATGAGAGTGTACAACAGCCCATCTGCTGAACAAAGAGAAAAAATTCCCGTCACAGAGATATCTTTATAATAATTACAAGCCTGAGATAATCCTGAAAAATGCTGATCCCCTGAAACAATTTTTTTAATGGATTAGCGCTAAGCCCGCGAGCTGAGCAGAATTTAAAGTTAAATATGCCTCGCTTGACAGCTCCTATCGACCATACTTCTTCATACATAGTTAAAAGACCGCGGCCCGACGCCCCTGACGCCTGGCGTCGCCCTAAGATCTGCGAGACGCTGATTAATTAAAACGGCTCGAAAAGTAAAGCCGGCGCAGGGCCAGGATTAAAATCAACACAAAAAAATTATCCCACTTTGGAAACATCATTATTTTTAATTATCGAGCGCGCACGTATCCTGTTTCCGGTGGAAACGGAACTAGGTGGGAAAATACATCGCTCAAGCGTGTAGCGAGATATTTTCCATTTTCTTTTTTCCAAATTTTCATTCACAGTTTAATAATTGAAATATTCTTACAATATTGGTAGTGTTACACGGTCGCAATTTTACTTAGATTTCATGACAAAAATGTGTTAATTAAATATCGCTTTCAGAGACCATTCAATTCTCTCTACACGACTAATAACACCATTACCAAACAGTGATAGCTAGAGTTAGTGCTAGTGCGGTATCTAACAGGATCGAACGCACGATTTGTTGGTCTTCACAGCTGACTGATTTCGAACTGCGCATTTAGTTTTATTTACGGAAGGCTGTAATAGTCGGTGTCGCGTAAGTATTATAATATATAATGTAATATAATATAATATATAATGGAATATTGAACTAACAAATATTTGTTGACATTTTTAAAAGGTTAAGTGAAGTAGTTTTTCGGTTCTGTGGAAAAATTGCAAATCTAACAGTTTTTGAGTAAATTAGCAGTTTTTTTCTCGGTGCACTTCTTAGTATAAAGTAACAAATTTACCCCGAAATATTATTATCCTTCCGCTTCACCTATTACGAGTCAACGAGCCGCCACTGTCACGTCTGACCATCAAAGTAAAACGGCATGAAAACAAAACATTATCAGGACAGATTTTTCAATTTAAAAATTGTTTTCTTCATGACTGCGTTACATGAAACCCTTTCTCTAACAGTGCCTTTCTCATTTAAAAGTGGGATCCCTCGTTTTTTCGTTTTCGGGTGCCGGAAAAGCAGCTGCGATGCGTTCGCATAATGTGCCCAAGTTAGGCAAAACCGCAGCTTTTAGTATTACGCCAGACATCCGCTGGATTCTGCTAAATGCCGGCAGAAACCGACGTACTTATGCTTTTAGTGCGCGCTTTTAGTGTATATGTTCGGCGAAAATTTTCAACTCTTAACGCTCGGCAGGATATGGAGAATATTAAAAGAACCACACCTTCATTTCCCAATTGACAGTATTGAGGATCCCGCCATAGTTTCAACGACAAGGGTTTGCTCTTAGGGTCGGGAAACGCTTTATTGGATGACAGGAATCAAAACAACAGCAAGTTAACTGTATCTTATACAATTCGGCTCGTTGGCTCACGTCAGTTTGCTGCTTTGTTCAAATTCTATCAGATATAACTTCGCTGTGTAGAACCGCAAATCTAAATTTCAAACATTATTCGACGGAGAGTCTGTAAAGGCTAGATTTATAAGTGCTAAAATTGGCATTACATCATTAAAAAATACAAATGCATTTCTTACGTTACTAAATTTTTATCCAGGTAGAGACAGTCAACACTAAGCTGGAAATACTAGACACCAAAATATTATGTTTGAGCTCATCATGCCTTATACGGATGTCGCTGGTTTAAGAAATACAGGGTGTTTAAGATTGAAATTGTATTCTGTTAGTGGCAAGTTCACTGAAAAAGTGCTTTTGGCATACTTCGTTAACGCTTTAGTCAAATTAATTTATGTTGAAGGCGATGAACATAAATAATCAAGACAAATATTACAAGCAATCGACATCGAACGCAATAATTGAAAGTATTGACCAAGGAACAAATCGACAAATTTCGAAGCACAGGATGGAACATAATCTCATACATAAGGTTGTCATAATTTTCAATGAATTTGGACACTATCATTGCGAAGAACGGTACAATATGATATTCAATAATATTATAGGTTTGAGAACTAGTTGTGCATATATAAAAATTAAGGTTCCATTTTGCAACTGATGATAAAATCAAAGCGTAGATGATCCCAACTTTATTAACAAAGTGCTATGGACGGATGAGTGTTGATTTATACGTGGAATTTTTAAAAACAGGTATATACCAAACTACTTTTTGAAATGTTATAATTTCCTAAGTATACGTAGCAACAAACTAAATAATTAATTAACATAATACTTAAAATATATATTCAATTATAAATACGCAAACAATAATAAATTGTAATAACCTAACATCCGAAAATAATTGTCGGTTTATCTGTGTTTGTTTTCATTAACATGAAATGAATTAACAGTGAATAAATATTTAACATAAAATATCTAATACATCCATGTACGTTTGTAACCCTAACCACCCATAAGTGCAGGAATGAGAAACACCTGGATAACCTCATTAATTAGGGGGGTAGTCAAATGTCAACCGGTATCACAAAATCTCACATTGACCCAACCTAACATTCTTCCATCCTACCATACCCGCAGAGACGGTGTCAATCCTCTCCACGAATATAGCTGATATACGGTAACAGCAGTATAGCCACATCCATTCAAGTACTGACGCCTTAAACCGCATGACCACTGACCGACAATAATAGTAATACGATGAAGCAGAGGCGTACCTTGGCGGTTTGTTTATCACTGAATATATCTCGGATTGTTTTTTGTCGACAACACGAGGGTTGTCAGTATTACTTACAGTCGGTATTTAAATGCGAACAATTTTTCAGCCCCTTTTAATAATTTATCTAGTGAGTTTTTTTTGTCACTATTTTTATATGATGGAGTTTTGGAACTTCAGTATTAAATATATTTTTTTTAACTGAATCTGAACGTATAAATTGCATACTTACAAATTATGTATAGCATTTATTACAAATTTTAACATTAAAATACTATGAAAATATTAAAATTTGGCAACATCGCATCAGGCCAACACTGAGTTAAATTGAGAACCGAGGCCGTTAGCAGTCAGTAACAGTTTGAATAGAGGTTTACTTAAATAATCATTTTTTTCAGCGTAATATGCTCTCAAATTTGTTTTCATCGTGCATTAAACTCCATACCTTCTCTTAAAATTCATAAAATTATGGCAGAATCACCCTGTTTTTGTTCTATTAACATTTTTGTATTATTAACAACCAGTTAATATAAGCAAAAAATATTCATGCCCAGAAGAGTTGTGGATTGATTTTCCTTCCCCACATTTCAACCCCATTGCATACTCTGACCGTTTCTCATTAATAGAGACACAAAAAACTTCCCCTTCATCACAAAGAATCCAAATCGCTATCCAATTTCGCCAAATTGCGGCATTTGCTGAGTCCGAACAGTTAATTTTACAGCTAGGACTTAGATAGCAACAATTAACATTTTATAGCCTTAATCGGTGTTAGCTCTAGGTTATCTCCAACACTGATAGAGGGAGAGCTTTGTTTTGCCCTCAATGGAATGGAAATGGTGTAAAATTGAGAAAAAATATCAGTAATTCTTTTATAGTGTGATTATATCTTAAAATATCCGAAAATAATTAACACAATTTCTTTCAGTTTAACAAATTATAGAATTGATTTCAAATGCTTTTACAAATTTCCTTTTGAATACGTCAAACAAGTAAATCGGAATGCGAGAATACGAAACTCCCAACTCGATATCTAAGTTATGATAAGCCTTTTGTTCGGCGATAGCGTACGAGTTAATTTTTTCAAGAAGCATTGCGTGCCTGGAAACTTTTTTGCTACGTTATTGGAAATGTTTGATTGCTTCTATCCTGCGAAGTTTCTTTCTGGTGGCGGTTTGCGTTTTCTTACATAAAGAAAGGGTAAGAAATTATTTCGTTTTTTGCATGCCACACTTCTGAAACAGGATTATCCCTCTTTTGATGCCGGATTTGCTTTTTATATCAATTTAT
Organism: Monochamus saltuarius; assembly: GCA_025584915.1. Lineage (NCBI taxonomy): Eukaryota > Metazoa > Arthropoda > Insecta > Coleoptera > Cerambycidae > Monochamus > Monochamus saltuarius. Next base: position 45,437,508 of record CM046723.1, read on the forward strand.
AACTCGTAAAAAGAATCTTATAATTTTCCATTTATACCAACGTAGCTCAAAACTTTTATTAAACTATAGGAGACTACTGTCGGTGAGATGTAGATGCTGATATCTTGTAGTGACGCTGTAAGATTAGAAAATGCATTTATGTTATAGCCAGCGTTGCCGAAGGTTATACTGAAGAATCTGTGAGCAATAAAAACCAAATAAGGATTAAAATTCTAAACCCTTTAAGATATAATAAACCAGACTATGACCAGTCAAATTTACATTCAACAAGTTATAACTCTCATTATCTACCCCCTACGTAATGAATTAGGTGAAAAGAAGGTTTCAAGACACACTCGAAGTAGGACATATCAATTGATTAGATTGGCCAGCCAACTCTCCTGACATGAATGTTATGGGGGATTTCGTTGGTAAAGCTATTCATAATCATATTCCTCCACCTCAGACTGCAGATGAGTTAGTCGTGGCGGCAAAAGAGGAATGGAACAATATTCTGCAAGAGATCGTTAACCGCTTGATTATCTCATTGCACAGACATGTCAATATGCTATTGGAACGTGGTGGAGTTCATACCGACTATTAGTAAGGTAGTTTTAATTTAACAAATTTTGTCAAAAATGTCACACAGCAGATGCTGGTTTTTAGTTTTTCTAAATATGCAGTTTATTGAACATATTCTTTTGACAAAAAAAGATTCAGAATACAATATACTTTTATAAATGTATTTGGTTTTTCTGACAAAAAGATTTCTTTAACAAGAATGAGGGGGGGGACTTTTCTGACGTTGGAGCAGAAAGGTACTCGTATTGCCTAGATTGCTTAGCTTAGTCTATCAAGAACATAGGTGAAAATTAGTCAAGTATCAAGAATATAATGATCTGTCTGTATAATAATGTTCGTGTATGTTATGTAACTTATTGTGAGATGTAACTGGTCTGTTACTTCCTGCTCGGTTTAAGTGCTTCGACTTGCAGACTTGCAGGAAGCGACCTACATTGTTGTAGGTACTTAACTGCAGACCTCTCGCCCTGGGCGATGCGCCATTAAATCTGTAAATTATACTGCAGGAAACAACTACTCCGCGGGCTAATGCCCCGACCGGCATTGAATTACACTTGCAGTATCTGTGTGAACAGCCAAGAAGTCAAGAACCCTTGTCGGCCACTCCACCAGACATAGACCCGTTTCGGGCTTGTTAGCCCTCATCAGTATGCCATAGGTGAGATGACCGACAATTGAACTGGCTGTTCCTTCATATGTAGGTTCACATATAAACCGAGTGCAGGTGAGATGTAACTGGTCTGCTACTTCCTGCTCGGTCTAAGTGGCTCGACTTTTTTAATTGTCGGTCATCTCACCTATGGTATACTGATGAGGGCTAACAAGGCCGAAACCGATCTATGTCTGGTGGAGTGGCCGACAAGGGTTCTTGGCTGTTCACACAGATACTGCAGATGTAATTCAATGCCGGTCGGAGCATTAGCCCGCGGAGTAGTTGTTATCTGCAGTATCATTTACAGATGTTATGTAACTTGTTTTGAAAATATTGAATGTCGCGTTTTCCTCTTATATAGTAAATAATTCCACCACTTTATTTTGCAAATATTATATTATACAGTGATGACCTAGTGGCAGTAAGATATAGACAATGGCATCTAGCGGTGGCGTTGAAAGATTCGCACCTAAAAGTGGTCATTAAAGTAACACTATTTGATCTAGAATAACGAGATTTACGTGGTAGACTGAGGCTTTTCTATATAATCTGATTTTGTGTAAGTCGTCGCGATTAGCGGTTCTTTGCCACACTCCGATGTCCTGGGGGAAGACGAGAGCCCAACAACACCGGAGGGATCTTTTTTCATCTTACTTCCCCTGAATGTTAACAGCTTTTTAATTACTTCGCAACCGGGTTAAGCGAGAGTTTTATAGAGAAACTAATTGGAAAGACGTCCCTCATTCTGATTGCGGTTATTAAAGAAGTTTTCGCTTTCTCTTAGGCTCGGGTTAGTGTTTTCTTCGTTATTTTATATACGACAAGTTTTCACGGTGTTTTCACGCGTTTTCCCTGAAAATATAATTCGGAGGGAAGGATGTGAGGAAACAAGAAATACGAAATGATTTCGCAAACATTTATTTTATCCGATTTGGTATTCTTGTACATTAGAAAATATTTTTTTTACACTTAGGTACACGGTAAACATCTCATTTATTGCTTTAAGAAACTAACTTTACCTTTTTACACATCACAAATCGTATAGAAAGACATTAAATTTCGTAACTCAAGATATCATTGTGGCATTTGTAAAATTTGATAGGAACTTTCAAACGTTTGTAAGGTAGAATGACCTTGGAATGTATTAGCAGCATAATCTGTAATAAATTAGTAGAGCATGGATCGGACAGAATAGTCTGGAGATACAATTACAATTCATATAAATTCAAAAGCTGATTTTTAAATATACACGTCTGACCAACCAGTTATTTCCCATACAAATGAGTAAATTACACAAATATTGCACCATGTCCCATATCAATTTTGACTCAATCAGAAAGCCTGCGGTTGAAATTCTCCTTGTCTATTGGTTTATTCTCTGTCTTCGCATTAGGAATTTGGGAACAACGTATGTACGTCTAAGATACGTACGATAAAATACTGGACAATAATTGCATATTTGATTTATTGATAGTCAGTTCACAAAAATTTCAACAGGACACGTAAGCTCCCACACCGTTATCCTAATCAACCAATCACGGTAGTCCGAGACGGAACTTGGATAATATAGTTGATAGTGTCTGTAACTTTGTTATTTGTAGTGGAAAAACTTGGCCAAACTTATACATATACAGTGTGGAAGAAAAGTATGGAATACATTGATTATTTCTAAAACAACGAAGTCTCATGAAATTTCATCGGACACGTCGATTTTGCCATTTAAAAAGACTCTCTTTTCTATACCAACGCATTTCCGCCGTTCATTTGTTTTCGCGTGATGACGTCATCGGATATTTTTTTAAATAGAATCCCTATATTCTTTCATCGGATTCTTGTTGAGCTTTTAACTTGCTGAATTCAAAAATGTATAATTTCAACACTTCATTCCTTCAACTTTCCGAGAAGAAAAATAATAACCGATTCAATAAACGCTGCAGGTGACAGATGTCAATTCTGATTAGATTTTGTTTAGCTGCCAGAAACAGTTTCTGAGGTGACTTGATTTAATTTGTTGTTTTTGCTATCAAAAAATGTAATATTCTAACATGCAATCTAATAAAACAAAATAATAAATTAGGTTTCAAATACGATTGAGGCAACCATAATTCAATTATTAATTAATTAATTGCTTATTGTTAATTTTTTTTAAAAATAAAGAGTCCCTATTTTGTGATACTGCCGATGAATTTCACTATATCCATTTTACTCTCAACCAGCCCATCACAGACACAAATGGGAATATTCACATTTTTTTCAAGTCGATTTTATTGGATCGGTTATTTTCTTTTTTTGGATAGTTGTAGGAATAAAGAGTTGAAATTATACATTTTTGAATTCAGCAAGTTAAAAGCTCAACAAGAATCCGATGAAAAATATAATATATTTAAAAAAATATCCGATGACGTCATCACGCGAAAACAAATGAACGTCGGAAATGCGTTGGTATAGAAAAAAGAGTCTTTTTAAAAAGCAAAATCGACGTGTCCCAGGAAATTTCATGAAACTTCGTTGTTTTAGAAATAATGAATTTATTCCATACTTTTATTCCACACTGTGTAAAGCGTGGTCTGTTATTCATGGCTCACCTTTGACATCTAGGAAACTGTAAATATATAGAGTGGCTCAAATTATAAAAAAAGTTACGCTATTTCATGGCCATGAAGATAAACCGAACAGGTCCAAGATATCTGCTGCCGTTGCTGATGTATTGTGAAAAAAACTGAACAACGGTTTTAGATAACGCCGTCTAGCGGCATTATTTCTCAACAAATACAAATTTTGTAAGGGGGGATAATATATGAGAAATCAAATTTCTACGGTTTTGGTTATGCAACATTCAATTGTTTCTTTTCTTATGAACACCATATTGGAACTTGACAATAACAGATGTAGAATAAATGACGTAACGTCAATATGTAACACTATTTTAAGAATAACCTATAAAATTTAAAAAGTAGAATAATTAAATAAGAAATCTATTTGTTCTTGATGCAAACCAAAATTCAATACTTAATCCATCAAAATGCGAATATTCTGAAAATCCTACATAAATATTTCCAAGTGACGTCCAGTTCTTAGTCTAGTGTTATCCATAACGTTTCGTTCTATAACTGCTGCTGTCAAGATCCAATATGACGCACATAAGGAAAAAAAAACAATTAAATGTTGTATAACCGAAATAGAAGCCGTAGAAATTTTTCGTATATTCTTATCCCCCTGCACCAAATTTCAGCTTTTTCAATTGAGAAATAATGACTAGATGGTATTTTCTAAAATCGCTATTTTCAGGTTTTTCACAATATTTCAGCAGCAGCAGCACATTTCTTGCATTTTTTTAACTTTATTCTAAAGACCATAAAAAGACGCAATTCTTTTCTAATTTGAGCCGCCTCGTATATTTTACGGTTTCCAAGATGTCAATACTGAGCCATGAAAAATAAACCACCCTGTATTAAACAAATGCCACAAATATGAACAAATAGACTATGTTATAAAACTTTTCTATAAAAATGATTGAAGTTTATTACGAAAAAGTTTTATACATTTCAAGATGACAAGAGAACATTGCTTTCTTATTTAATTAAGTAGATTTAGATTGTCATTTTCCTAGATTAAGTTTTAAACATTTCATAAATAGGTATACGGTTACTTTTAGCTTACCTGTACATTTAACTAAGTAATACTGAAGATTCTCAGGTTTAGAAGATACAGTTGAACTGTTAGTTACAATTGCAGAAGATAAGGTGCGATAAAAAGTTCTCAAATGTTTTGTGACCTTCAAATAACATGTTACAAACTTTACGCATATTAAGAAATCTAAATCCAATAAAGTTCATCTTGAACAAGAGCTCATCTACATCTGAATACCTCGAATCGTCAGTATTTCAAATAAATCAAATTCTTTGGTTAAGTCTACAGATCTAACATTCAACAGTTGTTATATCTCTTTATATTAAGTACTACGTATTAAAACATATATTAAATTTGACTTAGAAAGACTCCTAGGTACTTATATACAATTTTATAAAACAGTGAATTAAATCAAACACTGTATGAAACACTGATATACAAAAATACTCTCTATATTCTAGGCATTTACTCTAGTTATTATTTTATTTGTTGCATTAGGTGTGTGAAGATATCTAGCATTTGTTAGCGTATCTAGTCAGTTTCAATTAAATTATAGCTAATATTTATTTTGATCAAATCAAGACAGATTTTACAACTATTTTCATCTGTACAGGACATTTCTACTGGATATAACATTTGGCTTCAATATCGATAACATTTTAACATCCTGTGTATCAGTAATAAATAAACTTTTAAAATTAAGTTAAAAAAAGACAAATTTGAAATTCAGTAAATTAAGTTGGCAATAAATAGTGTTAAGCAATGTAAAACGTTTTGTTAGCTGCTTCTATAAATAATAATGATATAAAATTATTAAAATAATAAATTATCAGTTTAATATTAACGCAACCATCTACAATTATTGATATGTCGAGCTTCTATCGCATCCGGATCTGTGGTAGCCATTCCAGAGGTGGTTTTATAATTATTATAGTCCTAAATTTTCCATTAATTCGGATATGTGAATGTTATCGTTTATTTTACAGATGCTTCTGCATAAACCTTTCTTTCTTGTACGTTGCTATGTTCTAGCGAGGTAAATTTCACATTTTAGTGCACTAGCGTCAGTGTAAATTAGTTACGGGAGCCACAGACGTTCGGTAGTGTATTAATTTATACAGGATGTGACATTTATAATGTGTAAACATTATAGGATAGCTTCAGTACATCATTATATTAATTTTTTTTGGTATAAACTAACTATCACAATCCGCAAAAAGGGCCAAAATATAAATGCCGGTTCTGTTAAATCGTCAAACATATAGGACACGATTAGTCTATTGTGTTTAGAATGTCTTAAAAAACCATAAATCTATACGACAAAAAAGACACCCGAGTATATTATGCAACCTTAGGTCAGTCAAGCTAACATCTTTAAAAAAAACCTATGTATATATCTCGTGATTTGACTTTTTACCGTTATCGATTTAGATTAGTATTCACTAAAGCATCAAATGGTGAACATTGATCTAATAAGTTATAAGGTGTGTAAGTTTCGCGACCTAGTGTATTTAAAGAAAAATATAAAAATCGCTTGTCGATTACGTTTAAATATATACAAGGTGAGTCAGTTTTTTGTAGACAAACTTTAACAGAAGATAGAACACATGTTTTTAAGAAGAAAACGAAACCTTCTACGACATATGCTTAAAGGAACTTATCTTCTTAAAAACATGTGTTCTATCTTCTGTTAAAGTCTACAAAAAACTGGCTGACCCTGTATATTCTTTCTTTTTATTACAATGAACGAAGAAAACAATAATGTATTTGCTATTATCGAATGTGTAGATATCGTTCTAATGTATAGTGCAGCCGGGGAAAATGCGCTCGAGGCAAGTAGGTTGTACTTACAGATAGCTAAATCGTGCATATACAATCCCATGTTGTTTTCAGCAGCACATGCAATGATCGAAACTCGTATCGCATATTACGACATCAGCTATTAAATCCCTATATGTCTTTCTTGGCCCCTAAACTTTTTTATTGCAAATATTGACAAGAAGCTGCTTATAACATACATTAAAAATGCCACACCATATATAAAACAAGCATGCAAAATTGCATGGTTCCAATGTATTTTAATGATTTCCGTCTTTTCTTAACTATTATTACAAACCATCTGATTCTACAGATAACACAACTGTTACGTACCCACCTTTCTCAAGTGATAATCACAAGCCTGTCCTAATTTCCGCTTCCAAACTACACATAACCGCCTCCGGCAGCGTGTACCGTATCCTTTCGCCGATCTATAATTGTAGATGGCGCCACTTAAAGTTAGAATCACAATTTACATCTCAGGTTATTACAACACACATCTAGCAATCGTGATCGTCGTACGAGTCCTCCCGTTCCCTGATGAAGTTCGAGGACGGCGTCCTGATGACGTACGAACTCTCCGTAGACGCCGGCGTCAGCAGGGGCGTCCCCTGCAGGCTGATGGCCAGTGGAAGCGCCGAGGGGGTGCAGAGGCTCGTGGCCCCCCGGCTCTCGTTGACGGATCGGTACCGTACCGGTCGTGATAGCCTGGAAAAGACAGGGATTTAGTTTAACAATTTTGTAGTGCTGATGAGTCGTCACAAAAGCGAAATGTCAAAGATAAGTTATGAGTTGGTGACTGGTAATGATAGAATGGACAGCGTTCTACCGGTAGGACAGATGTGGCTTATTTGAGTACTTTAAAAACATAACAGGATAACCATACATATTACAAGCTTGTATATTTTTAACCGTGAACTAACTTAGACATTACAACTTGTCGAAAAGCTTTCATTTTAGTTGTAGAAGCGTGTGTCAGTCTTAGCTACTCGACAGTAAAATCTCTTGAAGTGTTTCTAAGTTAGGAATATTATAAATAATTCGTTATATTTTTATTAAAGCAGCTCATTATGCTCAAATAATATTGCTAAATAATACCTATTTAAATGTAGGTATTTTTACGTGAACTTTGTTTATGACTATTTATAACTATGGTACTTCTAGCAGGCTTATTTTTTTTTGGAAGAGAGTTCACGTTCCTTCTGGAAGCGCTTCTGGTAGTGCTTCCAAAAGTAGCCTGTACGATATGTCATTAAGAATTAGGATATGTAAAAGACAAATCAAATTAAATTTGTTCAGTAAACAAAATGTGTTATTACATATCTGAAAAATCAAATCAGCTATGGAAATTCAGATAAAACTTATTCTTTCACTACTAAAACTTTTCTCTATGAGGTACAACAAAATAATTCAATAAGTAGTTACGCAAATTTTCAGTTTTCTAGGCTTACTTTAATTTCAAATGCTTCTTGTTAGTAACTCCCTCTATATATGAAATACGACAATGTTATATTAAAATAAGTTTCTCAAAATAAAACACTGAATAATTATTCAAAGTTTATATGTCTTAGACCTACTTACATTATTGCTTAATTTTAATTTTTTCTCAAATACCTTTAGAACCTAATTTTTCCTTCCGTAAAACATTTTTTTAACAACATCTATTTCTGTCTGCAGAGAAATTAAGCCCTAGGACATTAACATTTTAAACACAAACTGAAATATAGTACAGATTTTGGAATTCTAGAAACTTTATTGTTATTAGTTATCGACTAGCATTTAGAGGGCGCGGGCGCTAGCTATGATGTTTGTTAGCGGCATTTTAAGAAGTCTTGTTCTAGGTTAGATTTTGTAACTGAGTATTACATATTGTAAGGCAGAAGTTCACTTCACGTAAAAAAGTTGTTAACTAATAATGCATCGTTTCTAATAGAAATGCGATCGGCTACGGTAAAATCCCTACCTTATCAGGTTGTCATAAAATGCTACTGAGAAAGATGTTAGCTGACGACCTCTACCGGATATTTGAATATTAATAAGTTTGAGTTTCTACCATCCTTCAAAACTACGCTCTGCAAAATCTCAAGTCTATAAATTGTATTTCTTATAAACGATATAGCTACAATCTTTAGGCAATATTTGACACAGTTATTGTAAAACAATTGGCCTACAAAAGTAGTTTCAGTTAAACGGACTAAAAATTTGATCACTATTTATTAGCTAGGTAATAGTTAATCAGGTTAGCTGCAGTATTTTGCATTCGTTTTTTCGTTCCAAACTGTCAAAACTACATTTTCACTCATTACAACCACTATCAACAAAACACACTTTGCGAACAATTAAATAAAATTTATTCTAATAAAATCGAACGAAAGGAATACTAATAGATATTACAACACTTGCAGTTTTGTAAATGATATCCCAGGAAACAGCTACTCCGCGAACTAATGCCCCGACCGACATTGAATTACTCCTGCAGTATCTGTGTGAACAGCCAAGAACCCTTGTCGGACACACCACCAGACATAGACCGGTTTCGGGCTTGTTAGCCCTCATCAGCACGCCATAGGTGAGATGACCGACAATTGAACTGGCTGTTCCTTCATATGTATGTTCACATATAAACTCAGTGCAGGTGAGATATAAGTGGTCTGCTTACTTCCTGCTCAGTCAAAGCGGCTCGACTTACAGGAAGCAACCTACATTGCAGCAGGTACTTATATCACACTTGCAGTTTTGTCCCATAACCTAGAAAAACAAGCCAGTAAACTATGTTATAGGAAAATATATGTACCTGACACAAATTTCTATATTTAATAACTATAAAATGTTTAAAATTTAAAAATGACCCTGAAAACTGAAGTAGAATACAAACACACATGATTGCAACTATGTCAACGAATTTTACCGTTTAGTGTTGCCTACTCTGTAAACATCAATCGTGCGAAATGAATAACCTCACGGACGGGTTGCATATTCTGATATAAATAACAGTTTAATATAGGTTTCGAAAAACAATTTTTTTAATTCATATTTTTCTCTATCTCCTCTTAAAATATTTGTGTTAGTCGCACTTAACATTGTGTAACTCTAAAAAATATATATGTCTGTGACCTCACAACCATTAATTTACAAATCCAACTCGATATTCCGCAACATGGGTTTAATGTGACAGGAATAAAGATCCGGATCCAGGGACCTTGGCCTAACTAAGCCGCATAATTATATGAGGAAAAACGTTTAAAAGTTTTACCTCGGTCGTCAGCGGGAGCTTTAATAAAACTTGAAAATGATTCCACGTGTTTATGATAAATTGTCTTCACCTTTTCACCGCCCGTTTAGGGTCGCGTTCATGAGTAATTATTTTTTACCGCTACCAGTTTAATCAATTGTGTGCGCTTGGTTGGCAACCCATTAACTCTTTTGTATATCTATTTTTAGAGACACGTCCCAGTCTAGAAAGTTTTCATGAATGGAAGGGACGCAGCCGAGTTATCTATTGGAAAATTTTGAAAAATAATGCGTATTTCGAGCGTATATCAACTGCGACGTGATGTGTTGTAAAGAACCACATGATGATACCGCTACTACTCTATATAAAAACGTCTATCATTTATTTCGATTATCTTTTCAGTATCGAAATGACAGTCTTTTAGGCACATGTACTTAAAACAATCTTTTTTGCGCACATGTGCGTAAAACTAAAATAAATAACTGAATTTTAAATTATTTATTTATTACCTATATGTAGTAACACAATCTTTGAAATCAGGTAATTGGATTTTTTACTGTATAAGAAAGGTATTTTAAGGTAATATATATATCAAATCTCTTACAATTCCTATCAATGAAGTCATATGTATGTTCTGATACCAAACATCTAGGTATGCTAATGAACAATTTCACAGACAAATCTTTATTCAAAAATTATCTAAACAAATTATTCTACCTAAATTTACTAACCTGGTTTAATGAAAACAGTCTATAAATATCTAAGTTCACTCTTGAAAATGTGGGAACTCAAAAATTCAACCACAATTGCTCGTGTCTACCTTTAAAAGAAGCAGTTTTGCTTTATTGTCGCGCAAAAATATTTTAATAAAGCATTTATAAAACAAATGCTGTAATTATACAGCTACAGATTTCTGAAACTAAAGTGCTGCATAAATGGAAGAACTTTCTTAAAGTAATTTAAATAACTTTTATAAAATACTTTTTGCTGTAAGGATCTTCTCAAATATTTTTATTGCGACCACTACAAAATTGATTTATAACGCTTTATAGTCAGTGGTGTAGATCGCTACTATGACATTATACAGTACAATGAGCTCTTGAAGCAAAAATACTGTATAAGTGCAGACACAAGGACGTTCTGAAAATAGTTTAAATAATTTCTATAAAACGTTTTTCTTGTTGGGATTACATTATTCTCACAGGTACTTTAAACAGCAAAATAGCGGGTGTTAACAAAAAAGTCTCAATTGGAACAATATTACGATGAAGTTGCTGTCATGTAACCGCTACATATCTTTTATATAAATTTCTGGTCTTATAATTTTGAATTATAAGTTAATTCTTCTCTCCTACAGGCTCCAAATATACGAACAATCAAGACAGCTTTTTGGAATAAGGACTTTTCATCTTCTGTCTCTTTGATAAACCTTTCAAAATGTTCCTTGGAAAATATTCTGGATTTTCTGGGTCTATAACCACTTGGAAATATTACATACCTTCTTTTCGGCACACCAAATATCAAATTTTGCATAAGCTTTTGGTACAGAAATATCAGTAATACCATTGTTATTTATACAATAATAATAATAATAATAATAAGTTTATTGCCCAACAGATTACAAATCCAATTACAGGACAAATATAAAAAAGTACTAATAGAAATATACAACAAAAAAGTAAGTTATAACTTATAAGCATACAAATACTCGTATATATGTATATATGGCTATCAAGCCTCTAGTTGCTGAGTTTAATATTAGCACAATTAATAATTTGTGAAAGAGTACTATAATTGATGTCACAGGTGTCAGATATCAAATTAAAGTTCCTGCACATAACATATACCGGAGATTTTAAAATTATGTTTGTTCTAGCAGCTTGACAATAAAATGTTAAATTTTGCCTGGAACTTATTCTCGGAACTTGAAAACAGAAATGGCTTAATAGTAACGGACAATCCAAATCATTGTGAAATAGATTAAAAGAATTTTTAAACTATTAATAACACAACGTAACTCCAGCGATACAAAATTAAATCTGTTAAGTAATACGGAATGATCATATCCTCTCTCTGGATAAAACTTATCAGTTTTCAAAGATAAAAATTTAAGAAACCTTCGCTGTACACTCTCAATTTTTTATTTATGATTACCATAATATGGATACCAGACAAGCGAACAGTACTCAAGTTTAGACCTTATAAAAGAACAATAAAGAGTTTTTAAAGCTACCTCATCAGAGAATTCTTGACAATTTCTAATTATGAAACCCAGCATCCTCAAAGCTGCATCTGTAGCGTACTCAACATGGTTAGAGAAGCTTAGTCTACAATCAAATACAACTCCTAAATCTTTTATGGTGTCGGAACGTTCCAATATTACATCATTTAAAATATAGTCATAAATAACTGGATTAAATTTACGGGTGTAAGTTACTATTTTACATTTATTTACATTTAAATTAAGATAATTATTATTACAATACTTTTGTAATTCACATAATTGCCTTTGTAATATTGTGCAATCATCAATATCTTTAATCATAGAATACATTTTCAAATCATCTGCGAATAATAGTTTCTCACAATTTATTACATTAGCAATGTCATTAATAAATAGCACAAAAAGTAGTGGTCCCAGATTTGAACCCTGTGGTACACCAGAAGTAGCTAAAAAAACTGTTGATTTGTGACCAAAGTACGCTACAAATTGTCTTCTGTTATAAAGATATGATCTAAAAAAAATTACATAAGTGAGGGCCAAATCCAAGTACCTTTAATTTATGCAGAAGAAGTCCATGATTAATGCGATCGAAGGCTTTTGTAAAATCAGTATATATGACATCTACCTGCCCTTGATTATCAAGTTCATTGGCAATATACTGAGTTATGCTACACAAATTCGAAGTGGTAGATCGCTTCTCCATAAATCCGTGCTGGTCTGGTGTTACTAATCTTTTGAATACTGGATAAATGCGATTGTACAGCACAATCTCGAAAATTTTTGAGAAATTGCAGAGAATAGATATCGGTCTGTAATTATTTATAACAGATCTATTTCCACTTTTGAAAATAGGACACAATCTAGATAATTTCCATAACTCTGGAAACGTAGCAGTTTTTAAAGATAAATTATAAATAATTGAGAGTGGTTTGGCTAATACATGTGCACAATCCTTAACAAAAAAAGATGGAATACTATCGTGACCAGATGTCATTTTGTTTTTTAACTTAGATGTAGCAAAAATAATTTCAGTTTCTGATAAATGGCTGATATTCAGACATATCGTGTTATTTGAATTATCAGTAACAAAATTGTCATTGTTATTAGCGTTAGGCAAGTATACACTATTAAAGAATTCAGCAAAGATATCAACTATAGATTGGGGATTATCATAGGTCTTGTTGTTATACATGAGTGAACCAGGAATCCTAGTTATGTTTTTTTTACTATGAATAAATGACCATAAATTTGAGGAGTCTTTTACTACTTGATCCTGAACATTGTTAAGATAGTTTTTATATGCCGTATTTATCTGTGTTTTTATTAAAATTCTGAGACGTTTAAACTCCTGCAAAAAATAAAGGTTTTTACTAATTTTATACTCTCTACGGTGTTTATCTTTCAATTTAATATTATTTTTAATCTCAGTGGTGTACCATTTGGGAAATTTGTTCTTAATTGTGGTATTATAAACCGGAACAAACTGATCCAAAACTGAATTCAAAGTATTATAAAATTCTGTGCATACATTATCAACATTACTCATATCAGAAAGAAAATTCCAATCAACATTTAACATAGCATTATACAGGCCGGGGTAGTCCGCTCTACGAAAATTGTAAGTCTTACAAGATCCATTGTTAGGAAACTTAATATTAGTTAATGTATTTAGTGTAATGCTAATCATTAAAGCTGGATGGTGTAAATCTTCTCTAACTAAAGGAGTATTATCTCTAATGACTTCACATTGCATATTAGTAAAGATTAAGTCTAATAGACGCCCATTTGCATTTACAATATTATTATGTTGACGAAGATCAATAAATGACATAAAGTTAGAAATTATTTGACACCTTCTGTCTTCAATTGCATTATTAAAGTTAGTAACATTAAAATCTCCCAGAATTAAAATATTTTCAATAGTACTTAGTACCTGCTCTAATTTTTCAAAGAAATATTCAAATTCTGGTACATCTGTATTCGGTGGGATATAAATAACGTAAACATATAGTGGCTTGAGATTAAGAATACACTTACAGCAAATAATGTCAATATTAGGAGTTAAAGTTACAAAATCATTAACATCAATGATGTCAACATTCGGAATTATTTCACTGTTAACCGCAAGAAGAACTCCTCCGCCACGAGAGTGACCAGTTATTTCTAGTTTCCTGTCTGATCTGAATACACTGTATGAGTCTGGAAAATACTCTGAATTAGAAATGTCTGATGTGAGCCATGTTTCTGTTAAACCAATAATATGAAACTCATTAGCACTAACAGAGGGGAAAAAATCACCGATTTTAGTCCTTAACCCACGCACATTCTGATAATAACATATTACGTCTAATGTTGTTGCTGAACTATTGGGCTCCTTTAGTTTAAAGACACAATTCTCGGTATTCCACGAACGTATTTAATTTTCAAGTTATTTTCTCCGGCAGCAATTCGTTCAGTTAATTGACTTTTAACTGATTTGTAGTAGTCAATTTGCCTTGGTGTTCGGTCCAGAGAAATGCGAATATTTTTATAGCGGACAGTATTACTTAAATTTTTCGCTTTACGAATAATTTCATGAGTCAAAAATTCATCATTAACAGTAACTTTTATAGGTCTTGGAGTATTTCTGTTATGATCGGCTTTACCTATCCGAATAGCTTTAACACATACATTCTCAGGCACAGAGATTTCTCTCAGCATATCTGCAATATTATCCTTATCTCGATCTGCCCTCGATTGCACACCAGTAATAACATCTTCTTTAAATCCAAATACAAATACAATACAAATACAATGGTAATACTAGAATCTGCATTACACATACTAAAGTTTTATAAAGTAGTGAAGTATAAAATTTTATAAATGCCTCAAATAACATTCTAGATCACGTCAATGGTAGGAGCAAATACAGAACATGTTCTTTGGAATCGGAGGAAAAATATAAGTTTGCCTTAGTAATTTGCCTAATTAACTCTTCTAAGCGTATGTACTGCGTTGTCTGAAAGCATGGAAATTGTATACAGATATGAAGTAAAAAGCACAATAGTTAAATTGGATTATGTCTAACAGATCGATCTCTTCAGGTAAAAATCGATGAATGTGTATCTAAAGAACAGGCCTTAGGTCTTGGCGTTCCCCAGGGCTCTGTGCTGGGTCCACTGATCTTTTTACTCTTTGTGAATGATTTACCATCATCTATGTCTAAAGGTAACATAACCATGTTTGCGGACGACAACTCTTTTGGGATCTCAGCATCGAACCTTGTGGAATTCCTTGACAGCTCAAATACCGTTATGCGTGAATTCGGGGACTACTGTAACAAAAATAATTTAATACTAAATATTGATAAGACGGTGGTGTGTATGTATTTTTCGCAGAAAACCAATACCGGATGATACTCAGTTACATTTCAATAACACCTTAATTCCTTTTAGCCAAAACACAAAATTTTTGGGCATAATATTAGACACAAAACTGAGCTGGGACAACCAAATCGATGAAGTTTGCAAAAAACTTAATAAAGCTTACTTTTGCATTCGTAAACTGAAGGAGACGTTAAGTACAGAAGCTTTATTAAATGTCTATTACTCCATGGCATATTGTCATATCTCTTATAATATTATATTATGGGGGAGAGCTAAAAACTTGCAGCGTGTTTTTGTTTGCCAAAAACGTATTATAAGATTGATCTTTAATATCGCTCCCACTCCTTCTTGCAAATATTCTTTTGTAAAGTACAACATTTTAACAGTCCCTCCCATCTATCTTTTTTCTTTATTAAAATATATTAAACTCAATATTACCAAATTCAAAAGAACCACTAGTCATCATAACTATGGCATCCGCCATGAAGAAGCTTTGCTGACTATACCCCACCACATTACAACTCTCTTAGAAAAATCGCCGTATTACTCCGGCATTAGTTTCTTTAACAGACTGCCTAATATGATCAAAAACACCAACAACTTTATCAAATTTAGATCCAATCTTAAACAGTTTTGATTGGAAAAATGTGTTTATTCTTACAATAAATTTTAATCTTTGTTTTCTGTCTACTATGTCTTTTGTCGACTATGTTTTATATGTATTCTTTTAACTTTACATTATCTTCTAATTATTGTAAGAATTGTAAGACGTTCACATCTGTTTTATAACAGCCTAAGTGATTAAATAAATAAAAAAATAAAAAATGCTATATTTAGACCAACACGTGCGAACGGCGTCTGACGTCACACGACTAGGCTGAGGCTACGACCGTTTTGTAGGGCCCTGGTTAGACTAAATTTTTAAATACCGTTTTTAAGCTTATTTTTCCAACAAATTGTCTCGGACAAACACCATTTTGATTAGAATAATACAATCTTTCTTTACCCATTCATTCCGCTCTACATACGCCCAGCCATAACAGAGCTATCGTCATTCGCTCAGCTTGGAGAGTACTCGGATCGAAAAACTATATTCATATTATGATAGGCACACGCGTTATTTACATAATTACTATCGACTACTATTAAGATCCCGAAATCATCCCTCCCGAAGGCAAGACGGCGTGGGAGTCCTAATTTATACACCAACTGCTACAAAACAAATTCGGCCCCGAACAGCACATGGGGAGATAAACAACCTGGCCGTAATTATCGCCAGACCTATATTAATAATGCCGTAAGTGTGGCAAAGGCTAGTCGTTACGGCTAATGCCGCTAATATGTCCCTTATCTGGTCCCATTTATTACTAATTTGTTAATTAGCGCTGGATACTAGGCGACATAACGCAAAATCATGTTCTGAAGTCATAAGAGCAAGAAATTATTGTTATTATAGATTAGGAAATAAAAAAACACCTATCCCACTATTTTACTGATACAGTGCATTAAGAATTTTTTTTATCAGACATTACAAATGTTCTGGATTTTTTGTAAAGCCGTTTATACTTGTTTTGAATAGTCGTTAAACTATGTAGTAACGAATATTTTGAACTTCAGGATTTATTTAAAGGTAAACCAAGTTTTTATTTTGGTGTTGGACTGCACTGTATATATTACTACTTTTAGAACTGCTTTATTTCTAATGACTAATGTAGTTCTGAATTTTGTTTGAGAAACAGTGTTTTCTTACTTCAGGAAGCTGCTAAGATGTGTAGTGGAGAATATATTAAATGAGGTAAGAAGCAAAGAAGTCACGGATACATTTAAAGGTAAGTACGGATATTATTTTAGTGTTGGGCAACTATACGGTATATATTAGTACTTTTGGGCTCATGCTTTAACGATTACAAACGACTGATGTTATTCTGTATATATTTTTAAACAACTTTTCCTTGCTTTTGCAAGCAATATGAAGTGACAAATATATTGGATGTGGAGAGAAACAAAGAAAGTCCGCATTCATTTAAAGGTAAGTCAAGTTTTTATTTTAGTATTGAACACCTCTACTGTATATATTATTACTTTTAGAACTGCTGTAACCATTTCTAACGACTGATATTGTTCTGAATTTTTTGAGAAACAGTTTTTTCTTACTTCAAGAAACTTCTAAAGTTTGTATTGGCGAATATATTGAATAAGGTAAGGAACAAACAACTGAAGGATACATTTTAAAGGTAAGTACAGTTTTTATTTCAGTCTATACCGTATATATTAGTGCTCTTGGGAATGTTGTAACATATATAAATGGCTGATGTTGTTCTGGATATTTTTTAAAACAATTTGTTCTTGCTTGACCTGCTAAGATATGTAGTGACGAATATATTGGATGTGGTGAAAAACAAAGAAGGTCTGGATCCATTTGAAGGTAAGTCAAGTCTTTATTTTAGTTTGGACAACTACCAACCACTTCTAATGACTGATGTTGTTCTGAATTTTTTTGGGAAACAGTATTTTCTCGCTTCAGTCAGTCAATGATACATTCAAAGGTAAGCACGGATTTTATTTTAGCGTTAGGCAAGTATTAGTACTTTGGGAATATTGTAACAATTACAAATGGCTGATGTTGTTCTGGATATTTTTTAAAACAATTTGTTCTTGCTTTAGCTAAGATAGGTATGTAGTGACGAATATATTGGATGTGGTGAAAAACATAGAAGGTCCGGATTCATTTGAAGGTAAGTCAAGTATTTATTGTGGTTTGGACAACTGCCAATCAGTTCTAATGACTGATGCTGTTCTGGATTTTTTTGGGAAACATTATTTTCTTGCTTCAGTCAGTCAATGATACATTTAAAAGTTAATACAATTTTTATTATAGCGTTGGGTAATTATTAGTACTTTGGGAATATTGTAATAATTACAAATGGCTGACGTTGTTCTGGATATTTTTTAAATCAATTTGTCTTTGCTTTAGTGCAATTTTTTAAAGTAATTTATGTTTGCTGTGAATATAGTAGATCTGGTATGAAAGTTACCTTACCATTTAAAGGCAAGTACTGTTATTTTACTGTTGTGTGATTATACTGTTTATATTATTACTTTTAGCGTTGCTGATCTGGAGAACTGCTAGAATATGCTCATGGATATATTGGGTGTGGTAAGAAACGAAGAAGTTGAGGATATACTTAAACTTGTTGTTGAACATATCATATATTACTACTATTAGAATTACTCTATTACAAATGGTTAATGTTGTTCTGAATATGTTGAGAAACAGTTTTATACTTCCCATAGCAAATTGCTAAATATATAATGACGGATGTATTGGATGTTTCAAGAAACAAAGAGTATATTTAAAGGAAAGTACTGTTTTTAGTTGATTGCTGGACAACCATAGTGAGCTACAAGCGACTGTGACTGCCCTAGTCGATACTAAATACTAACCTCTTTTGAAATATTTGTAAACATCAAAAATAAATTTATACATTTATTGAAGCGGTTGTGTATCTCACTAAATCAAGTAGCTGTACACATTATTCTAAAATTTTTAGCCCGTTATGCAGAATTAAGCGACCCAATATCAGCTTGTCCCCCTTTTCCTTAGCAATTAGGACTGTCTTAGTCTTCACGGGATTTTCGCTTTTATCAACGCATAGAACGTAAAATCTTGGTGTTCGTCAAATATTCCATTTGCATTTAATCGATATCCCACTTTTCCCTTCGCGAAATTTCATTAGGTGCCTAATTAAATCAATGATCATCCTTTCCTGGAAGAAAGAGCTACGCAGCTAACGGGACTGCATTTAAAGAGGCTCTCGATATGAATATTCGCTTCAGAATAAATGAATTCAGCGGAATTCTAATTATAAAATATAAATTGCGCGATCGTAAAGTGACAAAAATTAACGATAATTCTGATACATATAATTTAAACAGATTGTTTTATGTTTAACTATAATAATTTCACCACCAAATACTCCTCAACGATTGTTCAAAAGTGTAAACTTCCTGTTTTCTTTCAAAGTCAGTGTTATGACGTGTAATCTTGAACAAGTATTTTTTGGAAGTGAATCCATTAAATATATTATTCTGAGGCTTAAAAGTCCGAATATACAGGGTGTTAAAAAAGAGTAGAGAAATATTTCAGGAGGCAACAGTATGAACCAAAATAAGCAGAAAAGTTTTAATAAACATGGGTCCGCAAAGTAACGGTTGCGGATATATGGACCACAATTCGTTTTTCAAACATTTTATTTTATTAGGAATAAACCGACAAAGGAAGCTTTTAACAAACAAAAAACAAAGATACAGAAGATGTTCAAAGTGCCCTCCGTCCATTTCCAAGCAGGCACGACATCTTCGTCTCAACAATATTCGAACTCTTTCGAAAACACCCTCCTTGGTTTGGATTTCTTGACACTTTTGATTAATCCGTAGCTGCAGCTCTTCCAGGCTATTTACAGGAGTACCATACACTAATGTCTTCAAATATCCCTAAACAAAGAAATCTAGAGGGTTCAGATCAGGCGATCTTGGAGGCCATAAAACAGGTCCTGCCCTTCCTACCCATCTATGTGGAAAAGTTTGGTGTAAATGCTGTCTAACGGCCATGGAAAAATGAGCTGGCACGCCATCATGCTGGAACCACATTTGTTGCCTCTGATTCAAAAGAATGTCTTCCAAAAACTCATACAGTGTGTTCTGCAGAAAGTTGAGGTAAGCAGCGCCTGTTAATCGGTTTGGTAAAACAACAGGATCTAGAAACCTGTCACCTACAATACCCATCCAAATGTTTAATGCAAAACGTGCCTGATGTCCAGATTCTATTATAGCATGAGGATTTTTGTTGGCCCAAATATGTATATTGTGAAAATTTAACACTCCATTTCTTGTGAACCCGGCCTCATCAGTAGAAATAATGTTTGCAAGAAAACGAGGGTCTTCAGCATCATGACGTAGAAACCAGCGGCAAAAAACCAAACGTGCTGGATGATCATTTATTGGATTTAAGGCCTGTACTCGTTGCACATGGTATGGATAAAGCAGTTGCTCGTGAAGAATTCTCCAAACAAGAGGACCACTAATTCCTACCTCGACTGATATTCTCCGCACACTCGTACCTGGATTCTGCTCTACCAGTACTAGAATTTCTTCTTCTGCTGAAGAAGCGGAGTGGATACCGACCTTGGTCTTCTGGTTAAAGGGCACTGTTTGCTTAAGGAACCGGTATCACGCAATCTTTGGTAAATTTTTCCAAATATGCGTTGTGAAGGAATCTGGCGATTTGGATAACCGTCAACATAAAGACTTCGCGCTTCGGTGGCGTTCCCATTAGCACGACCATACATGAAATGCATGTTTGTTAATTCTGCGTTAGAGTAACCAGCCATAGCGAAAGAAAACTTGTGCACTGAGAACAACTGTCAAATACGTACTGTTTATTTCACTAAACATCAACCAACTATTATAAGAAAATGCACAACGTTTTTGCAAAATAAAAAAAAGGGGCTAAAAAACATAAAACGTTCCAGATATCTGCAACCGTTACTTTGCGGATCCATATTTATTGAGACTTTTCTACTTATTTTGGTTCATACTATTACCTCTTTAAATATTTTACACCCTGTATACTACATATGGCATTATCAGTCTCGAGACCTTCCAAAATCCCAACCACATTCAACTACAATCGTAATACGTATTAATATTGATATATCGTATTCCTATGATGAAAAGGACCATGATTGTTTTATTAATTACTAAATTTACTCATTTTTAAATCCATAAAGAATGAGTTGTGGAATTTTTAAGGGAGGAAACAATACTGGAATACCAATTTAAATTTACAGTAAAATGATTAGAAACTTGCAGACTGCTTTTACTTTTCTAATTTATTTTTATATATATTAAAATGGGACAAACGTGAAAAATAATTAAAAATATACAGTGTAACCCGTTTTTGTTAGAAATGTGAAAAGGCTGTGGATTTTCCGCAAGCCAATTTTGTTTTATCCATTTTATTGATGTGAAAGTGAAAACAAATACCAATCGGACAAAGATAAAACACACACACTACAAGTGTGCTAATCCCTTTTAATTGCCTTTCCTTTCAGAGTACTAATTATAAAAAAATGCCGAAATTTCACAGTCTTCTTACATATCCAGAAGTGTTTACCTGAAAAACGAGACACACTATATATGACTTATTCCGCTTATAATGAAAACGAAAGGTTTGATATTTCCGAAATAATTTTTTTACGTTCTCTTCGAAGTTGTTATCAGAATTTTAACGTGAGAAAGTCGTAGATAATTATTAAATAGACTTAGATAATTAAAAAAATCATTCTGTCGAAGAATAAAGAAGAACAATAATTTACAGCTTATTCAAATACTGCAAAATATTATATTATCAAAAAGAACTGTAGGGGTCTATATATTGCTGACATTTAAAGAATAAAAGAGATCAGACATACAAAATATTAAAAAAATATGTATAAAAAATCAGAAATGCATTTTTTTAAATCTTTATCTAAGGCACGATTAGAATTTTTTGGAAACGTAAGCAATACCATTTAGACATCACGTAGATTTTCATCATTGTTTCTTAGACTAACGCAAAGCGAACAAGAAAGGCAGTCGCCATCACCGCATTTATAGTGGTTTTATGTTGCAGGGGCTTTCAGTTTTATGAGAAATAAATCCAATTAGCTCTTTAGTAGGTAAATATGTTTGTTACAATGTAACAGCGGGTAGCATATTTTGTTGCGCTCTGCGAAAGACGCCTTACGATCGTTATGCACAATTTACCACACATAAGCGAAGTGTTCCAGTCTTAGGCGGCCGTGAATTATGTAAACAGCGTTGATTCGCATTTGTTTTTACGGAAACTAGGTTATCAAGTTGACATAAATATTATATTTCTCGTTCTACTGGCCTTTACTCTCTTAAAGTATTTGCTGAGTTATCAGCAACAGTAGCTAACATAACACATAATTATAACATAACTTGAAAATGTTCATCGTTACGCGGTGTAGAACTAAACTACATCTATCGGCCGTTCGCTACTCCATGCCGGACTGAAAGTGTCACAGGCACGAAGCGTTCTACATGCAGTAGACACCATTGAAAGCTGTCGACCTTTATCGCGATCGGCGAGAAACCATATTTTGCAAACACGGAATTCCAGAGGAAACAACTACTCTGCGGGCTAATGCCCCGACCAGCATTGAATTACACCTGAAAAACCTATAGCAACAGCTAAAGTCATTCGTCAGACGCCACTAAGCGAGCTAATAAGCTCGAAACCGGTATATGTCTGGTGGGTCCGTTGTTTACTTAGACTAGAATTTTGGCTTATTCATGATGGAGCACTACCTCTTTTTAGTGCTACTATTAGAGACTTTATGAATTTTAAGTTTCCAAATAAATGGAGGAAGGAAAAATTGTCCTCAAAATTGGCCACCACGACCGCCAGACCTCAACAAATGCGATTATTTTCTTTGAGGAACATTGAAGGATTCTGTTCATTCCTCGCCAATTGAATCCCAAGAAGATTTCTGGAATCATGTTAATAATTAATATAACGTTGTCAGAATCGGTCATCGTTTATTAGACTGAGTAAGTCCACAATTTTCGGCAAGAGTAAATCTATGTTTCATAGAAAATTATGTGCATTTTGAACAATTTTTATTTTTATTTTATAGTTCTATTACTAACTCTCAAATTTTAAAGACAAAGCCTACTACTGACTTTTTGATTTCTTCTAAAAAACACTGTTAAAATTTTGTTTAAATTAATGCATTTTTCTTGAAAACCTTTAAGTTTTTTAAAATTTAACGAGTAAAAAGTGTTTTACATTTTGAGCACGTCTACGTCTTCCATATATATTAAAAACATTCACACTAATGCTACGAAGTTGTTAGAATGAAAACGCAAACAAAACTCGTGGCGGTGTTAAAGCTTACGGTGACCAACAGATGGCATGGACGATCACACACACCTACCACTCCTCAAACTTACGATTTCTTTAACCGTCGCCTAAATGGATGAGCACCTGGTGCTGGAAAACGGGGTGATAGAGACGTACCTCTGGCAACGGCACAACAGCAACCTGATGAAGGCCGCCCTGAAGGTCTTGTTGAACACTGTGTAGATGATGGGGTTGATGGTGGAGCTGACGTAACCTAGCCACAGGCACACCACTACGACATGCTGGGGTACGTGGCAGTCCGGGCAGGCCGCGAAAAGGATGTTGAGGATGAAGAACGGCGACCAACAGAGGACGAAGGTGAAGAATACCAAGCCGAGGACTTTGGAAGCCTTCTGCTCGGTGGCCACGGAGTTGGCCGCCATGGTTTTTCGCTTCACGCGTCCCGCCAGCAATCTGGAATAAAATATAAATGGATATTAATATAAAATTTGACACTTTTTGATTCATTATATCATAGCTGTTCAGCCATCTACGGCATTTTTTTCTTCCCAGGGGGTTTCATAGACAGAAAAACGTTGAATACTGTTCACGAAGTTAATTGTTATGGTCAGTTGTTTATTTGTTTATAACTGTAGTTATTTTGTTTTGGTGCGCGGTATGCAGAAGTCAATTTAATTACTTTAAATGAAATATGTCTTCTCAGAAGAAGAAAGATATGAGGAACATTGAGTTTATAATGACCGTTGGGGATCACAAACAACAATAATAAATCATCCGGCACAAAAACACTTGGTCATGAAGATCCTAGTTGGCTGGTGAAGACTATCGACAGGAACAAATAGATTCGCTTCGATCTGTGTTCCTAGCAACTGGATACTCTAAAAAGGACATCGACAGAGCCGTTAGACCTCGGCGTGACCTCTCCAATGTGGCAGATCGAATTGCGAAAATACTACGCAAAAGAGGCGCGCGGACTACTTTCACACCAACGTGTAAAATAAATCAGAAACTCCTCAACCCGAAAGATCAATTGAGTCAGTTACAAACTCCGGGAGTGTATTTGGTGCCATGCAGCTGTTAAGGCTTACGGTGAGCGCTCTATCAAACGATATATAACATCTGTTCCAACAACCGTCGAGAACTGTTCAGTACCGTGAGAAATGTTTGACCAACACCGTCTTACGTCGCATTCGCCGAGAGTATATTAACAACTAAACTGACTGACTAATTCTGGACGGTTCGGAATCGATTCTTGCTGTGTTGGAACAAACCCATAGTTTTCGCTCAGTAACTCCTTAACGGATAATGATAAAAATATGCGGTTTTTTTGATAGAGTTCAAATATTATTTTACGTCGGCGCTGTGTTTCGAAATTTTGAAAAAGTGTAAAATACATTTTTTTAAAATTAATTTTGCATATATGGTACGTGGGGATAAATGGTACTGCAGGTAACAACTACTCCGCGGACTAATGCCCCGACCGGTATTGAATTACACCTGCAGTATCTGTGTGAACAGCCAAGAACTCTTGTCGGCCACACCACCAGACATAGACCGGTTCGGGCTTGTCAGCCCTCATCAGTGTGCCATAGGTAAGATGACTGATAATTGAACTGGCTGTTCCTTCATATGTATGATCACATATAAACAAAGTTAAGGTGAGATATAAGTAGTCCGCTTACTTCCTGCTCGGCCTAAGGGACTCGACTTGCAGGAAGCAACCTACATTACAGCAGGTACTTAAATGCAAACCTCTCGCTCTGGGCGACGCGCCATTAAATCTATAAATAATACTGATAATACTGCAGGAAACAACTACTCCGTGGACTAATACCCCTACCGGCATTGAATTACACCTGCAGTATCTATGTGAACAGCCAAAAACACTTGTCGACCACCCCACCAGACATAGACCGGTTTCGGGCTTGTTAGCCCTCATCAGTTTGTCATAGGCGAGATGACCGACAATTGAACTGGCTGTTCCTTCATATGTATGTTCACATATAAACCAAGTGAAGGTGAGATATAAGTGGTCTGCTTACTTCCTGCTCGGCCTAAGGGACTCGACTTGCAGGTACTTAAACGCAGACTTCTTGCCCTGGGCGCCCTGCTGTAATGTAGGCCGCTTCCTGCAAGTCGAGCCTCTAAGGCCGAGCAGGAAATAAGTGGACCACTTATATCTCACCATTCGCCGATTCACCGATATTCGTTGTTGTTAAGCACCGAAAACTGTTTGCAGTGTTTCTTCGCTCTACACAAACAAATTTCCATTTTACTCAAAATGAATTAAGTTTGACACTAAGGAAAATTATTATTGACGATTACACTCCAGTCCCAAAAAATAAATTATGTTAGGTACTCTTTCGTGGTTGTATTATTCATTAAAATATCAATGTTTATGTCACCTGATATCAAATTTATTTTAGCAGCAATCGATAATTGAATAACTGCAAGTTTACTTTATCACATCACATGCAACCAGCAAAACATCAACAAAGCACGTCGCGATGGAAGCGAGGCAACAATTTATCTGGGTCATGAATCAAAACGCAGACGACAATTATCCGTCCGTCTAGTGTCTCGACTCTAAACACTGCCGTCAAACACGCGAACAATTAGGACAATTAAAATTGATGTCTCTTCTGGAAACGGCCCGACTGCGGTGGCGGAGCGCTGCATTCCCGGCCGAGTGCCCAAAACTGCTCCAACTATTGAATCGCAACCGAACCCTTTGGCGGAAATTAATTGTTACATCACGTGAGCTATGTTTAATTGAGGCAGCGTGAGGCGTGCGTCTGCAAATGGGCGCCGGCCGAAATAAATACTCGACCCCTACGCGAAGCGCCGCCGCTTCGGGGGTGACAGATTGCCAGCTGCCTACTCAAAGGGAAAATATTGCATACCCTTCTCACTGGAAAAAATTCATTGGTCTCGGTTGCGTGGAACGCGAAATATAAAAAGCTTTTTGTGAAACTTGTCCAAAACCAGCAATAACAAGAACTGTTTACGTATTTTATTTTCCGCCGAACTGGAGGTCAATATAATATCTAATAATAATGCTTTATTGCCCAACAGTACAAGACCTATAATAATAGGACAATTACATATACAGTGCTTCCGAAAAGTAACGAATAAACTAATTATTTTTGAGATTGAGAAGTTTTCGAAAAAATCCCCTGGCACGTCGATTTTGT
Source organism: Monochamus saltuarius (assembly GCA_025584915.1). Taxonomy (NCBI): domain Eukaryota; kingdom Metazoa; phylum Arthropoda; class Insecta; order Coleoptera; family Cerambycidae; genus Monochamus; species Monochamus saltuarius. Next base: position 45,464,114 of record CM046723.1, read on the forward strand.
TTTTAAAAAAGGCACTTTTTGACATACGACCTATATTTCTGACATCATCGTTGTTGGAGGTCCGATATATTTCGTCATCGACAATTTTTTTAAATAGCAACCCCCAATTTTAACCATGCCATTTGAAAGAACGTGTCATTCTACATACATACATCATGAAAAATTATGGTGTTACATAACAAAAATTTCAGGAAAATAATGTTTGAAGATTTTAAAATTTAATTTTCACAATACTTTGCACCTCCCCATTATGCAACACCTGTCCGTGCTTATTTAGATGAGCTGCTCCCGACTAGCTGGCCAGATCACCTGATTTGACACCCCTAGATTATTTCTTGTGGGGATACTTAAAAAGCAAAGTATACGTTACTAGACCGGTTAATTTAGAAAATTTAAAAGTAAGAATTCGTCACGAGATACATCGTATACCTACTGAAGTTATTGATAATGTCCAAAAAGAATTTATTAATCGTCTTGGCTACTGTCAGGCAGCCAACGGTGCACAATTTGAACATTTAATTTAGTCGATTTTTTACATAATCATTATCATTTTCAGTATTGTGAAAATTTAATTTATAATAATTAAAAAAAAATTTATTATTTTCTTGATTTTCTTGAAATTTTTGTTATGTATCACCATGTTTTTGCATGATGTATGTATGTAGAATGACACGCTCTTTCAAATGGCATGGTCAAATTTGGTTGCTATTTAAAAAAATTGTCTATGATGTCATATCTCGAACAGCGATGACGTCACAAATGTGGGTCGTATGTCAAAAAGTGCCTATTTTAAAAACAAAATTGACGTGCCAGGGGATTTTTTCGAATACTTTCAATTTCAAAAATCATTAATTTATTCGTTACTTTTCGAAAGCACTGTATAACAATAGGTAAAGTAATATTACAAATATAATAATACTACTACTGATAAATGAAAAAGAAACAAAAGCAAATAAAGGGAATAACTTTTAAGTATTACTACTTAACAGAAATCTTCATTTACATTACCTGAAATCAATGAAAACTGAAAATAGATTTTAAGTTGGTATGATTTATATCACAGATATGCGACACTGTATTAAATAAGTTGCACATATTGTATACCGGTGACTTAAATAAAAGCTTATTTCTTATTCGCAAGCAATAAAAAGTATCAGTACTTCTAGAATTATACCTAGGAATTACAAAATCAATTTGACTCAGAAGCTAAGGACAATCAATTTGACCATGCAATAACTTATAAAGGAAACTGAGTTTAATTTTCTCCTCAAATCTAAACTCTGAAACCCAAATCTATCAGTCAGTTGCCTATAAGGAGTACCTCTTACAGGATAAACATTATCTATCTTAAGACATAAATAGTTGAGATATTTTTTTGTGGCGTTTCAAGTAACACTCTATGACATAAATAGAATGGATTCCAAACAGTAGAGCAGTATTCTAGTTTAGTTCTGACATATGAAACATATAAAATAACAAAAGAATCGATATTAGTAAACGATTTACAGTTGCGAAGCATGAAACCATAAGTCTTCATTGCTTCATCCACATTGGACACGATATGACAACAAAAAGATAATTCCTGATCCTCACTCCCAGGTCTTTAGTTTTAGTCAAACGATTAATTTCGATGTTATTAATTAAGTATAACGACAAAGAAATTTCTTCTTTGTAAAGCTAATAACATTGCATTTTGTAGCATTTAGATGTAAATCATTTAAATTATACCAGGCTTCCATTTTGGCTATTTCTCCTTGAAGAGTAACACAGTCATTTAAGGAGGAAATGTTTGAAAAAATGTTGAACAAGTTATAGCTACTTTGATTATCAAGATATTAAAACTAACTACTATGCATATTTTACTGTATTAGAAAGGTATTTTACTCTAATATGAATCAAATCTCCTACAATTCCTATCAATGAAGTCTGTGGAATTGTTCATTAGCATACCTAGATGTTTGGTATCAGAAAGCATACATATGATTTCATTGAGAGGAATTGTAGGAGATTTGATTTAAATTTAAAATTAGCTTAAAATACCTTTTTAAACCAGTAAAAAAAATGTTACAAAAGCTAATAATAAAGAATATATGGGTAGATATTGTGGGTTTTATTCAACGCTGGTCGGGGCTTTAGTCCGCAGAGTTGTTAGTTTCACACAATATTGTTAATACCTAACCTTGTACCTAATACCTTGTAGTGGGAGAATCTGAAAGTCTTACTCCATAAAATTTAATCCTCTAAATTAAGAAATTAAAAATTACGCAAAAAACCATCGATATTGAGTTGATAGACAGTAAGAAGAGCGTCGGCAGAAGAGAACCTTTAGGCAGGAAGTGGGAAGTAGACCACCTTATTACAGTGTCATTGCGCGATGTGCGTGTACATTACCATTTGCATTCCAAAGCTACATCTATCCTATTTTATTTGATCGTTTATGTGAATAGTGCAGATGGAGCAAACAAAACGAACAAATTCACATTTACACAGTCTAGCAGCTTTGAACGTTTTTTACTTGTATGAAACCAACGAAGTGGCAGATAGCGTAGCTGCAATGGGAAGTAATTCTATAAAAATATTTTGCTTCTCCATGACTTTGCAGGTTCTAGTATCAATGACATCTGACATTAAACACATAAACATCTTCTATGATACGCCAATATAGTGGTAAATGGTCATATAGTGTGTTTCTAAAGGTCAAAGGTTATACATATGGCCCCCGTTCAATGTTACATCATATATAGTTACAGAATCACACGTCAAAGAAAATGATTTGTTGGAACGTTTTATAGGATTTTTTAACTTGATAGTTATCTAGATATTGGAGTGATTTTTTCGTATCTCATCTTCGCTACATGGTTACTAAACATTGACAATTGTCACGCAAGCTTTCCAACCTTTACTTTATTCATAAATTGACAATGGACTGCTTTTTATTCTGATTCATTATGAATAAATTAAAATATCGATTTGCTGGCAGCACATGCAACTCTGCTTTTGGCGTCTGCTGAAAATAGCTGTAAACTCTGTCGCCGTAGGGCTCAATCGGCTTTATCTATGTTGAAACAAAGCCGATGTGCTTCCTCATCCAGACAGATGTGTACGCAACCATCAGGTGTTCTGTTTAAATTAGTTGAAAATAGTTTGCCTAATATTATTCGCATCGCTAACGCGATGGTTACCCCTGGGTCTAGAAACTACTTCAAAACATAAGGAAATCGATTTTTATACATATAGAACGGTTCCTACGCCTAGTTGTACAGTGTAATGATTAGCTATTGATAAATATTTTCTTTTGAGTGTATTGTAGCTAGAGTGTTTAAGTTTTTCTTAAAGATCTCTAATACTGACAAGACAGGAATATAATACAGCATCTTGGAGTACAGCATCACATCTGTATACAGCATCACATCTGTATGCGATATGTTGCAAGCAAGTGGCCATTAGCTACTGTATGTCAGACTTGACAGGCCCAAGCAATGAATCATCCTACATACTGCAGATGTAGCTTGTGTACTCATGGTTTCTTCTGTTGGGTTGACAGACAAAATAGTCATTCTTTCGTAAGTTACCTAACCTATGGCATACTGATGGGAGCTAATAAGCTCGAAATCGGCCTGGTGGGCCGCTAACAAATGATTTTTTAGGTGCAATTCAATGCTGTTTCCTGAAATTCTGTTTAACTTAACATTTTGTTTCGGTAGAATCTAACTGTTTTATGTATAGTTTTTTCATATATTTTCAGGTATTAACAATATTGTGTGAAACTAACTACTCAGTGGACAAAAGCCCCAACCTGCGTTGAATTACACCCACAATATCTACCCATATATTCCTTATTACTAGCTTTTGTAACATTTTTTTACTGTTTAAGAAAGGTATTTTAAGCTAATATGTATCAAATCTCCTACAATTCCTATCAAGGAAGTCATATGCATGCTCTCTGATACCAAACATCTAGGTATGCTAATGAACACCCACAGACAAAACTCTATTCAATAATTATCTAAAAAATGTATTCTATTTACTAACCTGATATACTCTATATATGAAGTGAGAACTCGAAATTCAACCACAATAGATGATATCTGATCTATTTCTGCATTTTTTTTGGATTGCTTCATCAGGTGGCCTCCTTTAACTTGAGTCAAATATCTAACTATAAAAATTATTATACCAATAAATTAAAATTATTTGAAATTAAATGTCAAAATGAAATTAAATAATGTCGACAGGAATTGTAGGAGATTTGATACATATTAGCTTAAAATACATTTCTTAACCAGTAAAAAAATGTTACAAAAGCTAATAATAAGGAATATATGGGTAGATATTGTGGGTGTAATTCAACGCAGGTTGGGGCTTTTGTCCACTGAGTAGTTAGTTTCACACAATATTGTTAATACCTGAAAATATATGAAAAAACTATACATAAAAGGTACATTTTTATTTATTTTAGTAGGTCGTTATTGTACTTGACAGTTAATCAGTTTGACGCTGTCGACATTATTTAATTTCATTTTGACATTTAATTTCAAATAATTTTAATTTATTGGTATAATAATTTTTATAGTTAGATATTTGACTCAAGTTAAAGGAGGCCACCTGATGAAGCAATCCAAAAAAATGCAGAAATAGATCAGATCTCATCTATTGTGGTTGAATTTCGAGTTCTCACTTTATATATAGAGTATATCAGGTTAGTAAATAGAATACATTTTTTAGATAATTATTGAATAGAGTTTTGTCTGTGGGTGTTCATTAGCATACCTAGATGTTTGGTATCAGAGAGCATGCATATGACTTCATTGATAGGAATTGTAGGAGATTTGATACATATTAGCTTAAAATACCTTTCTTAAACAGTAAAAGAATCTGATTGATAATTTTTCTTCCCTCAAAAAAAAAAAAAGAAGAGTATACTTCATGTTGGTAATGATATACAAGATAGTTAATAACTTTGTTGACTGCTCAGATATTTTATCGAGATTGAATTTGTACGTACCTAAAGTCAATAAAAAACATGTTAGTGTCTTTTATTTACCAACGCCGAGGACAAATGTTTTGAAGTTGGCGTCTGGCATTTTTTTTAGTTCATTTCGTTTCGTTCAATTTCATTTTATTTGTTTGATTACTACTTTATTTGTATGTTTACCTCTCTTTGATTCTGTTGGGTGTTCTCTTGTTTTTAGTTTTTGTCAATTTGTTATTTTTTTTCGTTGTATTTTTGTTGATTTTAGTTAAGATTAGTTTAGTTTTTTATTTATTATACTTGTGTTTTTTTTGTACCAAACGATTAATTTTTAGAATGTTCTATTTTTTACTCTTTGTTCTTGCCTTGTAATTGGGTGTATACCTGTAAGGTAAGGATTTATTAAATAAATAACTTGAGAAGAGAACAATCAGTTACTGAACTTGCCTGCCGGCATATTTCTTTGATAGTTTTCGTATATAAATTCACGACCTGAAATTATTTTATCTGTTTAGCTGTTTCAGATCAATTTGATTGTTTTATTCAGTGATAACCGCGAATGTTGACCTTTTTCTATTTAATTTAAATTGTTATTGCTATAATTCGGAACTATAGCGAACAGTCAATTAAATTTGATACATATTTATGGTAAATTTAAAATACCTCTGTATGAACTGTTGATTATTCCATAATTTATTCATGCATCGAATTTGGACTTGGATTAAGCTCTCAAAAATAAACAGCATGCAACAGTTAGCGCAATAAAGCATTTACTGCAATAATAATATTATCCAGAGTGTAATTTTCATTGCGTTGCAAAATGTTTGATACAACCTGCAGTGAAGCCACTTCCAAATTCGTTAAGGGAGGTAAAAACATTGTAATAAAGACCTTACGGGAACTGCAATTTCATTTGGGTCCTCCAAATTTAGGAATGGGTGTGATTTATTCCGGCAGCCGCCGACATTTATGTTCCAAATGAGGCCACTTATGGGAATTGCGCCTCCTGGTCGCAACTTTATCATCTCTGTCCTAGTATCAATTCTGGTAACGTGGTCCGCTGATATTGGCCGCTTTTATGGCAAAAGTTGATGATTAAACTGTGGTCAGAAACGTCTTGTTAGAGAGAATAATCTCAGAAACATTTGTCGGAATTCGGATTATGCTCCTTTGATGATGCCTCAAACATGGCGTGTGCAATGTTAAATATACAGGGTATAATATAATGCAGAGCCGTCTGTCTTCAAGTGAAATTTCTGTGAGGGCCGTACCCCTGGCAAGGATACAGCCAAAAAGTACCTGGCTATGTCTAGGACAAATCTTCGCCTAGTGACAGGTATTCAAACTGGACACGGTTGGCTAAGGAAGCGCCTCTATTACATGAGGAAGTGCGAAGCACCTCTTTGTAAGATAAGAACAGAAACAACAGAGAGACGAGACAATTCTTCATGCACTCTGTGAGTAAACTGCCATCTTGTCAATAAGAGAATCCGTGTTGGGAGAACGATGGCCTTCTATTAGCTACATTAGAGAGATCCCCCTGTGCATCCTCAATACTTTTTTCGCCATATTAGATTGGTTGGCGGCTCAGGTGGATTGATCTACTAATAGAAGGAGGTACAAGGACCCTAAGTGCTGTAGCCTTTATGCTCCACAATTCTAGAATTCCAGAGGGTCGTGTCATAAAATACTTCGTATACAACTTTATCAGTGATTTGTAATAAGTACAAAACACGCGTTTGTTTGTATAATTATTTTTATTTGTTAAAAAAAAATACTAACAAATATACATAAGTGAATTAGTGGGAAGTATGGGGATGTTGGTTTTCACTAACCAATGTATCAATACTTAATATTTGTTGTTGACAAACGAAGCAGCTGAGTAAGTAACTTGTCAGACAGAGAACATCTATATTTTGACTGATGAAGTTCTTCTCTGCTAACGTTTTCAACAGAAATAGTAAGTTGTTTAGTAAGAACTTACTTAACTTAAAGTTGGGTTTAGAATTTTATTTGCAATTGTCTCAATATATTTTATTAGTTAAATATAATTTTTTTTATATGTTCTTCACAGCTTGGAAAAAATGAATATCATGGTTTTCTAGAGAAGATTCTTACGTGACCAAATAAATTGGCACTATTCTGCTGCTTCCCTTGTAGCTTCGTATTTAATTGGTTAAAGAGCGATGTCAAGTCTGTGTACATACGGTGGAGGAAAGAAAAGGCTCCCAAAAAAACGAGATATAGCAAGTAAAAAAATCTTTGCAACGACAAGTTTTAATGTAAATAAGTAAGAAAAGAGAAAATGATTCAACATACATGAAATCTGTCCAATCTGTCAATCCTGGAAATAAATATCATATATCCCTGCGTCAGTCTTCACTCCATCAGACGAAATAGTGTGTCCTAAATACTTGACTTCCTTTTGAAAGAGCATACACTTCTTAGGACGTAACTTGAGCCGGGCCTCTCTTAACTTTTGAAAAACTTCTTGGACATTCTTCAGATGATCTCCAAAGTCTTTCAATACTTCCATTAACTTTTTGAACGTTTACTCCATTTCTGTTGCTCTAGATCTCGTTACCGGCATTCACTTGCCTACTCCAAACGTGTTCTTTGTGGAATATCCCATTTTTGACACCAATGTAACATCTAAATTGGGTTAGCTTGGAAACACGTCACGTAGACAAACAAACTTCATTGTCACTCTTGATTACACAAGAAATATTCTTCAAACCAATTTCACAACTGTCAACGCTTTACTTTGGGGTTTCTGTCACTCGCATTTTGCTGCTCCATATAAACTGATTGTGTCAACGAAACCGATCCGCTTATATAGTTTTTGTAGGGTTCCACAAATTTTCGACGGTCTCGAGAATCAAATACAATGTGACCGAGAATATTCCAGAAAACGTCAAAATAAAGGCATCATAAAAATTATAAATCCTAACATAATTAACATGATAAAGAGGTAGGTGAGCACAATATAGTTTCGAAAAAAAAAATATTTCGCTTTTGTTTGGATACCGTTTATTCTTATTTTTTTCTATCCCCTCTTAAAATATTTGTACTTAGTCATAGTTAACCCGGTATAGGCGTCTATTTAATTGACCAGATCTAACATAAATAAAAAATAAAGTACACTTGTATACACAACATGTATTGCTACAATTGAACGCCTTTAATAATATTGTAAAAAAACAAAATGAACAAGTTGAAATGACTGCATGTTTTTTCCGGGCGTACTAGGACCGCATATCTAAATTATTTAAAAATCCTAAACTGAGGCAAGTCTGTTTCCGATGTATAATGCAGACAGTTACACCTAGCAAAAGCTTAAGCGTCGGGATCCTGTCAAGGGAGAATATATCGCTGCCGACCATGAAAATAAAGGGAAGGCGGAAGTTTAGATTTTGTCGCGAACAACGAATTGTTTCGGTAGCTATATCTGGACGCGATGAAATTTATTAGTCTCGGAAGTTGATTTATTTGGCACTACGGGGTTGACTCTGATAATATCTAACTTTAACAGACTGTACAGCTCGTCAGCGTGGCTCTGGGAATGGAATAACTCCACCAAATGCATTTAAAACGAGTTAAAATGATGTTGGTTTTTATGTGGGACGTCGCGCTATGGGTTGATGGTGGAGGCGCTTTCTCAAACGCATTATGATGCACGAGATTTATACAAGACTTTATACAATACTTATAAATTTGCTATACATGATATTATGTATTTGTGGAATTATATGTTATTTAAAGTTTTCGCAATAAACTGTTTTGCAGCACTCAATATATCTGTTAATATTAGCCCCCATACATAATAAGTGTATTTTTAATATTTTCACTTTAACTATTACCATGTGATATGTGTCCGTTACTTATAGAACACCATGTATAAAAGTATGGTAAATGTAATTAACTGATGGATGAAATAGGTCTACGAATATAGTAACTGGTAAGTATAATAAATTATTTTGAGATATACCTAGATAAGGCTTGTTTCTACTAATCTTTCACTAAGTTTTACCACTTAGTTCTTTTCCAGTATTTTGATTTTTGTACATTTTTTCACTTCACTTAGACAACATTAATTAGAAACAAACATGCCCTAAACAGTTTTTCGCATGCGTATTCAGTTAAGTTTATTTTATATACAACTCTGTAAAGTATCTGGACTATTAATATTAATCTAACAATTACAAAATAAACTCTATAAACGGTAAGCTCCAAAAAAGGACTACCTCATCACAGCAAACCCCGCCGAATTGTTTCCAAAAACGCGGTAATTGTTCAAATTAGACTGGAGAGTGTTTACCCTCATTAACCCTATTAATAAAGCGAGATAAATGATTTAGTTCTGAAAATCCCGGGCCCCAGAGAAAACCAGAATTAACTCTATAACAAAAACAATCCCGCAGACTTCGCACAGCTCTAGCCGCCTTTTGTTGTTGCCAAAAATACGGCTTTCCATTCCCTATTCTCGATTGTGCACTATTTACAGTGCCCCGAAAAGAAAAACAGGAGTCCTGTCTAGAGTTTCAGTGTTGTACTAATGGGGTATTGTAGTTCGACGGGGCATGCTTGATTTTCAAATGTTCGTTAAGGTCGGGTTTCTGTTGCTGTTCTGTTGGCATATCTCTACCAAAGTTTCGATAAGAAAAAGGATTACCTGAATTGAAATGACAAAATCAAATATAACAGTTTATTTTTTCCAATTTCTAAAAAGACAAAAAAATTACAGAATTCCCCACTAAGCAAACTTCTGATACTTTAGAATAGATTGGGAAAAACCTCATCATTTGAATTCAAGATATTTTCTTTGACTATTTTATTATTTTGTGCTATCTATCTGTCTATGATTCATTTCAAAACACAAGGCAATATGGTTAGAGCTGATAAAACTGTGTAAAATCATTTCATATTGTAACCTTCAAATTGGGTTAGCGTGGAAACACGTCGCGTAAACAAACAAACTTTATTGTCACTGTTGATTATACAAGAAATATCCTTCAAACTAATTTCACAACTGTAAACACTTTACTTTGACGTTTGTCAATCGCCTTCGACTACTCAATATAAAACTGAACTCCAGTGGCAAAACCGATCCGCTTATATAGGTTTTTAGAGTTCTAGAAGTTTTCGGCGGTCTCGAGAATCAAATAGAATGCGGCCGAGAATATTCCAGAAAATTTCAAAACAACCACAAAAATTATAAATTCTAACGTAAACAGGAACATAATTAACAAACTAAAAAGGTAGGTGCGCTTCCGTAACAATATGTTTCATTAAAATGATTAATTCTGTTAGCTATTACCACCTCAAGACGCCCAAATGTATATAATGCAGTCCCTTCGGCTAATGTTTTTTTGAAATTACAATTTTATTTAATTGACTGCTCTATATAGGCTTCCTCAACAGAATCAGAGCGCCATCCACCATATCTTTTTAATAGTGACAAATCAAGTCGCCGAAGATCTTTGAAAACTGTGTTCAATCACGTGCATTTTAGTTCCAAGAAACTGTACTATCTTTTGTGGCATCTTAGAGAATGTATTTAAACCTACAAGCTGCACTATGCATTTTTGATTTTTATAGGTTAAAAAAATCATGGACGTGGTAAATTTTGTGGCCTCAGTTCCATATATTTTTGAAATACGTCAATTACATAGATAACATTACTTTCACTGACAACAATAAATATTTTTTGTTTATAGGTCTTAGTATCTGTCTTCAATATCATCGATAGACCTCCAGAAACTCCCTTAATTAGTACTACCTTTAGAAATAAATAATTGTTATCAGGGTCCATATCTAAGAATTATTCGCGGTCTCTTCTGGTAAACATACGTGATTTTTTTAGCTTATAACATTGACTTATGTTTTAAAAGGGCCTTCACCTTGTAACATCTACAAAAAGTAAAACCATATAACTACCAAATCCACGAATATATATTTTTTTTGTCATGGAAAACAAATTTTGTTTTTTTTTGGCATCATACAATTTTTTTGTCCTTATTTTGATACATCCAGAATATTATAAAAATAGCGGTTTACCATTTTCCTCTCCATGGTCATCCAGAAAGATTCAATTAACACATCAAAATTATTCCGGTAGAACATTTGTTACATTTTAAAGATTTAAGCCTTTAACTTTGCACTACAGATTCTCATCTCCAGTATTAAAAGAAATGAAAATCATCAAAAATTAAATAATACTATTACATTTTTAAAAAACTGTTTGATTTTTCTTTGGACCACTTTGTATATAACTTGTTTTATGTAATACAATGGGTAATTATCGTTCTATTTTAATACGCTGACTTAAAAAAAAACAGCACCGTCCGATATAAGCAGAAAACAGGAATAGATTGCTTTGTGAACTAAATATAAGCACTAAATGCTGTATATCAAAATTATTCAACCAATTCGTACTTTTTTATCAAATAAACGGATGTCATCCGACGTTCGTGAAGTTCTTTAACTTGTCTTTTTCACTGATTACAACTTCTTCTTTGCTTTCTGGTGCTGTAATCTCAAATCCTGCACAAGACAACATCTAACCCTTCCCGGCTTTGTTTCCGATTTCAACTGTCGTATAATTAAAAATTTAATACCATCCACAGTAAAACAAAGCGTCACTGCAACTTTTTCTGCAGAGACGTTAACTGTGTTGGAAGTGACAGGCGGCCATTTGAATAACAATAATACATAACATTTTACCATCGTATTCATTCATTCGAATAACGGTGCATTGTGTAAACCCGTCCTGTCCGTGTCATTTCAATTTCTTTTGTTTTGCCGAACGATCGTCCTCGCTGGAGCTCGGGACAACGGAGTAGATTTGAATTTTAATTAAAAAATACTAACCTGTTGTTGGCGTCCTTACTTGTTTATAAATGGTAAACATAAAAGGGAAGTCTAGGAAGTATGAGATTGTCTCGACCTGGATGATAAATGCTTACAATGTTTTCCAAAATTAATCCGCAATTTTTTAGTGTACTGTAACAGTTATATATCAAGGGCGTTAAGTAGACGTTTAAGACCCGTAGAGTCAAGATAATACGTTTAGGGTATTAAACATATTATGATGCATGATATTTAGGTAACCGCTCTGTATTTCTGTTAAATGTATGACAGTCAAATCAACAAAAAATCAATTATTATTGTTTTGACAAAAACTTGATTGTAGGCGTCACGTAAATTTTGAAAGATATTAAACCGGCAACATTGAAAATATAATAAATTTTGTACCATAAACTGAATAAAAACATACATAATAGTAATAGTAATAGTAATAGTAATTTATTATTCCAACAGGAAATATCCCAATTACAGGAATAAACTGATACAAAATTCTAAATAATACATCGAGTAAGTAAGAACATTATACATTACATTATACATAATACAATAACAAAAGCAAAATATATTCTAGAACAAATAGAAAATTTTAAACTAGTTGCGAAGCACATGGCTACAAATTGCACTTATATTATCATTAAAGATATCACAATCCGATGCGAGTCTGTTATAAATACTACACATTAGAAATAACGGAGATTTGGCTAGGACGTTGGTTCGAGGTACACTGCAATAAAACAGTGCTTGATGTCTCAAGTTTGCAGGTGATACCCGAAAGCATATTTTACTTAAAATATCCGAACAGTCAATCCTATGATTCAGGATTTTAAAAAGATATCGAATCAAGGCAATATTGCGTCGTACTTCAAGAGTTTGGAATCCAAAGCGATTTAAGAGATCAGCATGATTAAAACCTATTGGCGGATAAACACGATCTTTCAAAAATGCCAACAATTTTAGAAACTGTCTCTGAACCGATTCTAGTCTTCTATTGTGTACATTGTAAATTGGATTCCATATTATGGAACCATACTCCAACCTAGAGCGAACAAGGGAACAAAATAAAATTTTTAAAGTTTGTACATCTTTAAAGTCCCTACAATTACGATAAATAAAACCATAAGACTGGACAGCACTCAATATTACATTATTGATATGCGGAACAAAAGTGAGTTTCTTGTCAAAGATAATCCCTAAATCTTTCAGTGATTCAACACGGCTAATGACGTAGTCATTAATAGTATAATCATAAGTTACAAAATTGGTCTTACGGGAGAAAGACATAGCCTTGCATTTAGATGAGTTGAGGATAGCTGATTGCGTTTACACCAAACGGACACTTGATCAATATTAAGTTGAAGCAAGTAACAATCTGACAAAGAATTAATTACTGTATACAGCTTAAAGTCATCAGAAAATACCAATAACCACAAGATACCATATCAGGAAGATCGTTAATAAAGAAAAGAAACAGCAGGGGTCCCAAATTCGAACCTTGGGGTACCCCTGACGAGGGATAAAATGAACAAGATGTAAAGTTTGAGTATCTGACTTGAAACTGTCTATTCGTTAGATATGATTCAAAAAGTGTAGTTAATGAATCAGAAAAACCAAAGTGATGTAACTTTTCCAGTAATATGTAGTGATTAATTTGGTCAAAAGCCTTTTGAAAGTCAGTAAAAATTACATCGACTTGACCTCCACCATCTAAAATTTCAGAAATATACTGCGAAAAAACAGCAAGATTCGAAATTGTTGATCTTCCGTGCATAAATCCATGTTGTTTTATGGATATTAACTGGTTAGTTACCCGATAGATTTCACTGTACAATGTGGCTTCAAAGATTATCGAAAAATTGCATAGCAAAGAGATGGCTCTATAATTAGTTACGTCGCTTCGATTGCCCTTTTTGAGAATAGGACACACATATGCCTTTTTCCAAAGAGAGGGAAAAGTAGAGTGTTTTAATATACAATTAAAAAGAATACACAATGGTTCAACCAAAGCATAGGCGCAGTCCTTGACGATAAAACCTGGAATACATAATACATAATAATTGCTTAAAACAGATAAAAATGTTTGGCATAGCCTCAATGCAGATGTACTTACCTAAATAACCATATTATAGAGACAAAAATAGATTATGAATTAAGCTATCGGAAATAAAATACATACGGGAAAGTAAATCTTTAGACAAGTTTGTAGAAAAAAGTCGTATATTATGATTATCATATCTGGAACTAGAGCAGTATTTAACTAAGAGCGTATGGACTTTGTACGCTTACTGAAACTACAAAACTAATCAAGCCCCTATTCACGTGATATAATTATCCTTCACCTCATTAAAATTGAAACTTATCCTTCAATTTCGTAAAATTACGTTGCTGAAAATTAACTCTAATATACGGGATGAAATGTAGACCATTTATATGAAGGTAGCTTGCCAAGGAGTCTGGCATCATCTTCGTCGAGTAATTGAAACATTTAGTTTCTGTTTCTCGAAATAAGATCAACAAGTTGCCTCAGTTCGTCGCTGGTAGCCTGGGCATTCATTTCCGTCCCTTTATTAGCTTAAATACTAATTATTTATGACCTCTGGGTGTTCCTGAGGACTGTGTAATTTTTCGCTGAAGTATCTTGGTGTTTCTTAGGTAAAGGTAAAAAATACAGAAGCGTGTTCTGTGGCCAAAAATAAGGGTTTTTTGTTACATAAATACAAATTTTTTCAGTTTTTAATTTTTCATTTCTAAGCCGCTTGAGATAATTTAACCAAATTTGGTGTGCATATTTAATATGGCAGTAGGCAAGAAACAAAAAATTACCAAGTTTAAAAACTTAGCAGTGGCGGCGATGTAGGTATCTATATCATTATTTGCAAAAAAATTGTATTGTCTTGTATGCACTTGGTCAAATAAATTAATTTTGTTGTTAATCGGTTTGGAATACAAAGAAGTGTAAAGGAACAAAAAGTGAAGATAATACAAAGGCGCATATGATGAACTATTTCATTTATAATATTATACAGGGTGATATTTTTTTTGGCAAATAATGATCGATGATACCCACACCTCCCCCACCGTAGGTGGACAAAGGCTGTCCTAAGACTCCACTTTTAGATAACAAATAACCCTTGTTTTTGGTCACACAATATGTTCCTGGAATTTGACCTCTACATTATTAGTGATATTGTATTTAAATTGATATTTCATATTTTAGTATGTTTTATTCTTTCAAATTATAAGTTTTTTCTATGTTCACAGATTCATTTTTAAATTAAAAGACACAAACTGCCACTATCTCCGTTGATTGAGGAATTTCATGTAATATTTCGCGCTAGATCGAAAATGTGTCTTCTCTGGAACAAGGCAATTAAAACAGTTGGGACTCATCCCTCCATAAATTTAAATTTATTCGGGAAAATCTGGATTTAACTTCTAATAATTACTTCTGTAGAATCGTCGGAAACGATTAATTAGTGAATCTAGTTAAACCAGTTAAATCCTGGACCTATTAGATAGTCATTGAAAATCCGAGTTGCAATTAAAATTTCGTTAGGGCCTTAATTTTGCCACATGGGCCTGGATCTGATGATTCACGGGGTGGGTAACCAGGCACTTCCGGAGGGATGAAACTTTGCGGGATAGTGTATCCAAAATTATTGTCAAATCTGGCACAAGGGAAAAAATGAAGCAAACTTTGTAGGCAATTCACCAATACGGAAGTTGCTAAATTTTGTATTGGCTTCCCTTTTATCAACGTAGATAAGTCACAAATTAAAAAATTACATCCATAATAATTAAGGGCAAGTATAATAAAAACAACAAAAAATAAATCATAGTCGAAAGATTCTCATATGGTCGTTAAACTTAAGTTATATCCATATAATTAAAAACAGTTACAAATGGTATCTTATTATTGGAGTTGGATTATTACGAGCTAAACCATTGGCTCAGACACGGTGTGGTCGCAATTCAAAATGAATACGAAACTTTCCGTGCTAATCACACCTGTATACGATAGTTGGATCGTTGCGGAGGCAAGATATCATAGCGCAGATGTCCAACGATCTACACAAACAAATAATAATTTCAGTCTACTTTTAAGCTGCCTTTAAGTGGTATTCATACAATTGCAAACAACATGTAGGAAGAAACGTCATAAACATTGTTAAAAAAACAATGGACGCAAAACACAAGAAAGTGGGAAATGTATCTTACATTCAGATAAATCATCAAAACCATATTAAAGAAATTAATAACGTTGCGACAACAGAACAACTAGTACTGGAGACTCTTCATAAATTTTATATCCATATCAATAATGTATTATGAAACGACTTCTTATCTGACATCTAGTAAAAAATATTTAAAATCAGCTGACCAGATATGGGCTATAATAACAACCACAAAAATGATATTTGGGAGCATTTCCAAATTATCAAATCCGTAATTTAAAATTTCTATCATAACGGCGTAATTTCTATGAAAGTCAGTCAGTAATCAAGATTTGAAAGATTTAGTTAGATACTATCTGGCAAAATTATGAGGTGTTGTTGAATACAATTGACCAACTGCAGAATTGTTGTTCGTCTTTTAGGAGTATCGTTTGATTCATCGCGAATCGCCGCCACGCTTTGTTCACGCCAATGGCTTGTCTCGTAACGATCCTGCTCTACTTATTACCATATTTTTGCATACAATAGGGCGTCCGTAGAAGTAAATCATTGTAACACTTCCTTAACTATCACTATCACTGTACATTTGAGTAATAGATTCTGGTTTATCTCTAATGGGACAGCTATTCAGGCGGCGGCGTAAAAAGCTTTCGGCTTTTTCGAATAAGGAAGTACTTACGGCGAAAGTTGAGGGGTCTTAATCCTAATCTGATCACCGAAAAGAGTCGAGAGACAAGGAAATAAAACTCTGTTAAGTTTTTCATTACATCCGGTTACTGCACAGGAATACTTAACTATCCTTCAGCTTAAGTCAACACTGTACAGGAAATGCAGCAGTCAAAGATAAATTTTCATATTGGAAGACTACTAAATTTGTAATTTCATCACTAAGGTCACTATTGTATTCGCTATACAGGGTATAATAGCATGATATTAAGATATAATAAGAAAAAAAGCATATATATATATATATATATATATATATAATTCTTATAACTATTTTTAGCAAACAATACTTTGCAGTGTACAAAGATATAGCCAGCACGTTTACCAGATTCGATATATATTGACTTTTTCTACTAAAGCAGCCTGCAAACTAACCTGAAATTAGTCAAATTGGACGTGGTGTGATTCAGCTGCAGCTTCAACGAACGCAACTTGCAGTTCCTCGTCTCCCTTGCTATATTTTCAGGGGTTTGCGTGCTTTGGTCTCTTCTACCTCCCGCTACTTGATTGGCCCCGCTACCCCCATTAGCATACGGCAATTGAGTGTGTGAAGCGCTTATCCTCATGCTGCTGCTGGATCTGGAAAAAATACATTTTACTGAAGAAATTGTTAAACATTAATTACATCAGTAATATCACGATGACGTCTTGATGTCGAAAATACCTTGTGAAGCCTTTATTTCTTTTTTCTGTGCGTACCTTTTCATAAAGCCGCTCCACAAAAAATAAACAACACCGCAACCCCGATAAAATTATTTATGTTTAACTTGGGAAAGTACAACAGAAACTCGAGTAGGGAAAAACTCGTACATTTGCCCGCTTTCGTACTCTTATTGTGTTAAAAGTGGCCTGTCACCTATAAATCGGTAAATAAAGTTTTTCTCCGCGTCTCCCACTAGTTCTGTAAATCACGAGGCTAAGATCCGAATCATATCTTTCTTCTGGATACTTCAGACGTCAACCGGAAAGATACACAATCTAGTTAAGAGCTATTAACGCTATTAAAACTGTATGTATGCGTTGAATATAATATTGTTATTCCTAAATAAAGTAATTATGCTGACTGATGGAAATTATAACCTTATAAGACAAATCTGGAATATTATATTATTAGAATACAACAGAACAAACACACTACAAAATACCAAAAATAATAACGATAGCATGATTCGTTTACGTACGTGTTACGTTGTTATCTAATGAAGTTTCAAGGTTAAGGTTATAAGGGAAGCGTGACATTCAACAAAGACTGCAGAGTTCCATATTAGGCTTTAAAATTTGCAGTAACTTTAAATTCAGTTATCGGTTATTAAAAACCATTTATTAGGGCAATATTTTGTAAAATAATTTAATGTCAGTTAAAAATAATGCCCCACTTTCAAAACCTGTATCTGCTTAGAACTGCGAAAAAATGTCTTGCTTTAAAATAGGTTTATGCATATTGCTATAAATTTTCGTAAAAAATGCATAAAGATTTTAGATTTAAACAAGGTAGCATACTCCTTGTTTGGATTGTTGCGCAATTGCGACATAAACTAGTAAATGTCAACACGATTAGACCGTATAGAGTTCCAAGATATAAAGGCATTGAAGGAAATGAAAAAAGCAGATGAACTTGCAAAAATGAATTTGAATTATTTTTTAGTATCCCAATTCAGGCTGTTGGGAAATAGCTTTGACGATTCAAATCACTAGTCTACGAAATGTTGCACACAAGTACTGACCTTTCACCGCTTCCTACGGTCCTCCACATGGCAGATATGGTAGGCGTCCTCTCTTGCTTTTGGGCGAATCTTCCCCCCAGCCTACGAAACTGATCATTCTCTGGATGCTCAGCTGCGAATCTGGCCTTCTTCCTAAGTAGCTGCACTGTAAGAGCATATGTGACCACCATGATGACCATTGGCATGTAGAAAGCTATCAAGGAACCAAAAACGAAAAATGCTCTGTTGTTTATAACGCACGACCCTGGTTTGGGCATAATATTTTCGTGGTTTATTATACCTAGAACCGAAAAAGTCGAGTTAGGTTAAACGCAGTAAAGTTAGGTTGGTGTCGGTTACCTAATACTGTGATTGAGCTAGATACTAGCATGGATAGTAGCCAGACGAGAGCTATCCTGAGGACCACCGTCCTCGTGGTGGTGCTGTGCCTCGTCTTCAGTGGGTTCCTGATCCCCAGGTACCGTCCCAAGCTGATGAAACACATGTGCATTATCGACGCGGAGCAGGCTAGAACGTCGCACGTCACGTATACGTTGCACCACACTATTCCAAACGGCCAGTTCCCTGAAACAAGACACTCATTCAGCACATTATATCGTGAGGATATAAAAATTATGTTCAGTATGAGATACGAAGTATAGAGTTTTGTATTACAAATCATGTGTTTGAAATTACCGATCGATTTTGTTCTCCTAAGCGTATGCATGGAGCATTAAATTGTTATAGGTACATCAAGGTTGCCTTGGCAGAATTAATTACTTTGCTGGCGTACCCATAACATTATCAATATTGTGCTAAAATATAGTTAGGGGCTATATAGCTTATGCATGTATGAACAAGATGACTTTGCAGCTTCATGTCATAACCTGCAGTAGAGATGATATAATTCAAAATATAACTCGACGCAATTAAATTTAATTTAATTGGAAACAAATGATTACCTGTCGGTTGGAAAGTTTGTTCAACTTAATATTAATGCTTCAAAAATAGATGAAACAAAAATAAACTATGGCGTGGAGAATACTCAATCAAAAGTGTATCCAGTTCTAATTTAATATTTACTGAATCTTTCGATTAACAATTTTATATTTATCAAATATATACCTTTGTGACGCTTATTATACATAGTGATTTGCATATACATAAGTTTGCTTTTTGATATTCATTTACTGAAATCTTCTGGTAAATATCAAAGAGCAATCTTTTAATTGTAGCCTGGTCTGATTTTGTACAAAACACCATGTACAATAAGTGTCAGCGAAAATTTGAGTAGTGTATAGACTTCTTTTATTGATACACAAACTTCCTGAAAATGTATAACAATGCTTTTCTTTCAGACAGATTTTTTATTACTTATTTTTGTTTATAAAAATTGAAAACAGTTTTAATTGAGGTTTACATTAACATCAATAACTACATATTGTTAAAATTTATGGTACAATTAGTTAAATTACTAATAGAAATCCCCCCTGAAGAAATATTGGCTCTGCTGGTGGAGATGAGTTCCTGTGTGTTATTTTTCAAATTCGTGGTCGTTGGTGAAATACTTGTGGTAGAAACAACATTTTCAAAAATAAGACAACGTTTTTTGGTACTTGAAGTAGTACTTTCTCCCGTAATTATTTGGGTGGCTACCTTATATTTTTTAGCAATACAATCATCTAAGTACCCTTCTGCTACTGCGTTTGTTCACCACCCCCATGTCTTTTTAGAGTAATAATATTACTTCCAACATTGACTAATAAGGTAGCTGAAGTACGGCGGAAACTGTGTCTAGTATAGCGTTTTGAATCATCCAAATTTAAAAATATTGCTATTCTGTATGGAATTTTGCCAATTGTGTTTCTGCCAATTACCTGGTTTGTACATTTCTCTTTAGCATAAGTTACAAAAAATCTAGAATTACATGTTTTAGGGGACCTACAGTCCATATATTTTCCATACATATCTAAGACACATACTTCGCTTACAATCTCATTTGTCATTGTAAATGACCTTTTTGATATTAGTTTTTGAGTCAGGGATTTGCACCACCAAAATATCGTATTTATCACTGATATCCTCAAGTACCATATTAACTAATTCATCGCTACGGCATGCCCCACCAATTCCAAATATAAGCACGATCTGAAAAAGAAAAAATGAACTTATGACAACAGCCTAAAATGTTACTTAATAATTGTCATTTTCTATATACTTTCTAACAAAAAATGCTCCGTTACGTTTTTATTTATTATTCAACAATAACGATCAATCTTACCTTCATCTGGAGCTTCTGTAATAAACTTGTTGATATCCTTCCTTGAAGAAGTATTGGCTCTCTTGGCTTTATATCCAGCAGATTTCTTTTTTAAAAAGCTAGTAATTTAGGAATCTTAATGTCGTTATTGTATTTAATTTGGAGTGTAGATCGCGACATGCCGTATTTGCTCCATAATGTTGAAGACTTTAAATCGGCGCATTTCTTGGAAAAGTAAAATAGGATCAATTCTTCACATATTTTTCTTATTTGCCTAGTCTCCATCCAACATTTAAATAGCTGGTACTCATTTTCACATTCTTCACGAGACTTTAACGGTAATAGATTTAACGAAACCACGTTTGCTTCTTCCAGAATATCTTGAGGAACTTCATCTTCACATTCGGAATACATTATTATAAACTTTTGGGAAGTTTGTTTATTTTGTAAACAAGAAGCAACCTTAGCAACGTTCCATGTACTTTGATTTTTAACAATATTTACATTTTGACATATTTGATTGTCATACATAAGAAAATATAATAAAATATATATAAAACCAATGTAAAACACTGTGAATGGTCGTAGAAAAAATCATATGTATTACACAGGAGAAGTGCCATTTGCTCCCATGTCATCAAACTATCCGCGAGAGGAAATTATGCACTTTGCTTCCTTGTTATACAAGTAGCTATTTTCCACAGTTTGGGTACCTACTTTTTTCACCATTTTGACATTGACACCAACTTCAGATAAAAACGCATTGAAAAATAATAAACCTACAGTAGCAAATACTTTGGGTAAAAAATTAATGGTTATATTTCGTGAGCGAATTCAATGTTTTATGGCGCTTCTGAATTATTTTTTTTCTCGACCAATAGTCTCGACCAAAAAGTGTGATTTTGCGTACTTAATATAAAAATAACTTTTACAGTTTAACAGTTACAATATTTTATTTATCCTAAATGATGCAACATAAGCCAATTTAAAAATGTGTATTATACAGGGTGTTCCTAAATAGGTGTCGCAACGGAAAACTATAAATTCCTCTTAAAAAGAGAAACATTTTTTTTCCCTTCCATTTTTCTCTCCGGGCTTTCGTTTTCGAGATACGCGATGTCAAAACATTAATGTTTCATTGCAAGTTTTTATCAGAAAGTTAGTTACCGGAATGGTTGATCTTTGCGAATTACTGTCGCCCTCGTACGGGAAGACAATCAGA
The DNA here is from genome assembly GCA_025584915.1 of Monochamus saltuarius. Lineage (NCBI taxonomy): Eukaryota > Metazoa > Arthropoda > Insecta > Coleoptera > Cerambycidae > Monochamus > Monochamus saltuarius. Next base: position 45,486,036 of record CM046723.1, read on the forward strand.
TCTGTCACAGCTCGAGCTGGGTTCATCTTTCGCATCATTAACCTCGACCAATCGATGCGTGCCGGTGTTTAAACAAAAGCGAAGAGGCCGCGTTCCGAAACAAAACACAAATACAACCGCGCGGGGGATCCCGAGCCACCTCTCGAACCTCATCGAAGCAGGCATCGCCGTCGCCGACAAAGCACCGCGTGGCACAATGACGCCCGTTTGAAAGGCAGGTACTGTTAATTAAAGCCCTCCCGCCAAATTCCGAAATGATAATGATTTCATTAGGGGAACAATGCGGGCGGCTATTAAGCAAACGCGGATAGATGTAGTCGAAAAACAAAGGCGCGAAAAAATGGGGAAACGTAAATAAAGCAATATGTACGCGTCAGGTCGTCTTGTTAGCCCGTAGACCTCGGAATTGGTAGGGAAATTGCGCGATGTGGATGGATGGCTTCGGGGGATTTTAATGGGGTCGTTGGGGATATAATGGGGTTTATTCATTTTATTGTTGTGTTGGCCGGCAGGCCTATCGAAAATTAGATTCGGTATTTTGGACGCGTAGGAATTGAAAAATGCGGACATGGACAGCAACAAGCTCTCAGAATTCGTTTGTTGAGAAAATTTCACAGAGTCCGCCTACGCTGATGAAAATAGGTCGAAATTTCCATGTTTTGTTATCCTCTTTTACGTAATATTCACTAGTAAATTATAATTTATGTTATACGGGGTGAACTTATCTAAAACAATTTGGGAATAGATGCGTCATGAAAGATGGAGTCAATATAGTAAAAAAAGATTGCAAAATCCTTATATATATATATATATATATGTTAGTTCGTAGGCTTCCGCGGGTGTTATATGTGGTTGTAAAATTTCTCCGGGTTCCTTTCCGCGATGAATATGCATGGTCCTCAAAAGAACCATTTGTTTGACAACGTTTCGGTAAAATCTCATTTACCATCTTCAGGTCTTCTGTGCTTCCGTTCCGGTGTGTGGTTTTCTTCGCATGGCTGCGCGTCACGGGTCTTGCGTTTAACGGTGCTGTGGGTTCTTGTGTTCTGCTTGGTCTACTCTCAGCGTTGCGTATCACTGGTTTATTGATCTTCTTGGTTTTCAGGACAGGTTTCCAAGCTGTTGGTAATCTTTGGGTATCGTCACGTGTATTAAGATTTTGATGATGTTTTCAATTTCGATGGCTTCTCTAATTATTCTTTTTCCCTTATGCTCCATTCTTGCTAGTACCTTGGTATTATCGAAATCAATCTGGTGGCCGGTTTCTTTTCGTCATTAGCTCAACATGTAAAAGAAACCGGCCACCAGATTGATTTCGATAATACCAAGGTACTAGCAAGAATGGAGCATAAGGTAAAAAGAATAATTAGAGAAGCCATCGAAATTGAAAAACATCCTCAAAATCTTAATACACGTGACGATACCCAAAGATTACCAACAGCTTGGAAACCTGTCCTGAAACCAAGAAGATCAATAAACCAGTGATACGCAACGCTGAGAGTAGACCAAGCAGAACACAAGAACCCACAGCACCGTTAAACGCAAGACCCGTGACGCGCAACCAAGTAGACAAACATCTTCCAGTAAGCCGAACGTAGTAACGCGAAGCAGAAGTAAGAAGACCTGAAGATGGTAAATGAGATTTTACCGAAACGTTGTCAAACAAATGGTTCTTTTGAGGACCATGCATATTCATCGCGGAAAGGAACCCGGAGAAATTTTACAACCATATATATATATATATATATATATATATATATATACAGGGTGTCTACTTTTATTTGTGTATATATAAATGACATCGAAAACCGCTTCCTCTGATCCTACCACGGCATTTAAAATGGCGATCCAAGACCTGTTATGATTATTTTAATACCCTCGAATTTCAGTAAAAACGTTTAGCGATTTTTTTATTTAAAATCTGTTAGGGTGGTGCTAATAAGAACCCCTGAAAACCCCTATGTGTGAAATTTGAACAAAAACTATACAGAGCGTTTTCTTCTAGACGTTCTTAAAATTTTATATTTGTAAAAATTCGTAAAAATTTTATTTCTTAAAATAGCGCAACAAATATTTTTTTTGATTATCATCGAAAAACGTTACTTTTAATCCTATCATAGTTTTTAAAATGATGATCCAAGCCTTGCTATGATTATTTTTATACCTCTTGAATTCAATAAAAACGTTTAGCGATGTTTTATTTAAAATCTGCTAAGGTGGTGTTACTGAGGTCATCTCAGAACCAGTGTGTGTGAAATTTGAACAAAAAATATACAGCATGTGTTCTTCTACACGTTCTCAAATTTTTATTTTTATAAAACTTTGTAAAAACTTTATTTCCCAAAATAACGCAATAAATATTTGTATGTTTTAAATGACACCAAAAACCCTTTGACATAATTCCATGGCTTAACACTTGATTCATCTAGTGCCTTTCAAATTCAGTATCTTGTTTTGATGGGGGTTGTGATTAATCCTACCTTATCAGATTGTAAATTAAAAATTCACTAAACATTTATATTAAATTTCGGGGGTATAAGAAATTATAACAGGTCTTGGATCGCCATAGTAGCATCAGAACAAGCGGTTTTCGATGCCATTTAAAAGAAAAACAAAAAAATGTTGGATTATCTTGAAGATTAAAGTTTTATGAATTTGTACACACTTGTAAAACTTTGAGAACGTGAAGAGCAAAACACTCTGTATAGCTTTTATTCACACATAGAGGTATTGAGGGACCCTGAGTACCACCACATTATCAGACTTTAAATAAAAAAAATAGCTAAACGTTTTTACTAAATTTCGAGGATATAAAAAAAATCATAGCAGGTCTTGAATCACTATCTTAAATGCCGTGGTAGGGTCAGAGGAAGCATTTAAAATAAAAACAAACAAACAATATTATGTGAAACTAACTACTCTGCAGACTAAAACCCCGACCAGCGTTGAATCTTCTTTGTTATTAGCTTTTGTAACATTTTTTACTGTATTAGTAAGTATTTTAAGCTAATATAGGTAAATCAAATCTCCTACAATTCCTATCAATGAAGTCATATGTATGCTCTCTGATATCAAACATCTAGGTATGCTAATGAACATTTCCATAGACAAAGCTCTATTCAATAATTATCTAAAATAAAAATTAATCTAGCTAAATTTACTAACCTGGTTTAATAAAATATCTGAGTTCACTTTTGAAACTCTGGAGCTCAAAAATTCAACCACAATAGATGAGGTATGTCTTCTTCAGGTGATCTACGTTGAGTCAAATATCTAACTATCAAAATTATTATACTAATAAATTAAAATTATTTGAAATTAAATATCGAAAATGTCAAAAGTGTTTTTAACCTGCCAATAAATTTTAAATTGAACATGAAAATTACCTGCTTAATTAATAAAAAAATATTTACACTTTATGTAATCGTTTATATATTAGGTAATAACAATTAAGAATATATGGGTAGATATTTTGGGTGTAATTCAACACTGGTCGGGGCTTTAGTCAGCAGAGTAGTTAGTTTCACACAATATTGTTTCAAATTTAACAGGTAAGAGAATCGATTGTTTCAATAGTAGATGGATACACTAAGCAGCAAAAAAGTTCTGCCATTTAAAAGAAACATGATGCACCATACCTGGCACCCTCTACTATTGATGTCAAAATTGGAAACAAACTGATTTACAAATTTTATGTAAATATTTGGATTTTTTAAGAAGTTATCTAAAAATATTGAAAAAAGAGTTTTACTTTTACACCCTGCATTTTTTTATTACGGGACTTGGGTCACCTAAGGAATCTGTGGTCTCATATTTGTTACTTCATTTAAAAACACCCTGTATAAGTAAATAACCAGCAATCCATCATGAAATATCGCTAATAATTTTTATCAGTGTATAACAAAATTTAAATTATTTACTCATTAAAATTACATATATTTTGCAATTTCACTCAAAAATTACAATGTGTAAATCAATAGAAATTTGAGTACCGGAAATGTACATAAAATAATATGGAATTTATCCATGTCTGTAATTTTACAGTATACTTATTTCATTTAAAAAATTATTATATAATTTATTTTCTGTGTGACAATTCCTCAACCAGCTCTTTTAATTTCAGCAATTAAACCCGGAGAAAATAAAACAAACTCCCCCACACCTCGACGATTCATCAACTTAGTCAAAATACGCCAACATATCGACCTCTAAGGAGTCCTTAAAGAAACCGCCCGCCCCAGGATGAGACGGCCCCAATAATTGAATTTCTAAATTAACAAGCCTTCACTGGGCGGGTAATTAATTAAAAAAATTTAATTTACATTTAGATTAATTCGCTATTCTATCGCGGCCGCAAATCCCGTTCCTTTGGGCCGAAGTGGGTCTTTATCAGCAACCCAATTCTGGCCAATAATCGTCGTCGGCTACGGAGGATCGTTTCCCTCGATCCTTCATAGCGTGAAAGGAATTTTTATGCGGGACGGCCCGTGGGAAGAAAATTATCACATTGTTACTGAAAGCGAAATAATGCCTTAACAAGTGGGGCATTCCACGCCAACTCAGCAGTCGATCCCACATCACAGATCTGATTCAAAATTGGTACATCGATTAGTACTATCGAAAAAAGGATATTCCCAAATTTTCAGCCCCTAAGACCGCTTCCTGTCATCAGGGGCCCATAGTCATGTTTTCGACCATCATTTTACCTCCAGGGGTCTGAAATCGGTTTTTCGTGTACTGACGCGACATTTTGGTCTAAAACAATGATCAAAAATACATAGGAGATGCCAAATTTCCCGTAGAACACGATGCCACCATCCGTTTTCCGATATCTAGCAAGGGGAGCCCGGAAAACTCGAAAAATCGCGCTTTTGTAAAAAAAATCTGACATCTCAAATACGGTCGCTTCAAACTGGCTGAAAATTTACCAAAAGGCTCCTCGATTATTGCTCTTTCGAATGTTCATATGCCCGTGGTGATCATTATATGTAAAAAAAAAGTTACACGCATTTTACAGGTTTTATATGGGATTTTCTGTAATTTTTTCATTGTAACCGCTCCACTGGCCCTATCCAGTTGGGTAATAATTGGATTTTTTGCTCTCACCAAGCGTCTCTTTTGTCCCCCTGTCTTTACAAACACAGAAATTTCTCTTTCCAGCCAGTATTAGAGAAAACATTATTTATTCAATGATTTATTTCACAATTTTTCGTCAATTTTTTGATTTTTGAGCAAATTTACATTTTCTGCAGCTTCTATTTGTAAAAAATATGAATATAATATAATATAACGAATGAAAATCGCAGTAAGAAACAAGAAAACCCACATTACAATCATTGTTGACACTATACATCTCGATATTATTTTCACTATTTTACATGTAATGTGTATCGAAGTACCTTGACCTCTATATTTTTTTAATTTGCTAATTGTGTGGCCCAGTTTTATGGTGAATTCACCTGCTTTTTCAATAACTACAATCTGAGTTAATATATCAGTGAAGGGTATCGATAGTCTGGTATCCCTCTCTGGCCATTCATATATATTTTTCTTTATCATTTTCAGCAATGAGATCTCACCAGTAAGCTCATTCTCTGAAATTTCGACTATATACCCAACTGACCAATTATATTATCATTGATAACGAAAGTTACAAACATATCCTCTGCCCAGTCAAAGAGATTTTTATTCAGAAGGTCGAATCTGATTGAATGTTCCCGATGAAACTCGTGATTTTGCATGCAACAACTTGTTCAGTAACAGGAACAAAATGATGATATCCCCTTATACCAGGAATAGTCTGGGCATTGTGGGGTACTCGAGCATGTTTGTAAGTTAGACGTGTTTATTGAGCTCCCGTTGTTTATTATATTAGCTCACAGTTAGTGAAGTTTACTTTTCTGTTCTCTGGATTAAGTAAATATATTATCCATCTGTATCATCTGGTGAAGTTTTGTCACTGTAAGTGCATTGGATTTGTTATAATTTATACATCCATCATTGAAGCACGTTTGTCATCGATATAACTGTCTTACCACGTGGATAAAACACTGATCATGCCGCAAACTAGAGGTGATCCAAGGGCTGACAAACTAGCCAACAGCGATGAAGTTCTGGAGGATATGATCAAGAGAGTCTGTTCCTCCGTAGTTCAACAGTTGTCGTCTAAACTGGACGAGGTTGATTCAAAGCTCTTGAGAATGGAGAAAAAATTCAACGACAAACTGAAGAAGTTAGATTCACTTGATAAGATCAGTGAGAAATTAGAGAATCTCACTTTTACTGTTACTAGTTTAAGTAAGTCTGTATCAAGCAACACCGATGTCATTAATCAACTTCAGATTAACGTTGCTACATCTGCACAATCGGCCAGACTCAACTCCTTGCGTTTTTATGGAATCAAAGAAGAGAGGGATGAAAATGTCCTTAACACAATCTCGACATTTATCAATAACGTTCTTAATGTATCTTGTTCTGAGAACGACATTAACTTCGCTTATCGCCTTGGCGGCACACAGGGCTCACGACTTGCTACTCCCCGGCCTATTCTTGTTAATTTTGTTAATTTCTGGAAGCGAGCTGCTGTTTATAATGCTAAAAGGAATCTAAAGAATGTGGCGGTCAGGGTGTCAATCTTTGAAGACCTCACCAAAGAGCGATATGAAGCTTTGAAGATGACTAAAGAAAAGTACGGGAGGGACAAAGCATGGACTTCAAATGGAAATATTTTTTACATTCAAGATGGCAAGAAGTTGAAACTTAGCTTTAACCAGTAGTTTATCATCACGGTAGGAATATCTTTGCCTCTTAGATTTTGTGAAATTCTTTAAATCTTTCTTTTACTATCCTTTTTTTTTCACCTTTTTTTTCTCATTTATTTTATGAACTGATAATGTTATCATTTAAAGATTACAAATACTATAAGAAAGTATCTAATTTCCCTACTTATTAATAAAATAAACGTTTTGTATACTTATGTGATAATTTATATTTTGTTGAGAGTTATTAACGCACAGAAATTTATTTACATCATTATGACCATTAGATGTTAAGTTTAGGCTTCACTACATTTTTACAATTTATTTTTGTACGGGGGCTCATACAGTGCGTTGAAATGCAAACCACGGACAAATTTTCTTTCTGTCACTTTAATTTTAGATCTGTTTGGACTGGTTTTGATTTGTTTTTAGACTTAATTGGTCGGGAAAAGTTTTCTGTGATAGGTATTTCTGAAACCTGGTTGGATAAGAAAACGTTAGATGATAATTTTATTATAGACGGTTATAATTTTTTGAGAAGGGACAGAGATGGAAGGGGTGGTGGTGTTGCCTTTTACATTAATAAATCATTTAAATTTAAAGTACTTACTCCGCCTGTTTGTGATGGGGTTGAGCAGCTGTGGATTTCTCTTAAAATTGGTGGAAAAAATATTTGCCTAGGTACTTTATATAGGTCGCCCCAGGAAACTGTCAGATAGCCTTGATTCATTAGAGAATGTGATAACTTATTTGCTACCAGACTTTGACTTGATTCTCTTTGGTGGTGATCTAAATGTTGACTTTTACTTAACAGTTATGAAAAAACCAAATTATGCAACTTGCTTAATAAATATGGATTACATCAATTGGTTAAGTCACCAACACGTGTTACTGCTTTAACTCAATCACTAATTGATCTTTTAGTTACATCTAATTTAAATTTACATATAAAATCTGAAGTTTTAAATATGGAGGGCATTTCGGATCATCGATTGGTTACTTGCTGCTTAAATATTAATAGCCCTAGACCTTTACCGACTTATAAAACCTATCGTGATTTCTCTCATTTCTGCGGTGATGATTTTGTTCGGGATCTACATTTGATTAATTTTGATTATATTTTTGAATTACAAAGTGTTGATCAAATGGTGGACTACTTCAATGCAAAACTTCTGTCTTTGTTTGATAAGCATGCGCCATATAAAACTGCGAGAATTTCCAAAGCCCCTTGGTTAACTGACAACCTCAGAAGTATGATGCGCTTTAGAGACAAAGCTTACTTGACATATAAAAGAAACAGAACTGACGCTAATTGGGATGCATATAGAGACCTCAGAAATCTTGTCAACTCCGCAATTAAGGCAGAAAAGAGAGGATACTTACACCACAAATTTTCTACTGATCCTAAAACGTTTTGGAAGACCTTGAAATATTTAAATATTCATGACAATCATCCTACACATTGCGCCTCAACAATTGCCAATGCTCATGAATTTAATAATTTTTATCAATGCCCTCCCTAAAGTAACTGTAAATGACAAAGTTGTCGAAAATTTGTATCTAAACAAATTTCAACCTAAGTTCTCACAATTCTTTTACCTTCGTCCAGTCTCCTCTGCAAGGGTAAGCAATGCTATTAATTCGTTAAAATCTAATGCCAAAGGTGCTGATGATATTAACTTGAAAATGTTTGATTTAATTTCTGTTTACTTGATTGAACATATTACTTTTATTATTAATAAATGTATATCTTCTTCAGTGTTTCCTAAATGCTGGAAAGATGCTATTGTTTTTCCCGTTCCTAAGAATTCTAATCCTTCTATCATCTCCCACTTTCGCCCCATTAGTATTCTCTGTACTTTTTCCAAAGTCCTTGAAAAAATTATACATGAGCAACTTACCAGCTATCTAGAAAAGTTCAATGTATTACCTTCCACTCAATCAGGCTTCCGGGAACATCACAGTACTTCTACAGCCCTTTTACACGTGACTGATGAGCTTTACAGAGCTTGTGATGTTAATGAAGCTGCTTGTCTTGTCTTATTGGATTATAGTAAGGCCTTCGACACTATCCATCATGCTACCTTGGTTACTAAACTCAAATATTTTGGTCTGTCCTTACTCTCATCAATTCATATCTATCTGGGAGGCGACAAAAAGTGGCCGTTGATGGGGTATTCTCTGATTTTTCTGATGTTGATAAGGGGGTGCCTCAGGGTAGTATTTTGGGTCCCCTATTGTTTTCTGTTTACACTGCTGACTTCTCCAATTTCATTAAATTTGCAGGCTCTCACCAATATGCTGATGATTTTCAGGTATTTTTAAATTTTCGATTGATAATTTGGCAACTTCCGTGGAAAGCATAAACACTGATTTAAAATCCATTTCAGAGATTTCACAAGCGCATGGACTGATTTTGAATACATCTAAAACACAACTACTTGTTCTTGGTCATCATAAAAACGTCATCACTCAAAATCCCGCGTTCACTATTTTATTAAATGGAGTTGTACTTGTTCCTACTAATTCTTGTAAAAACCTTGGGGTTCTTTTCGATAGGGATCTCCGATTTTCCGAACATGTTAGCTCGTTAATTCAAACTGAAGCTCCGTACTCTTTACTTTCACCGAGATTCGCTAAGTACCAACATTAAATTAAAATTATGTGACTCACTTATTCTTAGTAGTATCGCTTATTGTGATTCAGTTTACTGGCCGGCTATCATTAATAGGGACAAAGAAAGCCTTCAAAAGATCCAAAATGCTTGCATTAGATTTTCTTACGGTCTTAGAAAATATGATCACATTAGTTCTAAGTTCAATGAATCCAAATGGTTAAATCTCAATGAGCGTTATTATTTGCATCTGTCTAGTCTAATTTATAAAATTAACATTCATAAGACCCCCAAATATCTTTTTAATAAGCTTTTAAAGAATAGCGATGTACACAGTTGTTCTACTCGTCACAAAGATTTATACGTAGTTCCTAAACACCGCACCGCTTTATTTCAAAGATCTTTCTCTTATAATGCTGCTGTACTTTATAATGAAATACCTTCCAGTATTAAATCATCCAAAACTGTACATGCCTTTAGAGCGCAGGTCAAAGCCAGTCTATTTGCAAAACGCCCTCACTAATGTCTGTCTGTGCCCGAGTATTTAATATAAATATTATATATTTTGTTAATTTGATGCAATCCTTTGGGTGGTTAGGTGGAAGAGCAACTTCGTTGAACCTCGCCATCCATAATATTATTTTGTTGTATCTTTCCTTCTTTTGTAATAAAGTCATTTTATTATTATTATTATTATTAATTTGAGTTGTGGCCCGCTCTTGAGTTAGTTTCTCCTTAGAAACCAAGATAGACTTCAAGTTGGGCAAGCCACGTTGGCAAAAATCGTGCAATTAGATAGAATGCTGATTCATGTATAAGGACATTATGTGTAAAATAGTGAAAATAATATTGAGATGTATAGTGTCAACAATGATTGTAATGTGGGTTTTCTTGTTTCTTACTGCGATTTTCATTCGTTATATTATATTATATTCATATTTTTTTACAAATAATAGAAGTAAGCTGCAGAAAATGTAAATTTGCTCAAAAAATCAAAAAATTGACGAAAAATTGTGAAATAAATCATTGAATAAATAATGTTTTCTCTAATACTGGCTGGAGAGAGAAATTTCTGTGTTTCTAAAGACAGGGGGACAAAAGAGACGCTTGGAGAGAGAAAAAAATCCAATTATTACCCAACTGGATAGGTTATAGTGGAGCCAGTGGAGCGGTTATAATGAAAAAATGACAGAAAATCCCATATAAAACCCGTAAAACGCGTGTAACTTTTTTTTTACATATAATGATCACAACGCGCGTATGAACATTCGAAAGAGCAATAATCGAAGAATCTTTTGCTAAATTTTCAGACAGTTTGAAGCGACCGTATTTGAGTTATCAGATTTTTTATCAAAGCGCGGTTTTTCGCGTTTTCCGGCTCCCCTTGCTAGATATCGGAAAACGGATGGCGGCATCGTGTTCTACGGGAAATTTGGCATCTCCTATGTATTTTTGATCATTTTTTAGACCAAAATGCCGCGTCAGTACACGAAAAACCGATTTCAGACCCCTGGAGGCGAAATGATGGTCGAAAACTTGACTATGGGCCCCTGGTGACAGGAAGCGGTCTTAGGGGCTGAAAATTTGAAATATCCTTTTTCTATAGTACCAATCGTTGTACCAATTTTGAGCCAGATCTGATAGGGTGATGTGGGATCGACTGCTGTGTTCACGTGGAATGCCCCAAGTATGAGCATGAATCTGATGGAAGCTGACCTTTCGAGATACTCCTATGAGATCATTTGTGCTTGAAGTCTGTTAGCCCATTGTTAAAAAAAAACATGAATCTGCTACGTATTTGTTATGCAAATGTTTCCAAAATTTCATTTAATGTTTGATAAGATTTGACCAGCCTTAAGGCTTACAAATGAAAAATAGTAGTTTTCATAAGATAATTTTACAGAGTTAGATATGACTAAGTAAAAAATTTTTAACCACATGCTCAGGAAGGCCTAAAAGACATTTAAAAAAATATTCCAGATATATTTAAAAAATGGGACAAAACCCTTTTTCCCTACGGAAAGTCGGCGTCTATGATAAGCATCGACGGCTTAGATCCATATATAAAACTGTCAACAATATCTACTATACTCGCGACAAGAATTCAGACGACTTACGTCATACGAACAAATGAATAATTTATTATATTTTCATCAAAATATTTAAGAAACTGTAACTGATAGTAATAAAACTATATACTACACCAAAAGTTTGCATTATATATTGCACTAAATTACAAAAAATGATTGTTTTTAATGGTCACGTTCAATATCGAAAATTACGTTGACAATAAAAACAAACGTGTAACGTGAGTCATGACGTAAACGCCTGAATTCTTGACGCGAGTATACCATGCGGTCGTACTTTTGCAGCATTTCTAAATCCAGAAACGACAAATATTAGGGGAGAGTGGGGAAATACCAGTCGGGTGGGTAAATCCGGTCACTCGAAATGTTCTATAATAAACGTACGCAACTCGTTAGATATGTGGCGCCATCTACTATCTATCGGTACAAGTTAAATCTAACAGGGTTCGTTTTCAATGCTACAGTGTAAGACCTGCGTTTTTACAGTGAAGTTAGTACCAAGTTTTATTGTAATATTTTGACGAATTAAAACCAAGGTAAGTACTCAAGTACGTTATTTTTCTGCACGTTGTAACAAGGAATATCTTAAGGAGCAACTTGCCGTTTAGATTCTACTTTTACAGGCGCATAAATGAAGAGAAATAATGTTAGGTTTAGGTTGCCAGATTGCTTTCGGGAAATGCCGATCAAAATACTTGGGGTAATACCAGTCGTGACCGGTATTATCCGACAGGCCTAAGTATGATGTATATTTTATAAAATATTTTAAATTAATATGCTTTATTTTGTACAGATGCTTAGGACTACTAGGAAGAACAGGCAAAAAAGAAAAAAGAAAAAATAGAGAAAGGAAACAAAAAAGACAAAAAAGAAAAAGCCGAAAAAGAAAAGAAATCAAAGGTGACGTTTAAAAATAAAAAGGGTTTTAAGAAAAATTTAAAGAAAATGTTGCAAAGCGATTCATCAGAAGAAGAAAATATAGATGAAAAAACTCTTTGTCAGGATGATAAATTGACTTACGTCATACGAACAAATGAATAATTAATTATATTTTCATCAAAATATTTAAGAAACTGAAACTGAGAGTAATAAAACTATATATTACACAAAAAGTTTGCATTATATATTGCACTAAATTACAAAAATTATTTTAACGTGACCAAATATCGAAAATTACGTTGACAATAAAAACAAACGTGTAACGTGAGTCATGACGTAAACGCCTGAATTCTTGACGCGAGTATACCATGCGGTCGTACTTTTGCAGCATTTCTAAATCCAGAAACGACAAATATTAGGGAGAGTGGGAAATACCAGTCGGGTGGGTAAATCCGGTCACTCGAAATGTTCTATGATAAACGTACGCAACTCGTTAGATATGTGGCGCCATCTACTGTCTATCGGTACAAGTTAAATCTAACAGGGTTCGCTTTCAAGGCTACAGTGTAAGACCTGCGTTTTTACAGTGAAGTTAGTACCTCGTTTTATTGTAATATTTTGACGAATTAAAACCAAGGTAAGTACTCAAGTACGTTATTTTTCTGCACGTTGTAACAAGGAATATCTTAAGGAGCAACTTGCCGTTTAGATTCTACTTTTACAGGCGCATAAATGAAGAGAAATAATTTTAGCTTAGGTTTAGGTTGTCAGATTGCTTTCGGGAAATGCCGTCAAAATAGTTGGGGCAATACCAGTCGTGACCGGTATTATCCGACAGGCCTAAGTAGGATTTATATTTTATAAAATATTTTAAATTAATATGCTTTATTTTGTACAGATGCCTAGGACTACTAGGAAGAACAGGCAAAAAAGAAAAAAGAAAAAATAGAGAAAGGAAACAAAAAAGACAAAAAAGAAAAAGCCGAAAAAGAAACGAAATCAAAATTGACGTTTAAAAATAAAAAGGGTTTTAAGAAAAAGTTAAAGATAATGTTGCAAAGCGATTCATCAGAAGAAGAAAATATAGATGAAAAAACTCTTTGTCAGGATGATAAATTGGATGACCTGGAAAGCGAACATAGCAATGAAATATGTCTTATCTGCGAGGAATTTGGGAGAGATGGTGAGTTGTGGTACTGCTGTATAGTGCGCGGCAAATGGATTCACGAGTTATGTAGTGGTTGGGACACTGCTGAAAACTATATGTGCAATATTTGTTTAAGAAAATAAAACTATTCATGTATTTTTTATTATTTAGTTTTGATGTCGTAGTTTTTAAGTTCCAACCTGTTATTTCTTTATAACTTATAATAAAAAACTTTATTATACCTTTCTATTCAATACTGTTTCTTTATTTTCTGAAAAACATGTCGTCCTAATTATAAAAAGCACTGAAAATTGGCTGACCGGTATTACCCGCAGGGTGGGGGAATACTGGTCAATGTTACGACATTGGTCAGGAGCTAACCACTCTTTTTCAGATTATTATTTTGATTTAAGTGGTAGACCACAGTCTAGTGGATAGATGAGGCTATCTCCTATAAGATTTACATTTGGCAAGAAAGCAATATTTTCTGATTTATATGTGATTTGGCTTAACTGACCGCCATTCCCCCATTCTCCCTAACATTCTTATTAGTAATAATACGTGATAGCTAGGTTACAGTTAATCCAGTTAACTCCACTATTCTGCATTCGTTTTTCATTTTATTACAACCACTCACTACCGATAAACACTTCCCGTAGGTACAGTTAGATAAAATGCCTATTTATTATAACAAAATCGAACTAAAGGAATAGATAATAGAAAACTTTTAATGTACCCGCGGCAGTATTTTCCCATAACCTAGAGAAACAAACCGACGAACTATATTGTGGGAAAATATCTGTACCCGACACATATTTCTTTATTTTATAACTATAAAACTTTTAAAAATTAAAAAAGGTACTAAAAACTGAAGAAGAATACAAAACTACAACGTAAACACATGGTAAACACAGGAATTAAATTATGACGTGACGGGATGGACAGGAAATCTGACTCGCATAGGCGGCGTTAAATAATGATTTAATATAATTTCGAAAAACATTTTTTTTAAATTAGTATAAGACTTATAAACAGTGAAATAAATATATTAGATGATTGTTGTTTCAATTATTAAATATGGACGACGCTTCGTCAAAAATAGAGGCAACATTAAAATGGCCTCTTTTGGAACAAAACTGTTTTATCGATAAATAATTATCAAGATATTCAACTCTTATGAATGTAATAGGTAAATCATTAAGTATTTTCATAAATATATTTAGTCGATATTGGCCTAGATAAATTGACTTGAACTGAGATACATTCTTATAATCCTAGATAAAACTAAATGTTCACATATACATATACTCGAATCAAGAATTCAGACGTCTTACGTCACGGCTGACGTTACACATTTGTTTTTATTGTCAACGTAATTTTCGATATTTAGTCGCATTAAAAACAATCATTTTTTGCAATTTCCCGCAATATATAATGCAAACTTTTAGTGTAGTATATAGTTTTATTACTACCAGTTGCAATTTCTTAAATATTTTGATGAAAATATAACGAATTATTCATTTGTTCGTATGACGTAAGTCGTGTGAATTCTTGTCGCGAGTATACCAATTTGTACTTGAATAAAATCTTATAATCTTTGATAAAATTACACTGTTTTATGCCAGAACCTTCATAAGACCGCTTAGCTTTATCGCGGGCTTATGAATGGTTTTATGTTTCCCGCTAAAGTTCCTAACCTATTTGTTATTGCTTGCGAGAGTTCTTCGTTGTAAATACATTTTACTGAGTATAGTTTCAATACACTCAATGCATAGGCACATTTTTTGTGTTCTTAAATGTGGACAATCTATCTGTATTTATGTTAGTTGGTATGTCTAGCGGTTCATAAATATGAGCAAAAGTATTTTCAATGCATGTGGTAAAACCCTGATGCCAGTATTGACCTTCTCGAATATTAGTACCTAATTAGAGTCCTTGAATCTTGTGGAAAAATCATTGGTCATCTTTTATTTATAATTCTTAATACTTAGACATTTCTGTACATGTTGCATACGAATTTATTAAATCTTAGGTTAAGATATGCATCAGCCCAATCTCTTAAGATATTTCAATTTTATTGAGGTATATTAAAAGCTGATAAGATTTAAAGTATATTTAATATATTTTTTTTAGATTGCCTCTGAAAATAGTTCCGTCGTTGTTGAAAATTGCCCTTAATTTGAACGGTGTTTAATATTTTTATAGGGTACAAGGAGATAAATTTATATATATTTTTTTAAATAACGTCAACAATTTTATTACTGCGTCAAATATAAGTATTTCATTTTAACTGAAGTTAAAAAATAAATATATAAAAAAATTGAAATTGAATTTAAACAAGTTTTATAAAACAATTCAACCCATTTATAATTTTACAAGTTTTTGAAAATAAAAGTGCAATATCGAATTTAATGCTGAGCTAGTTTTTAGGCTGTATATTTGAACGTGATGAATTTTCGACCATTTACACATTGCAATAGCCTAAACAAAACCACATATTTTCAATCCTATCGAGTTTATAGCGTAACTAACAAACAATGATTACGGCTTTGATGCAAATAATGCAGTTAGTTGCAATTGACATGAAATTGTAAAACATGTTACTGAAACAATTAGAAAGAGATGTAATCACTTAACTCCTGTCGACTCAAATTACAGTTTATTGCGTGTTTTGTACAATTTTTCTTTTTTTAATCCATAACTAAAATCCATACATTTTGGAACAGATTATTTGATAAAATTTGGAGTGGATAATTTTCCAAAATATTTTTCTATAGATAAAACATAAAATATATTACAGTTTTCTAAAATATGATGATACTTTATAAATTCCATATCAATTTGACGAATCTTCAGATAATTGGATAAACATTTTTGGAGGGTTAAGAAGTTCATGTGAATCACAAATAAATAGAACGAGTAAAAACAAGTAGTTTATTGTTTTGAATATAATATGTTGTTTGTCTTGCAAAAATATAGTGAAAAATTTAAATAAAATTTTGCACTGTGTAGTTCCCGAAATTTTTCATAAAAAACTGTTATATGATATACAATTATTTTCATGGATAGAATACTTCACTGATGTTTGGCAAAGCTTATTATTACAACTCTGTATAAAAAAAACATAAACGTGCCCTTTTACGAAACAAATCCCTGCCTATTGTCTTCTTGCAATTTGATTACGTCTCTCAAATTCCTTCAGTAAGTGTCTGCAAGATATCACCTTATATACTATTTTATTCATTAACATTAATTACTGAAAGTTGATTCCAATTTTAATTAAACAACTTTTCGACATAATATATATCTTCTTATACGTACTTCAATTGTATTTCACCTTTCCAATGATTTTTAATTATCCTTCAGGCTACTTCATCCGATACCAAAAAGGCAAAATGAAAAAAATTCGATAAAGTGTAATTACCGAATAAATACGAACAAAAAACGTGCTCATTCGGATAGTGACAGTGCAAATTACCTTCTTTGCTGCTTTAATTCGCGTCGATTCATCCTCGTCCGCCCGTGAAAATGATCTATCTAAATTGTATGCCCATAAAAATGAAATAAACTGACACTTAGGATGCTATATTTAACGCGGCGCATTCGCCAAAAATGATAAGTAGCACCATTTCTGAGATAAGTCCTTGCAAACGTTATATTTTATTTATTGTTGTATGTTTGAAGATATTACTTGCATGTACGTTGCAGGTAATATTCCTTGACGCGTTGACCATTTTTTATTATGGAGGTCTTCGCCAATAGCCCTACTATAACCATAAATTAAAAAACTAAATAACAAAAGAACTCCGAATTTTATTTACAATATAAATAATAGAAAAAAATATATGTTTCAGCATCTGATAATTTAAAAAAATGTTCCTATGTGTTTAAAACACTAAAAAATATGAACAAATATAAAAACCAATTTTCAACTACATATCCCATTTACATACAAAACAAAGCCACTTTTACGAAAAATGTTTTAATACTTTCACTTCTTATAAAACAAGTTTATTCGTCGCTTTTAAATTCGCAAATTTATTTATAATGCCTTCATAAAATTGGGAATCGGCGCTAAGACTTTGCAACAGTTTTTTTTCTATAGCCATCAGAGTGGTTAAAGCGCTCTTGTGTCATCGTATTTCTTAAGTAAGTCTTAATGCGCTTAAGGCACGAAAAGTTTCATTCTACTGAAACACTTATTGAAGGAATTGTTAAAACTTCTGAACTTCTAAATTATAAAATTGTTCGTCTCTGTACAAGACATAAAGTTCGGTTTTCAACGTATCTATGTCAAATATATTTGGATACATTTGTAGCAAACAATCAAACGATATTTCCGGAAATTAGTTTGCATATTCGGGATATTTTAAAGCGTTGACCGACTATTCAAAATTTGTCGTTTCTCTACTTCATTACGTATTGAAAAAGGCGTTTCAAATAAAGATTAACACAATATCGTGAGAGGGATTCATTATTATAAATAACTATCGACGAGCCTATCGATAATATATATTTAAATTAGGTTCCTATTCTATGTTAAATTTAGTCTTACCTTGTAAGGGAGTTGTTTTCCATTTCTTTAAATTAATTCTACCTGCCTTGCCTTAAAACTTTACCACCGCGCTTACCAACTAATCTTCAGAATATTTAAGAAGTCACATTCAACTAATCAACCACTAACACTAACCATTGGAAACTCAAAATACATAAATAAAAGTATTAACACTTGAACAATCGATTAATCGCGTCACACACGTAAATAATCTACAGTTCACTACGGTCACTAGTCACTATCACATCGTCCATTTACCGTTGAACTAAACACTTGAGGCGCCAGAAATGTGGCCTCAGTTTCGAGCGGACATGGAGCGTAAAACATCGACTTTAACCGTCTCGCATGGTGGGGTAAGCATAACGTATAGACATGTGCGACACAATTTGAGATTTGCAAAATTCGTCCTCACTGTGGTAGGATTGGTGGGTAACCCGGACTCCCCACGCGGGTAGAAACAGAAGTGGCGGGATATTAAAATGTAAACCAGAGGTACGTTATAATATACGAGGGCTAAGATTGAAGCAATTATTTTATTTCTTTACATTGATTTTTGATAAATGTAGTAGGCAATCGGATTGGAAATTATGGGGTATTAAAATATACAATGAAAGCCAAATTTTACAGTGAGGCCCGGCCTCACTTGCTTCATACGACGAGCCGCCACTGGACGTTGTCAAATACTTAAAGAGATATGTAAGTGAAATGAATATATACAGGGTATTTCTTAAGTGCCTAATAACGTGATTACACGAGACACTCAAGAACCAGGTCAACCGTGACCACCGACATCACCCGATATGAACCCTATTGATTTTTTTGGTTGGAGACGATATTATTTTACAAGGTTCAAACTTAATCTGAGGAGCATTTACATCAACAAATTATAGCTGGTTGTAATGTGATAACAACTATTAATTAATTATTTTGTTATTATTTTAATTAATATAATGAGTATCGTAAAAATGCACTTGATCAAATAAATCATTATTTGAATAGTGCGATTGGCGGCAAAATATGTCTTTAATTCAGCAATGTTTCTTAACGGCGCCGTATTCTTAAAATAATGTTCTCCACAAATACTAATAATTTTTGACGTTCAAGAATTGAATAATATAGAGCTCAGCAAGTAACAGGAGTGATTTTTCATGTCACCTGCGAAAATACAAAGATTCCGAAGTAAAACGAATACATCACGACAGAAAGTGGTCTAACCAAAAAATATTTAGGTTACAGAAATCTTTCAATAATAGGTATTTTTTAAAATTTAACTGTAGATGTAAATATTGTTATAACATAAAATTACATAGTTCTGCATATACGACTGTTTGCTTTTGTTTGTATGTGAAAATAATTGTTAAAATGTGGTTAGAATAGCAAAACGCGTTTTAAAAGTTATAATATTATCTGAGAAGAATTTAAATAGTAAAATTGTATAAACGAAACAACAAGAATTTTATTTTTGATGTTACTTTTGTTGTACGTGTTTTATCTTCCGAGATTTCTCTACCTAAAAACACCAAATTTGATCATTTTGCGGCGAGAAATACGACAACCTTAAAACCTTATTTTCCTCTTTCTAAGATTATATCAACCCTATAAACACAAGGGACTTAGGTTTTTGTTATTTTTTTTAATTTTAAAAATATGGCATCTTAGACCACAAGCCTAATTACAAGTTCTTAATTTTCCGCTACTCATTAAAAAAACACACTTATTTTGGAAACCCCTATATGTTTTACTTTATAAAACTAAGTTTTTTGACCAAAACCATCCCTTATCTGTCGCATAATACTCTGTATTTTAACCCATAGCTTCTTATCTCCGATTTTCGTTTATAGATGCCATCAGAGCAGCATCGAGGTGTCAATCTCAGCCAAACTTTTAAGTGGGCCAGGCTCGAGTTCGGCCGCGCACGTCGACGTCGCGTTTAGGGGGTGTGAAACAACCGAGTAGCAATAAATTATGTCGGGGTGCGATGTCTGGCCGGGCCTACAAAAACAAAAATGCGCCCCGGCAGACGAGAGGGGCTAATACGTCACTCTTCGACAGGCGAAAAATGTCGCAAATTGTAAGTTTTCATGCAATGGGACACCCGTCGTTTGTCACCAGACTGCGTGATGGGTCGACGTCGAGGGGAAATGATGAGAGCGATTTCTATGTTGTCGATTGTTTTAATCTTCGTCTGCTAAATCGCGTCGCCTTTGTAATTTATTTATTTAAAATATCTAACGGGATAAAACCCATTAGCAGGATAAGTTTCATAAGAATACAATAACAATAATAGTAAAAGGTAATACACCTGAGTTAATAAACATAAACATAACAAACTAAAATAATCATAAGAATGTACAAATAAATATAGTGTGAGTTAGTTTTTTTGTAGACAAAATTTAAGTCAACCGGTATCAATCTCTCACATTGACCGAAACCAGCATTATTCCACCCTACCATACCCGCAGAGAGGGTACCACCACTGACCGATGAATGCTTAGATTTTTTTCATATTTGGGGGATACTGCCTATTAATTAAGGGGCATAAAACAAGCGATAAGAATGTTTAAAAACTTGCACCGTGATGGAGTGGAGGGGGTGCTCAATCTTTTTCTTAAACAGAACTTTTACGTCAATAACTATTTAAAAAAAAAACTGTTATTTTCATTTACTACATACAGTATACCAAAAATAATATCCCTTCTTTTGTTTCGATATTCTTGTGCGCTTCCGAATTATTTTGATTAACAATTGTTATTAAATCTACAATTATTGTTAATTAAATATTGTTCTAAATTAAAAAAATTTCTGCATAAACATTAACATCAATGTTCATTCAATGTTATTTTTTTTGTAATTTAGTTGCAGTACATTAGTGTTTACGCAGTACAAAATAAATAAGGATTGTCAAAATTTGTGTACTAAACAGATTTCAACTTATAAAAGTCTTGTATTTGAGTATGGGTGATATAACAAATAATTATTTTGAGTACATGGGAAAGCGATACAGAATAAGAGATTTCGGCATTTTAGAATCCTTAACAAACCATGCGTAGGTAGATTTTGTTGAAAGAATTAAATATTTAGCAAATAATAGATAATAAATAAATTACTTTAGTACCACATCAAATAATAAAAATCAAAATAACCACCGCACAGGAATTTCGAAACAGAAGAAGGGACATTATGTTTGGTAAACTTATGTAGATATGAAAATAACAGTTTTTTTTTTAAATAGTCATTGGCGCAGACGTTCTATTTAAGAAAGGTGTTGAACACCCCCTCCACTCCACCACTGTGCAAGTTTTTAAACATTCTTATCGCTTGTTTTATGCCCCTTAAATAGTAAGCATTATCTCTCAAATATGAAAAAATCTAAGCATTTCTGTATAAGTTATTTAGAAAATTCGAGAACAAAAAATTATATTCAACACCCTGTATCTCGAAAACAAAGCCTTCTACGACATATGTTTTTCTCCTTAAAAGCATGTGTTCTATCTTCTGTAAAGGTTGTTTACAAAAAACTGACTCAGCCTGTATACAATTTTGTGGAAAAATAAAAGCTAATAAAAAATGCAAAATAATTAAACTCGTGTATATAGGGCACATTACAAACATGTACTATGTATAAATAAAATAAACTACGAAATGTTCACATTAAAAGCAAATACCAAACATAAATTCAGAAGCTAAAAACTTTTTTATGTCTGTAATTGTACAGGCAACAAACATATCTAAAGGCAACTCTATTAGTGAGTGACTTTGTAATGTGGTATATAGGAGATTGCTTAATTTTTTTTATTTTTTTTGATAAGTTCTTAATCAACTTGTATATGTATGTATTTCAAAATGATAGTATCAGATTGTAAAATATATTACGTATATATTTCAGAGCATAGCTGAATTCCTCATTCGATATGAGAACGTTTATAATAATTTTTCTTAATAAGGTAGTTAATGTCTCACGGGTCATATTCCACTCCGTTGTACACTGCAGGGAACTCTAGATAATGGAAATTTGTTGAGGTTAGTCCGTTCATAAAAGCTGTTATAGTAAATAACGGCACAATGTTGTTATTTATTTTTTAATAAAAGTTAAGGTTTGCTCCGAGTAATACATTCAGTATAAAGAGCTATTATTATTTCCCTAAATAATTTTTTTTTACCGCAACGTTCTTGGTATCATCGGTCTGTCAACGCTGAACTGATAGGTAGTAGAACCTACCACAAAGGCTGTAGCAAAGCGACTAAAAGTGTAATTGACTAGGTAGTGAATTTATTGTAACAAGCAAAAAATTGATTGAAGGCTTTTCAACTATTTCCAGTACGATTCATTTATATTATCTATTTAGGCTTTATTATGAGTCAAGTTACTTTCCACTCAAAAGGCAGTAACGAGTTCTCTAATAGATTTTTCTAGTCTGTTCCCACTTGAAGGAAAATCTATCAATGATAGCTCTCAGTGAATGAAACGAAAGCTTCTAAAAATACACCGTAGCAATTGATTTCTTTCAGTTAGTTCTATGTTTACCTTTCGTGTGCCTGCTTTCATTCAGAAATATCCTATACCATAATTCTTGCTTTGTGTACACTATCGAATCAAATAACTTTAAAAGTTATTAATAAATAAATGGTTACCTAGGCAAAGAAAGCAGAGGCATTAATATCACTGCAGTCTATATTTAGTGTCTATTTACTTTTAAAAGTCTAATATATTTAATACAAAGGATGCCAATACGTTTAATAATTATTATAATAACAAATAAAAGGCAATTAAAACACGAATGGAATACAACGTTTTATCCATAGTCACGTCAAAATCATATTTGTGGAGTCAGAAATATTGAAATTTAATAAAAAATATTTGTATGACTTATGATATTTCTTAATACTCAATGAAACGTGGTAGGCTACTGGTTGCTATGGTATACGTTGTTTATTATCATTTATTTAATAAGCAGTTATATCTTTATTTGGTAAAACTGAAAGAAAGCAATTGTGTTTCTGTGGCTGTTATCGAAGTAGCTCAATAAGCAATTATCCATTTATTGCCAACGAAAAATTGTTCGCCAAATTTAACGATTGAAGGGAAAACGGAGAGTAAAGACTAGAAATGAAGAAGTCATGCTATCGTAGTTATTGAACTTGAATAAAAAATATGCAGTTTCATCTATGTGGTCGAAGTATTCGATGTTAAAGGCTGCTATAAAGATCTGCAAAATTATAGATATTGGAAAAATATAACAAGCTTACTGCTTATTTGAAGAGTGAATCGAGAGGATACCAAGTAAAGTAAACTGCAGTATTGGAAATAGCACATATTGAAGAATTTTTGACTGGATCCTCAGATAAAGAATATTTAATGATAAAAGTAATATCTCTACCTTTTATGTTGTTAGGTGTATAGTGAACTTTGAATTATTTTAGGTTGCACTAATAATGGGGGTGTTTGATGCTTATGGGTGCTGTGACTTGACAAATTTGAAAATTACTGACGTATAGGACGTTGGCAGTTACCTACTTCTTTCAATACCTGACACCAAGACGAACATTTCACGAAAATTTACAATAATAGAAGAATAACTTTGCGTGAATGCTGTGAAATATACAGAAAAAAATATTTCTCTGCGCCCAATTCGCTTAACACAAGACAGATTCTTTTTAAAATGCATCAATAAAAAAATATTACAAATCCAGAAGCATATGCTGACCATTGTATGAGGGCGCATTTCAACAACGTTATTGGCTAATAAAGGTGCTGATCTTACAACCATTAAACGGCATGGTGGATGGGAGATCTCCTCTGTAGCAGAAAGTTATGTTGAGGAGTTCAAACTCGATATTGCAACGGAAAATTTAAGGAAAATATAGCTAGTCCTTACAAGAAGAGACATCCGTAACTTGCGCAAATTCTTCACAAATTTCGGCAAATGTTATGCGTTCCGAAAATGATGGCAACAATGCTACCAGAGTTGCTATTAACGGAGAAGTTCTAAAACAAAAACTGAAGTGGCTATTACAATAAATGTTAATGTTAATAATAGTTATTTATGCAACAACTACACAAACTAAGTGTTAATTGCGCGCGGCGTGAAATTGTCCAACGAGACCGTCAGGCCGAGTAGGACAATACGTCGAGTGCAATAAACACTTTTTGTACGAGTTGCATACAATATATAGAAGTAGTCGATTATCCCCAAGGGAGTTTACATTAGGGAGAACGTTTTTCATGCAAAAAAAAGATAACATTGAAATTATTTATTGACATTTAAATTAAATGTTACATTTGTACAATTTTCAAAATTAATATTAGAAGGAATATTACTTTCGCTTACATTTACAGTTTTTGTGATTGCGGTAGTAGTGGTACCTACTAAAACCTGATTAGCAATTTTGGTCTTATTTTCAAGAGTTCTCGACATAACCTCAGCGACTGTCGTTAATTTCCAACCAGCATGACGCTTTATTGTCATGATATCCACACCAGCATCTGCCAGTAATATCGCTGAAGATCTTCTTAAGCAGTGACCAGTATAACATGCAGCATCAGGTAATTTTAAATACGAAGCTACTACACTCGGAATTTTTCCCATGGTATTCTTGCCAACTGGCTGCGAACTACATTTTCCTTCTTTGTAGTACAAAAAATGCGCTTATGCTTGACGTGGGGAGGACGAAGGGACAGGTATTTTCGAAACAATTCAAGCATATTTCCCACATCGGTAACCAGAAAGGTTCGTGGAATCTTTGTCTTAGTATTTGGAATTTTTACAATCAAGAAAGAGCCTATATCCTCAATATCATCTACAGTTAAATTGACTAGTTCATCAGTTCGACAAGCTCCGGCAATCCCCAGAATTAATCCAACCTATGAAAAATCAAAATACTTAATAATTGAAATACCTAACAACAAAAGTAATCTTACCTTAATCATTAAGAATTCTTTGTCATCTGCACTTGATAGAAAACGGTCGATTTCACCCTTTGTCACTATTTTCGCTTGATATCCGTCACCGGTTCTTTTAAAAAATGCGATCAGCTTGGGGAATTTGCTTATATCTATGTTGTCGTAAATTATGAAGCATGACTTAACCATAGAATATTGCGCCCATAATGTGGAAGACTTGTAATTCTTTGCATTTTCACTGAAGTATGCCAACAAAACATTCTCGCTGTATACTTGAACATTTTTCTCGGCGCACCACTTTTTGAACCGATTGTAGGCTATATCGTATAAAGATCTTGACTTCTTAGGCAGCAAATTGCTTATTGCAATATTTGCAGCCTCCACAATCTCTTCCGACTCACAATTATTCATTGTGCACTAAACAAATTTAAAACTAAACCAAACTAGAACCTTAATTTGACAATTCTTTTTGTTTGTTTATTTTGTAGGTATGACAATAACTCAACGACTACTAAATAAATGCTCAAATCCGAATACAATAATTCTGGCGCTACTTACTTTATAATCACAAAATATGTATTTTTAAGTTAATGAGACCGTGGAAAAATAGTATAAACCATTTGGGAGAGATGCATTTCTCTCCCTTATGGTATAATGTACTATTCTACGTTCATGCAAAAACCAAAAAATGTTATTTAGATGCCACTAACTCTAGGAAAATGTGACGTCGAATTGAACGTTTATGTTTGTCATGATGACAAAACGCTGTAGTAGAATGACAGATAAATGCAATAAACATTTTATTGCACTAGTGCAAAATGAACCACTTTTTCCACTAAATATAGTCAATAATTTTTGTTTTTTGCATGAACGTAGACAAATAAATAAATAAAATTTGATTTGTTATTGGTTTATTACATTTTTAAATTGTTCTACTACTGAAATAACGTTACTTTATTCCGCTAATGGATAAACTATCACTTTAGACAACTTTTGCATCTTGACGAGTCACCACTAACATCAACCATAAAAAAATTTACACAGGGTTTCATAATAGTGTAGGTTAATTTTAAAACGAATCTTCCTTATAATGTCATGCATTATTCTTGTCTATTTCTGCTACAATGCACTGCACATTTAGTACCAAATGGGCCCCTATATATCATTGTTTTAACTGAAACGTTCCTCATTTCAGTCGACGCACCTGGAGGAAGCACGTCCTTCAAATATTTTATTCAACTAGTCAGTACCAGGAAACGACCAGGAGAAGGATAACGTAATTAACAAGTGGCATATACAGGTTGTTGAAGGTTTGTCTTCTACAGTCTCGTAGGAATACAATTATTATGTGTGTGGTTTTAAAATATATTTTACTTGCATCGTACCTTAAACAGAAAGGAAAATTTTAGCAGCTAATCAGGAATATATCATATTTATCTTCATCGCAATAAGCTTAAAACCGTTACTCACAAAGACGAATTAATTAAAATAGAAATGTCCCTTATTGTCCATTAGGGTCGTCCGAGTATTTTACGACTGCAATTTAATATTAAGGTGCCGTAAAATATATATTTCCTACAGACGCTGTCAATTAAACGGACATTTTTATATTCCTAATAAAAGTAATGTCTCTAAGATTACTAGAGACATAAATCCTGCTACCACATTAGTGCATATATCACCAGTATGGCAATTAAAACTGAATAAAGCGCAAGGTTTATAGTTTTTGCACATCCTATTTGACGCACCTGATGTTAGAAAAACTGTTCAAAATTTGGGCCTGTCTTACTCAGTTTCTATTAACTAAGACAAATGTCAGGAGATCGCGACAGCCATTCAATTTGGTAATGGGTAATTCCATTTGAAATCGTCTGAAAAAAATAAAAATTGTTGCCGACCCATTTTAGATTTTGGTGTAACTTTGAAAAACTCTACTCTAGGTTCGTAAACAACAAAATTTACACGAGTTTGATTTTTACAAGCGCTTGTTTCCGCCTATAAAGACTCTTAAAAATTGCTATTTTTAAGCTTTATTAATTTTTACTGTCAAATTTTTCTGTTTGAAGATATTTGAATGATCAAGACGGAATTCAGAGTGGGAGAGATAATAGTTTCAGTGTAAATGAAGATAATTGGCTCGGACGACCCCTTTGAATAATAGCAGCGTGCTGAAAATGAGAATGTTTTTTAGTCATTTTTCGTGAATTTCAATCGACTTAGCGTCTTAACTGTTGAGAGTTAAAAATTCATGCTCCGCGGGATTTAAGTATACCTATATATATACAAAGCTGTTTACAGGCCTTTTAGGCCCAGAGCTGTGTTATTCTCCTCCACTCCATTCTGTCCTTCGCCTTTCTTTTCCAATCCGTTACATTTAGATCTATTGCCACTGCCTCTCTCCATTGCTTCCTCGGTCTACCTCTTTTTTTCTTGTAGTTAGGTTTACTCCCTACTATTTTCTTAACTGCCCTTTCATCCTCCATACGTTCTAGATGCCCTAGCCACTGCACTCTCCTGGCTTTTACAACTTCGTCTATTGTTGGTGCCTGGTACATTCCATATATTTCCTCATTATTTCTCCTTACATAGCCTTCCTCTGTCCTCTTACCACCTAGAATTCTTCTTAAGATCTTCCTTTCCCACCTTAAAAGGTTTTCTTGACTTCTTATTGAGAACCCAGGTTTCACTACCATACAGCGCTGTCGGTCTCAAAATTGTTTTATACATTCTAAATTTTACTCGTCTGGACAAATTTTTTGATTTCAATAAGTGGTTGACTGCTGCCGAACTTCTGTTTGCTTTTATTATTCTCCTATTTATTTCTTGTTCCTCATCACAGTTAGCTGTTATTAGCGCCCCAAATACACATATTCTTGAACTTCTTCAAACTCCATCTCTCCATGCTCTGTTCTCAATTTAAAATTTGTATCCTTTTTTTGTTCTCCTATTCTCAGCAGCTTACTTTTCTCTTGATTTATCTGCAATCCCACTTTACTTGCTTCCTCCACAAGTTTTCTCGTTACTTCTTCTAATTCCCTACTATCTCTAGCAATAATGGCCACATCATCTGCATAACTTACTATTTGGTGACTTTTAAACAATATGTGTCCTTCTCTGTTCAACTCACTATCTCTTATGACCTTTTCTAGTACTAAATTAAAAAGAAGCGTTGAGAGTGGGTCTCCTTGTCTCAGTCCTGTATCAATAGTAAAGCCTTCCGAACATTCACCTTTTATTCGTACTTTGGCTTTAGTATTTTCTAAGGTCATTTTCAATAGCCTAATCAGTTTAGTTGGTATCCCAAATTGTTCCAGAATTTTACTTAGTTTATTCCTTTTGATCGAATCATATGCTTTCCTGAAGTCCACAAATAAAACCATTGCTTTGATCCCATACTCATAGCATGTAGTCAGCATTTCCTTCACCATGAAGATTTGGTCCGTTGTTGACCTTCCCTTTCTAAAACCTGCTTGATACTCCCCTATTTGCCGTTCTGCTATAGGTTCTATTCTCTGCTTTATTAACGTTGCCATAATTTTATACCCTATATCTAACAATGATATACCCCTGTAGTTTCTGCAGTCCGTTGCATCTCCCTTTTAAGATTGGTATAATCATAGCATCTCTCCAATCTTCAGGCATACATTCTCTTCTCCAGATCATTCGTATCATTTCGTATATTCTTTGTCTTAAATCCTCTCCTGCGTACTTAATGTTCTCTGCTGTTATTCCGTTTTTCCCTGGACTTTTGTTATTCTTTAAAGCTTCTATAATTATATCTATTTCCTTTTTTGTAGGTTCTTCTACTTCCCTTCCTCTTCTCTTCCCGGTATCATCTCCTCGTGCACCTCTTCTTCCCTTACATTCTCTTCATTCAACATATCTGCAAAGTATTGCCTCCATCTTTCTCTCACTTCTGTTTCCTCTCCAATTAGATTGCCACTTTCATCTCTCACATATATTACTTCCTTCTTTATCTTTTTTCCCTTTTTTATCTCTGTAGAAGTTACGTATTTCTTTCCTCTTGTAATGTTGCTCTATTTCCTCTATTTTCTTAACCTGCTCTGCTCTCTTCTTTTGTCTAAACACTTTCTTTGCCTTTTGTCTTTGTTCCCTGTATTTTTCCTTATCTTCCTCTTGTAGTGACTGAAGTGCTTTAATTCTTAGCTTATTTCTCTTCTCCGCCTCTCTTATACACTCTCATCCCACCATCTTTTCCTCCCTGCACACTCTTTTGGTATTACTTTCTCACTTGCTGTTTGTATGACATTTTCGATCTTTATCCACTCTTCATTTATATTTGCTTCCAATATCCGTATGTTTTCTTGCAAACCTTTCCTTACCTCTTCTTCATACTTCTTTGGGTTCTCTCATTTTGTAATGTCGCCATATCTAGTTGTCTTTTTTCCTTTGTAATCCTTTTCTTTTAATAGGTTTTTTTATCTTCAAATCTATCCTTACTAGATAGTGATCCGAGTCTATATCTGCCCCTCTGCATGACCTAACATTTTTTATTAAGCTTCTGTGATTCTCATCTATGCAAACATGATCAATTTGATTCGAATATGCTCCATCCGGAGAGGTCCAGGTCCCCTTATGTATGTCTTTTCTCTTAAAGAATGTGCTCATTATTTTCATTTTTGTTCTTCTGCAAATTAAATCAACCTACGCCCATTGTCATTGCTCTCTAGGTGTTTACTTTCTGTCCCTACTATACTTTCATACATCCTTTCTCTCCTATTTTTGCGTTTGCATCCCCTACCACCATTCTTACTGTGTTTTTATTCAGCTTTCCGTAATTTTCTTCTAGCTTCTCATAAAACTCATCTTTTTCTTCTTCTGTTTTTTCTTCTGTTGGCGCATATATATTTAATATCTCTATGTTTATTTCTTCTCTGATTTTAATCATACATAACCTATCTGAAATTGCTTCAAATTTAGAAATTTTATACCTCAAATTTTTATTTACTAAAAATGCTGTTCCGTATCGCCTTGTTTCGCCTCCGCTCGTAAAGAATAAATAATTTTCTAATTCCCATGTGTCCGTCTCCTTTATATGCGTCTACTGTATCGCTATTATGTCCATTTTGAATCTATTTGCCTCTCTTTCTAGGATTTTTAATGATCCTTCCTCATTTAACCCTCTTACATTCCATGTTCCCATTCTCATTCCTCTTTCTTGATTTGTGTCTTCTTGCTTTCCGTCTTTTTCTGTCTTCCCCTCTCCGTCCTTCTAGCTTCGTTCTGTATTTTTTGCTTTCTGTTCCTGGTTCTATTTATGTCGTTTCCTTTCTCATAACCGTGTCCATTGACAGCGATCTTTCTTGTATGCTAAGTGATAGATCTAGTGTTTTGATTCCTTTTTTCTAGCCTGCTTGCATCATTATTCCACTTCCAAACCTCATTATCAATTACGAGTTTTTGATATCCTACTTTTGCTACCTTTCCTTCCATCCTCACTTCTTTGGCTTTTATTCTTAGTTTCCTTTGAATTTCCCTTTCTTTTGCTCATATCATCGTTAATATAGACTTTGGCAGCTCCTATCTCTTTAATTTACTTTTATTTTTCATTATCCTTATCTTGTCCTCGAAGTTTTTTAATTCTACTAAAAATACATTAACTCCTATTTTCGTTACCCCTTCTGTACCAATCTCCATATGCATTGACTTTCTTATAAACTCTTCTATCTGTCCTTTTAGCTCATTTTGATCTAAATTTTCTACTTTGTAGGCCTTGCACCACTATATTTTTCTTCCTTTTCTCTTTATCTATACTCTCTACTCTTTCTTCTACCTCTCTCATCTTATCCCTAAGCGCCTTATTTTCCTGCCTCATGTCCTCAATCTCTCCTCTGAGTTGTCTTATCTCCTCTCTATATTCTTTCTCTCTCTTCTCACCTCTTTTACTTCCTGTGTTAAGCATTCCAGCATTCGCAGCACCTTTTCCATGTTGTACTCCATATCCCCTTTCTTTACTGGCGAACGTGCTAGTTTTTTGCTGCAACTGAATACCTCCGCTACTTCTTCCATACTTCTTTTTTCTTTCCTCATCTGTTCCACTGGCATCACTTTCGGTTTCTATTTCAATTTCTTCCTTTCTTCGCTCGGGTGTCCTTGTTACCCTTACTGACCACCGGTTTTTCAGTTTTCCTTAACATTTCCGACACTACTGGTTGCCTATCTCACTTGACACCAGTTCGCTAAACTACCCCAGTTATTTCCTTCTGCAATACGTCTTTGCACTACTGGTTGCCTACCTAACGCGCGTGACAAAGCTGTCCTCGTCGACCGATCGGAGACTCTCTGTCAATCTTTGTAAGCAACACTGAACCTTATTGATGACCTACTTTCACTAACCTCCGAAAAATTTCTTTTACTTTTACTCTGTTATTTCCAAATTTTCTTATTCGACTGCTTGCCCCTTTCCTGCACCACCAAAACTCACACTATTTGTATCCCAAAAATAACTCGGCACGGTTCAAATTGGACTTTAATGCCGGAGCACTTTTGCGACACGTACATACACTAACGCGATCGAGACTCCTACTCGTATAGTATACCTATCATAGACAAAATTCAGCCACAAGTTGACCTGAGTAGCCTACTCTTTATACAGGGTGAGTCAGTCATAATGTCATTAATTTTAACCACGTATTCGGGAGGCCTAATAAAGGCAGAAAATCGAAATAAAAAATTTTTACTCGACTTTTAAAAAAATAAACAAATCACCCTATAAAAATCAGTAACACGACGCTCCTGGTGCGCTACGAAATTTTTGATGATGCACCCGACGACAATCTAATGCCGTATCAACATCCATGTCAAATCATGTTTACATACATAATATCGTCTAACACATCAGCGTGTTATTTAAAATTACCTCCATTTAGCACTGTGCATTTCCGGCATTTCTTTCCCCCCAAATTTGTAGATCATGCCACACATTTGGAGGGGGGATGGAGAGAATACAAGCAGTAAGCAGTAGTTTGTTTATTTCGGTCTCACCTCACGTATTTGGCGTAAATTCACAACGCATAATTTTACAAATTCCGAATATGTGGAAATGGTAGTGTTATACGGAGAATGTTTACGAAATGCGACTGACCCTAATTTTATTAATAAAGTGCTGTGGACGGATAAGTGCAGTTTTACTTGAACTGTGAGCTGTAAACAGGTTAGTACCATACTACTTAAAAAACAATAAAATTCTAGGCTAGATGTACGTAACTACAAACTGAATAATTAATTGTACTTACGAGTAATACTAAACATTCATATTTATTTGCAAAACGTAGTGAAAACGTAATATCAAAATTATTATACTGTAATAACCTAACATTCGAAAACATTTATTTATTATCTACATTTGTTTTTATTAACAAATAAATCAATATTTAAGGAAAATTCATTCATGTATCTAGATTTAAAAAAATAGTTTTACTCCTTGTCGTTAAATAACAGTACAAAAACTAGGTTTCGGTCTTGGACAGTTTTCTGTCGATAACACGATGGTTTTTTATTACTTAGTATTTAAACACGAAACACTTTCAGCTTCTCTTAATAATTTACCCATTGGGTATAGGTTTTTTATGTAAAGTACGTAAATGGTTTATTACTCGGTTTATTATTAGACACGTTGGAGTTTTGTTGCAGTTATAACAGCTACATTTGCTCAGAGAAAAATCGACACGGGTGTGAGTGTACGGGTATCGTTTGATTGGGCCGTATTTTCTACCGGAAAACCTGAGTGGACCGCGTTACTTGCAATTTTTAATAGAATTATTAACATTTTAAATTATTGGCTGAAGTTGAACTGAGCAAGAAAAAATTATATTCTAAAATAGTCAGTACAACCGTTTATTTGTGATGTCTAAAACCTAGGTAGATAGGTACTCTATAGAAAAGTATTACAACTTGACAACATCAGGTCGACATCGAGTTGAACTGTGACCTGCAAACGACCAAGGCTGTCAGCGGTCAGTGACAGTCTGAAAAGGGGGTTTAAATAATGATTTGAAAATAAATTTTTTCGGCGTAAATATGCATTTAGATTTTTTTAAATCACGTATTTGCATTATTCGCTATCTCCTCTTAAAATTAATGACATTATGACTGTAGAAGAAAACTTTGCTTGAAGTTTTGAAATTTTTAAAAATCCCAATATTCAGGCTATGAAACGAGCGTGTTGACTGCGAGATAAAAATCTGATACTCACAGAATCTACTGTTCTTACTTTCAAGTTTAAAGGACTACATCACTTGTTTTGTTATTTTCATGTTCCAAATAGGCGGAAACAAGTGCTTGTAAAAATCAAACTCGTGTAAATTTTGTTGTTTGGGACCCTAGAGAAGAGATTTTTAAAGTTACACCAAAATCTAAAATGGGTCGGCTTTGCCAAATAGACGATTTCAAATGGAATGACCCTAATATGAATGGACAAATCAAGCGATCATCGGCAGTCCCTGCCCAAACATTTAGGGAAAGGCGTTGTTGGAAATGATCCAGTTGAATCCCTTGCGGGTTTTCAGATCCTAAACATGAATATTACTTACCCGTTAGCTGTAAATTTGGGATTTTGAGGTCTCTGTTGCAGTAACCATACACAAAATCTATTTGGTAAGAGATAATCCCGTGATATTAATGCTTGGACATGCTGTACATGATACGGATATACTTTAGCTCCGCGTATGATTCGCCACACTATATCCGTAAGAAAGTCTGACAGAAAAAAAAATTTATGAAGTACTGATACTAGTTTTTAGTCATATTGATTACCTAACTGGTAGGTTAAGAAAGATTCCTTTCAAATCTTGGGTATCTTTATATCTCTGATAACGCATTGATTACGTCATTTAACTCCCCTTCGCCTTAACCACTCTGTAGACATATTTTTTATGGATCCTAGCAAGAAGCCTCATAGCCATATTACGCACTTAGTTCTGACAACTTGAATAATGACTTACCTAATTGGGGATGGCGAGAAGTCTCTAGGCCACGTTTTTTCCACTTTTCCTCGTTTGTAAATTAACCTGGACTGCAAACGACTCCCTCCTTGACTTTAATTAGGCAGCCTAATGGATTTTGCACCTCGACCCGCTATATTGCATAGTTTTTATTAGATAACTTGGCTTGGGGCAGCCACAGACGAAGTGGAAATGAGCAAAGCAACTCATTATAAATTACACTTTAAGAAACAGAGAACTGTCACAATAATGAGCAGTTATAAATGACCTTCCTGTAAGTTTTAATAATAATCTTTCATTGTATAGGTATCGGTAAAATCTGTTCTACGGAAAGAGTACACGCAGAGAAAATCTTGGTTAACAAAATAATATTTAACTCCAATAAAAAAAGTGTCATATATACACAACTAAATTTGTAGTTAAGTGAATTAAATATGCCCATTCATTATTAACATATTTATTTGCTTTATACAACAAAATTATTGTTTTAGGTAACAAAATATTTTGTTGGGTTTTTTACCTGCAATAAGGCTAACATAAGAAATATTTTTGTTGAATTAAATAATTATTTTAATAAATTTAATAGTTGGTTGTATATATGACAAATTTTGATGTAAAATTAACCCATAATTGGTTTAGTTAACCTAAATTTAATAAAATCATTTTGTTACTTCAAGAAAATTTAAACTTTAAAATAAACAATAATCTCTTGAAAATTGGATATATTTCTTTGACTCAATTAATATAAATGTTTAGTTTTACAGTTTACAGGGAAGCTTGTTGAAATCAATAAGGAATTTGTTTATAAAACATATATATTTGTCAAATGTATACATATATAAATATGTTATAAGGACTATGCTATAAGATGACAATTATTTAATTATTGCATTAAAGAGTATTGTTGATTAATTTAACAAATATTTTATAATGGAAGATGCAGTTCAGTGCGATTTTTTTAATATAAAATACTGTATAAGATTTAGTTTCTTCATTTCTTTCCGTGTAATTTCTGTAATATAAAGCTTTCCACTTGTTCCCTCTAGATTAGAATTGAAATTTGTGGGAGAGTAAACTGCTATTTCTGGAGCAAACGACTCCACTTTCTGACAAAATTCGCGTCATTAATATGCAACTATTTTAATATTCGCATTCCACAGAGCACATATTTCAGCAGACAACTCCGAGGTGATCTCATTTCCAAAATACTCCTTTTGTAGTGATATATGATCATTTCCTGATTCCCGATTTTTCACCTCCCCACCGTTCTTACAAACGGTTTACATTCAAAGAACTTTTGAAACAAGAGTAAAGACAGTTTGGGTCTGAGCGTTCAACAGATGTGAATATTTTATGATGTGTATTTGTGGTGTCACTGCACTCTTTCTCGTACTGACCACATGTTAAATTGTATTATACTATATAGATATTTTACAAACAACAACAATTTATTAATTTACCTTATACCTATAAAACTTCGTTCTCTACCTAAATTATGTATTGAAATCTAATAGTCACCTGCGAAGTTATATTCCTTGAGTATGCCATATCATTGGGTTATTTGCGATCGCTGAATGATTCTATTTTAGAGATAGGTACAGAATGTTTAAAATTAATGAAACTACGGTTTTTTAAATTTATTTTTAAGTTTCAAAGACAGAGAGAGGAACTGAAGAAACTTGGGGCCATAAGTCTGGAAATGTTCAACTAATTTCAATTGCTACAGCAGCGTGCAAATCAATATATTTGATGCTTAGAGTCAAGTGTCATTGATCTAGCTGAAAAATAACTTACAAGAACTGCTGATAATGGAGATGAAAATGATGATGATTATGATGGTAATAATAATTATGAAGATGAGTACGATGATGAAGATAAAGTCGATGACGATGATGGTAGACGATGTTTATAATAAATATGACTGTAAGGATGACAATTAGGATGAGGACAATGTTTGGTCCAGGGAAGTACACATGGAGAAAGGGGCAAGGGTAAATCTCAGTGTAAATAAGATAAAATCATTAGAAAGTATATATGGTGTAATTTTTCGAACTATAGATCTTGAAAACTACACCATCGTGTGTTAATTCGAGAAAAGTGTAGTTGGATACCGTCCAAAAAAGTCCAGAATTCTAAGGAAAGAAGAAATTGATACATTTTTACAAGAAGGACCTGATAATAGATTTCTGCTAGAAAAGGTTATTCAAATTAATAAATCGATCGATTTAACTAATTTTGGACAACTTTTTAGGTCGTTTTAATAATTGGTGTTTGTGGAGCTGGGTAAAATAAGTATTGGTGAATTAATTCAACACAAAAATTCTTGTACTTGAATATTGAAAAAAAAATTTTTAAGTAGCTAAGCTATCACATGAAAAGGTAGGTAACACTGACAGTTGTCACTGTAACAAATTTTGTTAACATTCAAGGAGCACTTGTAAATTAAATATTCGACATAATGTGTAATGACACATGCAATCGTGAAAACCTGGAAAACGGCTTGAGATATCGAGATCGACCAAGAGTCCCTTTTTTCCGTAAAAATGTTGGCTCTTTTATAGTTTAATTTATAAATTCTATTAACTGTACAGGTAAAAAAAGTATTAGTGAATTAACTCAACACAAAGCACGTACGAGTAGCAAGCGCCCTCTAGGCAATAATAATAATAATAAATTTATTCACGTAAGCCTTTACAGGGTATGAAACGTCACAAAAGAAAGACACAATAATAAATTACACTATACACACTAAATATTAAAATAAAATGTTAGTATTTATCAATTTCCATTAAAAATATAAAATTTCTGCAAGCTATAAAAGCAATGTTGCAATAAAAGGAGCGAAGCTCCTTGCGAAATTTATTTTCATTGTTTAACAGTGTTAATGATTCAGGTAAATGATTAAATATGGCTGCACACAAATAATACGGGCCCTTTTTATAATTGCTTAAGTTGAAATTATTTATACTGACAAGATTTTTCCCTCTTGTACTATGAACATGCACACTATCTCGTCTAGGAAATAGATTACTATTAAATTTAATAAAAAGAACTGCCTCGTATATCAACATAATTGGACGACATGATTGTAATGGTGCCAGTGAAAATATTAATCTGATGATTTTTTTTGAAATATAAAAACTCTCTGAAACTCCGTGCAGGATCCCCAGTAAATTATTAAGTACTTCATGTGAGAATATGCCACAGCAAAATATATATTTAATAGATATTGTTTATCCATACAACTCCTCAAGTTTCTAATTACAAAATATGCTGATTTCATTTTATTTAAAACATGTTCAATATGATTATTCCAGTGCAGATGTTCGTCTATATGTAAACCTAAATATTGTGTATTTGTAACTTTAGTAATGATCGACTCATTTAATTTAATCAACATATTAGAATTTTCACGTCTCTTGTGGAACACTATATATTTGGTCTTGCTGGCATTAATTATAAGTTTGTTATCGGAACACGAAGCATAGCATTGTTTAAGAGTTAAATCAACCTTGTTTTTGCAACTCACTGGGAGATGACGCTGCATTGCTAATTGTGGTATCATCTGCATACAACACCACATTAATACTACTTGTTATAAATTGATCCATATCATTGATAAATAATAGAAAATGTAATGGTGATAACACACTCTCCTGAGGTACCCCAAGGTTGGTCTGACATGACTGGGAATATTGTTGGTCTATTTTCACTGCCATCATACGGTCCGAGAAAAAAGAACTAATCCAATCAATTAACGGATGCCTTATTCCAATGTTATACAGTTTCCTCAAAATATAATCTTTATTAACGCAGTCGAAAGCTCTAGTTAAGTCAAAAAAGAGCGTTAAAACATACATGTTTTTTCAAGTAACTCATAAATGTGATGTACCAAAGAAAAGGCTGCAGTATTTGTAGAATGTTTAGGACGAAAACCATGTTGATTGTTACTTAAAAGATTATACCTGTTAATGAATCTGTAAATACGATTATGAACAATTTTTTCAAATAATTTTGAAAAACACGATAACAAAGTTATAGGTCTATAGTTTTCAACGAGATCAGTTTGTCCTTTTTTAAAGAGTGGTATTATGTTTACCATTTTAAGTTCATTCGGGAAAATTTATTTATTTATTTAATTCTTATTTTTTATCTACAGGATTAACCCAAATGATACAATCGAAAATAAAGATAACAGTTGTTCTAAATAATAAGTTCAACATTTACGATAAATTAAATAATATTATAATCAATATAAATAACTTAAACATAAATTCCACATCGTAAGTACTAATTAATATGCTTCATAAATTTAGTAAGTTGACTCCACGATGCCTCAAAAATATCAAAATTTCTAGGCAACGCATTAATCGCCTTACTAACTTCATTTATAGGAGAATATAATCCAACATTTGTACGAGATTGACGTAGATAGAAAAAATCATCTATTCTGGTGGTATAGTTCGGAACTCTTATATTAAATAATGAAAGTAATTCACTACAATTTATTTTATTATTAAAGAGCTTATGGGCAAATTTTAAATAGGAATTTGAATACTTAGTAGTTGCAGCCTTTCATTATAAACATAATTATTTTTATTAATATTTAGTTTAAAGAGTATAAAATTACATATTTTCTTTTGAACACATTCTAAACGATCTATATAACTAACAAAATATGGATTCCAAACGATACAACAATAGTCTAAAGTTGAACGCACTAGAGAATTATATAAAGCAAAAATAGATGTAACATTAGTGAAATCTCGAGTTTGCCGTTTAATGAAACCACACATTCTAAAACATTTGCTCAAAATATCCTCAATATGAAGGGTGAATTTAAGTTCACAATCAAATTTTACACCTAAATCTTTCACTGTCTTTACTCTTTCTAGTTGACTGTTTTCAATAAAGTAATCCGTCACAAATATTTTTCCTACGAGTAAATGTAATGACTTTACATTTACTATGGTTCAACTGCATATCATGGGATTCGCACCACTTAAGTAATAAATTTAAATCACTTTGAATTGCATCACTATCCTTAGAATCCTTAACACAGAAATAATTTTAAGTCATCTGCAAACATTAAATATCTACATGATATTAAATTGCAAGAGAGGTCATTAATAAAAATAGAAAACAGAATTGGTCCCAGGTGACTACCTTGAGGAACACCAGAAGTTACTTTTATTTCGCGTGAAGAAAATTCTTTAATTTTAACTGTTTGAGTTCTATTTAATAAGTAAGATTTCATCCATAATAACAAATTCC
The DNA here is from genome assembly GCA_025584915.1 of Monochamus saltuarius. Taxonomy (NCBI): domain Eukaryota; kingdom Metazoa; phylum Arthropoda; class Insecta; order Coleoptera; family Cerambycidae; genus Monochamus; species Monochamus saltuarius. The sequence continues at coordinate 45,525,214 of CM046723.1, forward strand.
CGACTAACCCGTATGATTCTAATATACTTAACAATAATTTATGGTTAACTCGATCGAACGCTTTACGAAAATCAGTATAAATTGCATCAACTTGGTAACCATCTTCAATACTTTCAACAATGTAGTTACTAGAAAGTAATAAATTAGTTTCTGTGTTCCGACCGGGGTAAAAACCATGTCGATAGGGTGAACTTAAGCCATTAAAATTTAAACGTAGAGAATCAGTCACTATAGATTCAATACTTTTCCCGCTGTACTAAGACAACAAATTGGCCTAGTTACAAATGTCAGATTTATTATCAGATTTAAACAATGGGAATACGTAACTAGATTTCCATACATCTGGAAAATAGCCCGTATTAATTGAAATTTGGAATAGTATTGACAATGGCCAAGCTAGAGATGGACTACAAAGTTTTAAAAAGTATGGTGGAATTCCATCTGGGCCCATATTAAAACTTTCTTTAAAATGTATTAATGTATTGAAAGCCATGTCAGAATTAATATTAATGTAAGACAGTGTGTTTAAGTATTGATAATTACTAATAAATGCAGGAGGTTTATTATCAGGGAAAGTATAAACTGAAGAAAAAGAATCTGCAAAAGCATTACATATATCGAGACTTGATTGTAGTGTGCGGTTTTTGAAGTACATAACGTTTGGAAAGTATGTGGTTTTTCTCTTAGAATTAATATATTTCCAAAAATGTTTCGAATTATTATTAATATTTTGTCTAAAGCTATTTATTTGTGGCATAGTTTTAGTTTTTCTTTAGTTTTTTTGTTATTACACTTCTGAAAAATAATAGATATTAATTAAATAGTTGCGCCAAACGGAACAGTCAAGGGTTATTTTGAAACTATGTTTGCCTAACCAAAATTCACACTGAAAAACAGATAAGTAAATAACAAAATCACATCACTATCGCGCGATAGTGATGTGATTTTTGCTATTTTTTTACTTATCTGTTTTTCAGTGTGAGATTTTTTGGTTAGGCAAACATAGTTTCAAAATAACCCTTGACTGTTCCGTTTGGCGCAAGGGCTTATTTAATTAATATCTATTATTTTTCAGAAGTGTGGCAAAAACTCAAAAACTAAAGAAAATTATTATTAATATTATTTTGAGTAAGCTGAATAAATCTATTATAATCGTAGTCAATACAATTTTTAGTTTGACTTCTCAATTCTTTATATTTATTAAAAACATCAAGATTTTTAGATTTTTTATACTTATTATACATTTTATTTTTTTGTTTAATTATCTGTTTTGTTTTAGAGCAATACCATACCGGAAAATTACCAGAATTTATATAAGATTTTGGAACAAAATTTTCAAAAGCATCATAAATTAAATAGTAGAAATTAGCCAAATCGAAATTTGCATCAAGTTTAGTGAAAAATTGGTCCCATTCAATAGAACTGAAATAATCATTTAGTTCATTATAATTCGCCTTTATGAAATTAAATCTCCAAGTATTTTTATTTTGCAAGGCAGGAACATAAGAGGAACAAAATAGTTTAATTAAAAGGGATGGATGATGCAAATCAGGTTCAACAATCGAAAAAGTTTGCTCCTTCTACATGCAAATCCTTACTGTTAGAATAAACTAAATCAAGCATAACACCATTATGGTTAAATACATTATTAAACTGATATAAATTCAAAAAATTAAAATTATCACATATTAGAGATTCCCATACAGAATTAATCGAAATGATATTCATTACATGTTTCAGGTTATCACGCTCCCAAAGTATACCGGGCATGTTATAGTCACCAACACAACACAAAGAAGCTTCTGGGCTACGATCCAATATATACTCTATTGATGACAAATGCTCGTAGTAGATATCTAATGGTGAATTTGGAGGAATGTACAGGGCATTGAATATATACTGAACTGCGTTGATATAAACAGATATAAAAATTTCTTCACAATGGTTCTCAGGAACTGTAATTCTAGCAGCAGATAAATTTGATTTTACCGCAATTAACACGCCACCACCACGTGCCTTGGTACTAGTGTCGAATGATCTGTCCTTCCTATATATTACGTAGTCTGAACACAAAATTTCACTATCAAGTATGTCAGGACAAAGCCAAGTTTCAACTAAAACTATAATATCGTAATTGAGACTTAATGATGATTTAAAGACTTCTAAGATTTTTGTTCGAAGACCTCTAACATTCTGATAGCATACGCTGAAATGAAATGAGCCATTTAGTTTTTTGGATGTTTATTGGGTACAATTTTAGGAATGTTGTTAATAAATTTTATTGTTTTGGTATTATCACCATTCTTTTGCAGTTGAAATAATTCTTCTCTAAGACTCTTTAGATTTTCCCGTTGCATTGGTGTCATATCACCTGCAATTCTTATGGCAGAATTTTGTAGTTTTCTTTTATTTTTTAAAATTAGCAAAGCATCATATGAACTTTTTAAACAAACTTTGATGGGACGGGTCTTACCATCAATACGTCTACCTAAACGAAAGGTTTTTATATCAGATGTAGCAATATTAAGATCCTCAAAGACATCTAACACTTCACGAACTTTAACGTTGTCATCGTCCAATCTTTCGCTAAGTACATCTTTAGAAGATTCCGCAACATTAAACAAAATAATATTTTCAGCACGTTTTTGACGCTCTTGAAGTTCAGTAATAAGATCTTCAGAATTAATCCAGGAGGAATTATTAGCATTTGAAGGCGAAGCCTCAGATGCACCATTTTTTTCATTCAATAGAGCCATCAACGTCTTTACTTCATTTTCTAATGAGGCAACCTTCATTGAAATATCACTCAGCTGGGCAATTTGTTTCTTAAGATTATGGCAGTTTATACAATAGTACGATATTTTACGGTCTTTAGCTTTTAAACACTGAATCTCATTCCTAGACAAGCCAGTGCACAATGTATGTGTGGGCTCGTTGCAAAAGTCACAAGATATTTCTTTATCTGTATGTACAATTTGGTTACAAACTTGGCAGGTATTCGGCATTATTAGAATTTTAAGTCCGGTTCTGAATTGAAATAATGGATCAATAAAAATTAATCGGAGAACCAGTACCAAAACACGTTAAACTGATACGCCTTTACAGTTTATACGTTTAAAGGAACATCAGTAATTCACTTCTTATTCTTAGGAGAAAATGTTTAATATATAAAACACTTTACAATCAGTCACTGCAATGTCGTATGTGAAATTTTCAGAAAAATATATAACAAAAATCTTCAATATAACACTTAAAAAGGCGGGTCACAAGAAGAACATTACTAGGCACAACTGCTTTACTTGAATATTCAAATAGTACTCCAGATTGTATTGACAGGTTAATTATATAAGCTAAAGAATGCACTATACTTTGGGAAATATATTTCAAAACTTTAATTGGCAAACTATCGGGTCCACTTGATAATTTATTTTTCATTTGCGATAATTGTTCTTCAATTTCGTCTGGAGTAATATCGTAAAAGAAGAGTGAAGTTACACTTGAATATCTTGAAACTAATGCCAAATATGTATTTCTCGATCCCAAAAACCTAATTATACCAATTTTGAATTCGATATTTTCAACTGTTTTAAAGTTATCATCATTTTTCGAAAACTTATTTTAATTTTCAACACCCTGTAATTCTCCCTACATATTACTTAGGCAAGTTTGGCTCAATATACATATTTTTATGTTTACTATCTCCGGTTGCTCTATGGCCCATAAGTTATGGGACACCCTGTATAAACACGACATTCTTGGTGCGATCCAAGCCTTCATTTGTTATAAGTCAGCTATTTAGCTCCCGCAATCTAATCTGAACTGCATCGCGAGGGTGAAATTGAAAGCCAGCTCACGTTCCTTCCAGTCACCATAAATCTCAGATGTGTCGCCCTTGCGCTGCATCCCTAGTTATATATGTTCAGATAATATGTTTACCGATGGGCCTTGGAGGAGGCGTCGAGGCTGTGTATTTTTGTAAATCGCGTATTTACATCTCTTTGTGATCGACGTGACTCCAGCCATTACCCCACGAGAAAACGCCCAAATGGAAAGCAAATTTAAACGTCGGAGGAGAGCGATTTGCATACGACGTTCGGAGGTGGCGGGCCGTCTTTAGGGTGGATACAGGTATGCGAAAAACGCGGTGAAAGTAGAAGAAAACAAAACTCGGCTTTTGAACTATAACTCGTAACGTATGCTTGTCTTTTTCATATATTTTCAGGTATTAACAATATTGTGTGAAACTAACTACTCAGTGGACAAAAGCCCCAACCTGCGTTGAATTACACCCACAATATCTACCCATATATTCCTTATTATTAGCTTTTGTAACATTTTTTACTGTTTAAGAAAGGTATTTTATTTATTTTAGTAGGTTGTTATGATATTCATTGACAGTTAATCAGTTTGACGTTGTCGATATTTCATTTTGACATTCAATTTCAAATAATTTTAATTTATTGATATAATCATTTTTATAGTTAGATATTTGACTAAAGGAGGCCACCTGATGAAGCGATCCTTTATAAAACGCAGAAATAAGTGAGATCTCAATTATTGTGGTTGAATTTCGAGTTCCCACTCCAGAGGTTAGTAAATATATTAAAATTTTTTAGATAATTATTGTATAGAGCTTTGTCTGTGGATGTTCATTAGCATACCTAGATGTTTGGTATCAGAGAACATACATATGACTTCATTGATAGGAATTGTAGGAGATTTGATACATATTAGCTTAAAATACCTTTCTTAAACAGTAAAAAGTATGCTTGTCTTGTTTTACTTGCTTTGGTATTAAACTTTATTAGTTTTCTTTTCCCTTTCTAGTCATTTCCACTACAGTCTTTCTGGTCTAGAGTTGTTTGAATGTTAACATTACAATATCTTGCTCCATTTATTAATGAGGTTTTCCAGGTTTTCCTCATTCCTGCACTGAATAGTGGTTAGGGCCTACCAACGTAAGTCGTTCCTGGGCGCAAATGCGGCCTGCTTAATAATAATATGCCGCCCCCTCTCCCGCACAAGTCGCCGACTTCTGGGCTAATCCCTGTGATTAGAATGAGGGGTAGAGATATTATTATTATTATTATTATTATTTTTCTTGTACCAAAGCTAAAATGCCACATTTTAATAACCTTCAAATTAAAACATACACGGACAATATTACAATTCAAGAAGCATACCATATTAAATATCTTGGCATATAAATTGATAGAAATTTGAAATGGAATGTTCATATACAATATTTAATTAAGAAAGATATACAATATTTAAATTTAAATAGTTAAAAAATATTTTGGATACTTACCAGTTAAAAATTATCTATCTGTCTCTGGTAGAATATCATATCAAGTATGGCATAACCGGATGGGGAGGTGCCTATGATGTATATATAAAACAGCTTGAAATTATACAAAAATTATTTTAAAAAATATTATTTAAAAAAACTAATACTTACCCAACTAATCAACTTTATAAGGAAAATGGTGTAATGAATATAAGACAAATATATTGTTTTAAAATACTTGAGTCACAGCACAAAAGAAAATGGGAACATGGTTGGACATGAACACGAAACTAGGTTAAGAACAAGAAATACAATTCAGACAATAAAATCTAATAAAACCATAGGACAGAGATACTTTCCTTATCTTGCACCTAGATTATATGCTCAATTACCACAAACTTTGAGGGAACATGATACGGTGCATTTGAGTCGGTTTAAAAAACTATTAAAGATTTGGTTTCAGAATATACCAAGGACTTATTTTCACAAATTTATAAACAACAGCTTGTAGGCTAATCTGTTTTTATTTTATATGCATGTATTTAACTATCTCTCAAATGACAATTTACATCACGGCCTATATTATTCCTTTTCTCAGCATGTGTAATTTGTTGTAAATTGTCAACGATTATATAATTGTTTTTTTTATTTCTTTTTTTTTTTGTTCTCAATGTTTTATTCTTTGTTTTATTATTTTACAAGCATATAATTACTCTGTTGTACTTAAATGTAGTGATCTGTTTTAATTCAATTTTTCTGTGTACTTACAATGCTATTTTGTTTGAATTTAAAATACCTGTCTTGCCGTTAGGAAATATATAGATATGCTCCCACGTACTAGTCTAACGACTTCAGTGGGGTTTTTCATTTATTTCCATACATTGTATTACTATTACTTTTGTTTTTTTTTTGTCCTCTTCTATTTTTGGAAATAAATATTATTATTTTTTTTTCAGTAACACCTTCCGAAGCTCCTACACATTCGGAGATGTTCTGAAGAGTCAAGCAATGACCACTCTCCACTCCGTGGTGTCTGTAATCATTGAGCCCGTAAATCGTGTGTTCTGAGCAGACGTAGTGAACCAAGGATGATTGCCTTCTGCATTCTGCCGGCTAAGATCTTTAAGTCAGAAAGCAACGTATGCCTCATTCCACTCAGGACGCCTATAATTAGCACCACAATCTTAACAAAGTGGTCTGGATACAGCCTGCGGAGCTCGGAGAGAAGATCTCGATACCGACAGGAGATGCATAAGCGTCTCCGGCGCCTGACGGCAGGCCCTGCAGCTGGTATCAGGAACCTCGATACCCAAGACACGACTACGATAGACGAGAGTGTTAATTATACCATCTTGGCAAGCCATTATAAACATTATATAAAAATGAACCCCTCTGTCTCAGAGTTCAGCCCCGCCTCAAAAAAGCGAAGGTCAGTTTTTCAGATAAGCCATTATTATTATTACTATTATTATTATTATTTTGTACATTGAGATACGTAGTTAGAAGCAACGACATATTACTACATTCATTCTGACGGCATAAGAAGTATTCTAGATCGGTTACACTCAAGTGATGCTACTTCTATTTTATATCCTGCTATATTTAACGATCCTAGAATTTGTGAAGATTTAGCATACATACATTTTAATTATTCCCGGATACCTTCAGTTATTCACCGCATTGAAGCAACTGTGGCAGGATCAAGATATTCAATAAATAATGCAGTAAATAATGTTTTTTATTTGCGACTCTTTATTTTCCAGTAGGGACCTGGTGCTGAATGCGTGAAGAAAAAAATTGATACCGTTTTGCAGAACATTCTCGGATTTCTTGACTTAAACATTAAAATGACACACGCCTCCTATGTGTTTTTGTTTATTATGATCCAGTCTAAAAGGGTGGTAATTGATAAGAAATATTATTTTACTCAGAAAGTATTAATTTTTTGGAAAAATTGAAAGAACAAGAAAAGTTTCTAAATTCATAGGTCCATAAAACTGTAATTTTAATTTTGATCCATAGCCATCTAGAAGAAAGTTCTGGCCAAAACATCATGAAGGGTTGTTTGTTTCCTACCACCACTTCGAAGTGAAGGGTGAAAATAAAAATTTATTGCTAAAACGTAGTTCCTTCAGTAAAATACGCGTACCAAATTTCAAAATTTTAGGTTGAATCGTTTTTGAAAAAAAAAAATATAGAAAAGCCCAGGTTTTCCCCCCATAACTTTTACGCCACTGGAAAAATTGCCAGTTGACAGCAAATTCTGAAGCGCCAATGAATTTTACACAGAAATAGTCCTCTTGGTTCATTGCTCTAAAGTCAACCGTTTTCAATAGAAATGACTTTCTATGAACAAAAACAAACATTTTGCTAACTTTTAGAAATGCTTTTGTAATTCAAAAAATAGGTACTTAGTAATAATGTTAATGAAATTTAACAACAGATAGGATTGTAACTTTTTTTATCAATTTGGCAAGTAAATTTTACATCTTCGACTCATGTTTCTTCCTGCCGCTGCGGCATAAACGATGCATATTTTTGTTCATAGAAAGTCATTTTTATTGAAAACGGTTGACTTTGTTGCAATGAACCAAGAGAACTATTTTTGTGTAAAATTCATTGCCGTTTCAGAATTTGCTGTCAAATGTCAATTTTTCCAGTGGCGTAAAAGTTATGGGGAAAACCTTTCCGATACCTTAAAATCTCTACCACTGGCACGTCCAATAAATTTCAGAAGGGTGCCAAAAGTAGCTATTAATAGTGGTAATGTGTTTACAAAAGCTCATTCCTCTAGTTTCAAACGATTTCGAAGATATTGGAAAAACTGAAAAAATTAAAGTTTTGACACCGTGTGTCTCGAAAACGAAAGCCCGGAGAGAAAAATAGGAGAGGAAAAAAATGTTTCTATTTCTAACAGGAATTTACAATTTTCCATTGCAACACTTATTTAGAAATCGCCTGTATAAATACAAACAGTTACAGTTTAAATTTATAAGAATTTTTTAAATTGACAATAAATGAATAGCTAGTTTAATAATTATGATGTATTTTATGCGTGCGGGCAACTCTAACCTTTCCTGACTCAAATTACTTACTAAATGTACAATTTTTCAAAACACTATTAAAAATATTATGATCGATATTGAATTCAATATTTAATTTTTTACTGGACTGGTGCATTCATAAAGAAGATATGACAAAAATGTATATCAAGTGCTGACATTTGACTTGTATGCCCTATTATTTTTTACTATTAGTTTCTCGACATACTGTATATGTTTAAAGCTGGGATTAATGTTCAATTCTTTACATTTTATCATGTTTCCCGTTAGATAAATATGCGCTGCGCCTTTCAACGGTCACTTAAATTTCTCAATGGTTGATTTGTTTATAGAAAATAATGAGATATTACTGATATTGAAATATCACGTTGTGAAATTATTCATTAGGTATATAAGATAAACGACATAATCTGATCTTAATTGATATATCGGCAATGCACATACGAACATATATTTTCGGCTGCATTTTCCCGTTGTTATTTCCTATGAAAATATACGCATTTCGTAACTACTTGTTACGTGTGCTTAATTTTAGATAACCTCTATTTATCATGCAAATATTCAACAATGCTTAGAGCAATTTGACAGGTAAAAGGCAGATGAATTTACAAATTTATCGGGAGCTTATTTATTTATCAGGTAGTATTTACATCGAAATATTATCTGGCTAATGTAGATTCGTGCACGCGTTTTGTAAGACTCTGGCATTATTTTCAATAACATTTACAAATATTTAACGCAAGCAATTACAAAACTGTTTAAACAGCTTCAGGAGGTGGTAAATTATTTATTTTTCTAAACATTAATCTATTATGAAATCATCTTCTAACCATATGTTTTTTACACATTATTCACTCGTCTGCAGAAGATACAATCATCAGTATCTACTCTTGAAACTTTGTGCAAAATATGCACACAGTTATTCAGTTTTTAACTAATAGTGTGTATTCTCTTTTATTGAAGAAAACTATCATTATATGTACCACATTTTATGAAAAAATATAAAGAACTACAACTATAAATTACAATTTAATCATACTATAGTCTGTTTGGAAATGAAAGAGTGATAAAACCCGAGATAAGAACCGGCCATGGGGTGGTAATATTTCGTTTCAGGTAATTATCGGGTAACACTAATGCTAACAAGTAATGGTGTACATTAGTATATTTTACTGGATACATCACAGGGCAGGAGCCAGTGTATTGTGACAGATCAATTCAGTCTTAGAGCTGAATATACGAAGACGTGCTAGTACAGTGGAGTAAAATTCGACTTGTGTTTAGTGACTATTGTGCCAGTGGATATAATATTGTTTGGCTAAAATGTCGAGCTTATCAGATTACGTACCTGCTAAACGCGTGAAAAGATGTGCGCTGTCTCAGAATGAGAAGATTATTATATTATCTTTATAGCACAGAAACGTATTATTCGTATGATCTTTAATATTTAACCTGACTCATCTTGTAGACCTTTATTTTCAAATTATATTACAGTGCCTTGTGTATACATTTTAAATTGTATTTTATTTGTTAAAAGTAACCTCCATAAATTTAATACATTATCATACCACCATACCTATGGAACGCGTCATGCTGATACACTTTGTATACCAGTCCATAGAACCGCAAAATATGAATTCTCGCCAGCATACCAGGGTATCAAATTATTTAACCACCTTCCAAGAGCCCTTAAAGATTTAAATAACTTAAAATTGTTTAAATCCAATTTGAAATCTTTACTAGAAAAAAAATGTTATTATAGCACTAATGAGTTTATGGAAGATAATTTTATGTAGGTAAATTTTGTTGTGTTGTTTGTGTTACTAGTTTGTGTTTGACATGTCCTATACATTGTTTAATGTCCTACAGGATAAATAAAAATTATTATTATTATTATTATTATTATTTTTTTCAGTAAACACCTTCCGAAGCTCCGACACATTCGGAGATGTTCTGAAGAGTCAAGCAATGACCACTCTCCACTTCGTGGAGTCAGTAATCATTGCGCCCGTAAATCGTGTGTTCTGAGCAGACGTAGCGAACCAAGGACGATTGCCTTCTGCATTCTGCCGGCTAAGATCTCTGCCGAATTTCGACAAGTCGGTATGATCTTTAAGTCAGAAAGCAACGTATGTCTCATTCCACCCAGGACGCCTATAATTAGCACCACAATCTTAACAGAGTGGTCTGGATACAGCCTGCGGAGCTCGGAGAGAAGATCTCGATACTTCCTCCGTTTTTCCTCCTCTTTTAGGACGATGTTGTTCTCTGCGTGAGCCGAGAACTTAATCACAAACATCGTCCTAAGGACCATAAGGCAGCACTGGCGTCTCGTCTATCTCATACGAGTGTCGTAAATGATAATACAACACCCGTAAGGCTGAATCGTGTCTTTGGATATACGCTGTGGCCGCATATACCGGACAGGCAGACAGGAGATGCATAAGCGTCTCCGGCGCTTGGCGGCAGGCCCTGCAGCTGGTATCAGGAACCTCGATACCCAAGACACGACTACGATAGACGAGTGTGTTAATTACACCATCTTGGCAAGCCATTATGAATCCCTCGGTCTCAGAGTTCAGCCCCGCTGACCTCAAAAAATCAAAGTTCAGCCGTTCAGAAAAGCCAAGCTACACGAGATGTCGCTACAAGAGAACATTCATTGGATTATCCTTATGTAGCTGCAGAATATGATGCGTTTCTGCAGCTTTAATTTGGGCTTTTAACTGAGCAGGATCCGACTCGGTGACAGAGTCTGGATTTTCCCGCTCAGTATCGAACACGAGACCAAGTTCATCGGCTGCTCTTTTCGCTGCCTTATACACAAACGCTCCTATCCCTGCTGCTTCATGGTCTTGGACCATGCAGAGAAGGGGATCCGAGCTCCTGATGACTTTACAGGCCTCCTCCAAAACCACTCTGCCCTGGAGACACTCCAAACTCAAGAGTCCACGGCCTCCCCGATTTCTTGGGAAGTATAGCCGCGGAACGGACGATCTTGGATGCAAACTCCGATGGAGATGCATCATTTTACGGGTCCCTACATCGCGTTGCCTCAGCTCGTCTTGTGCCCATTTCACTAATCCAAAGGAGTAGAGCAGGATTGGAACGGCAAGCATATTTGTGGCACTCACCTTGATCTTATCCGACAGCTCCGAAGACCAGATCTGCCGGAGGCGGTGCCGATACCTGCCACGGAGAGCGTTTTTCACCGTAGCCATCTCATGAGTGCCCCGCTGTGGGACACCCAAATAGGTGTACGACTCTTCGGCATATAGATGGTGAAAGATACGATGAGCTGGGCGTCCTCTCCGTATGGACCGCATAGTCCTCTCTTGAGATGAACCAGTGCACATTTGTCCAGCCCGAAATCCATCCCAACCGCCTGCGTGTACTCATTACATTATTATTATTATTATTATTATTATTATTATTATTATTATTACTATTACTATTACTATTACTATTACCATTACCATTACCATTACCATTACTATTACTATTAATATTATTATTATTATTATTATTATTATTATTATTATTATTATTATTATTATTATTATTATTATTATTATTATTATTATTATTATTATTATTATTATTATTATTATTATTATTATTATTATTATTATTATTATTATTATTATTATTATTATTATTATTATTATTATTATTATTATTATTATTATTAAACGTATTTAATGCATTGAAACACCAAAATTCTACCAACAGTGTTGACGACATCGTGGAAAAGTGTTCCAAAATGACAGGGATTGGAAAATCGACTATCTACAGACTTTTAAAGGAAACAAAAAATGAACAAGATACTGTAAATCCCCCAAAATTAAATCCAATAAATGATCATCAAGCACGTTTGGTTTTTTACCGCTGGTTTCTACGTCATGATGCTGAAGACCCTCGTTTTCTTGCAAACATTCTTTTTACTGATGAGGCCGGGTTCACAAGAAATGGAGTGTTTAATTTTCACAATACGCATATTTGGGCTGACGAAAATCCTCATGCTCTAATAGAATCTGGACATCAGGCACGTTTTTCATTAAACATTTGGATGGGTATTGTAGGTGACAGGTTTCTAGGTCCTGTTGTTTTACCAAACCGATTAACAGGCGCACCTTACCTCAACTTTCTGCAGAATACACTGTATGAGTTTTTGGAAGAGAGCATTTACACCAAACTTTTCCACATAGATGGGTAGGAAGAGCCGGACCTGTTTTATGGCCTCCAAGATCGCCTGATCTGAACCCTCTAGATTTCTTTGTTTGGGGATATTTGAAGACATTAGTGTATGGTACTCCTGTAAATAGCCTGGAAGAGCTGCAGCTACGGATTAATCAAAAGTGTCAAGAAGTCCAAATCAAGGAGGGTGTTTTCGAAAGAGATCTTTGAGACGAAGATGTCGTGCCTGCTTGGAAATGGACGGAGGGCACTTTGAACATCTTCTGTAATTTTGTTTTTTGTTTGTTAAAAGCTTCCTTTGTCGGTTTATTCCTAATAAAATAAAATGATTGAAAAACGAATACTAGTCCATATCTCCGCAACCGTTACTTTGCGGACCCATGTTTATTAAGACTTTTCTGCTTATTTTGGTTCATACTATTTCCTCTTCAAATATTTTACACTCTTTTTTTAACACCCTGTATAAACTCGAAACAAAGACTGATCCAAAATTCTTAAAAAGACCAAAGGTAATAACTAGCCGAAAACTGAAAAAGTCACTCAAAGATGACCAAAAAAACCACTCAGATAAGATAGCAAACATTTTATTTATTATCTAGAACCATTCGGAAAACAAAAAACGTCAACTTTTAAAAAAAATCTCGATATTTGTGAACTTCCTTAACTTTCGTGGAGCAGTTTATCTAAGTATCCGAACAAAAAGGCTCAAAACTAATTTCGTAGCAGGTACATTCAGTGTACATACCTGTCGGCTCGTGATTTATTACATTTTTTGCGGCTGCGATAGTGATACAAAAAAATTAATAGCCGCTTTGCTCCATTTTCTCGACGCAAAATAAGTTATTGAAAAAAAAAAAATTTAGACGTGTCAAAGCCAAATTAAAGTAACTGGGTCAAGCGACTTATGAAAAATTGGTTTTTAATGCCTGCCCCATTTTCCGGCATCCCGGTAAAAGTTATTTAATACGGGATAGGGAAACGTGCTGAATACCGATAATTAATAGGGTGTTAAAAATAAACAGTTACACTTCATTTTCTTTTAAGAAAATGCCTTGTGAAGATTTGCGGTCTTTACATTTGGATTTGCTATTGCCTGTGTTGAAATCCTTTAAAAAAAATGCAACAAATGGTTACAACTTTTAAAGTTAGTAAAGCTCTTAGAAAAATAGAAAAAACACACGATCGTCAATTTTGTAAACAATTTTAAACTTCTCATGGGTAAGGATATTTAGGAACGACGAAGAGGTAACAGATGAAAGTGCGGAAAAGGTCTAGTGTATTTCTGCAAGAAGCAAAAAGCTGTGAATGGTAATCACGAGTTTCTCTTCAATACAGTGGCGGCTCCTCAGGTGATGCACCGATTCATTTTAAAAAAATCCACTTCAGTTCATCAGCATTTACGGTAAATCATTTGAAGGTCCTCGCGGGATAAAAGTTCTTTATAAACTTAATCTTTCAAATGGTCCAAAAAAATCTAACTGTTAAGATCGGGTCTAGGAGGTGGCCCAGGAAATTCACTACCACGACCTATTGACATAGATGGATAATCTATGCAGAAAATGTTTAAGAAGTTTCTGATCAGTAGAAATGGGCATATAACACATGTCTTATCTAACTGCTAGTGGAACGTCTTCTAACATGCCTGACAAATGCAGAAATCTCAAATACGTGCAACCATTAAGGTGGGCTGGCAACTCAAACGGCCCAACTATAAAATCAATAATGCCACACCAAAAATTGATGTTAAATTCATGCTGGAATAGTGTTTGTTTCCCTAAATGATGATTTTCTTTTTCCCAAATGTGGTTATTTCTCCAGTTGAATTCACGTCTCGTAAAGGCGGTCTCGTCCGTAAACAATATATTGGTCAGGAGTTTATTCTTGCAGGTATGTCGTTATGTAACAAATTCTGGACAGACGTAAAATGATATGGATAAAGTCTTTCAACATGGAGAACTTTTAAAATTTTTGTTTTATTTACCCCTGTTGCTGCACTTAAGCGCCTTGCGCTTATCTAAGGATTATCGACTACATCCACCAAGATTTCTGCTTCCTGTTGGACAGTCATAATTGTTGAACGACTAATCCTTCGCTTAGGACGAAATACACCCAATCGGTTAAAAAGTCTATGATAAATGTTATAATCTGGCCGTTCGCGGTTTGGGTACAGTTGAAATTATCTTCCAGTTGTGGTACGGCTATTGTAATTTATTTGAGCATATATACAAATCATTTCTCACATTTTATAATTGACAAATGTATTGTGACATTTTTTGTAACTGTTTTTTTTATCTAGAAGGAACTATAGCTTTTGACGTTTGCTGCCATGTAAAGGCACAATATTTCATTTATTCGCAATAGCAATGGTTTTTAAGTCAAAGCTTACTAGAGTTAGTTTTAATGAATTGTTGGTTGTTATCATAAAGTCAACGTGCATTGAAAGATTGAAGCATATCTACAAAAATGTTATTTCTGACTATATCGGCAAAACACACTGCAAACAGTGCCCTTTATGTTGTACCTATATTGAAAATTAGCTTACGATATGATATGCCCCACAAAAAACTCCCTATACAGAATTTCAAAGAAAAGTCTCTAAAATTTCTGAAATATTAAGAAAAATTGATCGGCAGGGGCAGGTGGATGTAGTTTACACGGACTTTTCAAAGGCATTCGATCGTATTGACAACAAGATTCTGTTAGCGAAATTGAAACGATATGGGTTTTCCTTGATAGAATTACTAACTGCGTACCTAACCAATCGTTTACAATATATTACATTTCACGGTTTTAAATCAGATGTTTTTACTGCCACGTCAGGGGTTCTAATCTTGGTCCGTTTTTTTCTCTATTATTATTAATGATTTAAGTTCTATCATTACGTGTAAAAAATATAGAATTAACTGTTTCATCGTCTATGACAATGTTGGGATTCGTTTTCAGATTGGCTTAAGAATTTCAATATTTATTTTACTTATGCTCGAGCTAAATTAGAATATTATTCTTTGATATGGAACCCTTTTTTAAGTGTCATATTAATATGATTGACGTAGTACAAAGAAAATTTTTAAAATTTCATCATTTTGCTTTGATGGTACGTATACAGTATAGGGAGACCAGTAGAAACACTCGGGCCGAAATAATAAGTCGCGCATAGAAGCTCGCGCATCCATTTTAAGCTGCAGATACCTCAGTTTACATCCAACTCTGGGAGTGCAAACATCGGTTGTACAGAGCCGTATTAAAATAATATTTTGAGTCTGATCGAGGAATGTGTCGCTGCGCAGCAGTTAGATGTTTCTTTAAATTTCCTAAAGACATAAATAAGTAATAAGTAATCTGTAATATACTGTACAAACCATAAATGGCATTTTACTGCTATTGCCTTATCTATTAACACAGTTCTTAAGTATAACATTGGAATATAAATACTTCTCATAAAAGTGAAGTTTAAAATATACATATTTATATTTTTCACAAATAATTTTTTTTATTTTAGAGCAGGGTTCTGCGCAGTGGCTTCTAATAGCTAATAAGCTGCTCAGGATTAGTAATAGTTCATAAAAACTATGTCAAATACATTTTGAAAATAATATGTTTTCTAACGATTCGCGCAATAGATTACGCAAAGAGGCCGTTCCAACGTTTCCTGCACAAGACGGCTCATCCTCAAATTATGTAGATGCTCATATTTCTTGTAGTTACACTATAATGAGAGTAAGTCTCAAAACAAAATAATAAAAAATCTTTATTTTCCAAATTTATATTTTACTGCACTGTTATCTCCAATTTAACAATTTTCAAAGTAAACATAATTTTTCTGTTCTGAAAAATACTTGTCTTCTGGTTTACGTAAATCATAATAAATTATTTGTCCACTAAAATTCAAACGTCAAATTTTAAATTAAAAAAAAATCCCAACAAAATGTAATTATCACTAATAACAAAAAAAGTAAGTAAATAAATAAAAATGTTTTGTAGTGCAATAATATATATTTTAAACTATTTTTTTTAAAGAGTCCAAAGAAGTAATTCGAATTTTCACACTGTATGTTAGTAGCAGTAAATGATAGTAAGTATATAATACATGTTGAATTACCCATTTATAACTGTATAATTAATTATTACATAATGTGGATAGATATAACGTAAATTTTCATGTGGAATAACTACGCTTTCACGCGCAAATAAAAAATTCTTATTCCGGTCCTGATCACCGATTCTGTAAATTTCATCGGATGCGCTATCGCACTCACATTTCGAGGTCACCGCAGAAAACTGAAGGCAGTTCAAAGTGCCGACAACGGAGTGAAACTGCTGGTCTACCTATGATGTGGTACGTACCCGGCTAGAGGCTATGACTACAACCAACTGTTAAGCAGATTTAATATTAATTCACTTTATTTTAGAAGAACATTTTACAGTGATAAATTTTTGTAAATGTTATTGCACAATAATGTTGATTCCCAAAAAATGCTGGGTCATTTTCAATACATTACTAGCTTTTAGTCATTATATTTTATCAATTACAGTGTTAGATTTATTGAAGTGTTTTTGTTTCTTTTGCTTATTTTGTCCTGTAATTGGAAATATTCTGTTGGACAAATAAATCTATTATTAATATTAAAAATCAATTTGAAAATGTTTTGGTTCCGCTTCACCTATTACTAAATCAACGAGTCGCCACTGCTTCAATCGGATATTTCTTGTCCTCACGTAAATTTTACGAATATATCAGATGGATCGAACGGAATTTGTTTATCCGAAGTCCTAACAAAATTTGCAAGGCCTAATACGATGTAAAGAGCAAACATTCAAAGCGACGCCCGCATTTGTTTCACGTCGAAGTTTGATTTGACTGCGGCGATCCCCGCCGCCTAGGATCAACTTATTTCGAAGCGGGCCTGGCGATCTTATTTTGTCGATGCTCCCACGGCACGCTTGACTCACGTTTTTTTTCATTCATCTCGTGATTTTTTACAATTCAATGGACAAATAATATCAATTGAAGTTATTTTAACTGATATCGCCCACAGGGAATCGAATATATCTACAAAGCGTAATTTTTAGATCTCCTCCGGTGGATTTACGACCGCACATATTTTCTGTCATAACATATCCGCCGACTGCTAAATTGAAATAATCCGAAAAATACCCACTGGAACCCGATCAATGCGGATTTACAGCTATTTAAAACAGTTTTTGTATAATAGAGACGACGAAGTGGCTCTCAGAGGACTATTCCGGTTTTCAATCGACAAAAGCGGTGAAAAGGTTTGTCGCCTGGGTTTTTATTTTTATTCGATATCACTTAAAAAGTCGCTACACTTTTCATTTAAACCGTTCCCACACAAAACGAACATAAAAGATAGTCCTATTATTAAATTTTTTGCTGTCTTGCAATTTTTAATGGAACATTGTATAACGTGGTTCAAATTGGTACTCTGTAAAAAAAGTTACTGTGTGAGATTTTCTAATGTGTAATTTTGGATGTGTATAATTTCCGTGTTAATAGTTTTACATACTATGGCTTTTTTATACGTTTTACACAAAATATGTTAAAATTACTAGTATTATAATAACATATATACGAAATTTGTGTAATATGTACCAGAAATATGTTGTACTGAGAAACTGGAAAATCTTGTAGAAAACGTCAAAATAAACGTATTACAAAAAATATATTTATTAAAAATTATTTAAGATCATAATTAACAAACTCAAAGGATAGGTGAGCATCCATATTATCAATATGCCTATTATACAATAAAATTCGCATGTTAATGTGTAAAGTCTACACCTTTAACGATAAAAATAATAATATGTAAAAATATATACAATCCTATGTACACCTCTATTAACACAGTATTATGTTTTTTGTTTTAAAATATATATATAAAATATTATTTTTAGTAATAAGAAATAAACATGGATAAAATTCTATATTATATTATGTAGTAAATTTACAGTGTTCCATTCCATCCTAAATTTTCGACACTATAATTTGTATTGACTTATACATTAATAATAATAATAATAATAATAATAATAATAATAATAATAATAATAATAATAATAATAATAATTTATTTGCAGTTACGAGCATTAACAAATGAACTGATTACTTATCCTATAGCTGAACAAGTTTCAGCCTTCACATCAATAACCACTGTATAAATCGTTCTATAGAGGAAATACAGAAATATGAAAAAAAAAATTACATTACATAAAAAAGATAACAAAAATTCTAGGCAATAAATTTTAGACAATATGAGGGGATAAAATAAAACGAAATATGAAATTGTGTCTAATTTATAGGAGGATTTAAAAGAATTTCTTTGAGTTTAACCTTAAATAGAGAAACCGGCAATGATTTTAAATGATCTGATAAGCCATTATATAAGCGGTAAATGTTATATGAAAAGATCTACGAAAAATGGCTGTTTTGTGAGGCGGTGGTGAAATCAATCCTTTAAATCTACATCAGTACGAAATTTTATTTTATTATGAAGATATGGAGGGCATTTTGTTATTATAATTTTATGAAAAAGTACTAACGAGTGAAGTTTACGTCTTGTTTCCATATTTAACCAGCCTGCTTCTTTTAACTTGTATGAAATGCGATCATACTTCCGAACACCATAACAAAATCTTAAACATGATCTCTGAACTTTTTCAATGCGAGTTTTGTCCATGTTATCTAAACATGAATTATATAATACGTCACAGTAATTCAAATGACTCAAAACTAACAAATCAGTTAACATCAATTTTAAAGAAGTAGACAGTAAATGACGATGAGGGTACAGCATTTTTAAATTTATATAAGCTTTTTGTAGGCATTTTGAAATATGATTTTTAAAACGTAAATTTGTGTCAATATAAACTCCAAGACTCTTTGCAACACTAGAACAAGGTTATATTAATATTATCTTCTATAACAGTACGACACTTACCAAATACCAAAACCGACGACTTGTCTGAATTTAACTTTAAGTTATGTTTTTCAGATAATTCAATAAGATTTTTCATTTCACTATTTATGACTGAAGTAATAATATCGTTCAATTCCGAAGCAATGAAAGATACGTATACTTGGGTATCATCAGCATATAAATTGTATTTAACCCGCTCTAAACAAGAAACAATGTGACACGTATATATGCTAAAAAGCAATGGGCCCAATATGGAACCCTGGGGTACCCCACAGGTTATAAATGCTGTATCAGACTTACCACTCGATGTTTCTACAAATTGAGACCTAAGATTTAAATAACTATTTAATAATTTTAATGCATTGTGTTGTAATCCAATAAAATGTAAGATAGATAATAAAATTTCATGACTAATTGTATCGAAGGCCTTGGAATAATCTAAGAGTATAAGAACTGTAGTTTTTCCTTTATCTATATCTTTAAAAATATCATCTGTTATATTAAGTAATGCTGTTGCGCAACTGTATCCTTTACGAAAACCTGACTGATACATTGGTAATATATCATATTTTGCCAGATGCGAACATATTTGCGAATGCATAATCTTTTCCAAGACCTTTGACAAAACTGGAAGGATGCTTATTGGTCGCAAATCATTGTAGCTACTTGCATCAGTTTTTAGGTATAGGAACCACTTGAGAAATTTTCAAGACTCTGGAAAAATGTTATCTATTAAACAAGAATTGAAAATATGTGTCAAATATGGTAGAATAAATGGACAACATAATAACAACATTTCTATATTTATATCATCTGACCCAGTAGCTTTAGATTGTATTTCTAATATAAACTTATAAACCGTGTTTTCAGATATAGTGCTAAAAGCAAACAGAGAATAAAAGGGGCATTTAAAATTGTTAGAATAAAATTGTAGAATTTCATTATTCGGTATAAAAGTAGAACCTGAGTATTGTAGAAATTGTTTATTAATATCATTTGGTTTATTTAGATTTTCAGGAATTTTAAAACTGTAAGGTCTATGGATTTCTAAATTTTTTATTTTTTCCATAACAATTTACTAGATTTTACATTTTCAAAACTATGAAGGTAAGCCTTTTTCTCATTTCTTATTGATATATTGGTCTGATTTCTCAAACTTTTATAATACTCCCAATGGGCAATACTTCCTGACAGTTTAAATTTATTATATGCTTTATTTCGTAAAGTTCTTAAAAGTTTTACATTATCGGTTAACCATGGAGGATTTTGTTTTTAATTGAAATTGCTTTTACTGGAGCAATAGTGTCAAAAATGTTTATTATTATGCTATTAAAATAAGAAACTTTTATTGATGTCATGTATAGTAAATATATCATGAAATGGTGTTAGTAACAATAATTCATGCAATAATTCTCGATCAATGCGCTTAAAATTTCTAAATTTTACAATACTGTCATCATAACATGGTTTTCATTGACAAAAGAGCAGAAAACTAAAAA
Source organism: Monochamus saltuarius (assembly GCA_025584915.1). NCBI lineage: Eukaryota > Metazoa > Arthropoda > Insecta > Coleoptera > Cerambycidae > Monochamus > Monochamus saltuarius. Next base: position 45,546,194 of record CM046723.1, read on the forward strand.
GTGATCAGATTGTTCTTGTGGGATATGCATAACACCAGATTTATTAAAATGTAAATCATTTGATATTAAAATAACATCCAAAAGAGTAGCTGTATTATTAGTAACTCGTGTTGGTGAGCTAATTATTTGTTTTACACCAAAAGATTCAATGCAGTTATTAAACAATACTGTTTTACGATCATGTATATCTAGCATATCAATATTAATGTCACCTCCACATATTAAATTGGAAAAGGACGGTATTAAAATATCAGACACTGTATCTTCAAACAAGTTCACGAAGTCAGTAACATTTTTATTTGGTGGCCTATACAGTGTACCAATGACAAAAGTATCTTTAAGTAAAGTTACAGTAACCCATAACTGTTCTAATGCTTCATGCACATGCTTTTTTAAAACTTTATACCTCAACCTCGTACTTATGTAAAATCCAATCCATTGTAATTTTTAGATATTATCTTAATCTATTTATTTGTTGGATAATTCTAGTTTTTCTTTAGTCTAATTAGGTATTTTGCCACAATTGTGAAAAATAAAGGTGGATTGAAAATCCCGTTCGGCAAAAGGATCAGTCAAAGGTTATTTTTGAAACTAAGTTTGCCTAACCAAAAAATCTCGCAGTGAAAAAACAGATATAAGTAAAAACAACAAAAATCACGTCACTAACTAACACTTCCGTATTATTTGACGTTTCGAAAAACTCTCTGTTTACGTTCTCAAAAATTGCAAATGTATTAAACCTAAGTCACGTTTGATAGTTTAAAATTTGTTTATCTGGTTCCATAGAAATAATTTCATTGTTACTTACTTCTTGATGCAACTATAGTCCACATTGATCAATGTTTACTGAACAGTTTGACACACTCTTATTTCCGTTTAACAATTTAATTGTGGTCTCTTTTAATTTTCTTTTTGTTGCATTCACTCCTCTAAAATATTTGCCGAATCCCATTGAATCAAACGACCGTTTTCCCAAGCGTGTTCGCAAATTTTTGATTTTTCAAATTTTTAAGTTGGAATTGTAAAATATAAATTAAAAATTACTAGCAAATATTATGTAAAATGAATCTTTGTCTTTGACAACTTGCAACAATGTCTAAACGGAACTTCCTACACATCTGCTATTCTCGTAGAATCAGCGCTTTAGAAAGGTCTCTATATTTGTTTTGTACGGATATATAAATCGTGTAAGGCAGAACCTACCGTATTACATCATACCTTGGTAGGGTAGGAACAATTTGCATGAATAAGAAATCCCAAACGTGGGGCAAACAGAGCTTGATTTATTCTCTCATATTGTAAGGCTCCTGAAATTTCGGTAACTAAACGACTTTTTTATGGTCTCAGGAAACGTTTACAAAAGGCTAGGTGAAACGCACGGGGAAACATGATTTTCCGGCTTGTGTCGTTTTAAAAATGCGGGCACGATAGTTTTCTTAAAAGATAACCACTGAGATGTATATCAAAGTGCTGAATTCATACAATATTTTCTCATTTTAATATTATTTGTATAATGATCACATGAAATTTAACAAAATGTCTGTCCAATGTCAAATTAAGAAAATTTTAAGATGGGTGTCACAACCTGAACATAACAGAATTTCTTTAGAATAATGCACATATGTATATGCATGTATAAGGCGTTTTATAAGTAATGGGTCACAAAAATATGAAGGTGCTTTAAATGGAAACATTTTAATGTATATACAGGGCATTTCTTAAGTAGAGGTCAAAAATCCAAGAGCCAAAAATGACGGTTTTTTGTTATAAAAATGTGGGGTCTTTACTTAAATGACTTAAACATGTCTTAGGGAGGCCATGCAAAACAATATATCAAGAAGCCGTCATCTTGCAGATGGAAATGGCACTGAGGCTAGAAAGATTTCCAGATCATCCAGCTCTAAATCTAAGAATGTTCAGAATAATTTTTCAACGTCTTTCGGAGTTAGGCTCATTTCAGTAAAGGTCCAATTCCATTGGTAATTAATTTTGTTTTTTAGGTAAGCAATGTAATCAGTATCTTAAAAATGCACTTGATGAAATAAATTAATTTTGTTGTAAATAAACAAAAGGTGAAGGTAATAGTGCGTTTATACGCTGCTGGATGACAGAAGGTGTGTGGCTGATCTTTTCTTCGACTTAACTCGAGCTTTTGACTGCCTTAACATTTGTTTTATTGAATATAAATTATATAGAATTGGATTCAGAGGAGTATTTTTAAACTGGACAGTCAATTATCTCTCTGACAGGACTATGGTTGTTAGTGTTGATAATGCTATTTCTGACAGTCACAATGTTAATATGGTGGTACCTCAGGGTTCGGTACTGGGGCCACTAATTTTTGTTGTATGTCAACGACTTGCCAAATTTTATTGAGGCATCCAATTTAACATTATTCGCGGATGACACATCCCTTGTGGTCTCAGCGCGGTCACCTGAGGAGCTTTCAGAATTGTGTCAGAATTTTGTAATCTCTTTTGTCAACTGGTGTAAGTCTAACACACATTGTCAACCTTGATAAAACAGAAATAATTTATTTTCGATCTCACAGTGGTTTAGACAGGAAATTATATCTTAATGTTGATAACACCATCTTGGAATCCATTGATAATACAACATTTTTGGGGATTCATATTGACTGTCAACTGAAATGGTCCATACATATAGATATGCTAAGCAAAAAACTGAACAAATTATTCTATGCAATATCACGTATAAGGAAGTCCATGCCCTTATGCGCATTATTAAATGTGTACTACATCTTGATTTACAGTCATCTTTCATATAATGTTATTCTCTGGGTTAACGCAGTCAAGAGAAGCAGAATTTTCATAATACAAAAACGAATTATTAGAAATATATTTAATATTAAACCTCGTGAAACATGCAGAAACGCATTCATCAGTAATAAACTATTAACTTTACCGTGCATCTATATATATATAAATCACTAATTTATATCAAGGAAAACATTCATCGTTTTATAAAAAATGCTAATCTTCATGATTATTCAACTTGTCACTGTGATTTGTTCAGTATACCAAAACATAAAACAAAAAGATATGAAATGTCTCCCAACTATTGTGGATTGAAACTCTATAATAAGCTTCCCAGGAATTATAAATCTTTGAATAATTTTTTATTTAAAAAGACCATCAAAGAAGTTCTGACTGCCAAATACTATTATAGCATTGATGAATTTATTTTAGACAATAATATCTGATTTGTTAGTATTTGTTTGTTGTGTTATATTTGTTTTATGACTTGTCCTATACACTGTAAATGTCTCAAAGAATGAATATATTATTATTATTATTATTATTATACAATGGCGCATATGATGACTTACTTTATTTGTAATATCATACAGGTGGATATATTTTTTGGCAAATAATGATCGATGATACCCACACCTACGCCACTGGTAACTTTCTAAAGCTGGTAATTTTTGTTTTATACCTACTGTCACACTAAATATGCTCACCGAATTTGGTTAAATTACATCAAGCGGTTAAAAAATTGAAAACTGTTTTTTTTTTTCATTTTTGACATGCTGCAGTTGGACAAATTTATTTTTTTTTGAAGTCTACTTAAAAAACACCCTGTGTAAATTATAAATTTGCATAAAATACAGATTCTACACATAACTAACTAAAGCTATCAATAGTGTGATTTTAAACAGTTTTAAGTAAAAGTTGATTTATTTCTATATAATAATAATCTGGAAATGGTTTTCGGTTAAAAAACATTTTTCATTTTATTATTTAAAATCTTGATGGCTTTCATCTATAAAAATCAAGCAATCTCAATTTTTTCGGTAATAAACAAAGCAGTAAAAACACAGAATACACTTCTATAAGTTGTAAAATTAAGTCTTCAGATTTTGAAGGCCCGCGTACATCTAAACAAAACTAAAACCTGAGTGGTTTGCCAAATGTAGTGACCTGATGAGTTATTGCTCTTATTATTGCTGAAAGTTTTTATCTAGTCGTAAATTAAGATGCTCGGAATGATCTGTCAGAACGGCAAACGTCTCAGATACTAATTTATTTTTTATGGGTACCGTACACATGGCGTTAGCTGTTAAATTTGTGCCACACGATTAGAAATAGCTTTACAGAATTTAAACCTTTAAAAACACATATCTTAAATTTCGTCACAAAAACTGATTTTTTTTGTTACCCATTTATCCAAGTTTTCATAGTACACTACTGGGCATATCTAGTCGCAGAGTCCCCAGCATTGTAGTCATATTTCATTATTGAAGTGAAAGATGGGGCAATAAGTTCTATTATACACTTACACAAATGAGAAACTAATTCTAAGTCAAAATCAAAATGAAGCTGTGACGACCCCGGAGGAATAAGATCCAACATCTGTGTCAAATACTCTTTGAAAACATCTGCGTTCATGTCTTCGTGATAGTCACCTGTATTTTTAGATTCAAATAAAAGTAAACCGCCATCTACAAAACCACTGGCACTACCTATATGTGTCACTATTAATCTTCGCCCTTTACCTGAAGGTGCCTTGAACCCTGTTGAAAGTCCATCCAAAAATGCTTGTCGAAAACTTTTTACAATCTTGCCATACTTTTGTTACAGTATATCCCTCGTTGACCCAAGTTTCGTCTAGATAATAAATATTCCTCCCTTCGTCATGGAATTTTCTAATTGATTTTAAGTAGGATCTTCGCCAACAAATAATTTCATCTTTATCGATAAGAACTGACTTCCTGTTCTGCTTTTCCCAGCAAAAATTCAACTCTCGTAAGACGGCCCATAATTTGCTTCTACTGATTTTTGGCAAATCGTTGTCCTCTGAAAGTTCACTTAAAATTTTGTTTAGCGTTGTTATTTCTTTTTTAAAATAAAATGAATGTACTTTTCAGCGAATTAAGAAATCATCTATAACGACTTTTGACCTCCCTGTAGATGATTTTGGGGGATTTACAGTATCTTGTTCATTTTTTGTTTCCTTTAAAAGTCTGTAGATAGTCGATTTTCCAATCCCTGTCATTTTTGAACACTTTTCCACGATGTCGTCAGCACTGTTGGTAGGATTTTGGTGTTTCAATGCATTAAATAAGTACATTTAATATAATAATCTTCTCATTCTGAGACAGCGCACATCTTTTCACGCGTTTAGCAGGTACGTAATCTGATAAGCTCGACATTTTACCCAAACAATATTATATCCACTGGCACTAAACACAAGTCGAATTTTACTCTACTGCACTAGCACGTCTTCGTATATTCAGCTCTAAGACTGGATTGATCTGTCACAATACACTGGCTCCTTGTATCCAGTAAAATATACTAATGTACACCCATTACCTGTTAGCATTAGTGTTACCCGATAATTACCTGAAACGAAATATTACCACGCCCATGGCGGGTTTTTATCTCGGGGTTTTATTACTCTCTTTCATTTCCAAACAGACTATATACACAAAACTGGATACAAATAATGCTGCACAATAGAATGGGAAACAGAAGTGCAAATTTGGTTTTGACAATTTTTGTAGAAGAAACGAACAACACAGAGTTTTAAGAGTAATAAAAAATGGCGCATTTTGATCGAACGTAAGTACCGTTCATCCTTGTTTGCTTTAATTATTATGTGCAGTAGTTATGCGGTATTTTATAAACTAGGTCAATGTCACGGTTATTTAAGGGACATTGACATAGTACTTAAAAAATAGTAACAAATACTTTGTTTTAAAAATTGTTATTTTAAAGCTATCAGATTAATAATTTACTTATTTTCAATTCTGTACATTTTATAAAGCAACAAACTTTAAGCTTTACCTGCAATAATTGATAGGTATCATATGAAAATCCACCTAACAATATTATTCGGTCAAATTTTTTTATTTGTTTACGAATTTTTACAGTACGTTTTTATAACACTCGAACATCGTTTTTACGATCCATCCTTCGTTAGGATTGACATAAAAAAGTATGAGTATGAGGCGCAATGTCGTAAAGAGCAGTGCATTTACAAGATCATTCATTGCAGCTTTTCTCTTTTTGTAGCTGTATACATACATACGTGGTCACAACTGGCAACACTGTAAGCATGGTCTAGCAGTGAAACTGGGACGCTGTTCAGGGGCGGCGTGGTTAGTAATTTGGGTACACTTTAAAAAAATTAATTATAACTAAGCTATTAATTTGATAAAAAAATAATCTAAGGAAACACGTACTACTACCCCTCAAAAGGGTGTAACTTAAAGGTACATCCTGTATGTATAATAATACAAATTACACATATTTTTGTACAGCACCTTCAGCTATATTTTTTATATCCCAACAAATTTTGGCAATTTGTAAAATATAAAAGGAATAGTAGCATTTCACCTATTTCAATAACGTACAAGGATTGTATTTGTGAAGGAAATCAGCCCATAGTAACTGCATTTGCTGAGTATTTTAGAGATTCGTATTTGACACCTGAGGCTGATGACTTATTTTGGATGGATAACACTGATGAATTATTTCAGATTAATTCATTAAATTAAAACGAAGTCTTACATTGATTACGCAAGATTAAAACAAAATTTACCTCGGGACCTGATAAAATTCAAGCTTTTTTGTTAAGTGATTGTGCTAGTGTTTTTGCTCCTCAGTTATTTTATTTATATAATTTATCGATTGCGTCGAATACATTTCCTAACGTTTTAAAAGTGTCGAAAGTTATTCCAATCCATAAAAGGATTCTAATAGTGTTATCGAAAATTACAGACCCATTACCATTATAAACAATTTTTCAAAAATATTTGAGATGGTATTATATGAACCCACGTTTGTCTATGTTAAGAATAGATTAACTGAATTACAGCATGGCTTTTTTAAAGACAGATCAACATCGACCAATTTATTCTGCTTAACGAAGTTTATTGCTAATGCATTTAACCAGAAATCCCAGGTAGACGTTATATATACCGATTTCAGCAAAGTCTTTGACATGTTAAATCATACAGTGTTATTATCCAAATTGAATAATATTGGTTTTTCTCATAATTTGCTAACCTTTTTTAAACTTTACCTTGAAAATCGTCAACAACATGTGCAATTTTCTGGTCAACAGTCGCTTCAGTTCATTTCACCATCTGGGGTGCCACAGGGTTCGGTCCTTGGGCACCCCAGATTTTTATAAATGATATAGTTACGGATATAAATGTTAAGTGTCTTCTGTATGCAGATGACATGAAAATATATAACAGAATCGATTGCTTTAATGATTGTATTAATCTGCAGAGTTCTCTTAATAGTTTTGATAGTCACTTTTACACTTAAAAATAGCGCCATGGAATACCATTACAAATTGGATGAAGTTGTTGTTTCCCGATCACTTACATTTTGTGACCTTGGGGTAACATTTGATAGCAAATTATCCTTTACACCTCATATTCAAAATATCGATCACTTGTGATGAATTTAGAAAGTTGGGTTTTGTAATTCGTAATATGAATGATTTTTCTTCCACTCATGTTAAAAAACTATTATTTCAGTCTATTGTCAGATCAAAACTCGAATATTGTTCTTTAATTTGGTGTCCTTATTATAACATTCATATAGATCGTATAGAACGTATTCAAAGACGCTTCCTGAAGTTTTTATGTTACAAGGAGGACGGGGTTTATCCAGTTGTTGTTATCCTTATGAGAGTTTACGGCACAGATTTGGTATCAGTAGTCTGGCTGCCCGCCGTGTAATGGCTCAGCAAATATTTTTGTATAAACTATTGCATAACTTAGTTGACTGCACTCATATACTGAACTTGACTAACTTCAGGATACCGGGACATGGCTCTAGGCTTAATATGTTGTTTTACACATCAACGCCGAGAATTAATACAACTAAATATTCACCTATTCACCGGATTTGTGAAAATTATAATAGATTGCAAGGTGGCTTCGATATTTTCAACTGTACTATGGCCTCAATAAAATCTCTAAATTTTGATAGTTTTATTAATTTACGTTGGTAAATTTAAGTGTTAATTTAATTTTTACTGCTTTTTTCACTGTATCTGATAATGTATGTATTTTGTGTACTGTATATGTTCTGTTTTTGGCAAATTGCATTTTTCCTACCCTGTAATTGGTGGTGTACTGTAGGGTAGTGTATTTGTTAAATAAATAAATAAATAAATATTTTGTTATATTTAAGTACATAAAAACCCAAGTAACACAAGATATTTTACAGCAGCGGTTAAGAATGTTCCTGTAATTAATTTTTGGAGAGTTAAAGTTGCAAGGTTTAGTCACATAAACTGCTTATTAGCATCAACGCAGCAGCTAATAGCGTAAAATAGGCACATTCTTATGAAACATAGTTGCTGTATAAAAATTATATAATTGTGTTTTAAGATATCTATATAAAAACAAGTTATGTTTTAGCAATGCGCTTACAGCATTGATACAACAAACTATACGATTCCAATAAAGCATGTCATGATAATGTCTTATAAAAACGTTATACAATTATTCTGCTTTATTTACAAGCCCCCTCACAACTATAAAGCTAATATTCGACTTTCTTTAAATTTTACGACATTTGTCTATTATAAGTATCTTTATATTAGGTATACGATGTTATAAACTCAAAAACATCTAATTCAAAGTTGAATTTCGGGTACGAATAAAATTTTACTGTGATAAACGAATAAAGTAGGTCGAAAAGTAATACGCACCTGCATAATACTAAAATATAAAGATACTATTTTTGTTCACAAAAAAACTGAAAATTTAAATACATGCACATTTGCCGCTAAAAAATATCCCCAGTTCGAATTCTAAATTCCATATATCTTATTTTTAATGAGCAACGGAAGTTATTTTCATGAAAAATTTCACATAAAAGTTGTTATTGAAAAAAAAAATGGAATTAATTGGCGTAATAATATAACAGTTTGGTCACTTCAGAAGCATTTAGAATACTTTAATGTTATGTAAAAGCGAAACATACGAGCATTATGTTTCGTAGAAAATTGTGTGCTCTGTCAACTACCTTTAAGAAGCAGTTTTGCTTTATTGCCGCGCAAAAACATTTTAATACAGCATTTATAAAACAAATGCTGTAATTATACAGCTAAACAGCTTTCTGAAACTAAAGTGCTGCATAAATGGCGTAAGAACATTCTTAAAGTAATTTAAATAACTTCCATAAAATACTAATAATAATAATAATAATAATAATAATAATAATAATAATAATAATAATAACAATAATAATAATAATAATAATAATAATAATACACTATACAGTAAAATTACCTCCTGAAACAAAAATACTGTATAAGTGCAGACATAAGAACGTTCTGAAATCGTTTAAATAATTTTTATAAAACGTTTTTCCTGCTGGGATTACAATATTCTCACAGGTATTTTAAACAGCAAAATAGCGGCTGTTAACAAAAAGTCTCAAATGGAACAATAATACTGTTACGAAGGCTCACCTACCTTTTTGGTTTGTTAATTGTGTTCCTGTTTACGTTGGAATTTGTAATTGAGCTCACCTGCCTCGTTAGTTTGTAAATTGCGTTTCTGTTTATGTTAGAATTTATAATTTTTGTGATGCCTTTATTTTGACGTTTTCCGGAATATTCCAGGCTATATTCTATTTGTCTCTCGACACGGTCTCGAGATCTCAGAAACTTCCAGAACTATAAAAACTTATATAAGCAGATGATTTTCAGCGCTGGAGTCAGTTTATATTGAGCAGTCGAACGCGAATGACTGAAACGTCAAAGTAAAGCATTTGACAGTTGTGAATTTGTTGAAGCAGATTTCTTGTATAATCAAGAGTGACAATAAAGTTGTTTGTCTACGTGACGTGTTTCAACGATAACCTAATTTAGAGGTTACAATACGATTAAATTGCTGTCATGTAACCGCCACATATCTTTTATAAATGTCTGGTCTTATAATTTTGAATTGTAAGACTAGTGTGCTATTTGAGGACACATACAGGGTGTTAAAAAAAGAGTGTAAAATATTTCAGGAGGTAATAGTATGAACCAAATTAAGCAGAAAATTCTTAATAAACATGGGTCCGCAAAGTAACGGTTGCGGAGATATGGACCACTATTCGTTTTTCAAACATTTTATTTTATTAGGAATAAACCGACAAAGGAAGCTTTTAACAAACAAAAAACAAAGTTACAGCAGATGTTCAAAGTGCCCTCCGTCCATTTCCAAGCAGGCACGGCATCTTCGTCTCAACAATATTCGAACTCTTTCGAAAACACCCTCCTTGGGTTGGATTTCTTGACACTTTTGATTAATCCGTAGCTGCAGCTCTTCCAAGCTATTTACAGGAGTACCATACACTAATGTCTTCAAATATCCCCAAACAAAGAAATCTAGAGGGTTCAGATCAGGCGATCTTGGAGGCCATAAAACAGGCCCGGCCCTTCCTACCCATCTATGTGGCAAAGTTTGGTGTAAATGCTCTCTAATGGCCATAGAAAAATGAGCTGGAGCACCATCATGCTGGAACCACATTTGTTGCCTCTGATTCAAAGGAATGTCTTCCAAAAACTCATACAGTGTGTTCTGCACACTGAAATGTAATTTTATATTATGATAACTGGAATGCGCTAAAAGCTGCGCGAATGGATTATTTATGATCAGCGCCATATTTTGTTTTGTGCCTCTAGCAATGGCGGAGCAGTAGCGGTTTAGCTGATTGTGAATTGAAATGGAATTGAATTCTGAATATGAAGAATTATTTCGTGCTATATGCCAGTTAATTTTACAGTCCCTTATAAATCATGACATGTTCCAACAATAACACCCACAAAAATACACAAAGAATAACACTGAGATACAAGATAAAAGAAGAAACCACACTGTACGCCAATGACGTGTTTACAAACAAAATAATGGGAAATTAAGAACGCAATTCATATCGTACGTGCAGATGATTGTCTCTCTCTCACCCACATACATAACCAATGAAGTATGTCTTTGCTGAGTTTCATGTGCCTCCTTTTGTCTGCTCCTAGGTTTGGTACCTTTATTTGGATGCGCAATGGGACTAAACGCATTCCATATCGTACATTTCAGTGGTTCTGCAGAAAGTTGAGGTAAGCAGCGCCTGTTAATCGGTTTGGTAAAACAGCAGGGCCTAGAAACCTGTCACCTACAATACCCATCCAAATGTTTAATGAATAACGTGCCTGATGTCCAGATTATATTAGAGCATGAGGATTTTCGTCGGTCCAAATATGCGTATTGTGAAAATTAAACACTCCATTTCTTGTGAACCCGGCCTCATCTGTAAAAAAAATGTTTGCAAGAAAACGGGGGTCTTCAACACCATGACGTAGAAACCAGCGGCAAAAAACCAAACGTGCTTGATGACCATTTATTGAATTTAAGGCCTGTACTCGTTACACATGATGTGGATAAAGCAGTTGCTCGTGAACGATTCTCCAAATAAGAGGACCACTAATTCCTACCTCGGCTGATATTCTCCGCACACTCATACCTGGATTCTGCTCTACCATTTCTTCTTCTGCTATAGGAGTGGATACCGACCTTGGTCTTCCCGATAAATGGTGAATTCTTCCAAACATGCGTTGTGAAGGAATCTGGCGATTTGGATAAGCGTCAACATAAAGACGTCGCGCTTCGGTGGTGTTCCCATTAGCACGACCATACATGAAATGCATGTCTGTTAATTCTGCGTTAGAGTAACCAGCCACAGCGAAAGAAAACTTGTGCACTGAGAACAACTGTCAAATACGTAATGTTTATTTCACTAAACATCAACCAACTATTAGAAGAATATACACAACGTTTTTGCAAAATAAAAAAAGGGGCTAAAAAACATAAAACATTCCATATCTCCGCAACCATTACTTTGCAGACCCATGTTTATTAAGACTTTTCTGCTTATTTTGGTTCATACTATTACCTCTTTAAATATTTTACACTCTTTTTTTAACACCCTGTATTGCGAATAAAGGTGTACAAAAAATGTTTATTAAACGTATAACACATGCATGAAACAATCAATAGTGTGTAACACAGTTTGAAGAGTGCAATATCTGAATATCTTCACGTTTGTGAACATTTAGGAGAAAAATATAAACCAGTTAGGTGCTTACTCCGTACCTTTCCTAGCTTCGTCTGCAAAATCTTTCCTGGAAAAAACTCTTTGATATTGCGTCCTGGAAATTCGGCGAAAGAATATAATTACATTTTATTGTCGAATGAGGGTAATCTCTTTCAAGCTGGGAACCTCGTCGGCACTGGAGAGACTTTATTATAACAAAGCAGATATTAGATTAAATCCTGATAAGCCCAGAAACATAAAAGGCCCCTAAAAGTGATCGGCGGATGGCTAAATGGCGTAAAAACGGCTTTAGCGGACATAACTCCAGAGGTGGTTTATTAAATTTGAATTTGCATCGGCGGAATTAAAAAGGCTAAATTCCGGGCGGGATCGTTTCCACTCGATTTTTTACGTTCGAATGGCAAACCCGTTCTTTTATAGGCAGGAATAAAAATATGGTAATACATACTGGGTGTTCCTCATAAGAACCGACACAGAGCAGGTATACTCGCGACAAGAATTCAGACGACTTACGTCATACGAACAAATGAATAATTCATTATATTTTCATCAAAATATTTAAGAAACTGCAACTGATAGTAATAAATCTATATACTACACTAAAAGTTTGCATTATGTATTGCACTAAATTGCAAAAACGGTTGTTTTTAACGCGACCAAATATCGAAAATTACGTTGACAATAAAAACAAATGTGTAACGTCAGCCGTGACGTAAGACGTCTGAATTCTTGACTCGAGTATACACGTAGGGGGTCCCAAAATATTGCAATTTAACCAAATATCTATATACAGGGTGTCCGGAAAAGACGTGTACAACGGAAGACCACAGACTCCTGGGTTCAAAATAAGTCGATTTAGCCCAATTTAGTTATTTCCAAAATTGCTTCGTTTAGCCGCAAGGGACCGCCAAAGTTCGCAAAAAATTTTTGTTTATTCAGAATATCTCGAAAACGACTTGATAGATTTTAATCATTTTTGGGCTAAGCAATTATAAGTCTAACCGACACTTTTGGACATAATTTAAGATCTTTTGCAGTCATTAGAAATATAAGAAAATTATGTATCATGCAAATATATGCACATATTATATACCAGAAAATTGATATTTTATTTGCTTTATGTTTGCGGTTGTGCAAATATGATGGCTGCATTGCAATATGAAATTAACTAACTTCCTGTGATTTTAAATGTCATTAAAGAATGTGACTTGAATGTGACCAATCACAGTAAACAAATGAGATTCACACAATACAACCGTAAATTGTCATAAAAACCAAGTTTTAGTGATTCTGGACCTTTTAGGACAGCCATGAATTAGCGGTCGCCGGCAATATGACACTGGCACAGTATATATTTTTTCTAGGTTTGTGCTTCTCACCCAGTAAACAGCACGGAGTAGGGATGAGAACGAAGCCGACTACCAAAATATTCACCAGAAATAATTCATATGGCAAAACAACGTTTGCCGGGTCATCTAGTACTTATATACGAGTACAAAGTTACACATAGGCCTTCAAAATGGGACCAAATATTTCGAAAAAAAATAAATATCTGGAAATTACTTTAACTTGGAATAACCAGATTTGGTATATGATTTAGATTTATTATAGGTCTTTTCTTGACTATGAGGTCAAGTAAATTGAAACACTACAAGGTGTTCATTGAGGGTGAGTTACCCTTAAAATTATAGCAAACTTTTTTCCCATCAATCGAATTTAAAAAGAATGTCAGTATCCCACGCAGAGTTTAATTCAAAACACTTTTTTACTCTTGTTAAATTTTAAAAAACTTGAAGGTGAAGAAAACAAGACTTTAATAGTATATACTGTATATAGTTATACAAAAAAAATGGTTTTTCATATGAACGAAAATGATGCAAAGAATCAAAACGAACCTGACTATACAGGGTGTTCTTAAATGAAGTAGCAAAAATGAGACCACAGATTCCTTAGGTGAAATTAAATCGATTTAATCTAACATACCTATTTCCCAAGTCGCATAATAAAAAAGATACAGGGTGTCAAAGTTAAAATTTTATTTTCAATATTTGTGGATAACTTCTTAAAAAATCCAAATATTTACATAAAATTTGTAAATCGGGGGTTTTTGCGAGCGAGAAATTCAAATTTGTTTCTAATTTTGACGTCACTAGTAGAGGGCACCACTTATAGCACATCATGTTTCTCATTCCTGCTACATCATTTAAAAACACCCTGTACACTATATTTTCTAAAAAATACTTTATTCAGGAACATTATAAAAATAGCAAGAAAAACCGCGATTTAGACAGTCAATCAGTCAAAGTTTTAAACATAAAAATACACTTTACAAATACACTCAGTCATGAGTATAACTTTTCTCACTTGGAAGTGAGACTTATGCAGCGCTAATGTTCTTACAAAGTTTAAAAGATCTTTTCTCTATACAGAAACTAGGTTATAAACGTCTAATGCTACTACTAGTTTTGTAGCACATTTTCTACACCTTTCAAAGGAAGTACTCGTAGAATGGTCGCTTCAACCAAGAAATATCAAAATTACATAAAGCGTCGCCTTCTTTTAATAGCGATAGCCTCCTCTTTGAATAGTAATATAATCAGACCTATTCTGTAACTTTTAACAAATCGAATAGAAATGCACAGATCGAATCGTAATATTTACAAATCGGAATGTTCAATATCTACCGCGTTGATCCCTGGCACAAATTGGTATTCTGTAACTCATGTAGAAGTGCCAACAAATCGTAAAGGAGAACGTCTATCTGACGCGCCTCCGGTACAACGCAACCCCGCATTTATCATGCGAATTTAACCTTTAACGACCAACTCACGTTTAGTGAACCTAACCTTATCAAATAATAGTAAAAGTAAATGGGTCGTTTATGGCTTTTACTAATGCAAATACGTGATGATGACTGAAATATTTACATGTAGCGGTGACAATTGTTGTCCAGATGTAGATTTTAGAAAAACCCAAATAAGGTAATTTATAAAATTTTATTTCTATTACAAGTAGTTTTGTGGAGAAATTTAGTTTGTTATATTCTTTCAAGAGGAATAGATCTATCTGAAGACATGTCTTGTGCTACACCTTCTAAGAAAAAAACATCACCCGAGCAGCTCATTTATATGGTAGATTTTATTTCGGAGAATAAAATATTACTTCATGATAAGACAAAGCCCTCAGAAGCCAACAGGTACAAGGTTAAATAATACTAATGTCAAAGAAATAATCGACACTGCGCACGCGCTACGTTACATTCCGATATCGAAATTACACTTCGACAACGTTTGGATTAGGACATGTCGATAGTAGAAGTTAAACACAGTTACAGAATACCGATTTCGAAGAATGCCGATTCGACAAGTTAACCTCTACTCGATGGAACACATTTCTATTCGATTTGGAGTTATAGAATAGGGCTGATTATCTCTACCCCTCATTCTAATCATAAGGATTAGCCCAGAAGTCGAAGAATTGTGCGGGAGAGGGGGTGGCATATTATTATAAAGCAGGCCGCATTTGCGCCCAGGAACGACTTACGTTGGTAAGCCCTAACCACCATTCAGTGCAGGGATGAGGGAAACCTGGAATACCTCATTAATTAGGGGGGTAGCCAAATGTCAACCGGTATCAATCTCTCACATTGACCCAAGCCAACATTCTTTCACTACGATACCCGCAGAGAGGGTGCCAATCCTCTCCACGAATATAGCTTATATATGGTCTACCGGCTGCGGGAGTCGAACCCACAGCGATCTAGTCACCTCGATTCAAGTACTGACGCCTTAAACCGCGCGACCACTGACTCGAACACATCAATCTCCTTCATTTATGAGCTCCTTCTAGTGAGTCGATCGGTAACCAGTTGCAAGGAGTGTCTCACCACATTATTTACACATGAAACAATTACTATCAATTTGTGCTTACAATTTTGTCATAGTACAATATATAGTACTACAAATTCAGTAAACCATATACGTTCGTTGTTGTAGTAAATGCAAAAAGTATTACAGTAATTTGGTTTCTCAAAAATGGATTGAGATTAGACCTATTCAGTGGCCCTGAAAGTCACTAGATCTAACATCCCTCGATTTTTTTATGGGAGGTTTTAAAAAATAAGGTTTACAAAACACCTTTGCAAGATATTAATCGCAAACGCTTGTAATAAGTTGAACGGCGTGTTAATAAACGCAGCCCACAAAGAAGTCAGACGAAGATTGGATATGTGTCTTGAAATGAAAGAATACCGGGTGTTAAAAAAGAGTGTAAAATATTTAGTATGAACCAAAATAAGCAGAAAAGTCTTAATAATTATAGGTCCGCAAAGTAACGGTTGCGGATATATGAACCACTATTCGTTTTTCAAACATTTTATTTTATTACGAATGAACCGACAAAGGAAGCTTTTAACAAACAAAAACAAAATCACAGAAGATGTTCAATGTGCCCTCCGTTCATTTCAAGCAGGCACGACATCTTCGTCTCAACGATATTCGAACTCTTTCGAAAACACCCTCCTTAGTTTGGATTTTTTGACACTTTTGATTAATCCGTAGCTGCAGCTCTTCCAGGCTATTTACAGGAGTACCATACACTAATGTCTTCAAATATCCCCAAACAAAGAAATCTACCTGTTTTATGGCCTCCAAGATCGCCTGATCTGAATCCTCTAGATTTCTTTGTTTGGGGATATTTGAAGACATTAGTGTATGGTACTCCTGTAAATAGCCTGGAAGAGCTGCAGCTACGGATTAATCAAAAGTGTCAAGAAATCCAAACCAAGGAGGGTGTTTTCGAAAGAGTTCGAATATCTTTGAGACGAAGATGTCGTGCCTGCTTGGAAATGGACGGAGGGCACTTTGAACATCTTCTGTAACTTGGTTTTTGTTTGTTAAAAGCTTTGTTGGTTTATTCCTAATAAAATAAAATGTTTGAAAACGAATAGTTGTCCATATCTCCGCAACCGTTACTTTGCGGACCCATGTTTCTTAAGACTTTTCTGCTTATTTTGGTTCATACTATTACCTCCTGAATAATTTTACACTCTTTTTGTAACACCTGTATATTAGATGTATGTAGTATGAGAGCGTTTGCCTCATTTTTAAATTTAGTTATTGTTATCAGCTTTTGTTTTTAACTGTACCTATTAAAGAATTATCGAGTTTAATCTTTTACTTATTCTTAATGATATGACTTTTAAACAACAAACTATAAATTATTTTCTATTGACTACTTCCTCCGCTAAGGTGATTTTTAGGCGATATTTCTTTAGATACTCTTTAGGGCGATATTGCTTATAACTTTTAAACGAGAAGTAATACAGACAAAATTCTATAATATAGGGTTTGTTCCAACAACAGCAAGAATCGATTCCGAACCGTCTAGAACTAGTCAGTCAGTTCAGTTGTTGATGGACTCTCGGCGAATGCGACGTAAGACGGAGTTGGTCAAACATTTCTGATAGTTCTGAACCAGTTCTCAACGGTTGTTGGAACAGACCTATAAGTTTATTAGAAAAACAGAGTTTTCTAATAGAAAACAAGTTTGGGTATGTTTTTGGAAAATATAATTGATGACTTCATTAGTCGTTTCTGTCAAATCCCAAAAATAATACTTTCGATTGAACATGGAGCTTACCTCATCCCGTTTAACACCACGTGTCTCAAATTTTATTTAATTTTTTTATTCTCATAGTATTTTTGTATCCTAAATTTTGCGTTATACTTCTTAATTACTTTTGGGCACATATGACACTTTAGACCAATAAAAATTGTTTTAATGTCCATGTCTTTAAAGAAACGCACTGCATTATACTTAGTATTTTGCTAGGACTGACTCACGCCAACGCATTATTTTCTTCCTTAGACAGAATTTGTTTGTACCAACACTATTCCCCTTGTACCCCATTTCCAAGCCAGTATTTACCTGAGGGGTATAGAGAACCCTTCGAATTTTAAATTCCATTACCGCTCATGTCGACGGCTTACATTCGCGATTTCTAATACGTCAACAAGACGAAAAATAAACACTAAGCCTCGAGACGGAGCCGTTTTCGTCTCCCGCCGTTATTATAATGCATTCTACTCCTTTTCTGTAAAACGCTAGTCGAATACCGCTCTGTCCTATTACCTTTATGTAAATCTCAATCTGGAAATATGATCCGATCGCTCGCGACCTACAATGGGTATTGTCGAATGGATTACTGGATTGGGCGCTCGTATACAATATATAATTACATTCTACCGTATGAGTTTCTCCTAGATTGTGCTGAAATTGCAAGAAATATCGACAGTGTCTTATAAAATCTTGTAAGATTGCCGTAGATCCGTGAATTTGCCATCGATTCCAGAAAAACAAACAATACATAAGTGGTTTTTTTAGGCCTTCACGGCCAGTGCTGTAATTTGATACATGATTTTCCGGGTTGTTGTGCCGTGACCTCGGTAACTGATACCTGCCAGAAACAGAGTTAAAATGCACATCCCTAGCATTAGCCGGGATACTTTTACCTGCCCTGGCTGTTCTCGCGCTAGGCTCTGTGGGGACAGACCCGCTATCAGTGTCTCTGGGCCCGTCCATATATTGACTTCGGTTCCTATTGTTGGTATTATGACTGTTACGGTCGGAATCGTAGTTCAGTCGCGGCGAAGCTTTTTCAGAGTCACCACTGAAGATGCCGACAGTGAAGAGCGGCGAAACGTTTGGAAGCATGGGATGCGACCATTTACAGCGGCGACTACGGAACGCCTCAGAGGACCACCATTATCCGAGGAATGGTTCCGACCGTAGCAGTCGTAATACCAACAATAGGAACCAAAGTCAATATATGGACGGGCCCAGAGACACCGATAGCGGGTCTGTCCCCACAGAGCGCAGCCCGAGAACAATCAGGGCAGGTAAAAGAATTCCGGCTAATGCTAGGGATGTGCATTTTAACTCTGTTTCTGGCAGCTACCAGTTACCGAGGTCACGGCACAACAACCCGGAAAATCACCATGTATCAAACAATGCATAGCATAAGACAAACCATGTTGAAATATTTGTACGCGACAAAAATTCCTGTATTGAATTACTATAAAACGTTTAAAACTAAAAAATTAGTCCACAATGGCAACGGATTATTATACATTGTTAGTTGCACAGTTTCCAAACATCAAACGTCTCTTTGCCAAAGTAACATTTTGTGGTTTTGCCCAAGGGAGGGAATCCACCTGTTCGTGGTCGTCGGACCGAGTACCACGCTTTAACAACAATATTTGCAATGTCAACAAATAAGAAAACAGAAAATTATTTTTCCAAATATCAATCCTACCTTATCGTGTTTCCCATTAAATATCATATACATTTTGTAAATAACATTTTGACGAAGGTCTCGATAAATAGAAGCTTAATATAGTTAAAAAAAATCGCTTTATCGATAAGTTTGGAAATTTTTTCATGGATGATTCCGTTAATTTTTATTTTTCTATATCCCCTCTTAAATTATTTGTACTTCATAGTCATAGTTAACTGTGTAGAAATATTTTGAAAATATTCCATTAGAACCTTTACAGTAATTGTGTAATTTCTTGATAAATAGACAACCTGGTATATATCTTTTGAAAAATAAAATACCATGTTTCTATTTCTTCTAAAAATAATATCTTGATCCGAATTGGATGTACTTACATCTGGCCAGCTAAATTTGTTTTCTCCTTCAAGTTCAAGGCGAAACCTTTTAATCTAGATAATCCTTCCGACCATACGCTTGCCCAAAATAAATATTTACAAGAATCCTAATAAATTCTCCGCTAACCCGGCTGTTGTCAAATTTATGTTATTGGCAAGGATTATAACCCGTGGCAAATCAAATATTTCATACTAGAAAAAAACGCTGCGGCTAATCATTTGGAGGTGTAACTTATTTAAATATTGCTCTCTTTGTTTACGTTATAAATATTATTTTACGACATTTTCATAAACTATTTAAAAAATGTTTTATACAAAGCATCGATCTTGTGGCATCAGTACGTATTTTTAAATCTGAGGACATACTTATACCGAGTAATTTAAAACTTATCCGAAATCAAATGAGAATGTTTAACATACATGAAAAAATGAAGAAAAAAAAATATATGTATACCGAAAACTATTTAAAAATATTTAATTGCACGCCGCTGAAATCTGATTTACTGTAATGGAGTGACAATGCAAACTGGTCGCATATCGCACAAAAAAAACTCCGACAAAGGCGCAAAAAACATTTGTAGCATTTTTACTATAAAATAAACATAAATATTAGATCTAATCAAAGTGACCTGTCTTTAAAATGAATAAAATGTTGTTACACTAATTTTGGTGAATTGTGGTATTTGACCACTATTTAATTTTCATCTCATTTTTTAAATGACTCCACAAAAACAAATCAAGAGGGCTTAAATCGGTAGACCGCGGCGGCCATGCTACCGGTCCACCACATCCAATTTACCGTACTCCGTGCACTTGATGGAGATAATCTCGAGCATCTAGTGTGATATGAGTATAACTGAGCTTCTTGTAGTAAGCGCCACACCGTTTATTGGATACTCCAGGCATCTGTCTAGTAATCTACCTTGTACTTATTTGCAGATTCTTACGTACCACATTCAATGCTTGTTCTTCAACTATCGTTCGCCATCTCGCCCCGATTTGCACGTAAATTACCAGTATCACGTCCACGTTGCACCATTGCCGGAAAAGTTTCATGATTTGACGTATGTTCAACTTCACCATAAATCAGAATCATGTCTATTAACTCAGCATTGCTGTACAAATGAGTAATTTTAAACATTTTTAAAGATCTACATTCCCACGATAAATACTACCACCTAGACAGCATATCCCCACTCCAACCCTATTCGATAGACAGGCGTGTTGACACGCGCACCAGGTCCAAAAATTTGTTTACTTTTTTTTATATATCAGATGTCTTTGAAGTTCAGTTGCTCAGCTACGTACTCTTTTATAATGTTAGAACTTCAAACAATTTTTACGCAGAATCTATTAGACTTATATTATAATTTTTGTTGGTGATGTCGACTTCTTATTTAAGGGTGCATATATCCCCTGTAATACCAATTATGTAGTGTTAAGAACAGTTGAAAACACTCTGTATGGAAAAAAAATGTTTAAGAGGATATTAACAAAGCTGTATTGATACAGTACTACAGTATTACAGTACAGTAGTTGTTGAACATGATCTTCTGTACATCAGGTTAGATCTTAACCTTCAATTTCAGAGTTTCTTCTGAAGATGAGAGCGGTTAGAGTGTCGAAACGTCAAGAAGATTATAGTCCCAACAAGCATACAATTGTTACAATCGATAGACGGATCCATTTTCTAAAAACTCATTCTATTAATCACATACTTCTGCTAACTTCTTGCAATTACATTGATTGAACCAATCACTTAAGTGTACTGTAACTCGTTTCTTTATTAGAATACTAAATGATGTTAGGATTAATTGCAAGTTAAATAAATACTCACTTCAATCGTATTTCACGTCAGCTTTTAAATGCAGATGTCTCGATGAGGAAAAGAAGAGTTCACAGCTTGTAAATGTGTTTTAATACAAAAAACTGCGCGATGTATTTCTGGTCATTAATTTCCAGGATTCCAACAAAAGAATCCTGTTCCTGATAACCAACTCCAAATCAGTGGGACCTTCCAGAATATGATGAATTGTGAAACATCTCTTTGTCTAGAATATTCCTGGGGAGTTTTAAAACGACCTCATAATTGCTTTTTTCCGGAAGCATGAGCTTTTTGTAGTCGGTCTGTTCACCCCAAAAGATAAATTTTTACCGTCGAAAAATACATTCGAATTAATTTTCGTGAAGGTTGAACGGTGGTCTTTGAACTCGAAATTGGATTCGAAAAGGAAGAACGTATAATTGAAATAATAATATAATTTCTTTTTAATTTGGTCTATGTGATTAAGCACGATTTGTAGACTGTTTGTAGTGTCCAGAGCAATGAAATTAAGAAATTGGTAAAATTAAATATCAAACGTAATATTGAAAGCGTAAATATCCTGAAAACATATATCACAGGGTGATTTACTACTTATTCACAGCATTCATTAGGCATACCTAGATGTTTGGTATCAGAGAGCATGCATCTGACTTCATTGACAGGAATTGTATCAGCATTGATTTATATTAGCTTAAAATACTTTCATATACAGTAAAAAGTACCTTAATGAAGTTCAAGGGGTACGAAGAATTGGACGAGGAGGACCAGTACCTTGGACGCCACGATCTCCTGACTTTAGTCTTCTGGACTTCTTTTTGTGGGGATATTTAAAAATTGAAGTCTATCGCACCGGAGTGGACACTATTGATAATTTACACGAACGTATCATAGCTGCTGCTAATAACTTACGAGTTCAAAACGGACAAAAACCAGAAATATTTGTGTAAGTTTGTAGAAACTAGGTAAGACGTGTCCAAATGGTATAAGAGTATATCTGGTGGACTACTGACGAGTAAATTTAGCTGTTTTTCCAGGTGCAATTCAATGCTGGTCGGGGCCTCAGCTCCTGGAATTCTGTGTTTGTATACAGTAGTGGTTTACATTAGGTTGGTTTTAGCAGCAGTTGAAAACTGTTTGGAAACTCGCGGTGTAGAACTAACTACATCTATCGGCCGTTCGCTACTCCATGCCGGACTGAAAATGTCACAGACACGAAGCGTTCTACATGCAGTAGACACCATTGAAAGCTGTCGACCTTTATCGCGATCGGCGAGAAACGATATTTTGCAAACACGGAATTCCAGGAAACAACTACTCTGCGGGCTAATGCCCCGACCAGCATTGAATTACACCTGGAAAACCTATAGCAACAGCTAGAGTCATTCGTCAGACACCCACCAGACATATACCGGTTTCGAGCTTATTAGCTCTCATCAGTATGCCATAGGTGAGGTATCCGACGAATAATCCTAGCTGCTTTCGTCTGTCTAACCCGACAGAAGGGACTATGAGTACGCGGTGTAGAACTAACTACATCTATCGGCCGTTCGCTACTCCATGCCGGACTGAAAATGTCACAGACACGAAGCGTTCTACATGCAGTAGACACCATTGAAAGCTGTCGACCTTTATCGCGATACCTCACCTATGGCATACTGATGAGAGCTAATAAGCTCGAAACCGGTATATGTCTGGTGGGCGTCTGACGAATGACTCTAGCTGTTGCTATAGGTTTTCCAGGTGTAATTCAATGCTGGTCGGGGCATTAGGCCGCAGAGTAGTTGTTTCCTGGAATTCCGTGTTTGTTTGGAAACTATCAGAAATGTCCGTCCAACTATTTATTGCGTCAAATTCAATGGTAACGCGTTCTCAACTTAACTGGTCAAATATTTCTGACAGTTTCCAAACCGTTTTCAACTGCTGCCAAAACAAGCCTATTGTAAACATTTTACCCATTTCTGCACCGCCTAAGCAACTGTCAATACAAACCACAGTATACTAAGCAATCAGTACGGAATCTTAGACAATTTATGAATGAAATACGTCTGGCAGTTTTTAAATACTCCCACTCTAGAAGAAGTCGCCAAGAATATGGCGGATTTCACAGAACATACGAAAAATAGCTAATAATTTGGCGTAAACATAACCAAAGTTGTTTCGTAGTTATAATACTTTACATTAATACTTAATTGTTGAGTTGTAATCCAGTGTAGTTTCGTATAAATTGAAGTATTGATTGAGAAGTTATAGTAATAACTGTCAGTCGCCAACAACATGGCGGATTTTTGGAAGACGCGGGAAAGCTGAGTTTCCCTACTGATTGCTTAGTATACTGTGATACAAATAAACTTATTCAAAAACTGTCATAAAGTTAAATCGTATTTGTATGTGAGGGTAATATTATAAAGTGAAATTAGTTTGATTATATAAAAAAGGTCGAGTGACAGTGAATAGAAAATTTAACTCCACCCATTATTAGTGAAATTGCAGAAGTTGCTAAAAACAACTGTTATCGGCGAAATCTGAATATCGATTCAAATTTATCAAAGATTTATGGAATGGAGATAAAAAGCGACGTTAAAACATTTTCCGAGAATGTAATGATGACATATTTCCAAGAACTATCAAAAACTATGGAGCCTTTCTCACTTTGGTTATTTTACTCAATGTTAAAGGCTACAATCAATATAAATCACAATGTCGATATTGCAAACTACTCCAAATTACAAGCTCTCCTGAAGAGAAAATCATACGGCTTTAATCAAAGATTTTGACAACCAACAATTTAAATGATTTTCTAGAAAACGCACCAGATGAGAAATATTTGTTTATGGAGATAATGTATGAGCTCAATACAGTATGCGCCAAAAGTATGGAATAAATTCAATAAAAACGAAACAATTATTTTTTTGGGAAAATCCTCGAACAGGTCGATTTTTAATTTAAAAAATACATATTTTACCGTAAAATGCGATTTTCAAATGTCATTTGTTTTCGAGTAACGACGTCATCGATTTTTTTTAAATGGCAACATCATATTTTTTTCCTTGATTCTGAAAGATCGTTTAATTCTCTATCAGACAGTACTAAAATTTTGCCCTCTTACATAGGAAAGTTTTCGAGTAAATGACGATTGAATGTTAGAAAACGTAAATTTTATCCATAAAAAAGTAACAATTCTAAGGTATGTAAAATTTACTGATCAAAAGAACTTACCTGAAGTTCGATCATAATTATATGAGGGTCCAGTCCGAAAATATTACACAATTGTTTACACTGTAGTACGCGTTTGTTCTACTCCGAGCACAGGGTTTAAAGAGTTTCAAAGCCGGTCCTGTCCAACTGGCCTTGATCCCGCCAGATTCCGTTGTAGCTTTCATTGTTTAAAGTGTTTATGTTTTACGGCAGGGGAACTAAGGGACGGGCGGGTGTGTAATATTTTCGGACTGGACCCTCATATAATTATGATCGAACTTCAGGTAAGTTCTTTTGATCAGTAAATTATATTTCGGGTCCAGTCCTCAATATTACACAATTGTTTACACTGTAGATGTTTAAAGAAATTTGCCGTAAAACTTAAGTGTAGTGGCTTTGTTTAATTTAATAAGCCACAAACACCACAAAGTGTTGATTTCATACATTAACAATAACTGAAATGCAACTTTACATGTAAGTTATTATAAACTAGGAAGGAAGAAAATGTAACATTAGTACATCTAATGTAAATCAAAGAAGCTGTTGCGTAGGGTTTGTGTAACAGTCAGGTATTTCTCAATTGACGTTTATACACATAAGTTGGGGTTAGCTAAGGTAACCTAAGCAAGGCTGAGATGAATTAGGACTCGATGTTTTAACTTAGTCTGGGATGAGTATTGTCAATATTGAAGCAAATGATTTCGCCTTAAGTGAGAGCCAATATGATTACTAACTTACTCGAAAGAAATTCGAGGGTAGATTCACAGGAATCCTCTCAGTATTTCAGCATCTGCTGTAGATTCAATGTAAAATTATACCAGGGTTAAGGTGGTCAATGTCTAGAAACATCTTTCGAGAATCTTTTGATGTGTTGATTGTCTTCTAGTTTTCTTGAAGTAATGAATGACAGTGCCACTCAAGGTAAGTTGAGCACTGTTTCGCCAAACAGGACACAATACAAGATCACTTTCGGATCAAAAACTAAAAGATCGGTAATTACTAGTTTTGTGAATAATAAATTGCCATTTCCACGGGGAACGATAAGGATACCTGTCAAGTTTTCCGTAAAAAAATTCTACAATACTCGTAGAATAAATGCAAAATAATGGCATACAAACCGAAATTTTCTAATTAACCGTAAATACATCTGGCTTTTAGTCCAGGATCCCATAGTCAGGAGATATATCTTGAATATTTATAATTATTGCTTGAAGCTAATAAATCAATTTCTATAATCCGACTCGAAATATCATTGAAAATCTCTGAATGAATAGATCACTCAGTCTCAGATATTATCACGAGAGTAAATGTAAGATGCAAATATCCGCAAACTGCTGGCTTCGCCTCATTGTCAGATATATTTTTAATAAGGCATTTAGTTTGATACACTACACATGTTGTTGACATGACATGTTGTATTGTCAATTCTTGTTAGAATCTAACAATTTCCCATATAGCCGCATATTGTCGGCAAAAACATTTCAGTAAAAAAAAAAAATATATCTTGAAATTCCAAGAACTCATTTTTAACTGCACGAATTAAAGTCCACCATCCGTGTGCGCTATCTCTGCAGCAATCAGATAAACTGGCGTCACTAGATCATTGCAACAAGTGTAACTGTTCTAGCCACCACTGCAAATCTAAAATTATATCTCAGGAAATAGGCATTATTGTTGAATAATTTCCAAGGTTAGCTTTTAGGGTTATATATTTTGAATGATATAATTTTCTGTGTACATGAAGCTAGACTTCACAGCGAGGCAAGCAGAGGTTAGCAAGCCATTAAATTTGACAATTATTATTTTTTATTTTTTTTATTTGTGAGGACAGTTTTCTAAACTTTCTAATTTTGTTCTTTTCGAATCGAAAGGGAACTCCAAAACTTACGCCTATTCATGAGGGTTTAATAAAGAAGTAGTAAATTGCACATGCCTACGATATTTCTCTTTTGTTTCCACCCAAAAGCAGAAAATCAACGAAACCAGTTGATGCATGTTATTCCTTGAGAATGTAGTCTGTACAACAGGTTTCGTAGGTTTAGTAAAGGTAAATGACGCTGATGATAGCTAAATGACAGACAAGCAAATTCGTAAAAATGTGCATCAAATTCGAATCGCAGGGGTTTCCTGTGTTCTTAATGAATAGGCATCTTTGAGATCCATTTTTGCTGCCTAAATTGCTAATTGGAACTCCAAGCCGAACTACTGTCCGGGTGTCCTCCATTTGAAATGGCTAACCCGCTAATAATATATTAGGCACGAGTTGACCAGGAACAAGATTTGCAAATTTTTTATTTGTTCAATTCTTTTTTCTTCGAGCATAAAGTTGTTTGAAGCTGAACAGGTATGTCGAGAAAAGGTAATTTATATCCTAGCAACGAATCCAAGACAATCGAACTGTCACACCTGGTTAGCCATTGGTCATTAAAATATTTGCAAACGACCTGCATAGAAAAGAATACTTACTGATTCTATTTCTACTTCTATCGCAAATGTGCTTTTTAATTATTGGTTACAACCCCCGCCCCGCTTGACATGCCGGGCATTTTAAACACGATTTTTTGTGGGAAAACTATTAACAGTGGTGCCCCTTTTTGTTAGAATGGCAGAATAATTGGAGGTGCTGGGTAACAGAAATTCTTTGCTAACGTTTTATAAGGTTTTCACAAACTTTAATTTCCCAGACTGAACTGACCCAAAGGGATATTCAGCTGAGGTAAGCACGCATCAGAAATAATCTTGATATTTTTTAATGTCGGTATTATTACGTCCTTCGTCGTAGAAACACGATAAAAAAAAATTCTCCCTAAATCCCATAAGGATGAAAGGTAATTGACAAGCGATCGTCCACATGTATCGTATGATATTGAGAATATCATCCAGCAAGGACGGTAATATCTCATCGTTGTGAATAGCTAGTACACCTGGTTCTTCATTCACTTTATTTATTAGTACAATAGATGCTACATGCATCAGTATCTAGATTAAAATTCGAGATTAAAGCCGGTCATGTACAATCTTGGATAATTAACAAGCGATCGTCCACGTACATTGTGTGATATTGAGAATATCGTTCGACAAAGATTGTAATATGTTGTTGTGAATAACGAGTGCACCTGGTTCTTTCACTTTATTTATTAGCAGAATAGATGCTACATGCATCAGTGTCTAGATTAAAATCCGCGCTTAAAGCGGGCCCTGTACCATCTTGGGCAATTGACAAGCGATCGTCCACATGCATCGTGTAATACATATATCATCCGGCAAAGATGATAATATTTTATTGTTGCGAATAACCAGTATACCCAGTTCTTCGTTCACTTTATTAGCAGAATAGATGCTACATGCATCAGTGTCTAGATTAAAATCCGCTCTTAAAGCGGGCCCTGTACCATCTTGGGTAATTGACAAGCGATTGTCCACATGCATCGTGTAATACATATATCATCCGGCAAAGATGATAATATATTACTGTTGCGAATAACCAGTACACCCGGTTCTTCGTTCACTTTAAAAGCAGAATAGATGCTACATGCATCAGTGTCTAGATTAAAATCCGTTCTTAAAGCGGGCCCTGTACCATCTTGGGTAATTGACAAGCGATCGTCCACATCCATCATGTAATACATATATCATCCGGCAAAGATGATAATATATTATTGTTGCGAATAACCAGTACACCCGGTTCTTCGTTCACTTTATAAGCAGAATAGATGCTACATGCATCAGTGTCTAGATTAAAATCCGCTCTTAAAGCGGGCCCTGTACCATCTTGGGTAATTGACAAGCGATCGTCCACATCCATCGTGTAATACATATATCATCCGGCAAAGATGATAATATATTATTGTTGCGAATAACCAGTACACCCGGTTCTTCGTTCACTTTATAAGCAGAATAGATGCTACATGCATCAGTGTCTAGATTAAAATCCGTTCTTAAAGCGGGCCCTGTACCATCTTGGGTAATTGACAAGCGATCGTCCACATGCATCGTGTAAATATATATCATCCGGCAAAGATGATAATATATTATTGTTGCGAATAACCAGTACACCTGGTTCTTCGTTCACTTTATTAACAGAATAGATGCTACATGCATCAGTGTCTAGATTAAAATCCATGCTGCCAGCCGGTCCTGTACAATTTCGTCTACGTGACTAGACAAGGTGTGTCGGCTAGCGCTTCTTTTTGCTTTGTTGCCGGCAATATGGCCCCTCGACCTATCTAGAAAATAAATGAAAACTAGCATACCTACCGTTTTACTACTTCATCCAACTGCTTTATTATCTCGCTGATAATGTTTTGATTCACAGAATCCATTGTGTCTAAGGAAGCCGATCGCTTGGCGATGGGCTTTTTGTCTCTTATGAGACTTTTATTTATGTTTACTCATAGCAGACTAAAGAGAATGCTAAAAATGTTAATATTACAGTATTATATACAATTATTGCAAACGACAATAATAAATTGCAGAACTCCTTGTTAAGCAAATCATTCTGTCGTGGCGACCCGCGCTCTGGAGCACAGAAAAACACAATGAAAGCTACAACGGAATGTGACGGGATCAAGGCCAGTTGGACAGGACCGGTTTTGAAACTCTTTAAACCCTGTGCTCGGAGTAGAACTAACGCGTACTACAGTGTAAACAATTGTGTAATATTGAGGACTGGACCCGAAATATAATAAGAAATATTTTTGTTGAATTAAATAATTATTTTAATAAATTTAATAGTTGGTTGTATATATAACTAATTTTGATGTAAAATTAAATTAACCCTTATAATTGGTTTAGTTAACCTGAATATTTGTTAAAATAATGTAAATGTGATAAATTTAATAAAATCATTTTGTTACTCAAAAAAATAAAAAAAAAACAATAATCTCTTGAAAATTGGATATATTTTTTTGACTCAATTAATATAAATGTTTAGTTTTACAGTTTACGGGGAAGCTTGTTGAAATCAATAAGGAATTTGTTTATAAAACATATATATTTGTCAAATGTATACATATATAAATATGTTATAAGTACTACCTATGCTATAAGATGATAATTATTTAATTATTGCATTAAAGAGTATTGTCCTAAATATTTTATAATGGAAGATGCAGTTCAGTGCGATTTTTTTAATATAAAATACTGTATAAGATTTAGTTTCTTCATTTCTTTCCGTGTAATTTCTGTAATATCAAGCTTTCCACTTGTTCCCTCTAGATTAGAATTGAAATTTGTGGGAGAGTAAACTGCTATTTCTGGAGCAAACGACTCCACTTTCTGACAAAATTCGCGTCATTAATATGCAACTATTTTAATATTCGCATTCCACAGAGCACATATTTCAGCAGACAACTCCGAGGTGATCTCATTTCCAAAATACTCCTTTTGTAGTGATATATGATCATTTCCCGATTCCCGATTTTTCACCTCCCCACAGTTCTTACAAACGGTTTACATTCAAAGAACTTTTGAAACAAGAGTAAAGACAGTTTGGGTCTGAGCGTTCAACAGATGTGAATATTTTATGATGTGTATTTGTGGTGTCACTGCACTCTTTCTCGTACTGACCACATGTTAAATTGTATTATACTATATAGATATTTTACAAACAACAACAATTTATTAATTTACCTTATACCTATAAAACTTCGTTCTCTACCTAAATTATGTATTGAAATCTAATAGTCACCTGCGAAGTTATATTCCTTGAGTATGCCATATCATTGGGTTATTTGCGATCGCTGAATGATTCTATTTTAGAGATACAGAATGTTTAAAATTAATGAAACTACGGTTTTTTAAATTTATTTTTAAGTTTCAAAGACAGAGAGAGGAACTGAAGAAACTTGGGGCCATAAGTCTGGAAATGTTCAACTAATTTCAATTGCTACAGCAGCGTGCAAATCAATATATTTGATGCTTAGAGTCAAATGGCATTGATCTAGCTGAAAAATAACTTACAAGAACTGCTGATAATGGAGATGAAAATGATGATGATTATGATGGTAATAATAATTATGAAGATGAGTACCATGATGAAGATAAAGTCGATGACGATGATGGTAGACGATATTTATAATAAATATGACTGTAAGGATTACTATGAGGATGACAATGAGGATGAGGACAATGTTTGGTCCAGGGAAGTACACATGGAGAAAGGGGCAAGGGTAAATCTCTCGAGAAAAGTGTAGTTGGATACCGTCCAAAAAAGTCCAGAATTCTAAGGAAAGAAGAAATTGATACATTTTTACAAGAAGGACCTGATAATAGATTTCTGCTAGAAAAGGTTATTCAAATTAATAAATCGATCGATTTAACTAATTTTGGACAACTTTTTAGGTCTTTTTAATAATAGGTGTTTGTGGAGCTGGGTAAAAAAAGTATTGGTGAACTAATTCAACACAAAAATTCTTGTACTTGAATATTGCAAAAAAATATTTTTTAAGTAGCTAAGCTATCACATGAAAAGGTAGGTAACACTGACAGTTGTCACTGTAACAAATTTTGTTAACATTCAAGGAGCACTTGTAAATTAAATATTCGACATGTGTAATGACACATGCAATCGTGAAAATCTGGAAAACGGCTTGAGATATCGAGATTGACCAAGAGTCTCTTTTTTACGTAAAAATGTTGGCTCTTTTATAGTATAGTGTTATATATAAATTCTATTAACTGTACAGGTAAAAAAGTATTAGTTAATTAACTCAACACAAAGCACGTAGCAAGCGCTCTCTAGGCAATAATAATAATAATAATAATAATAATAATAATAATAATAATAATAAATTTATTCACGTAAACCTTTACAGGGTATGAAACGTCACAAAAGAAAGACAAAATAATAAATTACACTATACACACTAAATATTAAAATAAAATGTTAGTATTTATCAATTTCCATTAAAATTATAAAATTTCTGCAAGCTATAAAAGCAATGTTGCAATAAAAATGAGCGAAGCTCCTTGCGAAACTTATTTTCATTGTTTAACAGTGTTAATGATTCAGGTAAATTATTAAATATGGCTCCACACAAATAATTATACTGACAAGATTTTTCCCTCTTGTATTATGAACATGCACACTATCTTGTCTAGGAAATAGGTTACTATTAAATTTAATAAAAAGAACTGCCTCGTATATCAACATAATTGGACGACATGATTGTAATGGTGCCAGTGAAAATATTAATCTGATGATTTTTTTTGAAATATAAAAACTCTCTGAAACTCCGTGCAGGATCCCCAGTAAATTATTAAGTACTTCATGTGAGAATATGCCACAGCAAAATATATATTTAATAGATATTGTTTATCCATACAACTCCTCAAGTTTCTAATTACAAAATATGCTGATTTCATTTTATTTAAAACATGTTCAATATGATTATTCCAGTGCAGATGTTCGTCTATATGTAAACCTAAATATTGTGTATTTGTAACTTTAGTAATGATCGACTCATTTAATTTAATCAACATATTAGAATTTTCACTATATATTTGGTCTTGCTGGCATTAATTATAAGTTTGTTATCCGAACACGAAGCATAGCATTGTTTAAGAGTTAAATCAACCTTGTTTTTGCAACTCACTGGGAGATGACGCTGCATTGCTAATTGTGGTATCATCTGCATACAACACCACATTAATACTACTTGTTATAAATTGATCCATATCATTGATAAATAATAGAAAAAGTAATGGTGATAACACACTCTCCTGAGGTACCCCAAGGTTGGTCTGACATGACGGTCCGAGAAAAAAGAACTAATCCAATCAATTAACGGATGCCTTATTCCAATGTTATACAGTTTCCTCAAAATATAATCTTTATTAACGGAGTCGAAAGCCCTAGTTAAGTCAAAAAAGAGCGTTAAAACATACATGTTTTTTCAAGTGACTCATAAATGTGATTTACCAAGGAAAAGGCTGCAGTATTTGTAGAATGTTTAGGACGAAAACCATGTTGATTGTTACTTAAAAGATTATACCTGTTAATGAAACTGTAAATACGATTATGAACAATTTTTTCAAATAATTTTGAAAAACACGATAACAAAGTTATAGGTCTATAGTTTTCAACGAGATCAGTTTGTCCTTTTTTAAAGAGTGGTATTATGTTTACCATTTTAAGTTCATTCGAGAAAATTCCAGATTGTATTGACAGGTTAAATATATAAGCTAAAGAATGCACTATACTTTGGGAAATATATTCAAGACTTTAACTGGCAAACCATCGGGCCCACTTGATAATTTATTTTACATTTGCGATAATTGTTCTTCAATTTCGTCTGGAGTAATATCGTAAAAGAAGAGTGAAGTTACACTTGAATATCTTGAAACTAATGCCAAATATGTATTTCTCGATCCCAAAAACCTAATTATACCAATTTTGAATTCGATATTTTCAACTGTTTTATTTATTTATTTATTTATTTATTTATCACATTTGGAATGCAAACAGGCTTGCCGCCCAAAACTGCATCCACTGATACAATCGTGAACATAGTGTAAGCAAAAAAAAATACAAAAAAAAACAAGGAAATGGATACATCAGTGAAAAAATGTACAAAAATAAGTCAAAAGTTATTTAAAGGAACTGAATATTCCTAATAAATATTTTGAAACTGCTAAGAGTAGTACTAAAAATATCAATATTAGAGTCTACAATATAACTATTATAATTAACAGTCATTCTGTACAATGGACTATTTAGTCCGAGATTGGTATGTTGGGTTAATGAGCTAAATAAATTAGTCGTTCTCGTATTTCTAGAAGGAACATGAAAATTCAGTGAAGAAATTAAATAGGGACAGTCTAATAAATTATTCAATAATTTAAATAAAATAATAAAGTCAGCGTAAATCCTTCTTTGTTCCAAAGGGACGATATTAAACTGTTGTTTAGTAGCTGATATGTCATCAACATTATAAATACCGTTGACCCTGAGATTAAGATAACGAACAAATCTGTTCTGAACTCTTTCCAGCCTTAATTTGTATATATTATAATTAGGACTCCAAATCACACAGGCAAAATTAAGTCTGCTGTAAATATAGGCATAGTACAAAGATTTAAGAGACTTTTCGTCTCTAAATTCCCTGCACGTCCTGAAAATGAAACCCAACATTCCATTACATTTTCGAGAAACATAATCAATATGGTGACCAAAACTCAACCTACTGTCAAATATAACGCCTAAATCTTTTATTTCTGAGACACGCCCAAGCTCCTCATTATTAATCTGATAATTAAAAATGTAGGGACTAATATTTTTAGTGAATGTAATTGAATGGCATTTATTAATGTTTAAAAATAATTTAAACCTATTACAATATTGTTCGATCCGATTGATGTCCTGCTGAATACGCTGGCAATCATTTAGAGATGAAACTGTGCGAAAAACTTTCAGGTCGTCTGCATAGAGGAGAAACTTAGAGTATTTGATACATTCAGCTAAGTCGTTGATATAAATCAGAAATAAGAGGGGTCCAAGATGGGAGCCCTGAGGAACACCAGATGTAATGTGGACTGTATTGGAGAAATGACCATTTATTGCAACCATTTGAGATCTGTTATATATATAAGATGTAAACCAACGTATAAGTTCACCGTGCACACCGATTCCGGCTAACTTAATAATTAATATATTATGATCGATTTTGTCAAAAGCTTTACTGAAATCGGTATACACGGCGTCCACCTGAATTCGCTTGTCCATGGCATTGCGAATATAATCACTATAGCTTAAGAGGTTAGTATCTATGGAACGCTTAGAAAAAAATCCATGTTGTTCAACAATAATAATATTTTTTAGCGATTCAAACAGAGTATCGTAAATTATGGATTCTAATACTTTGCTGAATATAGATAGTTTACTAATACCTCTATAATTCTTCACACAGTTTCTATCTCCGGTGTTCTTATAGATTGAATGAGATATGCTTTTTTCCACAATGATGGAAATTCCCCTAATGTGAGAGACATATTAAATAAAATAGTTAATGGTACATATAGAGCTCTAGCACAATTTTTAATAAAGTAAGCAGGTATACCATCTGGACCGGCGCCTTTGTTGACATTGATTTTGTTAAGTTTATTAAATACATCCTGTTCAGTTAAATGAATTGAATTAATGTTGACGCTACCAGTGTTTAGAAAAGATTTAAAAGGCACCTGATGATAAGGTTCATAAACACTTCGAAAATAGGTTGAAAAAAGGTCACACACACTGGGTCCCATAGCGGTACAATCATTATAATGCATCACATTGGGAATGCCATTGTTACGTTTAAAGTTAGACACAAAATGCCACAGCTTCTTTGGATTTGACTGAACATCCTCCTCCACAGAACCTATATACTTTCTATAATCATTATGTATCATCTGTTTACTGCGACGTCTTAAAGAAATAAATTTAATATGATCGAGTTCATTTTTATACATTTTCCATTTCTTATGATACTTTATTTTCTCTTTGATGGTAGTGATAGTTGTCATAGAAAAGTAACTAGGATAAGTACGAAATTTAATTTTAATCTTTGGTACATGTATTGAAAAATGCAATTTAGCTCATCATAAAAACAAGTGACGGCTTCATCTAGTGAACTTTTATTTAATTTACCATGCCAATTAATATCAACTAGAGAGTTACATATATTAATACAATTAGCTTTTCTAAAATTAAAATTTTGACAGGTTATTTTATTGGATAAAACCAACAGCAGAACACGAAAATAAAATTCTAGTGGAGGATGATGAAAATTAACAGGGACCAGAGGAGAATCACTATTAGTTATTCTTTTACATTGAAATGATTGCAAAAAATTAAATCAAGAATATGAGAATGAGAATTAACATGCGAATTAAATTGCATAAGCTCTGCTAATGACATTGAGTCTATAAGATCACTAGAATTACTGTCAACATTTGTAGCAAAAAGATATGTTTTATGGATATCATTTGGTACCCACTTAATTAAAGGCAGATTAAAATCACCACAAATTAATATATAATCACTGGTTATTTTATGAAGAATGGATTGTAATTTGGTAGTAAAATAAGATTTTGCCATTTCATCTCCAGGAGGCAAATAAACACAACACACATGAAGCAACTTATTACCACTTAAATGAATAGTAATCCACATATCTTCTGCGTCGCTGAAAAATTCAGGACGATCTACAGCAAACAGATCTTCACGTACGGCTATCAGTACACCCTCCATCACATTTTAAGCTGCCAATAGAATCCCGATCACGTTTTAAAGTTATCATCATTTTTCGAAAACTTATTTTAATTTTCAACACCCTGTAATTCTCCCTACATATTACTTAGGCAAGTTTGGCTCAAAATACATATTTTTATGTTTACTATCTCCGGTTGCTCTATGGCCCATAAGTTATGGGACACCCTGTATAAACACGACATTCTTGGTGCGATCCAAGCCTTCATTTGTTATAACTCAGCTATTTAGCTCCCGCAATCTAATCTGAACTGCATCGCGAGGGTGAAATTGAAAGCCAGCTCACGTTCCTTCCAGTCACCATAAATCTCCAGATGTGTCGCCCTTGCGCTGCATCCCTAGTTATATATGTTCAGATAATATGTTTACCGATGGGCCTTGGAGGAGGCGTCGAGGCTGTGTATTTTTGTAAATCGCGTATTTACATCTCTTTGTGATCGACGTGACTCCAGCCATTACCCCACGCGAAAACGCCCAAATGGAAAGCAAATTTAAACGTCGGAGGAGAGCGATTTGCATACGACGTTCGGAGGTGGCGGGCCGTCTTTTAGGGTGGATACAGGTATGCGAAAAACGCGATGAAAGTAGAAGAAAACAAAACTCGGCTTTTTGAACTATAACTCGTAACGTATGCTTGTCTTGTTTTACTTGCTTTGGTATTAAACTTTATTAGTTTTCTTTTCCCTTTCTAGTCATTTCCACTACATTCTTTCTGGTCTAGAGTTGTTTGAGTGTTAACATTACAATATCTTGCTCCATTTATTAATGAGGTTTTCCAGGTTTTCCTCATTTATGCACTGAATAGTGGTTAGGGCCTACCAACGTACGTCGTTCCTGGGCGCAAATGCGGCCTGCTTAATAATAATATGCCGCCCCCTCTCCCGCACAAGTCTCCGACTTCTGGGCTAATCTCTGTGATTAGAATGAGGGGTAGAGATATTATTATTATTATTTTTATTTTTCTTGTACCAAAGCTAAAATGCCACATTTTAATAACCTTCAAATTAAAACATACACGGACAATATTACAATTCAAGAAGCATACCATATTAAATATCTTGGCATATAAATTGATAGAAATTTGAAATGGAATGTTCATATACAATATTTAATTAAGAAAGATATATAATATTTAAATTTAAATAGTTAAAAAATATTTTGGATACTTACCAGTTAAAAATTATCTATCTGTCTCTGGTAGAATATCATATCAAGTATGGCATAACCGGATGGGGAGGTGCCTATGATGTATATATAAAACAGCTGGAAATTATACAAAAATTATTTTTAAAAATATTATTTAAAAAACCTAATACTTACCCAACCGATCAACTTTATAAGGAAAATGGTGTAATGGATATAAGACAAATATATTGTTTTAAAATACTTGAGTCACAGCACAAGAGAAAATGGGAATTATTAACAGTTGGACATGAACACGAAACTAGGTTAAGAACAAGAAATACAATTCAGACAATAAAATCTAATAAAACCATAGGACAGAGATACTTTCCTTATCTTGCACCTAGATTATATGCTCAATTACCACAAACATTGAGGGAACATGATACGGCGCATTTGAGTCGGTTTAAAAAACTATTAAATATTTGGTTTCAGAATATACCAAGGACTTATTTTCACAAATTTATAAATAACAGCTTGTAGGCTAATCTGATTGTTTTTCTTTTATATACATGTATTTAACTATCTCTCAAATGACAATTTACATCACGGCCTATATTATTCCTTTTCTCAGCATGTGTAATTTGTTGTAAATTGTCAACGATTATATAATTGTTTTTTTTTATTTCTTTTTTTTTGTTCTCAATGTTTTATTCTTTGTTTTATTATTTTACAAGCATATAATTACTCTGTTGTACTTAAATGTAGTGATCTGTTTTAATTCAATTTTTCTGTGTACTTACAATGCTATTTTGTTTGAATTTAAAATACCTGTCTTGCCGTTAGGAAATATATAGATATGCTCCCACGTACTAGTCTAACGACTTCAGTGAGGTTTTTCATTTATTTCCATAGATTGTATTACTATTACTTTTGTTTTTTTGTCCTCTTCTATTTTTGGAAATAAATATTATTATTATTTTTTTTTTCAGTAACACCTTCCGAAGCTCCTACACATTCGGAGATGTTCTGAAGAGTCAAGCAATAACCACTCTCCACTTCGTGGTGTCTGTAATCATTGAGCCCGTAAATCGTGTCTTCTGAGCAGACGTAGTGAACCAAGGACGATTGCCTTCTGCATTCTGCCGGCTAAGATCTCTGCCGAATTTCGGCAAACCGGTATTATCTTTAAGTCAGAAAGCAACATATGTCTCATTCCACCCAGGACGCCTATAATTAGCACCACAATCTTAACAGAGAGTCTCGATACCGACAGGAGATGCATAAGCGTCTCCGGCGCCTGGCGGCAGGCCCTGCAGCTGATATCAGGAACCTCGATACCCAAGACACGACTACGATAGACGAGAGTGTTAATTACACCATCTTGGCAAGCCATTATGAACATTATATAAAAATGAACCCCTCTGTCTCAGAGTTCAGCCCCGCTGACCTCAAAAGAGCGAAGGTCAGTTTTTCAGATAAGCCATTATTACTATTATTATTATTATTATTATTTTGTACATTGAGATACGTAGTTAGAAGCAACGACATATTACTACATTCATTCTGACGGCATAAGAAGTATTCTAGATCGGTTACACTCAAGTGATGCTACTTCTATTTTATATCCTACTATATTTAACGATCCTAGAATTCGTGAAGATTTAGCATACATACATTTTAATTATTCCCGGATACCTTCAGTTACTCGCCGCATTGAAGCAACTGTGGCAGGATCAGAATATTCAATAAACAATGCAGTAAATAATGTTTTTTATTTGCGATTCTTTATTTTCCAGTTATAGGGACCTGGTGCTGAATGCGTGAAGAAAAAAATTGATAACGTTTTGCAGAACATTCTCGGATTTCTTGACTTAAACATTAAAATGACACACGCCTCCTATGTGTTTTTATTTACTATGATTTCCAGTCTGAAAGGGTGGTAATTGATAAGAAATATTATTTTACTCAGAAAGTATTAATTTTTTGGAAAAATTGAAAGAACAAGAAAAGTTTCTAAATTCATAGGTCCATAAAACTGTAATTTTAAGTTTGATCCATAGCCATCTAGAAGAAAGGTCTGGCCAAAACATCATGAAGGGTTGTTTGTTTCCTACCACCACTTCGAAGTGAAGGGTGAAAATAAAAATTTATTGCTAAAACGTAGTTCCTTCAGTAAAATACGCGTACCAAATTTCAAAATTTTAGGTTGAATCGTTTTTGAAAAAAAAATATATAGAAAAGCCCAGGTTTTTCCCCCATAACTTTTACGCCACTGGAAAAATTGCCAGTTGACTGCAAATTCTGAAGCGCCAATGAATTTTACACAAAAATAGTCCTCTTGGTTCATTGCTCTAAAGTCAACCGTTTTCAATAGAAATTACTTTCTATGAACAAAAACAAACATTTTGCTAACGTTTAGAAAATCTTTTGTAATTGAAAAAATAGGTACTTAGTAATAATGTTAATGAAATTTAACAACAGATAGGATTGTAACTTTTTTTATCAATTTGGCAAGTAAATTTTACATCTTCGACTCATGTTTCTTCCTGCCGCTGCGGCATAAACGATGCATATTTTTGTTCATAGAAAGTCATTTTTATTGAAAACGGTTGACTTTGTTGCAATGAACCAAGAGAACTATTTTTGTGTAAAATTCATTGACGTTTCAGAATTTGCTGTCAAATGTCAATTTTTCCAGTGGCGTAAAAGTTATGGGGGGAAAAACGTTTCCGATACCTTAAAATCTACACCACTGGCACGTCCAATAAATTCGAGAAGGGTGCCAAAAAGTAGCTATTAATAGTGGTAATGTGTTTACAAAAGCTCATTCCTCTAGTTCAAACGATTTCGAAGATATTGGAAAAAACTGAAAAAAAATTAAAGTTTTGACACCGTGTGTCTCGAAAACGAAAGCCCGGAAAGAAAAATGGAAGAGGAAAAAAATGTTTCTATTTTCAAGAGGAATTTACAGTTTACAGATAGTTTAATAATT
The DNA here is from genome assembly GCA_025584915.1 of Monochamus saltuarius. NCBI lineage: Eukaryota > Metazoa > Arthropoda > Insecta > Coleoptera > Cerambycidae > Monochamus > Monochamus saltuarius. The sequence continues at coordinate 45,586,342 of CM046723.1, forward strand.
ATGATGTATTTTATGCGTGCGGGCAACTCTAACCTTTCCTGACTCAAATTACTTACTAAATGTACAATTTTTCAAAACACTATTAAAAATATTATGATCGATATTGAATTCAATATTTAATTTTTACTGGACTCGTGCATTCATAAAGAAGATATGACAAAAATGTATATCAAGTGCTGACATTTGACTTGTATGCCCTATTATTTTTACTATTAGTTTCTCGACATACTGTATATGTTTAAAGCTGGGATTAATGTTCAATTCTTTACATTTTATCATGTTTCCCGTTAGATAAATATGCGCAGCGCCTTTCAACGGTCACTTAAATTTCTCAATGGTTGATTTGTTTATAGAAAATAATGAGATATTACTGATATTGAAATATCACGTTGTGAAATTATTCATTAGGTATATAAGATAAACGACATAATCTGATCTTAATTGATATATCGGCAATGCACATACGAACATATATTTTCGGCTGCATTTTCCCGTTGTTATTTCCTATGAAAATATACGCATTTCGTAACTACTTGTTACGTGTGCTTAATTTTAGATAACCTCTATTTATCATGCAAATATTCAACAATGCTTAGAGCTATTTGACAGGTAAAAGGCAGATGAATTTACAAATTTATCGGGAGCTTATTTATTTATCAGGTAGTATTTACATCGAAATATTATCTGGCTAATGTAGATTCGTGCACGCGTTTTGTAAGGCTCTGGCATTATTTTCAATAACATTTACAAATATTTAACGCAAGCAATTACAAAACTGTTTAAACAGCTTCAGGAGGTGGTAAATTATTTATTTTTGTATTATTATTAATCTATTATGAAATCATCTTCTAACCATATGTTTTTACACATTATTCACTCGTCTGCATCAGTATCTACTCTTGAAACTTTGTGCAAAATATGCACACAGTTATTCAGTTTTTAACTAATAGTGTGTATTCTCTTTTATTGAAGAAAACTATCATTATATGTACCACATTTTATGAAAAAATATAAAGAACTACAACTATAAATTACAATTTAATCATACTATAGTCTGTTTGGAAATGAAAGAGAGTGATAAAACCCCGAGATAAGAACCGGCCATGGGGGTGGTAATATTTCGTTTCAGGTAATTATCGGGTAACACTAATGCTAACAAGTAATGGGGTACATTAGTATATTTTACTGGATACATCACAGGGCAGGAGCCAGTGTATTGTGACAGATCAATTCAGTCTTAGAGCTGAATATACGAAGACGTGCTAGTACAGTGGAGTAAAATTCGACTTGTGTTTAGTGACTATTGTGCCAGTGGATATAATATTGTTTGGCTAAAATGTCGAGCTTATCAGATTACGTACCTGCTAAACGCGTGAAAAGATGTGCGCTGTCTCAGAATGAGAAGATTATTATATTATCTTTATAGCACAGAAACGTATTATTCGTATGATCTTTAATATTTAACCTGACTCATCTTGTAGACCTTTATTTTCAAATTATATTACAGTGCCTTGTGTATACATTTTAAATTGTATTTTATTTGTTAAAAGTAACCTCCATAAATTTAATACATTATCATACCACCATACCTATGGAACGCGTCATGCTGATACACTTTGTATACCAGTCCATAGAACCGCAAAATATGAATTCTCGCCAGCATACCAGGGTATCAAATTATTTAACCACCTTCCAAGAGCCCTTAAAGATTTAAATAACTTAAAATTGTTTAAATCCAATTTGAAATCTTTACTAGAAAAAAAATGTTATTATAGCACTAATGAGTTTATGGAAGATAATTTTATGTAGGTAAATTTTGTTGTGTTGTTTGTGTTACTAGTTTGTGTTTGACATGTCTTATACATTGTTTAATGTCCTACAGGATAAATAAAATATATAAAATATTATTATTGTTATTGTTATTGTTATTGTTATTGTTATTGTTATTGTTATTGTTATTGTTATTGTTATTGTTATTGTTATTGTTATTGTTATTGTTATTGATATTGTTATTGTTATTGTTATTGTTATTGTTATTGTTATTGTTATTGTTATTGTTATTGTTATTGTTATTGTTATTGTTATTGTTATTGTTATTGTTATTGTTATTGTTATTGTTATTGTTATTGTTATTGTTATTGTTATTGTTATTATTATTATTATTATTTTTTTTTTTTTTTTTTTCCAGTAAACACCTTCCGAGGCTCCGACACACTCGGAGATGTTCTGGAGAGTCAAGCAATGACTACTCACCAATCCGTGGAGTCAGTAATCATTGCGCCCGTAAATCGTGTGTTCTGAGCAGACGTAGCGAACCAAGGACGATTGCCTTCTGCATTCTGCCGGCTAAGATCTCTGCCGAATTTCGACAAGCCGGTATGATCTTTAAGTCAGAAAGCAACGTATGGCTCATTCCACCCAGGACGCCTATAATTAGCACCACAATCTTAACAGAGTGGTCTGGATACAGCCTGCGGAGCTCGGAGAGAAGATCTCGATATTTCCTCCGTTTTTCCTCCTCTTTAGGACGATGTTGTTCTCTGCGGGAGCCGAGAACTCAATCACAAACATCGTCCTAAGCTGGTGGTCGAGGAGGACTACATCAGGCTTATTGGCTTGGATTTGCCTGAGGGTGGGGAATGAATAGTTCCAATAAATTCGGCACTTCTCATTCCCCACTACGGATTCTATATCCCCCGGAGCATAAGGCAGCACTGGCGTCTCGTCTATCTCATACGAGTGTCGTAAATGATAATACAACACCCGTAAGGCTGAATCGTGTCTTTGGATATACGCTGTGGCCGCATATACCGGACAGGCCGACAGGAGATGCATAAGCGTCTCCGGCGCTTGGCGGCAGGCCCTGCAGCTGGTATCAGGAACCTCGATACCCAAGACACGACTACGATAGACGAGTGTGTTAATTACACCATCTTGGCAAGCCATTATGAATCCCTCGGTCTCAGAGTTCAGCCCCGCTGACCTCAAAAAGCAAAGGTCAGCCTTTCAGATAAGCCAAGCCCCTCTAGATGACGGTAGAAGAGACCATGCATTGGCTTATCCTTATGTAGCTGCAGAAGATGACGCGTTTCTGCAGCTTTAAATAGGGCGTTTAACTGAGCAGGGTACGACTCGCTGACAGAGTCTGGATTTCCCCGCTCAGTATCTAACACAAGACCAATATCATCGGCTGCTCTTCTCGCTGCCTTATACACAAACGCTCCTATCCCTGCTGCTTCATGGTCTTGGACCATGCAGAGAAGGGGATCCGAGCTCCTGATGACTTTTCAGGCCTCCTCCAAAACCACTCTGCCCTGGAGACACTCCAAACTCAAGAGTCCACGGCCTCCCCGATTTCTTGGGAAGTATAGCCGCGGAACGGACGATCTTGGATGCAAACTCCGATGGAGATGCATCATTTTACGGGTCCCTACATCGAGTTGCCTCAGCTCTTCTTGTGTCCATTTCACTACTCCAAACGAGTAGAGAAGGATCGGAACGGCAAGCATATTTGTGGCACTCACCTTGTTCTTACCCGACAGCTCCGAAGACCAGATCTGTCGGAGGCGGTGCCGATACCTGCCGCGGAGAGCGTTTTTCACCGTTGCCACCTCATGAGTGCCCCGCTGTGGGACACCCAAATAGGTGTACGACTCTCCGGCATCTAGATAGTGAAAGATGCTTCCGTCTATGAGCTGGGCGTCCTCTCCGTATGGACCGCATCGTCCTCTCTTGAGATGAACCAGTGCACATTTGTCCAGCCCGAACTCCATCCCAACCGCCTGCGTGTACTCATGTACCACTCTGAGGGACTGATTTAAATCCCTCTCTCCGGAGGCGTAGAGTTTAAGGTCATCCATATAGAACAAATGGGTGACCTTATGCCTCCGGTCTCCTGGGGTACCGCAGTTGTAACCCCGGGTACGACGAAGTGCAACGGATAATGGCAGCAGTGAGATGCAAAACAAGAGGGGACTCAGGGAATCTCCCTGGAACACTCCCCTCCTGAACAAAACCGGCTCTGTCTGGACCCTTGCATTAGCCGATGTTATGGTAAAGCGGGTCCTCCAGAGCGGCATGAGTTGTTCAATACATCTCACTATGGGGTCGGCCACCGCAAGACATTGGAGCAAGTGGACTATTAGCTCATGGGATGTCATATCAAATGCCTTGCGGTAATCTATCCAGGCCATTGAGAGGTTTCGCTTGTACTGCACGGAGTCCTGCGTAATACATCTGTCGATGAGCAGGTTCTCCTTACAGCCAGCTACACCCCTCTTGGACCCTCGCTGCTCGTATATCCGTTGATAAACGGGGTTCACTGCGTGGAGCACACGCGCGTACAAGATGCGAGTAAACACCTTGTAACACGCATTCAGGCAGGTTATTGGACGGTAGTTCTTTGGCTGGGACAAATCTCCGCTCTTATAAGCACGGTTCTCCCCTCGACAAACCACGCCGGAATTTGCTGCTCTCCATTTAGCCAGGACGTGAATATTCTGGCCAAATGGCGGTGGACACTGGTGAATTTTTTCCACCAGAAGTTGCTGATCCCATCGGGACCAGGAGCAGCGAAGTTCTTCGATCTAATAAATGATCTCCGAACTTCATCCGGGGTTATCGGTGGGCACACCTCTTGTGGCTCTCGAAGCCTTTGACAAAAGGCCTCGAAGTGTGCCAGGGCTGGTGTGTCTCTATCCAGTGGAATCCTGCGGCCATAAAGATCTCTCCAGAAGGCTTCTACCTGATCTACAGTCGGCGGATTGTCCGCAACACGCTGAGGCTGTTCAAAAGTCGAGAAGGCCTTACACGGAACAAATTATTTTGCTCCAACCTCCTCGACCGCCTCACTAGTGACTTTGCAGCCACTAGCATCCGTATCCTGTCGAGAGAATGCTGCTTGATGGTGAGCAGCACCCCCCGATTCAGGGTATGATGGACCCGCCTAAGGGAGGTAGCTATGCGTCTCACCTTAGGTGTGAAAGCCCTATTGGCTTCCCCGTAGTCCATCACACATTGGATACGGGACGCGTGTTGCCTCGCCGACCGGATCTTAGCTTCCATCTTGTGCACTCGCCGCCGTGCTCTCTCCTGTGGAGAAACGGCATTTTCACGCCCTCTCTCCACACGAGTCAGCAGTTCAGCGGCGTCGTACACAGCGCAATTGACGCGCCAGATGTCAGCCTCTTCTGGAAGATCCTCACGGAGCGCAGTATCCACTCGGGCCAGATCTGCGGGCTTCGGGGGTTTTATAAAGGGCAACCCCGACGGGTGCTCAGGTCGTCCTGTTCTCGGGGAATGAAGCGCGGCGCCTCTCTTCGGGATCATTCCGTGGTTCTTCAACCACTTCATTCACCCTTAGATGAGGACGCCTCTCATAGCCTCTGCGACGAAGGTAGGATACATAATCCCGCAGATTTTGTGCGGTGAGGGCGCGGCCTTCGGGGTGCATGTCGCACCACCGAGCATACATCCGCGCCATGTATCCCCTTCGCCCGGGCTCGCTGCTTTCATAGCAGACCAGAAGATCGTCCCTTAGTTCATCGGTCCACTCAAAACTTCCATTTTCATGGCCTTGGTCGTCAACGGGCAATCCATCCGGCTGGGCCCAACCGCAGCCCGAACTCCCATCCCAACCGCCTGCATTATATTCACATTATTATTATTATTGGTATTATTACTACACTATTACTATTACCATCTAATTATCTATTACTATTACTATTATACTTGTTATATTGCTATTAGCTATTGCTATTGCTATTATTAATATTATTATATTATTATTATTATTATTATTATTATTATTATTATTATTATTATTATTATTATTATTATTATTATTATTATTATTATTATTATTATTATTATTATTATTATTATTATTATTATTATTATTATTATTATTATTATTATTATTATTATTATTATTATTATTATTAAACGTATTTAATGCATTGAAACACCAAAATTCTACCAATTCTACCAACAGTGTTGACGACATCGTGAAAAAGTGTTCCAAAATGACAGGGATTGGAAAATCGACTATCTACAGACTTTTAAAGGAAACAAAAAATGAACAAGATACTGTAAATCCTCCAAAATTAAATCCAATAAATGATCATCAAGCACGTTTGGTTTTTTACCGCTGGTTTCTACCTCAAGACGCTGAAGACCCTCGTTTTCTTGCAAAAATTTTTTTTTACTGATGAGGCCGGGTTCACAAGAAATGGAGTGTTTAATTTTCACAATACGCATATTTGGGCTGACGAAAATCCTCATGCTCTAATAGAATCTGGATATCAGGCACGTTTTTCATTAAACATTTGGATGGGTATTGTAGGTGACAGGTTTCTAGGTCCTGTTGTTTTACCAAACCGATTAACAGGCGCACCTTACCTCAACTTTCTGCAGAATACACTGTATGAGTTTTTGGAAGAGAGCATTTACACCAAACTTTTCCACATAGATGGGTAGAAAGAGCCGGACCTGTTTTATGGCCTCCAAGATCGCCTGATCTGAACCCTCTAGATTTCTTTGTTTGGGGATATTTGAAGACATTAGTGTATGGTACTCCTGTAAATAGCCTGGAAGAGCTGCAGCTACGGATTAATCAAAAGTGTCAAGAAGTCCAAATCAAGGAGGGTGTTTTCGAAAGAGATCTTTGAGACGAAGATGTCGTGCCTGCTTGGAAATGGACGGAGGGCACTTTGAACATCTTCTGTAACTTTGTTTTTTGTTTGTTAAAAGCTTCCTTTGTCGGTTTATTCCTAATAAAATAAAATGTTTGAAGAACGAATAGTGGTCCATATCTCCGCAACCGTTACTTTTCGGACCCATGTTTATTAAGACTTTTCTGCTTATTTTGGTTCATACTATTACCTCCTGAAATATTTTACAGTCTTTTTTAACACCCTGTATAAAGCGAAACAAAGACTGATCCAAAATTCTTAAAAAGGCCAAAGGTAAGAACTAGCCGAATACTGAAAAAGTCACTCAATGATGACCAAAACCACTCAGATAAGATAGCAAGAACATTTTATTTATTATCTAGAACCATTCGGAAACAAAAACGTCAATTTTTAAAAGAAATCTCGATATTTGTGAACTTCCTTAACTTTGGTAGAGCAGTTTATCTAAGTATCCGAACAAAAAGGCTCAAAACTAATTTCGTAGCAGGTACATTCAGTGTACATACCTGTCGGCTCGTGATTTATTACATTTTTTGCGGCTGCGATAGTGATACAAAAAAATTAATAGCCGCTTTGCTCCATTTTCTCGACGCAAAATAAGTTATTGAAAAAAAAAAAATTTAGACGTGTCAAAGCCAAATTAAAGTAACTGGGTCAAGCGACTTATGAAAATTGGTTTTTAATGCCTGCCCCATTTTCCGGCATCCCGGTAAAAGTTATTTAATACGGGATAGGGAAACGTGCTGAATACCGATAATTAATAGGGTGTTAAAAATAAACAGTTACACTTCATTTTCTTTTAAGAAAATGCCTTGTGAAGATTTGCGGTCTTTACATTTGGATTTGCTATTGCCTGTGTTGAAATCCTTTAAAAAAAATGCAACAAATGGTTACAACTTTTAAAGTTAGTAAAGCTCTTAGAAAAATAGAAAAAACACACGATCGTCAATTTTGTAAACAATTTTAAACTTCTCATGGGTAACGATATTTAGGAACGACGAAGAGGTAACAGATGAAAGTGCGGAAAAGGTCTAGTGTATTTCTGCAAGAAGCAAAAAGCTGTGAATGGCAATCACGAGTTTCTCTTCAATACAGTGGCGGATCGTCAGGTGATGCACCGATTTATTTTAAAAAAATCCACTTCAGTTCATCAGCATTTACGGTAAATCATTTGAAGGTCCTCGCGGGATAAAAGTTCTTTATAAACTTAATCTTTCAAATGGTCCAAAAAAATCTAACTGTTAAGATCGGGTCTAGGAGGTGGCCCAGGAAATTCGCTACCACGACCTATTGACATAGATGAATAATCTATGCAGAAAATGTTTAAGAAGTTTCTGATCAGTAGAGGGAAGTGGGCATATAACACATGTCTTATCTAACTGCTAGTGGAACGTCTTCTAACATGCCTGACAAATGCAGAAATCTCAAATACGTGCAACCATTAAGGTGGGCTGGCAACTCAAACGGTCCAACTATAAAAGCAACAATGCCACACCAAAAATTGATGAAATTCATGCTGGAATAGTGTTTGTTTCCCTAAATGATGATTTTCTTGTTCCCAAATGTGGTTATTTCTCCAGTTGAATTCACGTCTCGTAAAGGCGGTCTCGTCCGTAAACAATATATTGGTCAGGAGTTTATTCTTGCAGGTATGTCGTTATGTAACAAATTCTGGACAGACGTAAAATGATATGGATAAAGTCTTTCAACATGGAGAACTTTTAAAATTTTTGTTTTATTTACCCCTGTTGCTGCACTTAAGCGCCTTGCGCTTATCTAAGCATTATCGACTACATCCACCAAGATTTCTGCTTCCTGTTGGACAGTCATAATTGTTGAACGACTAATCCTTCGCTTAGGACGAAATACACCCAATCGGTTAAAAAGTCTATGATAAATGTTATTATCTGGCCGTTCGCGGTTTGGGTACAGTTGAAATTATCTTCCAGTTGTGGCTATTGTAATTTATTTGAGCATATATACAAATCATTTCTCACATTTTATAATTGACAAATGTATTGTGACATTTTTTGTAACTGTTTTTTTTATCTAGAAGGAACTATAGCTTTTGACGTTTGTTGCCATGTAAAGGCACAATATTTCATTTATTCGCAATAGCAATGGTTTTTAAGTCAAAGCTTACTAGAGTTAGTTTTAATGAATTGTTGGTTGTTATCATAAAGTCAACGTGCATTGAAAGATTGAAGCATATCTACAAAAATGTTATTTCTGACTATATCGGCAAAACACACTGCAAACAGTGCCCTTTATGTTGTACCTATATTGAAAATTAGCTTACGATATGATATGCCCCACAAAAAACTCCCTATACAGAATTTCAAAGAAAAGTCTCTAAAATTTCTGAAATATTAAGAAAATTGATCGGCAGGGGCAGGTGGATGTAGTTTACACGGACTTTTCAAAGGCATTCGATCGTATTGACAACAAGATTCTGTTAGCGAAATTGAAACGATATGGGTTTTCCTTGATAGAATTACTAACTGCGTACCTAACCAATCGTTTGCAATATATTACATTTCACGGTTTTAAATCAGATGTTTTTACTGCCACGTCAGGGGTTCTAATCTTGGTCCGTTTTTCTCTATTATTAATGATTTAAGTTCTATCATTACGTGTAAAAAATATAGAATTAACTGTTTCATCGTCTATGACAATGTTGGGATTCGTTTTCAGATTGGCTTAAGAATTTCAATATTTATTTTACTTATGCTCGAGCTAAATTAGAATATTATTCTTTGATATGGAACCCTTTTTGAAGTGTCATATTAATATGATTGACGTAGTACAAAGAAAATTTTTAAAATTTCATCATTTTGCTTTGATGGTACGTATACAGTATAGGGAGACCAGTAGAAACACTCGGGCCGAAATAATAAGTCGCGCATAGCAGCTCGCGCATCCATTTCAAGCTGCAGATACCTCAGTTTACATCCAACTCTGGGAGTGCGAGCATCGGTTGTACAGAGTCGTATTAAAGCAATATTTTGAGTCTGATCGAGGAACGAGTCGCTGCGCAGCAGTTAGATGTTTAAACATATCATTGATAAATAGTAATTTAAGTTTCTTTAAATTTCCTAAAGACATAAATAAGTAATAAGTAATCTATAATATACTGTACAAACCATAAATGATATTTTACTGCTAATTGCCTTACCTATTAACACAGTTCTTAAGTATAACATTGGAATATAAATACTTCTCATAAAAGTGAAGTTTAAAATATACATATTTATATTTTTCACAAATAAAATTTTTATTTTAGAGCAAGGTTCTGCGCAGTGGCTTCTAATAGAGAAGATTTATCAGAAAAGCTGCTCAGGATTAGTAATAGTTCATAAAAACTGTGTCAAATACATTTTGAAAATAATATGTTTTCTAACGATTCGCGCAATAGATTACGCAAAGAGGCCGTTCCAACGTTTCCTGCACAAAACGGCTCATCCTCAAATTATGTAGATGCTCATATTTCTTGTAGTTACTATAATGAGAGTAAGTCTCAAAACAAAACAATAAAAAATCTTTATTTTCCAAATTTATATTTTACTGCACTTTTATCTCCAATTTAACAATTTTCAAAGTAAACATAATTTTTCTGTTCTGAAAAATACTTGTCTTCTGGTTTTTTATCATAATAAATTATTTGTCCACTAAACTTCAAACGTCAAATTTTAAATTAAAAAAATCCCAAAAAATATAATTATCACTAATAACAAAAAAAGTAAGTAAATAAATAAAAATGTTTTGTAGTGCAATAATATATATTTTAATATATTTTTTTAAAGAGTCCAAAGAAGTAATTCGAATTTTCACACTGTATGTTAGTAGCAGTAAATGATAGTATATAATACATGTTGAATTACCCATTTATAACTGTATAATTAATTATTACATAATGTGGATAGATATAACGTAAATTTTCATGTGGAATAACTACGCTTTCACGTCCTGATCACCGATTCTGTAAATTCCATCGGATGCGCTATCGCACTCACATTTCGAGGTCACCGCAGAAAACTGAAGGCAGTTCAAAATGCCGACAACGGAGTGAAACTGCTGGTCTACCTATGCTGTGGTACGTACCCGGCTAGAGGCTAAGATTACAACCAACTGGTAAGCAGATTTAATATTAATTTACTTTATTTTAGAAGAACATTTTACAGTGATAAATTTTTGTAAATGTTATTGCACAATAATGTTGATTCCCAAAAAATGCTGGGTCATTTTCAATACATTACTAGCTTTTAGTCATTATATTTTATCAATTACAGTGTTAGATTTATTGAAGTGTTTTTGTTTCTTTTGCTTATTTTGTCCTGTAATTGGAAATATTCTGTTGGACAAATAAATCTATTATTAATATTAAAAATCAATTTGAAAATGTTTTGGTTCCGCTTCACCTATTACTAAATCAACGAGTCGCCACTGCTTCAATTGGATATTTCTTGTCCTCACGTAAATTTTACGAATATATCAGATGGATCGAACGGAATTTGTTTATCCGAAGTCCTAACAAAATTTGCCTAATACGATGTAAAGAGCAAACATTCAAAGCGACGCCCGCATTTGTTTCACGTCGAAGTTTGATTTGACTGCGGCGATCCCCGCCGCCTAGGAACTTATTTCGAAGCGGGCCTGGCGATCTTATTTTGTCGATGCTCCCACGGCACGCTTGACTCACGTTTTTTTTCATTCATCTCGTGATTTTTTACAATTCAATGGACAAATAATATCAATTGAAGTTATTTTAACTGATATCGCCCACAGGGAATCGAATATATCTACAAAGCGTAATTTTTAGATCTCCTCCGGTGGATTTACGACCGCACATATTTTCTGTCATAACATATCCGCCGACTGCTAAATTGAAATAATCCGAAAAATACCCACTGGAACTCGATCAATGCGGATTCACAGCTATTTAAAACAGTTTTTGTATAATAGAGACGACGAAGTGGCTCTCAGAGGACTATTCCGGTTTTCAATCGACAAAAGCGGTGAAAAGGTTTGTCGCCTGGGTTTTTATTTTTATTCGATATCACTTAAAAGCCGCTACACTTTTCATTTAAACAGTTCCCACACAAAACGAACATAAAAGATAGTTCTATTATTCAATTTTTGCTGTCTTGCAATTTTTAATGGAACATTGTATAACGTGGTTCAAATTGGTACTCTGTAAAAAAAGTTACTGTGTGAGATTTTCTAATGTGTAATTTTGGATGTGTAAAATTTCCGTGTTAATAGTTTTACATACTATGGCTTTTTTATACGTTTTACACAAAATATGTTAAAATTACTAGTATTATAATAACATATATACGAAATTTGTGTAATATGTACCAGAAATGTGTTAAAAGTACTGAGAAACTGGAAAATCTTGTAGAAAACGTTAAAATAAACGTATTACAAAAAATATATTTATTAAAAATTATTTAAGATCATAATTAACAAACTCAAAGGATAGGTGAGCATCCATATTATCAATATGCCTATTATACAATAAAAGTAGTATGTTAATGTGTAAAGTCTACACCTTTAACGATAAAAATAACACTTAAATGTGTAAAAGTTGCAGATAATATTTTTTATATTAACACAGTGGATTGGAACTTTAACACACTGCTACGCACAGAAAAATATGTAAAAATATATACAATCCTATGTACACCTCTATTAACATAGTATTGTGTTTTTTGTGTTAAAATATATAATTATTTTTTTATAATGTATGTTTTTGAGGGTTAAAGGTGGATATGTGAAACACGTATAAACATTTGTCTGTAGTTTTGTCTCTAAAGTTATGTAAAATTACATAATAATTTTGTAAATCAAATAAGTAGGTATATTGTAATAAGATAGAAATAAACATGGATAAAATTCTATATTATTGTCACGGATTTCCCAATCCGTCTTTTTTCTTATTCCCAGAAAAACAATCCGTTAATTAATCACTTCTTTATTAACTGCTCAGTACACTACTGACTACTAATTACAGGTCAACTTAAATACTTATTTAATTAATCGCTATCTAATTCGCTTTATCTCTCTACCTAAACACTTCACTTCAGACTGTAACACAAGACTAATACAAGACTAACTAACTCGGCCGTTTATTCTTCTTTTATAGACCCAACGAATATTCCAGGTATATTCCAGTATCTCTAGATCCGTTTTCCCGTACGACTCGAATGCTTCTCGTCGATTCTCCAACATTCTAGTAACGCCTCGATTCACGGCATGTTGTTTGTTTACCAGAATGGCGTAGGGGCGATCGGGGCAATCTTAGGCAATTCGCGGTGCCACAGTCGTCGGTTTGGGAGTGAGTGGGGCAAATTCCGTGACACTGCCCCCTTCTTAGGACCGATCGTCCCGATCGGATACACCTCTATACGGGGACAGACGCTCCAGATGGACGACCTTCATTTTACTCCTGGGAGTCCTCTGTATCCGGTAGACGACGTCATTGATTCTTTTAATGACGGTGTAGGGGCCCTCCCAACGGTTCTGTAGTTTAGGCGATTTTCCTTTCTTCCGCGTGGGGTTGTACAGCCACACCAGGTCACCTTGTTGGAATCCGACTGTATTGGCCCGGACGTCGTATCGAGTCTTCATGCGATCGCTAGTCGCATTCGAGTTCTGACTTGATCGTGTACGGCTGCTAGTCTTCGTTCTAGCTCATGGGTGTAAGTGTCTGGCTCTGTGGGCTGTTCCGCAGGACGACCAAATACCAAATCTGCTGGAAGGCGAAGCTCTTCCAAAGATGATCCTTGCGGGAGTCTTCCCAGTAGTTTCATGGACAGCTGAGCGGTAAGCTAACAGGAAGAGTGGAATGAGCTTGACCTAGTCTGTCTGGTTCTCGTTTACAAACATCCTCAGATTGGTTTCTAGTGTGGCGTTGAAGCGTTCCACCATACCATCTGACTGGGGATGCAGTGGGGTGGTCCTGGTTTTTCGGATTCCCATAAGCTCGCAGACCTTTCGGAACACACCTGATTCGAAATTTCTGCCCTGATCTGAATGAAGTTCCATGGGCACACCAAATCTGCAGAACAGGTTGTTGACTAGCGCTTCTGCTACGGTTGTGGTCTCTTGATTGGGAAGGGGGTATACTTCCGGCCATTTTCTGAAGTAGTCCATGGCTACTAGCAGATATCGGTTGCCACTTTGGGTTTTCGGAAATGGGCCAGCGATATCAATGGCAATCCTCTCGAACGGTGCTCCTACGATGTACTGGCGCATTTTGCCTCTGGAACGGGTCTTCGGTCCCTTGCTGGCTGCACATATGTCACATTTTCGGCACCAATCTTCTACATCCGTCCTACAACTCAACCAGTAGAAACGCTCCCTAACCTTCTGTAGAGTCCTATTGATACCGAAATGTCCACTCCCAGTACCTCCATGTACTTCCTGCAGCACTTCCTTGACCCGGGACCTCGGGAGTAGTACTTGTTTCTTGACCTCCGTTCCGTCATTGTTCTCCCATGCTCTTTTTAGGACACCGTCTTCCAACACCAAGGAATTCCATTGAGCCCAATAGCTCTTTAATGTTGGGCTTTTACTACTGACTTCAGCCCATGAGGGTCGGTTGTTGGCTTCTTTCCAGTCTAGTAAGGGCTTGATGTCACAGTCAGCTTGCTGGTCTTCCTGAATCGCCGCTGAACTCCATCTGTCTTCAGGTTGGACTGCCACCACCTTGCAAGGAACAAATTATATGTCCTCTTTTCTTTCACGACTACTACAGTATTTGCAGTTGACAGGACAGGGTCTCCTAGAAAGGGCATCTGCATTTCCATGTTTCCTGCCGGCTCGATGTTCAACAACAAAGTGATATTCTTGCAGCCGTTCCAGCCATCTGGCCATCTGTCCTTCAGGGTTTTTAAACTGTAGCAGCCATTTAAGGGAAGCGTGATCCGTTCTTAGGAGGAATTCTTGGCCATACAAGTATTTATGAAAGTGTTCTAGACTCTTGACGATGGCAAGCAATTCTTTCCGAGTCACACAATAGTTCTTTTCGGCTTTTGATAGAACCTTGCTGAAGTAGCCCACTACTCGCTCTTGGCCATCTTGTACTTGGGAAAGAACTCCGCCAATTCCAATGTTGCTTGCGTCCGTGTCCACTATAAATGGTTGTCCAGGTATTGGGTATGTCAAAATCGGGGTAGTGCAGAGAGCCTCTTTCAGCGTCTCAAAGGCTTGCTGGCATCTCGGAGTCCATTCGAACGGGATGTTGTCTTCTGTCAGTTTATGAAGAGGCTTGGCAATGTCCGAGAATCCTTGACGAATCGTCGATAGTATGTGCATAGGCCGAGAAAACTTCGAACTTGATGTTTGTCTTTAGGAACCGGCCAGTTCTTTATGCACTCTGTCTTCTTCCGGGTCTGTTTTCACACCGTTTGGAGTAATAATGTGGCCTAGGTATCTAACCTCCTTTTGGAACAGACTGCACTTCTTCGGGTTCAACTTCAGGTTCGCTGCTTTCAACTTCTTGAACACTTCGGACACGTTCTTCAGGTGCTCCTGGAAAGAGCGTCCCAGCACCACCACGTCGTCCAAGTAAATCAAGCAGGTCTCCCAATGCAGGCCATGAAGTACAGTTTCCATCAGTCGTTCAAAAGTGGCAGGGGCATTACATAGACCAAATGGCATTACATTGAACTGCCACAATCCATTTCCGGTAGTGAACGCGGCCTTTTCCTTGTCTTCTGGGCTGACCTCGACTTGCCAATATCCACTCTTTAAATCCAAAGTGGAAAACCATTGCGCACCAGCCAAGGTGTCCAGAGTATCGTCAACCCTCGGTAGTGGGGAACTGTCTTTCTTGGTGACGTCATTTAATTTTCTGTAGTCCACACAAAATCGGGTGGAGCCGTCTTTCTTCTTGACCAGGACTACAGGAGAAGCCCAAGGACTCTGAGATGGCTCTATGGTGCCTTGATTTTGCATCTCGATTAACATCTTGTTAACTTCTTCTCGCTTGGCTAGTGGAAGTCCTTGTGGTGGCTGCTTTATAGGTGATGATGAACCAGTATCGATTCGATGCTTCACTACATAATTTGTTCTCCCAAAGTCGCCTGGTTTAAGTGCAAACACATCTTCATTTTCACTTAGCAGCTCTTCCAGTTGTTCCACCTCCATCTCTGTTAATCTTTCTTTGGCCCTATCCACGATGTCCCTTAGACATTCCGGTAGACTGGTCTTGTTTGGTTTCTTCTCCATTTCGTTGTTTTCTTTGAGTGTTCTGACCATGGTAACAGGTTCACAGACTCCTACTTCAGTTCCCTTTGTAATTTTCTGTGGAAAGGTTTTCAGGTTAACTACCCGTACTATTGTCGTTTTCTCTGGTTTAATCAGGGTGCGGCCGGTGACTATAGATTTATTGAACAGATCCGGATTACTGGGTTCCACCACTCCTACACTGCAAGACATTTCCCCATCCATTACAGTGGCAACCAATGTTTCGGTCTGACCAGGTAGTACCACATCTTCCTCTTGACTGGCAGTTGTTGTCCATTGGCTGTTGTAAGGACATAACGCTTGGCAGGGCTCTTAATACGCCAATCACCAATAATATCCGGTCGTACAATAGTTCTTGCCGCTCCAGTGTCGATTACCATAGGGAACATACGACCAAAAATAATGCCTTCTACTAGCAAGGAGTCAGAGTCCTGGAGACGTGACAACGTAATTTCTTCTCGTGGGGCATGGTAGGAGGACGCAGCCGGCTTTTGCCCCGTTAAGCCGGCTGAGCCTAGTTTTCCTGTGCAGCTGCCGCCTGGGAGTCGCGCTTTTGCTGATCCGCGACCGGGGCCCTACACTGTCTCTTCAGATGTCCCGTCTGCCCACAGTTCCAACATTGGAGAGGGCGATCTCTTCGGCTGCCAGGTTGTTCTCTCTTCGGATTGGTAGTTGGGCTGAGTTTCTCAATGACCTCCTTCAACGTTTTGATTATGTCTCCATTTGCCATACTATCGCTGTTATCACTGATGGCCCGAACTTTAACATGTCTACCGGATGCCATCTTTGCTGCCTCAAATTCCAGTGCATGCGATAGAGCGTCATTCAACGTTTTAGGTCTAGCGAGCCGTAGTGCCTGCTGTGTTTCGCAATCTCTTAGGCCGTCGATAAACACTTGGATGGAGAGCTGGTCTACAAATTCGACGGGGCTGTTGGATATGCCAATCGAACCAGTCGAGCAACGTCTGTCTCAAAATGTTGTAAATTCTCTCCACTCTGCTGGTGACGATTTTTCAATTGTGCCTGGTACACTTGCTGCAGGTGCTTATCCCCATATCTCATTTCCATATGCTGTTTCAGAAGGTCATAGTTACTCTGCTGCCCAGCAGGAACTCCTTGTAAGACGTCAAGAGCTTCCCCCCGTAGAGCAACTATCAGAGCAGTAGCTTTCTCACAATCAGACCATTCGTTTGCGGCAGCTGCTGCTTCAAACTGACGCAGATAGACATTCCAGGAGACCTTGCCGTCGAATTCAGGAGGCTTCGTTTTCTGAGTTCGGATAACAGATCCTTCTGATTTGATTACGCCCTCCTTTCTTATTTTGTCCAGTTTATGTCGAAGCTCTTCACAGGTTCCTCTACCCATGTTTATTTCTTCGTCGATTTTTTTCTTTGTTCTAACAGTTTCTCCTCTACTGTATTTTCTAATTTTTCTAACTTCACCTGCATTTCGTTTGTCTGAGTTCTCATTTCCTGTTGTATTATCTGCATCTGTTCTTTCATTTTATACCCTTGTTCTTCTAATTTCTCCTGCATCGCTTGTCCCTGATCTTCGATTTTATGCCCTTGTTCTTCAAATTTCTCTTGCATTGTTTGTCCCTGTTCTTCTAATTTATCTTGCATCGTCTTCGCCTGGTCTTCCATTTTATGTCCCTGCTCTTCTAATTTCTCTCGCATCGTCTTCGCCTGGTCTTCCATTTTATGTCCCTGCTCTTCTAATTTCTTTTGCATTGTCTGCATCATTTCTAATAGTTTTGCCAGTTGTGCATCCATATTGACTTGGCTTCTAGTTACAGGCATGCACTCTATTTGGAAAGTTCTAGAATGTCCACGAATGTATTTCTAGATATCACCGTTGCCTTCCTTACAATGAAACGAGTGCAGTGATATGCCACACTTGGGTCTTTGTCTCACTTTGGTATAAAGTTCTAGAATGTTCGAGATTGTCCTTCGCGAATAACACCGTTCACTTCCTTAAGTCACGACGAGTGCGGCGATATGTCACACTTGGGTCTTTGTCTTACTCCCGTACAAAGTTCTAGAATGTTCGAGAATGTCTTCGCAAATACCACCGTTCACTTCTTTGAGTCACGACGAGTGCAGTGATATGTCACACTTGGGTATTTGTCTCACTCCTGTACAAAGTTCTAGAATGTTCGAGATTGTCCTTCGCGAATACCACCGTTCACTTCCTTGAGTCACGACGAGTGCGGTGATATATCACACTTGGGTATTTGTCTCACTCCTGTACAAAGTTCTAGAATGTTCGAGATTGTCCTTCGCGAATACCACCGTTCACTTCCTTGAGTCACGACGAGTGCGGTGATATATCACACTTGGGTAATTGTCTCACTCCTGTACAAAGTTCTAGAATGTTCGAGATTGTCCTTCGCGAATACCACCGTTCACTTCCTTGAGTCACGACGAGTGCGGTGATATGCCACACTTGGGTCTTTATTCCACCCGCGCACAGGGTTCCAGAAAGTTCTTCAAACTTCCACTTAAATCCCACTTTGTGGACAGGGTTCCAGAAAGCTCTTTAAAACTTCCAACTAAATCCACTTCCGACACCAAATTGTCACGGATTTCCCAATCCGTCTTTTTCTTATTCCCAGAAAAACAATCCGTTAATTAATCACTTTTATTAACTGCTCAGTACACTACTGGCTACTAAATTACAGGTCAACTTAAACACTTATTTAATTAATCGCTATCTAAATCGCTTTGATCTCTAAATAAACACTTCACATCAGACTGTAACACAAGACTAATACAAGACTAACTAACTCGGTCGTTTATTCTTCTTTATAGACCCAACGAATATTCCATGTATATTCCAGTATCTCTAGATCCATTTTCTCGTACGACTGGAACGCTTCTCGTCGTTTCCTCAACATTCTAGTAACGCCTCGATTCACGGCATGTTGTTTGTTTACCAGAATGGCGTAGGGGCGATCGGGGCAATCTTAGGCAATTCGCGGTGCCACAGTCGTCGGTTTGGAAGTGAGTGGGGCAAACTCCGTGACAGTATATTATGTAGTAAATTTACAGCTGTTCCATTCCATCCTAAATTTTCGACACTATAATTTGTATTGACTTATACATTGTAATTTTTAGATATTCTCTTAATCTATTTATTTGCTGGATAATTCTAGTTTTTCTTCAGTCTAATTAGGTATTTTGCCACAATTGTGAAAAATAAAGATGGATTGAAAAACCCGTTCGGCAAAAGGATCAGTCAAAGGTTATTTTTGAAACTAAGTTTGCCTAACCAAAAAATCTCGCAGTGAAAAAACAGATATAAGTAAAAATAACAAAAATCACGTCACTAACACTTCCGTATTATTTGACGTTTCGAAAAACTCTCTGTTTACGTTCTCAAAAATTGCAAATGTATTAAACCTAAGTCACGTTTGATAGTTTAAAATTTGTTTATCTGGTTCCATAGAAATAATAAATAGATTTTATTTCATTGTTACTTACTTCTTGATACAACTGTACCATGATCAATGTTTAAAAAACAGTTTGAAACACACTTATCTCCGTTTAACAAAATAATCGCGCGTGAATCAAACGACCGTTTTCCCAAGCGTGTTCGCAAATTTTTGATTTTTCAAATTTTTAAGTTGGAATGGTAAAATATCTTGTATTTTATGAATACCTACCTTTACAAAAAATAGAATTCAAATATGCATAGAAAAATTTGTTCAATAACGAACATTATTTCACACATATGACATGACCGAATATGAGTTTTTAAAAAATATAAATAATGGACACAATATGATGTTAAAAAATGTGTGTCATCAATTAATTCAAGTATTTTAATTTTTGTTTAACCAGTTTAAAAATGTACTAATATTATTTTTGTAGCCATACTTTTAAAATGGTCAATTTCTGAGTCTAATGACACGTATACCTTCTTTTTCTCAAAATCAATGTAGGTTTAAGATTTTTAAATAAATAACGTGATATAAAAGAGATAGAAAAGTTACGTTCACATTTACGTCACGAATAGAAAACAGATTATGATTTCTCATCTCCAAAAATCTCTATTCCTAAATTTGTAAGTTGATACATTCAAATACAGTGTAGGTAATTATTAAAAAAATCACTTTTTAAATTCCAACTTTGAAACCGTGTATCTTTTTTATTATCAACATTTTATTAAACTCAGTTGGCATAAATCGTAATATTTTGAAGTGAAAGATCTAGTAGGTCTTCATGGGCCATTATTTAAGGAGCACCCTGTATAACAAAAATTAAAAATTACTAGCAAATATTATGTAAAATGAATCTTTGTCTTGCAACAATGTCTAAACGGAACTTCCTACACATCTGCTATTCTCGTAGAATCAGCGGTTTAGAAAGGTCTCTATATTTGTTTTGTACGGATATATAAATCGTGTAAGGCAGAACCTACCGTATTACATCATACCTTGGTAGGGTAGGAACAATTTGCATGAATAAGAAATCCCAAACGTGGGGCAAACAGAGCTTGATTTATTCTCTCATATTGTAAGGCTCCTGAAATTTCGGTAACTAAACGACTTTTTTATGGTCTCAGGAAACGTTTACAAAAGGCTAGGTGAAACGCACGGGGAAACATGATTTTCCGGCTTGTGTCGTTTTAAAAATGCGGGCACGATAGTTTTCTTAAAAGATAACCACTGAAATGTATATCAAAGTGCTGAATTCATACAATATTTTGTCATTTTAATATTATTTGTATGATGATCACATGAAATTTAACAAAATGTCTGTCCAATGTCAAATTAAGAAAATTTTAAGATGGGTGTCACAACCTGAACATAACAGAATTTCTTTAGAATAATGCACATATGTATATGCATGTATAAGGCGTTTTATAAGTAACAAGTAACAATGGGTCACAAAAATATGAAGGTGCTTTAAATGGAAACATTTTAATGTATATACAGGGCATTTCTTAAGTAGAGGTCAAAAATCCAAGAGCCAAAAATGACGGTTTTTTGTTATAAAAATGTGGGGTCTTTACTTAAATGACTTAAACATGTCTTAGGGAGGCCATGCAAAACAATATATCAAGAAGCCGTCATCTTGCAGATGGAAATGGCACTGAGGCTAGAAAGATTTCCAGATCATCCAGCTGTAAATCTAAGAATGTTCAGAATAATTTTTCAACGTCTTTCGGAGTTAGGCTCATTTCAGTAAAGGTCCAATTCCATTGGTAATTAATTTTGTTTTTTAGGTAAGCAATGTAATCAGTATCTTAAAAATGCACTTGATGAAATAAATTAATTTTGTTGTAAATAAACAAAAGGTGAAGGTAATAGTGCGTTTATACGCTGCTGGATGATAGAAGGTGTGTGGCTGATCTTTTCTTCGACTTAACTCGAGCTTTTGACTGCCTTAACATTTGTTTTATTGAATATAAATTATATAGAATTGGATTCAGAGGAGTATTTTTAAACTGGACAGTCAATTATCTCTCTGACAGGACTATGGTTGTTAGTGTTGATAATGCTATTTCTGACAGTCACAATGTTAATATGGGGGTACCTCAGGGATCGGTACTGGGGCCACTAATTTTTTGTTGTATGTCAACGACTTGCCAAATTTTATTGAGGCATCCAATTTAACATTATTCGCGGATGACACATCCCTTGTGGTCTCAGCGCGGTCACCTGAGGAGCTTTCAGAATTGTGTCAAAATTTTGTAATCTCTTTTGTCAACTGGTGTAAGTCTAACACACTTATTGTCAACCTGGATAAAACAGAAATAATTTATTTTCGATCTCACAGTGGTTTAGACAGGAAATTATATCTTAATGTTGATAACACCATCTTGGAATCCATTGCTAATACAAAATTTTTGGGGATTCATATTGACTGTCAACTGAAATGGTCCATACATATAGATATGCTAAGCAAAAGACTGAACAAATTATTCTATGCAATATCACGTATAAGGAAGTCCATGCCCTTATGCGCATTATTAAATGTGTACTACATCTTGATTTACAGTCAGCTTTCATATAATGTTATTCTCTGGGTTAACGCAGTCAAGAGTAGCAGAATTTTCATAATACAAAAACGAATTATTAGAAATATATTTAATATTAAACCTCGTGAAACATGCAGAAACGCATTCATCAGTAATAAACTATTAACTTTACCGTGCATCTATATATATATATATAAATCACTAATTTATATCAAGGAAAACATTCATCGTTTTATAAAAATGCTAATCTTCATGATTATTCAACTTGTCACTGTGATTTGTTCAGTATACCAAAACATAAAACAAAAAAAAGATATGAAATGTCTCCCTATTGTGGATTGAAACTCTATAATAAGCTTCCCAGGAATTATAAATCTTTGAATAATTTTTTATTTAAAAAGACCATCAAAGAAGTTCTGACTGACAAATGCTATTATAGCATTGATGAATTTATTTTAGACAATAATATCTGATTTGTTAGTATTTGTTTGTTGTGTTATATTTGTTTTATGACTTGTCCTATACACTGTAAATGTCTCAAAGAATGAATATATTATTATTATTATTATTATTATTATACAATGGCGCATATGATGACTTACTTTATTTGTAATATCATACAGGTGGATATATTTTTTGGCAAATAATGATCGATGATACCCACATCTACGCCACTGGTAACTTTGTAAAGCTTTCTAGCTTTCTAATTTTTGTTTTATACCTACTGTCACACTAAATATGCTCACCGAATTTGGTTAAATTACATCAAGCGGTTAAAAAATTGAAAACTGTTTTTTTTTCATTTTTGACATGCTGCAGTTGGACAAATTTATTTTTGGCCACGGAATACACCCCTGGATTTTTGAAGTCTACTTAAAAAACACCCTGTGTAAATTATATATTTGCATAAAATACAGATTCTACACATAACTAACTAAAGCTATCAATAGTGTGATTTTAAACAGTTTTAAGTAAAAGTTGATTTATTTCTATATAATAATAATCTGGAAATGGTTTTCGGTTAGAAAACATTTTTCATTTTATTATTTAAAATCTTGATGGCTTTCATCTATAAAAATCAAGCAATCTCAATTTTTTCGGTAATAAACAAAGCAGTAAAAACACAGAATACACTTCTAAAAGTTGTAAAATTAAGTCTTCAGATTTTGAAGGCCCGCGTACATCTAAACAAAACTAAAACGTGAGTGGTTTGCCAAATGTAGTGGCCTGATGAGTTATTGCTCTTATTATTGCTAAAAGTTTTTATCTAGTCGTAAATTAAGATGCTCGGAATGATCTGTCAGAACAGCAAACGTCTCAGATACTAATTTATTTTTTATGGGTAACGTACACATGGTGTTAGCTGTTAACTTTGTGCCACACGATTAGAAATAGCTTTGCAGAATTTAAACCTTTAAAAACACATATCGTAAATTTCGTCACAAAAACTGATTTTTTTTGTTACCTATTTATCCAAGTTTTCATAGTACACTACTGGGCATATCTAGTCGCAGAGTCCCCAGCATTGTAGTCATATTTCATTATTGAAGTGAAAGATGGGGCAATAAGTTCTATTATACACTTACACAAATGAGAAACTAATTCTAAGTCAAAATCAAAATAAAGCTGTGACGACCCCGGAGGAATAAGATCCAACATCTGTGTCAAATACTCTTCGAAAACATCTGCGTTCATGTCTTCGTGATAGTCACCTGTATTTTTAGATTCAAATAAAAGTAAACCGCCATCTACAAAACCACTGGCACTACCTATATCTTTGTCCTTTACTTGAAGATGCCTTGAACCCTGTTGGAAGTCCATCCAAAAATGCTTGTCGAAAACTTTTTACATTTATCTTGCCATACTTTTGTTACAGTATATCCCTCGTTGACCCAAGTTTCGTCTAGATAATAAATATTCCTCCCTTCGTCATGGAATTTTCTAATTGATTTTAAGTAGGATCTTCGCCAACAAATAATTTCATCTTTATCGATAAGAACTGACTTCCTGTTCTGCTTTTCCCAGAAAAATTCAACTCTCGTAAGACGGCCCATAATTTGCTTCTACTGATTTTTGGCAAATCGTTGTCCTCTGAAAGTTCACTTAAAATTTTGTTTAGCGTTGTTATTTCTTTTTTAAAATAAAATGAATGTACTTTTCAGCAAATTACATTTTTGAAGAAATCATCTATAACGACTTTTGACCTCCCTGTAGATGATTTTGGGGGATTTACAGTATCTTGTTCATTTTTTGTTTCCTTTAAAAGTCTGTAGATAGTAGATTTTCCAATCCCTGTCATTTTTGAATTTTGGAACACTTTTTCACGATGTCGTCAGCACTGTTGGTAGGATTTTCGTGTTTCAATGCATTAAATAAGTACATTTAATATAATAATCTTCTCATTCTGAGACAGCGCACATCTTTTCACGCGTTTAGCAGGTACGTAATCTGATAAGCTCGACATTTTACCCAAACAATATTATATCCACTGGCACAATAGTCACTAAACACAAGTCGAATTTTATTCTACTGCACTAGCACGTCTTCGTATATTCAGCTCTAAGACTGTATTGATCTGTCACAATACACTGGCTCCTGCCCTATGATGTATCCAGTAAAATATACTAATGTACACCCATTACCTGTTAGCATTAGTGTTACCCGATAATTACCTGAAACGAAATATTACCACGCCCATGGCCGGTTTTTATCTCGGGGTTTTATTACTCTCTTTCATTTCCAAACAGACTATATACACAAAACTGGATACAAATAATTCTGCACAATAGAATGAGAAACAGATGTGCAAATTTGGTTTTGACAATTTGTGTAGAAGAAACGAACAACACAGAGTTTTAAGAGTAATAAAAAATGGCGCATTTTGATCGAACGTAAGTACCGTTCATCCTTGTTTGCTTTGATTATTGTGTGCAGTAGTTATGCGGTATTTTATAAACTAGGTCAATGTCACGGTTATTTAAGGCTTACGGTGAGCGCTCGATCCAAAGGCATATAGTTTTCGCTCAGTAACTCCTCAACGAAAAATGATAAAAATATGCGGTTTTTTTAATAGACTACAAATACTATTTTACGTCGGCGCTGTGTTTTGAAATTTTGAAAATATGCAAAATTCATTTTAAAAAAATTTATTTTACACTTTTTCAAAATTTCAAAACACAGCGCCGACGTAAAATAATATTTGAAGTCTATTAAAAAAACCGCATATTTTTATCATTATCCGTTAAGGAGTTACTGAGCGAAAACTATGGGTTTGTTCCAACACAGCAAGAATCGATTCCGAACCGTCCAGAATTAGTCAGTCAGTTTAGTTGTTAATGTACTCTCGGCGAATGCGACGTAAGACGGTGTTGGTCAAACATTTCTCACGGTACTGAACAGTTCTCGACGGTTTTTGGAACAGATGTTATATATCGTTTGATAGAGCGCTCACCGTAAGCCTTAAGGGACATTGACATAGTACTTAAAAAATAGTAACAAATACTTTGTTTTAAAAATTGTTATTTTAAAGCTATCAGATTAATAATTTACTTATTTTGAATTCTGTACATTTTATAAAATAACAAACATTAAGCTTTACCTGCAATAATTAGTAGGTATCGTATGAAAATCCACCTAACAATATTATTCGGTCAATTTTTTTTATCTATTTACGTACTTTTACAGTACGTTTTTATAACACTCGAACATTGTTTTTACGATGCATCCTTCGTCAGGATTGACATAAAAAGTATGATGAGGCGCAATGTCATAAAGACAAGATCATTCATTGCAGCTTTTCCCTTTTTGTAGCTGCATTACATACATACGTGGTCACAACTGGCAACACTGTAAGCATGGCCTAGCAGTGAAACTCGGACTCTGTTCAGGGCGGCGTGGTTAGCAATTTGGGTAAACTTTAAAAATTAATTATAACTAAGCTATTAATTTGATAAAAATAATCTAAGGAAACACGTACTACTACCCTCAAATGGGTGTAACTTAAAGGTACATCCTGTATGTATAATAATACAAATTACACATATTTTTGTACAGCACCTTCAGCTATATTTTTTATATCCCAACAAATTTTGGCAATTTGTAAAATATAAAAGGAATAGTAGCATTTCACCTATTTCAATAACGTACAAGGATTGTATTTGTGAAGGAAATCAGCCCATAGTAACTGCATTTGCTGAGTATTTTAGAGATTCGTATTTGACACCTGAGGCTGATGACATATTTTACCCAATGGATAACACTAATGAATTATTTCAGATTAATTCCTTCACTGAAAACGAAGTCTTACATTGCTTACGCAAGCTTAAACCTAAACTTACCGCGGGACCTGATAAAATTCCTGCTTTTTTGTTACGTGATTGTGCTAGTGTTTTTGCTCCTCCGTTATTTTATTTATATAATTTGTCGATTGCGTCGAATACATTTCCTAACGTTTTAAAAGTGTCGAAAGTTATTCCAATCCATAAAAAGGATTCTAATAGTGTTATCGAAAATTACAGACCCATTACCATTATAAACAATTTTTCAAAAATATTTGAGATGGTATTATATGAACCCACGTTTGTCTATGTTAAGAATAGATTAACTGAATTACAGCATGGCTTTTTAAAGGCAGGTCAACATCGACCAATTTATTCTGCTTAACGGAGTTTATTGCTATTGCATTTAACCAGAAATCCCAGGTATACGTTATATATACCGATTTCAGCAAAGTCTTTGACAGGTTAAATCATACAGTGTTATTATCCAAATTGAATAATATTGGTTTTTCCCATAATTTGCTAACCTTTTTTAAACCTTTCTTTGAAAATCGTCAACAACATGTGGAATTTTCTGGTCAACAGTCGCTTCAGTTCATCCCACCATCTGGGGGTGCCACAGGGTTCGGTCCTTGGGCCATTGCTTTTTAACATTTTTATAAATGATATAGTTACGGATATAAATGTTAAGTGTCTTTTGTATGCAGATGACATGAAAATATATAACAGAATCGGCGTTATTTTCATGAAAAATTTCACATAAAAGTTGTTTTTGAAAAAAAAATGGAATTAATTGGCGTAATAATATAACAGTTTGGTCACTTCAGAAGCATTTAGAATACTTCAATGTTATGTAAAAGCGAAACATACGAGCATTATGTTTCGTAGAAAATCGTGTGCTCTGTCAACTACCTTTAAGAAGCAGTTTTGCTTTATTGCCGAGCAAAAATATTTTAATATAGCATTTATAAAACAAATGCTGTAATTATACAGCTAAACAGCTTTCTGAAACTAAGGTGCTGCATAAATGGCGTAAGAACATTTTTAAAGTAATTTAAATAACTTCCATAAAATACTTTTATTTTTACTGTACGAATCTTCTCAAATATTTCTCTTGCGACCACTTCAAAATTGATTTATAACGCTCTATAGTCAATCGTGTAGATTGTTACTATAGACACTATACAGTAAAATTACCTCCTGAAACAAAAATACTGTATAAGTGCAGACATAAGAACGTTCTGAAATCGTTTAAATAATTTTTATAAAACGTTTTTCCTGCTGGGATTACAATATTCTCACAGGTATTTTAAACAGCAAAATAGCGGCAGTTAAAAAAAAGTCTCAAATGGAACAATAATACTGTTACGAAGGTTCACCTACCTTTTGGATTGTTAATTGTGTTCCTGTTTAAGTTGGAATTTGTAATTGAGGCTCACCTGCCTCGTTAGTTTGTAAATTGCGTTTCTGTTTATGTTAGAATTTATAATTTTTGTGATGCCTTTATTTTGACGTTTTCCGGAATATTCCAGGCTATATTCTATTTGTCTCTCGACACGGTCTCGAGATCTCAGAAACTTCCAGAACTATAAAAACTTATATAGCAGATCATTTTCGGCGCTGGAGTCAGTTTATATTGAGCAGTCGAACACGAATGACTGAAACGTCAAAGTAAAGCATTTGACAGTTGTGAATTTGTTGAAGCAGATTTCTTGTATAATCAAGAGTGACAATAAAGTTGTTTGTCTACGTGACGTGTTTCAACGATAACCTAATTTCGAGGTTACAATACGATTAAATTGCTGGCATGTAACCGCCACATATCTTTTATAAATGTCTGGTCTTATAATTTTGAATTGTAAGACTAGTGTGCTATTTGAGGACACATACAGGGTGTTAAAAAAAGAGTGTAAACTATTTCAGGAGGTAATAGTATGAACCAAATTAAGCAGAAAATTCTTAATAAACATGGGTCCGCAAAGTAACGGTTGCGGAGATATGTACCACTATTAGTATTTCAAACATTTTATTTTATTAGGAATAAACCGACAAAGGAAGCTTTTAACAAATAAAAAACAAAGTTACAAAAGATGTTCAAAGTGCCCTCCGTCCATTTCCAAGCAGGCACGACATCTTCGTCTCAACGATATTCGAACTCTTTCGAAAACACCCTCCTTGGGTTGGATTTCTTGACACTTTTGATTAATCCGTAGCTGCAGCTCTTCCAAGCTATTTACAGGAGTACCATACACTAATGTCTTCAAATATCCCCAAACAAAGAAATCTAGAGGGTTCAGATCAGGCGATCTTGGAGGCCATAAAACAGGTCCGGCCCTTCCTACCCATCTATGTGGCAAAGTTTGGTGTAAATGCTCTCTAATGGCCATAGAAAAATGAGCTGGAGCACCATCATGCTGGAACCACATTTGTTGCCTCTGATTCAAAGGAATGTCTTCCAAAAACTCATACAGTGTGTTCTGCACACTGAAATGTAATTTTATATTATGATAACTGGAATGCGCTAAAAGCTGCGCGAATGGATTATTTATGATCAGCGCCATATTTTGTTTTGTGCCTCTAGCAATGGCGGAGCAGTAGCGGTTTAGCTGATTGTGAATTGAAATGGAATTGAATTCTGAATATGAAGAATTATTTCGTGCTATATGCCAGTTAATTTTACAGTCCCTTATAAATCATGACATGTTCCAACAATAACACCCACAAAAATACACAAAGAATAACACTGAGATACAAGATAAAAGAAGAAACCACACTGTACGCCAATGACGTGTTTACAAACAAAATAATGGGAAATTAAGAACGCAATTCATATCGTACGTGCAGATGATTGTCTCTCTCTCACCCACATACATAACCAATGAAGTATGTCTTTGCTGAGTTTCATGTGCCTCCTTTTGTCTGCTCCTAGGTTTGGTACCTTTATTTGGATGCGCAATGGGACTAAACGCATTCCATATCGTACATTTCAGTGGTTCTGCAGAAAGTTGAGGTAAGCAGCGCCTGTTAATCGGTTTGGTAAAACAGCAGGGCCTAGAAACCTGTCACCTACAATACCCATCCAAATGTTTAATGAATAACGTGCCTGATGTCCAGATTATATTAGAGCATGAGGATTTTCGTCGGTCCAAATATGCGTATTGTGAAAATTAAACACTCCATTTCTTGTGAACCCGGCCTCATCTGTAAAAAAAATGTTTGCAAGAAAACGGGGGTCTTCAACACCATGACGTAGAAACCAGCGGCAAAAAACCAAACGTGCTTGATGACCATTTATTGAATTTAAGGCCTGTACTCGTTACACATGATGTGGATAAAGCAGTTGCTCGTGAACGATTCTCCAAATAAGAGGACCACTAATTCCTACCTGCTCTACCATTTCTTCTTCTGCTCTAGGAGTGGATAGGTACCGACCTTGGTCTTCCGGTTAAATGGCAATTCTTTCAAACATGCGTTGTGAAGGAATCTGGCGATTTGGATAAGCGTCAACATAAAGACGTCACGCTTCGGTGGCGTTCCCATTAGCACGACCATACATGAAATGCATGTCTGTTAATTCTGCGTTAGAGTAACCAGCCATAGCGAAATAAAACTTGTGCACTGAGAACAACTGTCAAATACGTAATGTTTATTTCACTAAACATCAACCAACTATTATAAGAAAGTACACAACGTTTTTGCAAAATAAAAAAAGGGGCTAAAAACATAAAACATCCCATATCTCACAACCATTACTTTGCAGACCCATGTTTATTAAGACTTTTCTGCTTATTTTGGTTCATACTATTACCTCTTTAAATATTTTACACTCTTTTTTTAACACCCTGTATTGCGAATAAAGGTGTACAAAAAATGTTTATTAAACGTATAACACATGCATGAAACAATCAATAGTGTGTAATTACTCTACACACAATTTGAAGAGTGCAATATCTGAATCTCTTCACGTTTGTGAACATTTAAGAGAAAAATATAAACTAGTTAGGTGCTTACTCCGTACCTTTCCTAGCTTCGTCTGCAAAATCTTTCCTGGAAAAAAAAACTCTTTGATATTGCGTCCTGGAAATTCGGCGAAAGAATATAATTACATTTTATTGTCGAATGAGGGTAATCTCTTTCAAGCTGGGAACCTCGTCGGCACTGGAGAGACTTTATTATAACAAAGCAGATATTAAATTAAATCCTGATAAGCCCAGAAACATAAAAGGCCCCTAAAAGTGATCGGCGGATGGCTAAATGGCGTAAAAACGGCTTTAGCGGACATAACTCCAGAGGTGGTTTATTAAATTTGAATTTACATCGGCGGAATTAAAAAGGCTAAATTCCGGGCGGGATCGTTTCCACTCGATTTTTTACGTTCGAATGGCAAACCCGTTCTTTTATAGGCAGGAATAAAAATATGGTAATACATACTGGGTGTTCCTCATAAGAACCGACACAGAGCAGGTACACGTAGGGGGTCCCAAAATATTGCAATTTAACCAAATATCTATATACAGGGTGTCCGGAAAAGACGTGTACAACGGAAGACCACAGACTCCTGGGTTCAAAATAAGTCGATTTAGCCCAATTTACTTATTTCCAAAATTGCTTCGTTTAGCCGCAAGGGACCGCCAAAGTTCGCGAAAAATTTTTGTTTATTCCGAATATCTCGAGAACGACTTGATCGATTTTAATCATTTTTGGGCTAAGCAATTATAAGTCTAACCGACACTTTTGGACATAATTTAAGATCTTTTGCAGTCATTAGAAATATAAAAAAAATCATGTATCATGCAAATATAAGCACATATTTTTTTAACCCCCTGTACAATTACTCTTAGTTTTTTTCTATTAGGATCTGACTTTATTTAGAAACTTTCTTTATACACTCAGAATTTTGAATAGATGAGTAGTTTAGGCAGAAAAATTTGTTTTCGTATGTCAGTCAACAACATCAGCATTCGTTCTGCAACAAATAACGATGTACCAGAAGTTGGCTCTGATATTTTAAGTATCAGTTGTGTGTCAAATCTAATCAGCTACTGAACTTTGTCTCTCGGTTTATTCTTCTTGCTCAATTACTTAGATACTTTAGATCTCACTTTATTTGTTGTTGTTATTGTTGTGTTTGTTACTGTTCCTCATTTTTCAATATTTCATTATGGATACGTATACATATTCCGAACAAGTAGAAAGTGTTAGGGTTACATGGACAGATTTCCTCATCGACGAGTGCCAAATCATCAAACTTTTGCCAACATCGAAAGGCGACTTCGCGAATTTGGTTCCTTCCACCAAATCAATGCGATTCAAGGGCGTCAATGTACCATGAAAACTATAGAGATGGAGAACAAATCCTAGATAAGATAGAAGAGAATCCAAAAATTAGTGCAAGACGCATTGGACATGAAATAGGGATACCAAAAACCATAGTTCATGATGTTTTGAAGGAGCAGTTACTGCATCCGTACCACATTCAATCGGTTCATGAATTGCTACCCACTGACCCTGAAAAACGTTTAGCATTTTGTAATTTTGTACAAGATCAAAGAGCCCATGATATCAATTTCAGCAAAAACATTTTATTTACAGATGCAGCATGTTTTGCTAAGTCAGGAATTATTAATAACCATAACAAACACGTTTATACTGTTGAAAATCCACACTGTACTGAAATAAGACATTTTCAATATAAATTCAGAGTAAACGTGTGGGCGGGATTATTATTGGCCCAGTTGTGCTTCCGCATCGATTAAATGGGGTTAACTATTTTAATATTTTACAGCAAGTATTACCTAATTTATTGAACGAATGGCCACCTCGAGCACCAGACTTAACCCCTTGCGATTATTTTTGTAGGGTGAAGGTAAAAACCATACCAAACCGCAGTTAACATTTTACGAGGTAATCCACTAATCATGGAGAGGCTGCACTACAATTTCGTAAAACGGATTACTTGTTGCGTACGAGAAAACGGTGGTCACTGAGCATTTATTGTAAAGAGATCATAACTCTTTTTTATTTGTTATATTAATATCTTATTATCTTGTATTTATTAAATAAAATATAAATGACAGTTTTAGAATTTTCGTTATTTGTTGCAGAACGAATGGTGCTATTGTTAACATACGAAAAATATTTTTTCTGCCTAAACTACTCATCTATTCGAAATTCTGAAAGTATAAAAAAAGTTTCTAAATAAAGTCAGCTACTAACAAAAAAAAAACTGAGAGAAATTGTACAGGATGTTAAAAAAATATGTGCATATATTTGCATGATACATAATTTTTCTTATATTTCTAATGACTGCAAAAGATCTTAAATAATGTCAAAAAGTGTCGGTTAGACTTATAACTGCGTAGCCCAAAAATGGTTAAAATCGATCAAGTCGTTTTCGAGATATTCGGAATAAACAAAAATTTTTCGCGAACTTTGGCGCTCTCTAGCGGCTAAACGAAGCAACATTGGAAATAAGTAAATTGGGTTAAATCGGCTTATTTTGAACCCAGAAGTCTGTGGTCTTCCATTGTACACGTCTTTTCCGGACACCCTGTATATAAAAATCTCGTGTCGCAGTGTTAGTCACCATACTCCTCGGAAACAGCGTGACCGATTTTTATGAAATTTTATATGTATATTCGGTAGGGCTGAGAATCGGTCGTAATCTATTTTTCATACCCCTAAGTGATAAGGGTGCTCCACCTCAAATATTTTTTTTATTTTTTGGATATTTTTTTTATTTTTTTATGATGTGGCATTAAAAAATACATACAACCTTTAATTTTCACCCTTCTATCACAAACCCCTATTTTTAAATAGCCATTTTAGTAATTTAATCATTTTTAACCCTGGTAGATAACTGATCGATAATCACTAGATCAGTTATCCCCGCCAGGTGTCTACCGGTGTCACTTCTCACCACAAACCTAGAAAAAATATAGACAGCGTCGGTTCCTGATATAGGTCACGTGACAGGTGCCGCGTTTTCTAGGGACCTAAAGTCCAGAAAATTGATATTTTATTTGCTTTATGTTGGCGGTTGTGCAAATATGATGGCTGCATTGCAATCTGAAAATAACTAACTTCTTCTTCTTCTTCTCCTTGTTTATGGTCTTCGTCCCATGGACATTTAACCAGACTCACATTTGTTAAAAAACTAACTTGCTGTCATTTTAAATGTCATTAAAGAATGTGACTTGAATGTGACCAATCACAGTAAACAAATGAGATTCACGCTACAATACAACCAACGTAAATTGTCATAAAAACCAAGTTTTAGTGATTCTTGACCTTTTAGGACAGCCATGAATTAGCGGTCGCCGGCAATATGACACTGGCACAGTATAAATTATTTCTAGGTTTGTGCTTCTCACCCAGTAAACAGCACGGAGTAGGGATGAGAACGAAGCCGACTACCAAAATATTCACTAGAAATAATTCATATGGCAAAACAACGTTTGCCGGGTCACCTAGTACTTATATACAAAGTTACACATAGGCCTTCAAAATGGGACCAAATATTTCGAAAAAAATAAATATCTGGAAATTACTTTAATTTGGAATAACCAGATTTGGTATATGATTTAGATTTATTATAGGTCTTTTCTTGACTCTGAGGTCAAGTAAATTGAAACACTACAAGGTGTTCATTGAGGGTGAGTTACCCTTAAAATTATAGCAAACTTTTTTCCCATCAATCGAATTTAAAAAGAATGTCAGTATCCCACGCAGAGTTTAATTCAAAACACTTTTTTACTCTTGTTAAATTTTAAAACTTGAAGGTGAAGAAAACAAGATTTTAATAGTATATACTGTATATAATTATACAAAAAAATGGTTTTCATATGAACGAAAATGACGCAAAGAATTAAAACGAACCTGACTATACAGGGTGTTCTTAAACGAAGTAGCAAAAATGAGACCACAGATTCCCTAGGTGAATATAAATCGATTTAACCTAAATTACCTAATACTCCAAGACGCTTAATAACAAAGATACAGGGTGTCAAAGTTAAAATTTTATTTTCGATATACATATAATAATAATAATAATTTTATTCATTCAATAACACCAGCAATACAATAACAATTAAAGGGGCAAAAAAAATGAATAATAAAATACTCGATAAGTGAAGCACTTGTTTCGAGGACACACAAAAATTACAGTTTTTTTAAAATTAGTTTCTTAAAATTACAGTTTTTTTAAATTACAGTATATCAGGACGCATAAAAAACATAAAAACATAAGTAGGTACACCTTATTTATCAACAATTTCAGAGTACAGAAACATAATAAACACCAGAAAGTCAAACGTAGCACAAGACCATAGTTCACATATTTAATACATTTAGAATACTGTCTAATATACATAAATTCAAATACTACAAAACTAATACTGGTTATATTTCATTTTTGTGGATAACTTCTAAAAATCCGTATATTTATACAAAATTTGTAAATCGGGGGTTTTTGCGGGTGAGAAATTCAAATTTGTTTCTAATTTTGACGCCGCTAGTAGAGGGCGCCACTTATGGCATATCATGTTTCTTTTAAATGGCAGAACTCTTATGTTGCTTAGTGTATCCATCTGACTATTAAAACAATCGACTTGAGATATAGGTGTGTTAGATTAAACCGATTTATTTTCATCTAAGGAATATGTGGTCTCATTTCTGCTACCTCATTTAAAAACACCCTGTACACTAAATTTTCTGAAAAATACTTTATTCAGAAACATTATAAAAATAGCAAGAAAAACCGAGATTTAGACAGTCAATCAGTCAAAGTTTTAAACATAAAAATACACTTTACAAATACACTCAGTCATGAGTATAACTTTTCTCACTTGGAAGTGAGACTTATGCAGCGCTAATGTTCTTACAAAGTTTAAAAGATCTTTTCTCTATACAGAAACTAAGTTATAAACGTCTAACGCTACTACTAGTTTTGTAGCACATTTTCTACACCTTTCAAAGGAAGTACTCGTAGAATGGTCGCTTCAACCAAGAAATATCAAAATTACGTAAAGCGTCGCCTTCTTTTACTAGCGATAGCCTCCTCTTTGAATAATAATATAATATCTCTACCCCTCATTCTAATCATAAGGATTAGCCCAGAAGTCGAAGAATTGTGCGGGAGAGGGGGCGGCATATTATTATTAAGCAGGCCGCATTTGCGCCCAGGAACGACTTACGTTGGTAGGCCCTAACCACCATTCAGTGCAGGGATGAGGGAAACCTGGAAAACCTCATTAATTAGGGGGGGTAGTCAAATGTCAACCGGTATCAATCTCTCACATTGACCCAAGCCAACATTCTTTCACTACGATACCCGCAGAGAGGGTGCCAATCCTCCCCACAAATATAGCTTATATACGGTCTACCGGCTGCGGGAGTCGAACCCACAGCTATCTAGTCACCTCGATTCAAGTACTGACGCCTTAAACCGCGCGACCACTGACTCGAACACATCAATCTCCTTCATTTATGAGCTCCTCTAGTGAGTCGATCGGTAACCAGTTGCAAGGGAGTGTCTCACCACATTATTTACACATGCATTCACTAAACACACACTGAAACAATTACTATAAATTTGTGCTTACAATTTTGTCATAGTACAATACATAGTACTACAAATTCAGTAAACCATATAAGTTCGTTGTTGTAGTAAATGCAAAAAGTATTACAGTAAATTGGTTTCTCAAAAAAATTGATTGGGATTAATAGACCTATTCAGTGGCCCAGAAAGTCACCAGATCTAACAACCCCCGATTTTTTTATGGGAGGGTTTAAAAAATAAGGTTTACAAAACACCTTCGCGAGATATTTATCATAAGAAAGATAAAATCACAAACGCTTGTAATGAGTTAGACGGCGAAATATTAATAAACGCAGCCCACAAAGAAGTCAGACGAAGATTGGATATGTGTCTTGAAATGAGAGAATACAGGGTGTTAAAAAAAGAGTGTAAAATATTTTAGGAGGTAATAGTATGAACCAAAATAAGCAGAAAAGTCTTAATAAACATGGTAACGGTTACGGAGATATGCATGGACCACTATTCGTTTTTCAAACATTTTATTTTATTAGGAACCGACAAGGGAGCTTTTAACAAACAAAAAACAAAGTTACAGAAGATGTTCAAAGTACCCTCCGTCCATTTGCAAGCAGACACGATATCTTCGTCTCAACGATATTTGAACTCTTTCGAAAACACCCTCCTTGGTTTGGATTTCTTGACACTTTTGATTAATTCGTAGTTCTTCCATGCTATTTACAGAAGTACCATACACAAATGTCTTCAAATATCCCCAAACAAAGAAATCTACCTGTTTTATGTCCTCCAAGATCGCCTGATCTGAACCCTCTAGATTTCTTTGCTTGGGGATATTTGAAGACATTAGTGTTTGGTACTCCTGTAAATAGCCTAGAAGAGCTGCAGCTACGGATTAATCAAAAGTGTCAAGAAATTCAAACCAAGGAGGGTGTTTTCGAAAGAGTTCGCTTATCTTTGAAACGGAGGGCACTTTGAACATCTTCTGTAACGTTGTTTTTTGTTTGTTAAAAGCTTCCTTGTCGGTTTATTCCTAATAAAATAAAATGTTTGAAAAACGAATACTTAGTGGTCCATATCTCCGCAACCATTACTTTGCGGACCCATGTTTATTAAGACTTTTCTGCATATTTTGGTTCATACTATTACCTCCTAAAATATTTTACACTATTTTTTTAACACCCTGTATATTAGATGTATGTAATATAAGAGCGTTTGCCTTATTTTTTAAATTTAGTTATTGTTATCAGCTTTTGTTTTAACTGTACCTATTAAAGAATTATCGAGTTTAATCCTTTTACTTATTCTTAATGACATGACCTTTAAACAACGAACTTTGAATTATTTTCCAACGACTACTTGACCTTTGATCCTAAGGTGATTTTTAGGTGATCTTTAGAGACTCTTAGGACGATATTGCTTATAACTTTTAAACGGGAAGTAATACAGAAAAAATTATATAATATTAGTTTATTAGAAAAAACAGAACACCACTTGTCCCAAATTTTATTTATTTTTTTAATCCTCGCAGTATTTTTTGTATCCTAAATTTAGCGTTATAGTTCTTAATTACTTTTGGGCACATATGACACTTTAGACCAATAAAAATTGTTTTAATGTCCATGTCTTTAAAGAAACGCACTGCATTATACTTAGTATTTTGCTAGGACTGACTCACGCCAACGAATTTTTTTCGTTCTTAGACAGAATTCGTTTGTACCAACACTATTCCCCTTGTACCCCATTTCCAAGCCAGTATTTACCTGAGGGGTATAGAGAACCCTTCGAATTTTAAATTCCATTACCGCTCATGTCGACGGCTTACATTCGCGATTTCTAATACGTCAACAAGACGAAAAATAAACACTAAGCCTCGAGACGGAGCCGTTTTCGTCTCCCGCCTTTATTATAATGCATTCTACTCCTTTTCTGTAAAACGCTAGTCGAATGCCGCTCTGTCCTATTACCTTTATGTAAATCTCAATCTGGAAATATGATCCGATCGCTCGCGACCTACAATGGGTATTGTCGAATGGATTACTGGATTGGGCGCTCGTATACAATATATAATTACATTCTACCGTATGAGTTTCTCCTAGATTGTGCTGAAATTGCAAGAAATATCGACAGTGTATTATAAAATCTTGTACGATTGCCGTAGATCCGTGAATTTGCCATCGATTCCAGAAAAACAAACAATACATAAGTGGTTTTTAGGCCTTCACGGCCAGTGCTGTAATTTGATACATGATTTTCCGGGTTGTTGTGCCGTGACCTCGGTAACTGATACCTGCCAGAAACAGAGTTAAAATGCACATCCCTAGCATTAGCCGGGATACTTTTACCTGCCCTGGCTGTTCTCGCGCTAGGCTCTGTGGGGACAGACCCGCTATCAGTGTCTCTGGGCCCGTCCATATATTGACTTCGGTTCCTATTGTTGGTATTATGACTGTTACGGTCGGAATCGTAGTTCAGTCGCGGCGAAGCTTTTTCAGAGTCACCACTGAAGATGCCGACAGTGAAGAGCGGCGAAACGTTTGGAAGCATGGGATGCGACCAGTTACAGCGGCGACTACGGAACGCCTCGGAGGTCCATCTTTATCCGAGGAATGGTTCCGACCGTAGCAGTCGTAATACCAACAATAGGAACCAAAGTCAATATATGGACGGGCCCAGAGACACCGATAGCGGGTCTGTCCCCACAGAGCCCAGCCCGAGAACAATCAGGGCAAGTAAAAGAATTCCGGCTAATGCTAGGGATGTGCATTTTAACTCTGTTTCTGGCAGCTACCAGTTACCGAGGTCACGGCACAACAACCCGGAAAATCACCATGTATAAAACAATGCATAGCCTAAGACAAACCATGTTGAAATATTTGTACGCGACAAAAATTCCTGTATTGAATTACTATAAAACGTTTAAAACCAAAAAATTAGTCCACAATGGCAACGGATTATTATACATTGTTAGTTGCACAGTTTCCAAACATCAAACGTCTCTTTGCCAAAGTAACCTTTTGTGGTTTTGCCCAAGGGAGGGAATCCACCTGTTCGTGGTCGTCGGACCGAGTACCACGCTTTAACAACAATATTTGCAATGTCAACAAATAAGAAAACAGAAAATTATTTTTCCAAATATCAATCCTACCTTATCGTGTTTCCCATTAAATATCATAAACATTTTGTAAATAACATTTTGACGACGGTCTCGATAAATAGGAGCTTAATATAGTTTTAAAAAAATCGCTTTATCGATAAGTTTGGAAATTTTTTCATGGATGATTCCGTTAATTTTTATTTTTCTATATCCCCTCTTAAATTATTTGTACTTCATAGTCATAGTTAACCCTGTAGAAATATTTTGAAAATATTCCATTAGAACCTTTACAGTAATTGTGTAATTTCTTGATAAATAGACAACCTGGTATATATCTTTTGAAAAATAAAATACCATGTTTTTATTTCTTCTAAAAATAATATCTTGATCCGAATTGGATGTACTTACATCTGGCCAGCTAAATTTGTTTTCTCCTTCAAGTTCAAGGCGAAACCTTTTAATCTAGATAATCCTTCCGACCATACGCTTGCCCAAAATAAATATTTACAAGAATCCTAATAAATTCTCCGCTAACCCGGCTGTTGTCAAATTTATGTTATTGGCAAGGATTATAACCCGTGGCAAATCAAATATTTCATACTAGAAAAAACGCTGCGGCTAATCATTTGGAGGTGTAACTTATTTAAATATTGCTCTCTTTGTTTACGTTATAAATATTATTTTACGACATTTTCATAAACTATTTAAAAAATGTTTTATACAAAGCATCGATCTTGTGGCATCAGTACGTATTTTTAAATCTGAGGACATACTTATACCGAGTAATTTAAAACTTATCTGAAATCAAATGAGAATGTTTAACATACATGAAAAAATTAAGAAAAAAAAAATATGTATACCGAAAACTATTTAAAAATATTTAATTGCACACCGCTGAAATCTGATTTACTGTAATGGAGTGACAATGCAAACTGGTCGCATATCGCACAAAAAAAACTCCGACAAAGGCGCAAAAAACATTTGTAGCATTTTTACTATAAAATAAACATAAATATTAGATCTAATCAAAGTGACCTGTCTTTAAAATGAATAAAATGTTGTTACACTAACTTTGATGAATTGTGGTACTTGACCATTATTTCATTTTCATCTCATTTTTTAAATGACTCCACAAAAACAAATCAAGAGGGCTTAAATCGGTAGACCGCGGAGGCCATGCTACCGGTCCTCCACATCCAATTCACCGTACTCCGTGCACTTGATGGAGATAATCTCGAGCATCTAGTGTGATATGAGTATAACTGAGCTTCTTGTAGTAAGCGCCACACCGTTTATTGGATACTCCAGGCATCTGTCTAGTACTTATTCGCAGATTTTTACGTACCACATTCAATGCTTGTTCTTCAACTATCGTTCGCCATCTCGCCCCGATTTGCACGTAAATTACCAGTATCACGTCCACGTTGCACCATTGCCGGAAAAGTTTCATGATTTGACGTATGTTCAACTTCACCATAAATCAGAATCATGTCTATTAACTCAGCATTGCTGTACAAATGAGTAATTTTAAACATTTTTAAAGATCTACATTCCCACGATAAATACTACCACCTAGACAGCATATCCCCACTCCAACCCTATTCGATAGACAGGCGTGTTGACACGCGCACCAGGTCCAAAAATTTGTTTACTTTTTTTATATATCAGATGTCTTTGAAGTTCAGTTGCTCAGCTACCTACTCTTTTATAATGTTAGAACTTCAAACAATTTTTACGCAGAATCTGTTAGACTTGTATTATAATTTTTGTTGGTGATGTCGACTTCTTATTTAAGGGTGCATATATCCCCTGTGATATCAATTATGTACTGTTAACAACAGTTGAAAACACTCTGTATGAAAAAAAAATGTTTAAGAGGATATTAACAAAGCTGTATTGATACAGTACTACAGTATTACAGTACAGTAGTTGTTGAACATGATCTTCTGTACATCAGGTTAGATCTTAACCTTCAATTTCAGAGTTTCTTCTGAAGATGAGAGCGGTTAGAGTGTCGAAACGTCAACAAGATTATAGTCCCAACAAGCATACAATTGTTACAATCGATAGACGGATCCATTTTCTAAAAACGCATTCTATTAATCACATACTTCTGGTAACTTCTTGCAATTACATTGATTGAACCAATCACTTAAGTGTACTGTAAGTCGTTTCTTTATTAGAATACTAAATGATGTTAGGATTAACTGCAAGTTAAATAAATACTCACTTCAATCGTATTTCACGTCAGCTTTTAAATGCAGATGTCTCGATGAGGAAAAGAAAAGTTCACAGCTTGTAAATGTGTTTTAATACAAAAAACTGCGCGATGTATTTCTGGTCATTAATTTCCAGGATTCCAACAAAAGAATCCTGTTCCTGATAACCAACTCCAAATCAGTGGGACCTTCCAGAATATGATGAATTGTGAAACATCTCTTTGTCTAGAATATTCCTGGGGAGTTTTAAAACGACCTCATAATTGCTTTTTTCCGGAAGCATGAGCTTTTTGTAGTCGGTCTGTTCACCCCAAAAGATAAATTTTTACCGACAGTCGAAAAATACATTCGAATTAATTTTCGTGAAGGTTGAACGGTGGTCTTTGAACTCGAAATTGGATTCGAAAAGGAAGAACGTATAATTGAAATAATAATATAATTTCTTTTTAATTTGGTCTATGTGATTAAGCACGATTTGTAGACTGTTTGTAGTGTCCAGAGCAATGAAATTAAGAAATTGGTAAAATTAAATATCAAACGTAAAATTGAAAGCGTAAATATCCTGAAAACATATATCACAGGGTGATTTACAACTTATTCACAGCATTCATTAGGCATACCTAGATGTTTGGTATCAGAGAGCATGCATCTGACTTCATTGACAGGAATTGTATCAGCATTGATTTATATTAGCTTAAAATACCTTTCTAATACAGTAAAAAGTACCTTAATGAAGTTCAAGGGGTACGAAGAATTGGACGAGGAGGACCAGTACCTTGGACGCCACGATCTCCTGACTTTAGTCTTCTGGACTTTTTTTTGTGGGGATATTTAAAAATTGAAGTCTATCGCACCGGAGTGGACACTATTGATAATTTACAGGAACGTATCATAGCTGCTGCTAATAACTTACGAGTTCAAAACGAACAAAAACCAGAAATATTTGTGTAAGTTCGTAGAAACTGGGTAAGACGTGTCCAAATGGTATACGAGTATATCTTGTGGACTACTGACGAGTAACTTTAGCTGTTTGCTATAAGTTTTCCAGGTGCAATTCAATGCTGGTCGGGGCCTTAGCCCCTGGAATTCTGTGTTTGTATACAGTAGTGGTTTTCAATGGGTTGGTTTTAGCAGCAGTTGAAAACTGTTTGGAAACTATCAGAAATGTCCATCCAACTATTTATTGGGTCAAATTCAATGGTAACGCGTTCTCAACTTAACTGGTCAAATATTTCAGACAGTTTCCAAACCGTTTTCAACTGCTGCAAAAACAAGCCTATTGTAAACATTTTACCCATTTCTGTTTTTAAAACACACCGTCACAATGTAAGATTCCTATTACGTACGGGTAAAAAAATCGCACAGCTTGCTAAAAAATCATGCATTTTTTCTAGCAACCACCTAAGCAACTGTCAATACAAACCACAGTATACTAAGCAATCAGTACGGAATCTTAGACAATTTATGAATGAAATACGTCTGGCAGTTTTTAAATACTCCCACTCTAGAAGAAGTCGCCAAGAATATGGCGGATTTCACAGAACATACGAAAAATAGCTAATAATTTGGCGTAAACATAACCAAAGTTGTTTCGTAGTTATAATACTTTACATTAATACTTAATTAACTGTTGTAATCCAGTGTAGTTTCGTATAAATTGAAGTATTGATTGAGAAGTTATAGTAATAACTGTCAGTCGCCAACAACATGGCGGATTTTTGGAAGACGCGGGAAAGCTGAGTTTCCCTACTGATTGCTTAGTATACTGTGATACAAACAAACTTATTCAAAAACTGTCATAAAGTTAAATCGTATTTGTATGTGAGGGTAATATTATAAAGTGAAATTAGTTTGATTATATAAAAAAAGTCGAGTGACAGTGAATAGAAAATTTAACTCCACCCATTATTAGTGAAATTGCAGAAGTTGCTAAAAACAACTGTTATCGGCGAAATCTGAATATCGATTCAAATTTATCAAAGATTTATGGAATGGAGATAAAAAGCGACGTTAAAACATTTTCCGAGAATGTAATGATGGCATATTTCAAGAACTATCAAAACTATGAAGCCTTTCTCACTTTGGTTATTTTACTCAATGTTAAAGGCTACAATCAATATAAATCACAATGTCGATATTGCAAACTACTCCAAATTACAAGCTCTCCTGAAGAGAAAATCATACGGCTTTAATCAAAGATTTTGACAACCAACAATCTAAATGATTTTCTAGAAAACGCACCAGATGAGAAATATTTGTTTATGGAGATAATGTATGAGCTCAATACAGTATGCGCCAAAAGTATGGAATAAATTCAATAAAAACGAAACAATTATTTTTTTGGGAAAAATCCTCGAACAGGTCGATTTTTAATTTAAAAAATACATATTTTACCGTAAAATGCGATTTTCATATGTCATTTGTTTTCGAGTAATGACGTCATCGATTTTTTTTTTAAATGGCAACATCATATTTTTTTTCTTGATTCTGAAAGATCGTTTAATTCTCTATCAGACAGTACTAAAATTTTGCCCTCTTACATAGGAAAGTTTTCGAGTAAATGACGATTGAATGTTAGAAAACGTAAATTTTTCCATAAAAAGTAACAATTCTGAGGTATGTAAAATAAAATACAATTGATTAAATTTTATACTTAAATTAAATGTCCGAATTGCCATCCACCAACTTCTTGACAATGCGCAAGTCTGTGAAGAAATTCATCTTGCACATTATGAATGATTTCTGGGGTAACTGCGTATTTCGTCCCGAATGCGATTTTGAAGTTCTTATAAAACATTTAATTTAAGTATACAATTTAACCAATAGTATTGTCACGGATTTCCCAATCCGTCTTTTTCTTACTTCCAGAAAAACAATCCGTTAATTAATTACTTCTTTATTAACTACTGAACACTACTAATTACAGGTCAACTAAACACTTATTTAATTAATCGCTATCTAAATCACTTTGATATCTCCAACTAAACACTTTAATTCAGACTGTAACACAAGACTTATACAAGACTAACTAACTCGGCCGTTTATTCTTCTTTTATAGACCCAACGAATATTCCAGATATATTCCAGTATCTCTAGATCCCTTTTCTCGTACGACTGGAACGCTTCTCGTCGATTCCCGATTATTCCAGGCCGATCTCGATCACGGCATGTTGTTTGTTTACCAGAATGGCGTAGGGGCGATCGGGGCAATCTTAGGCAATTCGCGGTGCCACAGTCGTCGGTTTGGGAGTGAGTGGGGCAAATTCCGTGACACTGCCCCTCCTTAGAACCGATCGTCCCGATCGGCTACACCTCTATACGGGGACAGACGCTCCAGATGGACGACCTTCATCTTACTCCTGGGAGTCCTCTGTATCCGGTAGACGACATCATTGATTCTTTTAATGACGGTGTAGGGGCCCTCCCAACGGTTCTG
Organism: Monochamus saltuarius; assembly: GCA_025584915.1. Lineage (NCBI taxonomy): Eukaryota > Metazoa > Arthropoda > Insecta > Coleoptera > Cerambycidae > Monochamus > Monochamus saltuarius. The sequence continues at coordinate 45,630,853 of CM046723.1, forward strand.
TAGTTTAGGCGATCTTCCTTTCTTCCGCGTGGGGTTGTATAGCCACACCAGGTCACCTTGTTGGAATCCGACTGTATTGGCCCGGACGTCGTATCGAGTCTTCATGCGATCGCTCTCTAGTCGCATTCGAGATCTGACTTGATCGTGTACGGCTGCTAGTCTTCGTTCTAGCTCATGGGTATAAGTGTCCGGCTCTGTGGGCTGTTCCGCAGGACGACCAAATACCAAATCTGCGGGAAGGCGAAGCTCTCTCCCAAAGATGATCCTTGCAGGAGTCTTCCCAGTAGTTTCATGGACAGCTGAGCGGTAAGCTAACAGGAAGAGTGGAATGAGCTTGTCCCAGTCTGTTTGGTTCTCGTTCACAAACATCCTCAGATTGGTTTCTAGTGTGGCGTTGAAGCGTTCCACCATACCATCTGACTGGGGATGCAGTGGGGTGGTCCTGGTTTTCCGGATTCCCATAAGCTCGCAGACCTTTCGGAACACACCTGATTCGAAATTTCTGCCCTGATCTGAATGTAGTTCCATGGGCACACCAAATCTGCAGAACAGGTTGTTGACTAGCGCTTCTGCTACGGTTGTGGTCTCTTGATTGGGAAGAGGGTATACTTCCGGCCATTTGCTGAAGTAGTCCATGGCTACTAGCAGATATCGGTTTCCATTTTGAGTTTTCGGAAATGGGCCAGCGATATCAATGGCAATCCTCTCGAACGGTGCTCCTACGATGTACTGGCGCATTTTGCCTCTGGAACGGGTCTTCGGTCCCTTGCTGGCTGCACATACGTCACATTTTCGGCACCAATCTTCTACATCCGTCCTACAGCTCAACCAGTAGAAACGCTCCCTAATCTTCTGTAGAGTCCTATTGATACCGAAATGTCCACCACCAATACCTCCATGTACTTCCTGCAGCACTTCCTTGACCCGGGACCTCGGGAGTAGTACTTGTTTCTTGACCTCCGTTCCGTCATTGTTCTCCCATGCTCTTTTTAGGACACCGTCTTCCAACACCAGAGAATTCCATTGAGCCCAATAACTCTTTAATGCTGGGCTTTTACTACTGACTTCAGCCCAAGACGGTCGCTTGTTGGCTTCTTTCCAGTCCAGTAAAGGTTTGATGTCACAGTCAGCTTGCTGGTCTTCCCGAATCGCCGCTGAACTCCATCTGTCTTCAGGTTGGGCTGCTACCACCTTACAAGGAACTGATGCGATGTCCTCTTTCTTTTCAAGACTACTACAGTGTTTGCAGTTGACAGGACAGGGTCTCCTAGAAAGGGCATCTGCATTTCCATGTTTCCTGCCGGCTCGATGTTCAACAACAAAGTGATATTCTTGCAGCCGTTCCAGCCACCTGGCCATCTGTCCTTCAGGGTTCTTAAACTGGAGCAGCCATTTAAGGGAAGCGTGATCCGTTCTGAGGAGGAATTCTTGGCCATACAAGTATTTGTGAAAGTGTTCTAGACTCTTGACGATGGCAAGCAATTCTTTCCGAGTCACACAATAGTTCTTTTCGGCTTTTGATAGAACTTTGCTGAAGTAGCCCACTACTCGCTCTTGGCCATCTTGTACTTGGGAAAGAACTCCGCCAATTCCAATGTTGCTTGCGTCCGTGTCCACTATAAATGGTTGTCCAGGTATTGGGTATATCAAAATCGGGGTAGTGCAGAGGGCCTCTTTCAGCGTCTCAAAGGCTTGCTGGCATTTCGTCGTCCATTCGAACGGGATGTTGTCTTCTGTGAGTTTATGAAGAGGCTTGGCAATGTCCGAGAATCCTTGGACGAATCGTCGATAGTATGTGCATAGGCCAAGAAAACTTCGAACTTGATGTTTGTCTTTAGGAACCGGCCAGTTCTTTATGCACTCTGTCTTCTCCGGGTCTGTTTTCACACCGTTTGGAGTAATAATGTGGCCTAGGTATCTAACCTCCTTTTGGAACAGACTGCACTTCTTCGGGTTCAACTTCAGGTTCGCTGCTTTTAACTTCTTGAACACTTCGGACACGTTCTTCAGGTGCTCCTGGAAAGAGCGTCCCAGCACCACCACGTCGTCCAAGTAAATCAAGCAGGTCTCCCAATGCAGGCCATGAAGTACAGTTTCCATCAGTCGTTCAAAAGTGGCAGGGGCATTACATAGACCAAATGGCATTACATTGAACTGCCACAATCCATTTCCGGTAGTGAACGCGGTCTTTTCCTTGTCTTCTGGGCTGACCTCGACTTGCCAATATCCACTCTTTAAATCTAAAGTGGAAAACCATTGCGCACCAGCCAAGGTGTCTAGTGTATCGTCAATTCTGGGTAGTGGGTAACTGTCTTTCTTGGTGACGTCATTTAATTTTCTGTAGTCCACACAAAATCGGGTGGAGCCGTCTTTCTTCTTGACCAGGACTACAGGAGAAGCCCAAGGACTCTGAGATGGTTCTATGGTGCCTTGATTTTGCATCTCAATTAACATCTTGTTAACTTCTTCTCGCTTGGCTAATGGAAGTCCACGTGGTGGCTGCTTTATAGGAGATGATGAACCAGTATCGATTCGATGCTTCACTACATTGGTTCTCCCAAAGTCGCCTGGTTTAAGTGCAAACACATCTTCATTTTCACTTAGCAGCTCTTCCAGTTGTTCCACCTCCATCTCTGTTAATCTTTCTTTGGCCCTATCCACTATATCCCTTAGACATTCCGGTAGACTGGTCTTATTCGGTTTCTTCTCCATTTCGTTGTTTTCTTTGAGTGTTCTAACAGTTTCTCCTCTACTGTATATTCTAATTTTTCTAACTTCGTCTGCATTTCATTTGTCTGAGCTTTCATTTCCTGTTGTAGTATCTGCATCTGATCTTCTAATTTCTTTTCTAATTTCTCTTGCATCATTTGAGTCTGATCTTCAATTTTATGCCCTTGTTCTTCAAATTTCTTTTGCATTGTTTGTCCTTGTTCTTCTAATTTTTCTTGTGTCGTCTTCGTCTGGTGCCCTTGTTCTTCAAATTTTTCTTGCATCGTCCGTCCTTGTTCCTCTAACTTCTCCTGCATCGTTTTCGCCTGGTCTTCCATTTTACTTTGCATTGTTTGCATCATTTCTAACAGTTTTGCCATTTGTACATCCATATTGACTTGGCTTCTAGTTACAGGCATTCACTTTATTTTTTTTAGAATGTTCTGGAATGTCCAGGAATGTTTTTGTAAATGTCACCGTTGACTTCCTTACAATGAAACGAATGCAGTGATATGCCACACTTGGGTCTAAGTCTCACTTCGGTATAAAGTTCTAGAATGTTCGAGAATGTCCTTCGCAAATAACACCGTTCACTTCCTTAAGTCACGACGAGTGCGGTGATATGCCACACTTGGGTCTTTGTCTCACTTCGGTAGAAAGTTCTAGAATATTCGAGAATGTCTTTCGGAAATATCACCGTTCACTTCCTTGAGTCACGACGAGTGCGGCGATATGTCACACTTGGGTCTTTGTCTCACTCCCGTACAAAGTTCTAGAATGTTCGAGAATGTCCTTCGCAAATACCACCGTTCACTTCCTTGAGTCACGACGAGTGCGGTGATATGCCACACTTGGGTCTTTGTCTCACTCCCGTACAAAGTTCTAGAATGTTCGAGAATGTCCTTCGCAAATACCACCGTTCACTTCCTTGAGTCACGACGAGTGCGGTGATATGCCACACTTGGGTCTTTGTCTCACTCCCGTACAAAGTTCTAGAATGTTCGAGAATGTCCTTCGCAAATACCACCGTTCAGTTACTTGAGTCACGACGAGTGCGGTGATATGTCACACTTGTGTCTTTGTTTAACTCCCGTATAAAGTTCTAGAATGTTCCAGATTGTCCTTCGCGAATACCACCGTTCACTTCCTCAAGTCACAACGAGTGCGGTGATATGTCACACTTGGGTCTTTATTCCACCCACGCACAGGGTTCCAGAAAGTTCCTCCAACTTCCACTTAAACCCACTCACGCACAGGGTTCCAGAAAGTTCTTCAAACTTCCATTCAAATCCCACTTTGTGGACAGGGTTCCAGAAAGCTCTTTAAAACTTCCCGTTAATCCCACTTCTGACACCAAATTGTCACGGATTTCCCAATCCGTCTTTTTCTTACTTCCAGAAAAACAATCCGTTAATTAATTACTTCTTTATTAACTACTGAACACTACTAATTACAGGTCAACTAAACACTTATTTAATTAATCGCTATCTAAATCACTTTGATATCTCCAACTAAACACTTTAATTCAGACTGTAACACAAGACTTATACAAGACTAACTAACTCGGCCGTTTATTCTTCTTTTATAGACCCAACGAATATTCCAGATATATTCCAGTATCTCTAGATCCCTTTTCTCGTACGACTGGAACGCTTCTCGTCGATTCCCGATTATTCCAGGCCGATCTCGATCACGGCATGTTGTTTGTTTACCAGAATGGCGTAGGGGCGATCGGGGCAATCTTAGGCAATTCGCGGTGCCACAGTCGTCGGTTTGGGAGTGAGGCAAATTCCGTGACAGTATTTTATTTTACATACCTAAGAATTGTTACTTTTTATGGATAAAATTTACGTTTTCTAACATTCTATCGTCATTTACTCGAAAAGTTTCCTATGTAAGAGGGCAAAATTTTAGTACTGTCTGATAGAGAATTAAACGATCTTTCAGAACCAAGGAAAAAATATGGCGTTGCCATTTAAAAAAAATCGATGACGTCATTACTCCAAAACAAATGACATTTGAAAATCGCATTTTACGCTAAAATATGTATTTTTTAAATTAAAAATCGACCTGTTCGAGGATTTTTCCCAAAAAATAATTGTTTCGTTTTTATTGAATTTATTCCATACTTTTGGCACATACTGTATAATGTTAGATATGTAAATTTATTTCAAATCGTCTTTTAGGTTGATCTTATAATTGGTATAAGTAGTGCGCGCAGGAAACAAGAGTTGCGTAATATAAAACCGTCAGATACAGGGAAGAATATAATTTTTAATATTCCCGATTCAAAAACTAACCGGTAACGTTCTTTTGTGGCATCTGAATATTTTTACCCCAAGGTTAAAAAATGTATAAACTTTCGCTCTGCAGTAAATACAGCTTCAAATTTAACTTTTTTCTAAACTATATAAACGGAAAATGTACCAGACAGTGTGTTGGTATTAACAAGTTAGGAAAGATTCCAAAACAAATAGTCATATATCTGGGACTACCAGAAGCAGCGACTTATACAGGACACTGTTTTCGACGCTCGTCCGCGACTATTCTTGTTGACGCGGGTGGTGACTTATTAGATTTAAAAAGACACGGCGGATGGCAGTCATCAGCCGTAGCTGAAGGGTATGTGGATAATTCCCTAAATAATCAAACTAACAATTCGTCTAAAATATCATCTGCAATAGCAAATACTAGTAATAGTTCTAATAGTATTAATGAAAATTTCATTGAGGCAACTAATAATGTAAACCTTCCTTATGCTTCAACAAGCAAAACAACCGATATACCTTTTGTCTTCAATAATTGTTCTGTAACTATAAATAATATAATAAAAAAAACTGGGTCTGCGTCGGAGCAGACGGTGGAAGTTATACTTCTTTAAAAAAAAAAAAACTTCCTTTCAAAGCCTAAACGTACAAAAAAAAAAGTTCTTAAAAATTTCGACCAACATCCCATCCCAATATGTCTAACGGGCGCAAAGAAGTATAACTTCAAAAAACTATTTGTAAATTTAAACAATCATATTCTGTCATTAATGTATTACTCTTGAATTATTACAATATACAGGGTGTCCCAAAATTAGCCTTCCAAAAATTAACTATGGATTCTACGATCAAAAATAAGAAAAATTTTGTGACATACCACAAAAGTTTAAGATGGAAACTATAAATAAGCAAAATACTCCTCTGAGAAAATACTGTCGACTTATTTAACACATATTAAAGGTGTTATTTAAGCGTTTTAACATTAAAATACTTTTAAAATGCATATCAGTAATGTAATTATTTGTAAATTTTTAAATTTTAATATACCCTATTAATACTTCAAAAATGTTTAAAAACTTATATAATATGTGCAAAAAAACTGGCAAATAACTTTTCAAAGCCTACTAGAGACAATTTGATCGCTTGCATATCATATATAATATGTTGTAGTGTATTACAAAATTTTTAAACTAATATTACTCGTAAACCGATTTTTTTGTAAAATTGTTCAACATTTTCAATTTTTTTATCTGACGGCAAGAACCTCAAGACATGAGAAAGTTAGAGCAATATCTATCCAATAACCCCCCCAGTTAGGCACGCATATGACTAATTATGGTATTGTTTTTAGAACATTAGATTCGCAATTTAATTGCGATTTTCAATTTTAAATTTGATTACATTATCTCAATCCGTTTTAAAATATTTAAAGAAAATCAAATTTTGGGGTCTCCTTTTAATAGACCCCCCCTCCCCGTTAGGAGGCGTTTACTAAGCTAGGTTAATAGAACTCTTTTTCTTATTTTTGGTCGAAGAATCTACAATTATTTTTTTTTCAGGCTAATTCTGGGACACCCTGTATACCTTCTTGTTGATGTTATCAAGTTCTTAAACTATTAAATTATTGATATTGTTACCAGTTCAGATGGAGAACTAAAACTAAATGATTTTGTGTGAATAAGTAGGTCGTAGGTAAAGTATACTCGTAGTACATAATACGTATTGTAATGCAACTTTTCCATTCGTGCGTAAAATGCTTTTTACAATACTTATTACGTAATATACTATTAAATGTCCGACCTCCTAATTCTTCCCTTGTCGGGCTTGTTCAGTCGAGTCGATCGGAGGCCACGGGCCGATAAGAACATTGAATTAAATTACGGTGAAAATTCTGAATATTAAAAAAGCGTCAGCTTCCGCGAAAACAGGCGTGGGATTAATTCCAGCCCCTTAGATTTATAAGCCCTGTGCAAATGGAAACCCGTAGGATCCCTGTTAACGATGAAGTCGCCGAAACGAGGGACAAATACCGGAATCTTGGAATCATTTATCATAACTCGCGCCCTCCTCCTTCTTTAACGATTTACCGGCGCAAGGTAGAGGACAATCTTGTGAATTATGCGGAAAACGTTAAAATTCACTAAGATTGCGATATAAATTTTAAAACTGTAGAATACGAACAGGTTTTAAGCACACAGGGTTTCACTGAAGTTTTCCTTTTAACTGTCGTTTTGAATATACCAATAACAACACTGAATGTGTTGCAATGAACGCGAACAAAATGCTGTAGCATTGCAGTACGTTTTCCGTTGTACTGAAAATAAATGTTCAATCACATACTCTAATTTATAAGTTTGCAAAGTTTATTCAAAAAATTCAAAATTCAAAAACCTTTTATTCTTTAAAGACATACAACATGTATAAGAAAAGTCAATATCCTTATAGATAAAACAAAGACATAAATACACAAACAAAGATAACACTTGCTACAAGTTTACAAGTGAGACACAATATAATTTAAAAAAAAGGACATAAGCAACAACAAATAATATTGTAAATAAACGCAAGAACAGTAACAAAAATCACAAGAACTTTCAGCTATAGAAATCAGCGGTACTATACAGACACTTATCGACAAGAAAACGTTTAAGATTATATTTAAAGCTCTTCTTACTCTGACTAGTTTTAATATGTTCGGGGAGATTATTGAACATCTTAGCCCCAATGCGGCTAGGGGCTTTAATCGAAAAATTAACTCTGGAATAAGGGAGATGTAAATCATTTTTTGCTCTAGTGTTTCTATTATGTACATTAAAATTAGTAACAAATTTCAGTTTATTATTAAAAACGAATACACAGATCTCAAAAACGTATAATAGACTATATAAAGTAAGAATTTTAAATTTTTTGAAGATATCAGTACATGAATGTGTGCTGGGAACATTAGTAATGCAGCGCAATATTCGCAATATTGTCGCTTCTGGACAACAAATACGTCACGGGATAGAGCAGAATCCCCCCAGAAGGCAATCCCATATCTCAATCTGCTCTCATTCTGTGCATAGTATAATTTAATCAAATGGTCACCACTAAGTACACTTATAAAATTAGGAAAAGATAAAAGATGGAAGCAAATATAGATGATAAAAATTCACAGTGAGATGTACAATTCAAGCACGAGTCTAGATGCAAACCCAAAATGTACAGGAGTCCACATCATGAACTACCCAACAAACAATTAAAGTTAAAATTACGTTAACTTGACCTCTGAATTGGTCAAAATCTTTTCATGACCAATTCCATATAAGGGAAGTTTACCTATATTCGTTGGCGTTTTTCCTTATGTGGGGAAAACAACTAAAGTAATATGGAAGTTAATAATTGGTCGGCAAGAATTTTATACCAATAAGATAATTGGACCTAAAAGAAATACGGACCAATTTTATGTTAAAATTTAGAAATATAAAGACATTATTACCAAAATATACCCTAATTATGCCCTATATATGACATACTTTTGCCAGAGAGAGACAACATTATATTGTTTGATTTTATATATTCTAATAGCGAACAGGGATAGCAACAAAAGAAAAACTACCTATGTCAGGCTACTAAGCTACAAGTAGAGTAGGAGTTAGTATATTTATAGATATTTAGATTTTAATATAATAAAGTCTGTATTTTTGGTTTCCATTCATCAAATTGTACAACCCAGGAAATTTTTCGTATAATGTCATGACCAAACTTTCATAAACATAACGCGCCTTATAAATATACATTTTTACTATTGCTTTTTAATAATATTACTATACCGAAAAATAACCTAAAATAAAACTGAATGTACTTCGTGATAAAATGTGTTTAATAATCTTTCCTCATAAATGTATTAACTAATATTATCTGTATTAACATAATTTTAATGAGTAATTAATTAGAAATAATGAACAAAACATTTAGTGTTTATTACAACATGGCCGCTCAAACAAAATCAACTTTGAAGTCAATTTGTCTGTAAGTTTTAACCTATAGGGCAGATTGCCTATGCCAATGTTGACGTCACAGGAAAATATTAACTCTGTGGTTGAAATTTACTCCAAATGAAGATATTTTATGGTAATTTATTACCAATTAACTTATTACTCAAATTAAAGCCAATAATGTTATGTATGCGTAATAACAAAAACAAAATAAATATTTTCTAACGGAATTCAATTCGAATTTCAATTCACGTGCACTACTGAATTCATCTGACACGATAACAGTCATAAGAATACTTATACCTATATGCAGTGTTTATCGATATATTATCATTAGATTGATTTAATATGCAGTGTTGGCTTAAATTCGTTTTTTAAAACTCTCTAATATTGTGTAGTACTTAGTTTTCACTGCAGATTGCTAAAACACAAAATAATTTCTACGCGCTATTACATGAAGATATGTCGGAATACATATAACAAGAAGCTTGTTCCCTAAAAGACCTTTATAAGACACACTTACGTCGAGGTATTATTAACAAGTAAATTTGTACCATAATATAGAACAATATTTCTATTACGTTAATTGAAATGGTCAAATATTCTTTAGAAGTTATCAACAAAGTTGAAAATAGGATTATATTGTAATAAAAATAGAACTTAACCAATTGAAGGATTTAATAAGGCAAAATAACTAGTTATTACCTTATTTTTAACTACTAGTTGAAGACAAAATAAGTTTTACAATTTCGTAATAAATATGTAAATATTTACCTATTGTAATTTAAAAAATCCTTAGATATTGAAGACAGATTTCAAGTCGAAATTAAGTAAATTACAACTTCGACTTACACGTTATTGGAATGTAATTTCGAACTGTATAAATTGACATATATTTCATTTTACTTGGAAGGCATTATATTACTCTTAGTTAACAAATTTTTGACTAAAATTTTGGTATTATAAGATTTTGTAACATAGAAGACTATTTTTATGGAGGAAAGTAGTAAATATTGATCAATTTAGGATTATTTTTCTTTTGTAGTAGTCTACTAGGCTTAAATGTTAGTTGGGTAGGAATTCCACATTATCATCAACAGAAAGTCTAAGGTTATCAATTGGTTTCTGAGATGTATGATATCTCAGTATTTGTGTTTTATCCGAATTAAAGTACAAGGAGATATTTCGAAACCATTTGATCAAATTTGCGATTGTATGTTCACATTTGTGTTTTAGGGAACTATAAGATTTATCAGATATTATGAGAGAAGTATCATCTGCGTAAAGGGTAAAATGTGTATTGTTAAACGATTCATTTATATCATTGATATACAAAATAAAGAGGACAGGGCCCAAGACAGAGCCCTGGGGCACTCCCATTTCCAAATCAACTAAATCCGAGTTGTACGTGCAAATACTGTCACTGCTCAAATGATTTATACTCACATATTGTTTGCGTTGCTTTAAGAAGGACATCCAATCAAGTGACATTCCCCTTATTCCATAATAATACAGTTTTGCCTCTAAAATATCATGATCGACACAGTCGAACGCCCTGCTGAGGTCACAAAATACCCCAACAGGGCACTCGCCTGCATCGATAAACTTAATGAGCTCATCAATAAAACTGTGGATGGCTGTAGAAGTAGATTTATTACAACAAAAACCGTGTTGATTTTCTAACAGAATATTGCACTTGCTGGTAAAACTCAACAATCTATCCAAAAAGGCATATTCAAAGATCTTTGAAAATCCACTGGAAATAGTAATAGGCCTATAATTACTTAAGGTTAGGATCTTTCTTCTTATTCTCTTAATAAAGTTACAGAAACGTATCTTACACGCACTGATAAGAATGTGTCTGTAATTAACCTAACTTTTTTCAAGATGGACGCTGAAAAGCAATTGGAATTAAGTGAACAAACATGGCACTAAAATAATAAAACAGTTTGGTCACTTCAGATGCATTTAAAATACTTTAATGTTATGTAAAAGCGAAACATAAGAGCATTATGTTTCGTAGAAAATCGTATCTTCATGTTAACTACCTTTAAGAAGCATTTTTGTTTTACTGTCGCGTAAAAATATGTTAATACAGTATTTATAAAACAAATGCTGCAATGATACAGCTAAACAGTTTTCTGAAACTAAAGTGCTGCATAAATGGCGTAAGAACTTTGTTAAAGTAATAACTTCTATAAAATACTTTTATTTTGCTGTAACAATCTTCTCAAATATTTCTTGCGACCACTACAAAATTGATTTATAACGCTTTATAGTCAGTCGTGTAGATTTCTGCTATAGACATTATACAGTAAAATAACCTCCTGAAGCAAAAATACTGTATATGTGAACACAAAAATGTACTGATTACTGATGGGATTACATTATTCTCACAGGTACTTTAAACAGCAAAATAGCGGCTATTAACAAAAAAAGTCTCAAATGGAACAATAATACGATGAAATTGCTGTCATGTAACTGCTACATATTTTTATATAAATTTCTGGTCTTATTATTTTGAATTATAAGACTAATGTACTACTTGAGAATGAAATATGAAGATCTCGGTCATACCAGGCCACGAAGCAACAAATGAAAACCGCATCTAACGAAGTGGTCATTAAAATCCGCAGGCGCCCTTGGCATCCCGCGATTTTTCTTGATTAATGGGAAACGTGGCGATGCAATGAACAGGGTTTAATCAAAGTAATGCGGATATTTCAATGAAAATTGGGTCGTCGAGCTTTCCTTTCTATCCGGAAATCTCATACACTGTCGCGATTCTCAAGTTTCCACCTCCGAAGGCGTATCAGAACCGACAAAGCGTCGTAACGTTGTATCGGCAAAAAAGAAGGTTTATTCCCACTGACGGGATATGTCAATTTATATTTCATTTCGTTGCCTTGCTTCCTTTGTAGGTCTCCGGGACTGAGTTTGGCCAATTCGCAGTATAAACAATAAAAAATTTCATAAAATCCCCTGCCAATATTTGGGGATATCATTCGCATTTGTATCCGCTTCTTTTTCTAGAAAAACTTTCCAAATGGATGCAGCTTATAAAGTGAATTTAGATGTTATTAAAACATACATATGATGTAACTGTCTAAAGCCTTGTCCTCATAGACGCGAATTTTGCGAAAATTCGCGAGAAAAGTCTCAACTTTTAAAACGAATTTTGCCAACTGCATTAATTTATATCATTTTCATCATAAAACTGGCCGTTATGTGCATTTTGTCTGTTATATTGTCAACAAAAAGGATCTTAGAGAGATGGTTACAGCTGGACATATCTTTTATTAAATTATTCTAAATTAAAAACCTTTTGGCAGACATACGAATGTTAAATTATTTTAATGAACCAAAATATACAATTTATTGTGTGTCAATGTTACACAAGTGAAATTCAAAACAATTAAAAGTGTCCAGTTGCAAAGGTTACTATTAAACTAAACTATGTCTATCCTTCTTTCTCTCTCTAAGAACTAAGCGATAGACTTGCTGGCTGTTTCCATGGTATGAATAGGTAGTATAATTCTGATGTACTCAGCACTTTTCGAATGCGTAGAAATACTATTGAAACTGGGTTAATGTCAGCCAGTCCATGACCAAAGGACGGCGGTCAGCCGTTGGCTGGCTCCGATCTCTAGAAGATATTCTCCTCAGCGCAGAGGTTCCCTTATTGTAAGTATGGTTGTTATTATGGTTTTAATAAATTTGTATTTGTATTAGAAGGTCAACCTCTCGCAGCAGTTTGGTGGAGGACTTTTTGTGACATTTGGTGGAAGCGCCATTCTATAGGGTCGTGACAATATAAATTAAAATACACATGTATATATGGTTGCCTAACCGGCTATAATGTAGAACCAGTGTATTACAGCTCGGTGTCTTCATGTCGGCTCCTTTGATGTCGAAGTCCCAGATTTCGTTTTTTTTTAGACGACTGCGCATTTAGCCGCGCACATTCGCGCGTTCAAGGGGCACCGTGTTTTGTCAAGAGACAGATTGTCTCCCACTTTGTCGTGTACAAATGAATTGCATTGGTGTTCATTGCGCATTTAGCGAGAACCTCTGTAACCTTCACTCGTCGAACTGTATAGAACCATCTATCTGTGAGAAAAGTCAGTTGTATTCTGTGTTTCAATGAGTAAAGACGTTAGTAAACAACTGCATCTTTATTTTTTTTAATACACCACTAACAAATACACCACCCCAACACTGGCATTGACTGTCGTGGTAGATTGTCAGAAGCTCAGGCTAAACTTACTAACCCCATAATAAAGTTGACATTTTCCCGCCATTAATTATTTAAATCACAATCTGCGAAATAAGAGAGAATTTTCGAGAATTTTGCGTCCATGAGGACAAGGCCTTAGGACGACGGTCCATTATAACATTTCAGATACAACTTCGATTTCTATTTTGAAAATTTAAACTTTGGAGTGTGGGTGGGTATTTTCTTGTTGGGCGTTACTTTTTACCAAAAACTTTAACCGGTACCTCCTACGAATCTGGAAAAGATTTTACCTGAACTACTTGATGTTCCTTACCAACTAACATTTAAGCCTAATAGACTACTACACAAGAAAAATAATCCTAAATTGACCAAGATTTACTACTTTCTTCCATAAAAATAGTCTTCAATGTTACAAAATCTTATAATACCGAAATTTTAGTCAAAAATTTGTTAACTAAGAGTAATATAATGCCTTCCATGTAAAATGAAATATATGTCAATTTATACAGTTCAAAATTACATATGGTTTACTTATTCTATGTTTTCAAATGCTAACATTCCAATAACGTGTAAGACGAAGTTATAATTTACTTAATTTCGCCTAGAAATCTGTCTTCAATATCCAAGGATAATTGAATTGGAAATTATTACAATAGGTAAATATTTACATATTTATTACGATATCAAAATACTTATTTTAGTCTTCAACTAGTAGTTAAAAATAAAGTAATAACTAGTTATTTTGCCCTATTAAATCCGTCAATTGGTTTCTTTTATTTTTATTACAATATAATCCTATTTTCAACTTTGTTGATAACTTGTAAGGAATATTTGACCATTTCAATTAACCTAATAGAAATATTGTTCTATATTATGGTACAAATTTACTTGTTAATAATACTTCGACGTAAGTGTGTCTTATAAAGGTCTTTTAGGGAACAAGCTTCTTGTTATATGTATTCCGACAGATCTTCATGTAATAGCACGTAGAAATTGTTTTGTGTTTTGGCGATCTGCAGTTAAAACTAAGCCCTACACAGTATTAAAGAGTTGTAAAAACAAGTTTAAGCCGACACTGCATATCATGTAAATCAGTCTAATGATAATATATCGATAAATACTTCATATATAAGTATTCTTATGACTGTTATCGTGTCAGATGATTTCAGTAGTGCACGTGAATTGAAATTCGAATTGAATTCCGTTCGAAAATATTTATTTTGTTTTTGTTATTACGCATATATAATATTATTGGCTTTAATTTGAAGTTTCAATGACAAATCCAAGAGTAGAATTTTATATGTAGGTACCTAGTAATAATTTAATTGGTAATAAATTACCATAAAATATCTTCATTTGGAGGAAATGACTTCAAAGTTGATTTTGTTTGAGCGGCCATATTGTTATAAACACTAAATGTTTTGTTCATTATTTCTAATTAATTACTCATTAAAATTATGTTAATACAGATAATATTAGTTAATACATTTATGATGAAAGATTATTAAACACATTTTATCACGAAGTACATTCAGTTTTTATTTTAGGTTATTCTTCAGTATAGTAATATTATTAAAAAGCAATAGTAAAAATGTATATTTATAAGGCGCGTTATTTTTATGAAAGTTTGGTCATGACATTATACGAAAAAATTTCCTGGGTTGTACAATTTGATGAATGGAAACCAAAAATACGGACTTTATTATATTAAAATCTAAATATCTATAAATATACTAACTCCTACTCTACTTGTAGCTTAGTAGCCTGAGTTATAGTCTTTCTTTTTCTTCCTATGCCTGTTCGCTATTAGAATATATAAAATGAAACATATAATGTTGTCTCTCTCTGGCAAAAGTATGTCATATAAAGGGCATAATTAGGGTAGATTTTGGTAATAATGTCTTTTATATTTCGAAATTTTAACATAAAATTGGTCCGTATTTCTTTTAGGTCCAATTATCTTATTGGTATAAAATTCTTGCCGACCAATTATTAACTTCCATATTACTTTAGTTTTTTTCCCCACATAAGGAAAAAGGCCAACGAATATAGGTAAACTTCCCTTATATGGAATTGGTCATGAAAAGTTTTTGACCAATTCAGAGGTCAAGTTAACGTAATTTTAACTTTAATTGTTTGTTGGGTTATGCTCCTATAAGAATGTGGTTTATGCACGACAGAGCACCCCCACATTTTAGTTTGACTGCTCGTGAATTTTTAAATGAAATATTCGGTAATAACGTGATTGGACCAGGCGCCCAAGAACCAGGTCAACCTTGGCCACCCAGATCACCCGATATGAATCCTATTGATTTTTTTGTTTGGGGACATCTCAAGACATTAGTTTATAAGGTACGTTAACAAATTATAGCTGGTTATGTGTTCGAGATCCAATTTCAAGAAAATTAAAAGCATGTATTTTGGCTGAAGGTGACCATTTCCAACATTTGTTATAATAGATCATAGTAAAGTAATTCCATTGTTATAATAAATCAATTTTATTGTTAATCGGTTTGAAATACAAGAAAGTGTAAAGAAACAAAAAGTGAAGAGAATACAATGGCTGATATGATTGACCTATTTTATTTGTAATATTATAAAGGCGAATGTATTTTTTGCACGGTGTTGTTAAACTATGGCTGTCCTAAGATTCCACATTTATATAACAAATATCCACAGAATACGTCCCTAAATTTTTAACTTAATTTTTTCTAATCTTTAATGACTGGTCAGCCTGTAAACTGTTATACATCCTGTACATCTGTATTTTTTAGCCTGATAAGTGTATAATAATAACCTTAGTATTTAAGATGTATTATTTTGTTCGATATAAATTTTTATTGGAAACAAAACTGAATTCTATTTATCGAAAAAAACTCTTGGTTGGAATGTCTGTTTCATGTGCTGTAGGTACTATGGAAAACCTTGTTAGCAGTCAGTTAACGCTTAAAAAATTAAGCATCAATCAAGTACGCCATAAAAATTCGATTTATTTTTTCTGCAATATCTCACGCCTGCAGCTAGGAGGATTCGGCAAATCAAAATATTATTTTTTTCATAAAACTTTACGCGTTTATTTTACATTTGTTTATTGGAGAGAAAATTATGTTTACGGCCCATCAAACACCCATTAGCGAAATCTGGGCGCCGAATAATTTTCTTGCAGCCAGCGGCGTTCGCTTTGACCTTAAGTCAGTATATTTATTTCTATTGCACGTCGTAAAAAACGTGTAAAAATCGGAGTAAACGTGTTATTAACAGCCGCGCAAAAACCGTAAATACACTGCACGCCAGTGAAAATGCACATAAAGGTTTACGGTCCTATAATCCGTTTTATTGGCGACATTAGGAGAAACTGCGGGCGAGGAACAATGAAAATTTCGTCTATAAAGATTCGCGGTACAAAAAACGAAGAGATTTCGGGGATAAACTGAGGTGATAATGAATTATGTTTATCTCTCACCTTCGCACAAGTATTGTTAAAGTAAACAATACGTTTTACAATATTTTCTATTTACAACTGCTTTATAAGAGCCTCATTACAACATTTATTTGGTACTGTTTCAGTTAAATAATGGAGGTCATTACCATTTGCTATCTGTCAAAGCAACAATGGAAACATCCGGAAATTGACAGCAGCCAACTAGTTTTTCCTACTAACCTGATTTATTTTTTTCTACGTCGTTAAGGAAGTTTTTTGAAAGTATAGCTAAAAAAACTGAAAGGGGTAGTTTATTTCAACCCTTTCCAATAATTTTCAAAAAGTGAAAAAATATGTCACAAGTGTCTTTTGATGATGGTAACACTTCCACAAAATTTTACCATTCCCACGCTTTTTGTTTCCGAGAAAAACAATAAAAACGCTCTTTTTCCGCCATCTTTGCTACGCGATATCTCCCTAATGGTTGACTTGTGACCCAACGTTTATATAACAAACCTTTTACCTTTTATTTTCAACAAGGAATCACCCCCTGAAATGTCTCGCCTTTATTTTGAAACACCCTGTATATGTTAATATCATTTTGAAGTCCGTCTCTGGCCTGACTTTAAAACCTCCTGGGTTTAATTATGGCTATTCTAAATGAGACTTTAAGGTACAACTTGGAAAAGAGCCTTTTATCAAAAACCTTAAATAACACAACAAAAAGCCGCTGTCTGCTAGAGCAGTAAAAAGCGTTTCTTTCGTACTTTTTGCAGGTTGCAATTCTGTCAAATGCAAACGCCATTTCCAATTTAGTTCTTTCACCACCAGCACTGCGGAAAAAATTTCGCTTTAGTCAAAGCTGCTCAAAGCTTTTTTTACAATCTGATTAATTTACGTCTATTACGAGGACGCTTGCTGTTAAACAGCTATAATAATACGGAGCCATTTACGTCCACAAAATTCATCTAGTCTGTCCTACACTAGTCAAAATAATTTAGGAACCAAAATTTACACCGACAATGCTGCTCTGTACATATTTAGAAAAATTAATGTGTCGAAACGGAAAAACTCATTCAATAACTTTGAAAAATTTGGTATTTACGACAGACCTTTCCAGAAGCTACAAACAGTAGTTGCTTGCTATAGTGGCAACTGTTATGCTAGCCTAGTAATACTATCAACGGTGAATCATATAACTGCAATTGCAGTTGAGTGAGCAGTAAATGGCATGCCAGCTGCGATCGAAGTAGACTGTTTCACGTAGATAAACAGATGGCAGTGGAATCCTATTTAACAGTCGCTGCGATCACAGTCCGGTATTATGTAAAATTGCTTCTTTATCGTGCGATATAAGTGGTTTGCTTACTTCCTGCTCGGTCTAAGCGGCTCGACTTACAGGAAGCGACCTACATTGCAGCAGGTGCTTCACGCAGACCTCTCGCCCTAGGCGACGAGCCATTAAATCTGTAAATTATACTGCAGGAAACAACTATTCCACGGACTAATGCCCCAACCGGCATTGAATTACTCCTGCAGTATCTGTGTGAACAGCCAATAACCCTTGTCGGGCACACCACCAGACATAGACCGGTTTCGGGCTTGTTAGCCCTCATCAGTAAGCCATAGGTGAGATGACCGACAATTGAACTGGCTGTTCCTTCATATCTCACCTGCACTAAATTGATATGTGAACATACATTTTTGGAATCAGCTCAGCAAGAGAAATCCGGAAATAGGGGAAATAATGGGGTGTTCCATTTAAAAAACCGATGATGACGTCATTACTCAAAGGTAGATCACCCCGTATATTAAATTACTATTTAAGAAAGCGTAAATTAAAATAATAAATCAACCTGTTTCGAAAATTTTTAATAACATTGTTTATTTAGCTAATAATGCATTTATTGTACTGTATTCAATGTTGAAGCTATATTAGTCCTTAGTTTCTAAATATTTCTCATTAAGAAACGGCTCAAAGGTCGGATCAAAACCATAACTTTTTCCATCTCACGTTCTGTTCTGACTTTTTTATAACAGTCGATAACATCGAAAAACTAAGAGTAATGGTTGTATCTATAAATATCCGTACTATTTGAGGATCATTCGGAAAACCCTCCCGATCCGATGTTTGTTTCTCGATTCGAATATCTTGGTAATGGGGAATCGGACCCGGAAATGAAGCCCACGTACCACAGACATCCGTCTGGATAAGCAAAGACCGGCCCGAATCCTGAAAAAACTGAAGGCGCGAGGTAATCAATGCAATTTGAACCATTTTTCAGCGGAGAACCATCTGACAGGGGCTGTATTAAAACGTAATATATCATTTTCCATTAATCTTGTTGGAATTTAAATCGTTTTTTAAAGGCCG
The DNA here is from genome assembly GCA_025584915.1 of Monochamus saltuarius. Lineage (NCBI taxonomy): Eukaryota > Metazoa > Arthropoda > Insecta > Coleoptera > Cerambycidae > Monochamus > Monochamus saltuarius. Next base: position 45,649,835 of record CM046723.1, read on the forward strand.
AAGTTTTGTCAGGTGAGGGGAAACGCCTCATATTGATTTATAACCTCAGTTTCTCCGAGATTGCAAGGTATCCGATGTCTTTATTTAAATTTAAGGAGCAGTGTAAAACAAGACATAACTTTTTCTAAATTTAAAGTCGACCAAAACTGCAGACACAAATATACAGGGTGTCGGGGAATATGTGGGAATTCTCGGGTGCATAGAAAATGATAAAATAAGATGACAAGGTATATTTTTTTCCTACAGGCGCTCCCTACGGAGATATGTGTCCCTGAAGGACGCCGCTGGAAATCGGTTATACTTGAGTTACATTTAAAGTACTTAATATAATTTAATAAATACTTTATACATATATTAATTATACCTACAAAATCGATTTAGCCTATTTTTTGGTACTTGATAATTTAGGCTGAACATACTGTCGTCGTATGAAAATCAAAAAAATTCAGGATGTAGAATGAGACATCGAATTAAATTTGATAATAAAACTCCTTGCCATTTTTGTATTGGCTGGTGCCTGTCACCAGGATGGACTTACAAAAATGACTGTAGATGACATCGAAAAAGAAACAAGTGGACAATGCTCTGTTCAGTGTGTAGGGGTTTATCCAAAATAAATAAGTAGTTTCGCTGGATTCCACCACAAAAAAGGGGGAGTAAGCACAAAATCATATACAGACTATGTAAATATTTGATAATAGCTTACTGTTTTTCATTTATTCTCCTTAAAAATGTACTTTACATGCTCAAAACTGTATTTCTGCCTTAAAACAACTAGGGGTTTAGCTTCTAGTCGAATACCACTATTCTTTTGTTTAAAATTGTAACCGCTTTGCTATTTTTTTGCCATCGCATCGCACTTAATGGCCTAAGCGATGAGCCAGCAACACTTTTAATTTGGCAGGGCCTTTCAGCGGGTTCGAAAAACAATACGGCACAAAGGCCCGTCTATTGCCGTCGAAATTCGGCGGTAAACAGACGAAAATATTTATCCGATAACGATTTTCATTTGTTCCTATAGGCCTCCCATTTTTCTTTGGCCTAGAACATAAGCGATATATCAAGTTCGGGTTTTTCGTTGTTCGGAAAAAAGTCAGTTATTCATTTCATTCAGGCGGCTGCGATGTACAACTAATAATCGCGTGATGTTTCAAAGCCAACCTGTTTTATTTGGTGAGCGTGTGCCAGGAATTCGTAGTACCGATGATATATGTGATTTTTGATTAATATGTGTAATAAATAATGATTATTTACTTTAGCGGAGATGTACAATTGTCGATAACATGAAGAACATTCAGAGGATACTCTTTATACACACAACGTCAAAAGTCTTGGACTCCTCCCCGTTCTTGTTAAAGAAACCCTTTTGTTAGAAAAACCAAATAAATTTGTAAAAGTATATTGTTTTCTGAATCTTTTTTTTAGACAAATTGAGTACTTAGAAAATTAAAAACCAGCAAATGTGTGATACTTTTGACAAAATTTATTAAATCAAAAAGAAGTAACAAAGCAAGTTCTCTACTTGACTAATAGTCGGTTAACGATCTCTTGCGGAATATTGTTCCATTCCTCTTCTGCCGCCACGACTAACTCATCTGCAGCAGAGGTGGAGGAATATGATTATGAATGGCTCTAGCAACATGTTTTCAATAGTACTCATGTCAGGAGAGTTGGCTGGCCAATCTAATCTATTTATATGTCCTGCTTCGAGTGTCTCTTGAACCCTTCTTGAGCGATGTGGTCGAGTATTGTCGTCCATAAACACAAAATTTTCACCTAATTCATTACGTAAGGGGTAGATAATGGGCGTAATAACTTGTTCGATGTAAATTTGACTGGTCATATTTTGTGGTATGCGAATTAATGGGGTGCGGCGGTTGAACATTATTCCACCTCAAAACATTACGGTACCCCCCTTCATCAGTAACCAGCCCAATTCTGGTTTCGTCTGTAAATAAGACCCAGCGTAAAAGCCAACCCCTATGCTCTCGCGCCCACTGGAGACGGGCAGCACGATGCCTTGGAAGTAGAGTGGGGATCCGTAATGGTCATCTAGCACGTTGTTGGAGTCGTCTTCGAATAGTAGGTGTCGATATAACATGGCACAACGTACCTTTAAAGTGGGCCATGAGAGCTGAAACTGAAGATGTGCGGTGTCTACGGGCATATTGCACCAAATACCGTTCCTTCCTTTCATTAGATACTCGAGAACATCCACTACGTGGCCTGCTTTCCACTGTATCAAATTCTTCATATCTGTGTACTATTCGTACAACAGATGATCTAGGAATGCCCAACATGTTCGATATCTGATGATTAGAATGTCCTGCATCATGTAAAATAGTCATTCTTGCTTGGGTAAATGGATACACTAAGCTGCAAAACAATTCTGTCACTTAAAAGAAGCATGCTGTGCTATAAGTGGCGCCCTCTACTAGTGACGTCAAAATTAGAAACAAATTTGAATTTCTCACCTGCAAAAACCCATGATTTATAAATTTTAAGTTTAACACCCTTTATCTTTTTTATGATGTTAGGTTGAATCGATTTATTTTCAATTTGTGGTCTCATTTTTGCTGCTTCATTTAAAATCACCTTGTATATGTCCGTCTGCTCATTCTGTAATTTAAGTACCAGGAGATTGAATAATCACCCAAGATAATAAATATCTAGAGTGATACATAAAAATAATACCTCATTCATAATAAGCGGGTAACACGTCGTAAAAATATTAGTTTTACGTTTTGCATATTCGAAAGTATAACAAACTCTTAGCCCACTCCGTTTTATTGGGTAATCACGTTGGGCCCTAAAGATGTTTTACGGTTTATACAAGTGATGTTATTTACAATTTCTCTGAAATATGAAATACTTTATCCCAACTTTTACAGGCTAATAAATTATATACGCTATAGGATGGAAGCTGTTTTTTCATTGCCTTGTTAGAATATTTCAATTATCTCAAGTTTACTACATCACTTTTATACACTGCCAAAAGTGAAAATGTTTTCCCTTAAGTGGTTATATTTTTTACAGAATTACAATGGTTTTTTTGCATCGTTATCAACATTTATAAAGAAAGAACATAACTATACAGAACATACACAAACAAGAATATTTTAGCCAATTCAAATACCCGGCATCTTGGGAACAAAATCTCAAAGTGAAATGTAACTTTAAATAATAGATTATTCAATTCATTATTAAACATATAATAACGGCTATAATTAGAGCCATTATATGGAAGTAGAATACTACTTTGTCCACGACTATTAACAATATTTTTGCAAACTTTTTACTTAAAACATTATGTTGATACTCATAATATGAACTTGACAACATACAATTTAAAACTATCAAAACACCTTACTTTCAAGTTTGACATTTCTCGTTTACTTCATAAATTTTTCTACGTTCATGCAAAGAACAAAACTTTATTGAACTATATTTAGTGGAAAAAGTGGTTCTTTATTGCACTAGTACAATAAAGTGTTTATTGCATTCATCTGTCACTCTGCAATAGCGTTTTGTCATCATGACAAAAATAAACGTTCAAATCGATGTCACATTTTCCTATACTTAGTGTCATCTAAATAACATTTATTGGTTCTTGCATGAAGGTAGAAAAATATTGTATAAATAACTATTAAATAACAAAATTTATATGTAATTATTAATTATGCAGGATGATTCATTAAGAATGGGCAATCTCTGAACTGGAGATACTACACACCAAAATATGGTGATTGAGCCAAATATGCCTTATCCGAATGTTGCTGGCTTAAAAAATACAGTTTGTTCAATGCTAGAATTTTATTTTGAAATATCTCAATAACTTTGAAACCTGTAGGAGTATTAAAAACAATGACACAATTACGTTTCTGGCACGGCAAATAAGAATTTTGAACTAATTTTGACGTCACTAGTAGAGGGCGCCACTTATGGCATAGCATGTTTCTTTTAAATGGCAGAACTTTTTTGCTGTTTAGTGTATCCATCTGTCTATTGAAACAATCGATTCTCCTACCTGTTGTATCTAAAAAAGGTATACCTTGTTGAAGTCGTTAGGAGTAACAGTTTTCGAAATAATCCTATTTGAAATATTCAGTGCACCGATTGAAAACTGTTATCGTTTCAGGTGAAGTGCCTTTTTAACTGAAAATACAGCATAATCTTACTTGAAAAAGTTGTTGAGAACGGTAAATTATGGAGACCTGCAAAATTTCAAGACATGCTGTGCCATAAGTGGCGCCCTCTACTAGTGACGTCAAAATTAGTTAAAAATTCTTATTTGCCGTGCCAAAAAACATAATTGTGCCAACTTTTTTTTTAGTACTCCGACGGGTTGAGATATTTCAAAATAAAATTCTAGCATTGAACACCCTGTATTTTTGAAACCAGCCACTATCCGATAAGGCATATTTGGCTCAATCGCCATATTATAGTGTGTAGTATCTTCAGTGCAGAGATTGTCCAGTCTTAATAAATCACCCTGTATAAGGGAATTAACAAGTCTTTAATCTACGAGAAAAAATAGGCATTTATTGATGTGTACGAGAAAGATCTGGTGGAATTCGATAACTGAGCGAAAAAAAGAGGCATAGGAGAAGGGAACAATTACAGAAGAGATGCTACAATCCCATTTTTCCAATGTGGAGAAACGGTTTGCTGTCTCTTCGATGTGGACAATATATTCTATATAGAATCAAGAAATTATAAACCAAAGAAGGAAAAGATACAGCAGAGAAACCAATTCGAAGAATTTTTTAGAAAAGCATCGGATGAAGAATATTTACAAGTTAATGTAGAAAATACACGATTTTAATATTTCAATTTATACATTGAGCGTTTTATTTTGAACTCTTTGCAGGTTACAATAGTCATGGGAGTCGTAGGTGCTTGTCGAAGCAATAAATTAACTTTTTGGATATCACCTACAACCAAGACAAAGGCACCTTTACGTACTCAGCCCCGATACGAAAACAAATATTTCAAGAAGGTTCAGGATCATGGAAGAAGATTTTTAAGTCAATGCTGTGTAAATGTGTCGAAAATACATCAATTTGTGGGAGATTTTTCTTGCGATATGAGGTTGAAAAATGTACTACACAACTTGTAGGCATCAAAACAATTTCTAAAACGTTTTCAAACGTGGCTGCAATTCTTGGCCTCCTGATCCAGAAAGTTTTAGCGGATATGGAATGAGGCTTTTTTCCGGTACATTACTGGCCAATGATGGGGGTGATATTACCACTGTAAAGCGTCATGGTGGTTGGAAATCGTCTACGGTAGTGGAAAGTTATATTGAAGATTCACTGTCCAGCAAGATGGCAATTGCTGATGGGGTGATGTTCTACCTGTCGAAGTTGTGGAACCCTCCAGTCCTTTAGAAACTTCTTATCGAGTGAATTTAAATAATTCCGATCAAAATAACAAAATCGTTCTTGAGATAAATGTTAATGTTAATAATAATAATTCTAAATAAAATGCTATAAAATCGAAGCATGGTATTATGAATTCTAATCCACTAGTGTGTTAAAAGGCCTTTAATTCAGGGAAAACAGACGTATTAAAACTTCTTAATGTAATAGTCGTGGATTAAATTAATAAATTTCTGCCATCATTCGGAAAAATGTTAAAGTTGCCGTAACTGGTACAGTGGGTAGCGTTTGGCTTTCACACACGAGGTTCAAGTTCAATTGCTGACATCGGAGAATTTTTGTTTTGTTAATTCATTCCCGATTCTTTGATACCAGTGACTAATGACTTTATTATTCACTGGTGAATGATGAATATTATTATTATTTAGAAAACACATGTATAATGAACATTTGATAAGTAGAATAGTCGTGGACAAAAAACTTCGTAACAGTTTTTTTTTACCGAGGTGAGATCTTTTAAAGAGAATTAGTAGTCATTCTCACTTCCAAGCAGCACGGGGAAAGACAGACATTCAGTTAACCTTTCAACGTCGTACAACCGTCGAGCTATAAGCCGAAAATGTATTTACCTCGGGTCGGGCGGACAAGGAGGCGCTCCGAAAAACGTAAACTCATCGCAATCGAAACACCCCTTTATTGTCTCAATATTCGGGCTCATCCACTTAAAAACCACAACTTGTATATTTTCTTTCCAGACCTTCTCCGCAATTTTATAATACGGCGATAAAACCCAAGCGCTGCCGCTGATGGTTCGACTTTATTTCGGCATTGTGCCAAACGCAAATTGGCCAACTTTGATATTTAGCATTTTTATGATGGGTTATGGTTAATTGAAATTTGTGGGAGGGATTATTATGGTTTTTTTATATCGTTTGTAATAAAGGGAAAGCTCGAGGTCTTGCATTTGAAGATGAAGACTGAGATATTTTGTTAAATGACATATTCTTGTTGCTATTTCATAATGCTACATGAATTCGTAGTTGTGACGTTAATCTTCATTTGTTAAAGTGAAGATTCCAAACTGCACTTTCTTGCAACGTTAAAACTCGATTAAAAGCTTTTTTTCTTAGATATTTATAACCAAGTGAGTTAAATGAATATTTATTCAAGAAAAGAAAGTTCTTATGAATAAATTCATTTAATTCACGTGGCGTATAATATTTTATCTACAACTGCTTTCTAAGAGCCTCATTACAACATTGATTTGGCACTGTTTCAGTTGAATAATGAAGGTCATTCCACCACTAGTGGAGTAATGTGACATATTACCCCACCAGTAAAATATTTAAAAAAAGAGATCACTGCTTTATGGATATCTTTATTACGAACCAACAGGTTTATCAATTTGACAGTTAATAGATAATTTAACTTATATAGAATTACTTGTTACATACAGACCAGCTACATTCATCTGGTATTAATCTAACGAATTGCCAAAGTTGTGTTATTAATATTTATAATAAGTAATTCAATTTAATTTTGGTTAAATTATCTATTATTTGTCAAATTGAAAAACGCATTGGTTCTTAATAAAAATAACCATTAAGCAGTGATCTCTTATTTATCTGATATTTCACTAATGCAGTAAATAAATGTTGTAATGAAGCTCTTATAAAACAGATAAAATAACTCCCAATCCCAATTCTCAGCGTTACACTTGAACTTTGAATTTTTTCTATCGTACCATCATCATTGATTTAAACTTGCATAATATACGTTTATCCCCCGTCCAATTTTTAATCTACGATAGCATAGCCTTTAATTTCCTTTAGAGCTGCCTACCGTGGATTTAGAGAATCGATAGCATCACTTCGTCACTGATGCTGTCGAGAGAAATCATATCAAAAAAAATAATCAAAACTTGCTATTACGGCATACAGGATAATAACATACGCCCCCCTCCCCCACACAAATGTCTATGTAGGCTCTAAGAGCGCCCCAGTTTCCGCTTGGTGGCAGTTCAAGAGAAATTCCTTCCTAATCCCAACTTATCGGTGTGCACTTACACTGTGTAAATCTGGTAAACACTGCAGACCAGCAGATAACAAGAGCTGATCCCGTTTTGTCTCACGGCCTTAATCAGGGACGCCGGCTAGTTTGCATGAGTTGTTAGCGCCCAAATCCGCCGGATATCGTCGCGATCCCTCGCAATCAAGCGGACGCCTCTTTAAGTAGTATTAAAACATGGATATGGCATTAGGGACGACAAGTTTGATGTGCCAGAAGCCCATTCGGAAAGGAGCGATAAGGACTGATGTGATACGGAAGGGAGAACTCAACTAAAATGTAACATTAGGTCCAAATAGAAAGGTCGCTTCGAAAAGTGGTGGAATGTTAATAAAATAAAAGTCACATGCATGAAAAATTTGGGTCGAAACTCATTCGGTAAAATCTTCCCTTCAAAAACCATAAGAATTGATAAGTTAAAATATATAAAATGATATCAAAAGATTCCTGCAGTTACATCATATTTTTGGCTGTGTTTTTGATCTGGATATTGAATATGTAAGACCAAATTTGTAATGCCGACTTTGAATTTTTGATTAATAACCAACTATTTAAGATAATAGATACAAAATTTCTGACCTGGTTGAAAGAGTTTGCACTCCTTGGTATGTTATTCAGAACAAACTTTTGAGTTTCTTTGAATTTTTGTTGTTTCTCTATAGAATCTTGTCTACCTTGCTAGAATTCTGGTACCGGTTAAGTCTATCAATTGCCCTACAGCTGTCATGTGTACAACCACTGCTGCCTTATCTAGGTTATTATTCTTTAGAACTCGTGTTCCTTTAACCTCATGTCAACGTAGACTTGTGTTTGTCTAGTGTACCCTGATTTACATACGAGTATATAAAATCAATGGGTACATCAATCTGCTTCTATTTTCTTTATTTTTCCATCTAGATATTTGCTACAGCTGAGCATACTAAGCTGAACCTATCACAACTTTTTCAGTTTGGTCATAAGACTAACCCTTAGAAGCTAAAATTTGGTATTATTGACAAGCTTTTTAATTGACACGACGTCAAAACCTAATAGGAAATCACCTGGATCTGATTGGACTTTTTGTTATATTGTTACAGTCTATAACACTAGAGATGGTAAGAGTGTTAAGGAAGCCAGCACTGCAGCTTCAAATTTATTGCCAGAAAAATCATCTTCAAGGTACGAACGTACATACAGCGACTTCAGAAAAAAATGGTGTGAATGAGGTGAGTAACAGAAGATGTTCTGTTGGTTTACATGCATTAATTATTTGTTAAATTCAGTCCGAATATGTAAAATATGACGTTTAGTTGACATTTGTAGATTTCTAAAGGTAACTGAATTGTTCAAACAAAAGAATGAACCATATATTAAAAAAAAAAACAAAATTTTAACTAAAGAACAGATTGGACGATATCGAAATCCAGCTAAATTGATGAGATGTCGATGATTCCATCAATAACAAAATGAAATGTTGAAAAAACTGTTTTCTATAAATGGACCTATAAATGATATGCTGTTGTTTTCTACTTCAGCACTTTACACCAATAGGCAAATTGTTCAATTTTAGTTAATATGTATTTCATCGTCCAAATTTTGTATTACCGGAAATAACAGTTGTATCATGATTTTTAACATTAATGATACAAATAAAACATAATTCTCTAATGTAAATAATGCTATTAACTTGACAGTTAACCTGTAAAAATTTTACAAGTTAGTAGCTTAATTATACTTTCTTGATCAAATCCATATTCAGAGAATAACATAGAATGACGTAGTGTTGCAAACCACACGAAATCACGTGATTTACAGTCAATGAAATCAAAAATATTCCCCTCCTTTCATTATAATCTGCCCTTCAAATAGCTGATCTACCTATATCTATCCTTGTTATACTATTAGTCAGGGTTGTATACACAGTTTAAATATTAAATGCAGTGCCTTCATAAATGATTACAAGCCACGTGATCAGGGTCGAGATTCTCAAATCAATCGCAGAGCAATTCATATGCGAATATCCTTTTCCTCGCTACGGCAATTGAGAGAGACAAGAAATCTATTTGCATACGAGTTGTTCTTCGAGAATCACAGTCCTGGTCACGTGGCTTGTAATCATTTATGAAAGCACTGTACATGTTTCATATAGTAGCGGATTAACATTCTCTTTGTACTCACCTAGAAACCCAGGAATAGCTCCCAAAGGCATCACGAACAGACTGACCAGAAGATCCGCGATAGCCAGCGACAACAAGAAGTAGTTCGTCACATTCTGCAACCGCCTGTCCAACAACACAGCCAAGCACACGAGGATGTTCCCCAACCCCCCCGCTATTATAAACACAACAACAAACAGGAAGCTCCAATCGTAGTAAGCCCTGGTCCACGTCTCGTTTAACGTTCCGTTACACGTCCAAAACACTTCGTCACTTCTGTTTAACAAGCTGCACTGATAGTTCGACGCTCTGATGATGAAGTCACTCACGTTTCCGCCGAGGAAGCTCACCACGAGCTCCCCCGTTGCGTTGGCGTCACACCTGGTGCAGTAGTAGTCGTTTCGCGTGGAGGAGTTGAATTCGCAGAAGTAGTCGAACGCCTTCTGGCTTAGGTCGGCGCAGGAGAAAGATAGAGCTGTGAGTTGGGTGCACGAGGTGTCTAGGGAGAAGTTTTGGATGCATCTGATGGCCTCGCTGTCTATCTCTGGGACGTGGAGGGACGATAGCATGGTTCATTGGAGCTCCATATGGCTGCACTCTGAAAGAAAACGGAAATTAAACGATTCTGACAAGAATGGCACGTGTATTTCTTCGTGGCTCGAATTAAAAAACAGTTGCACTTTTTTATGGCCATTAAGATAACTGAACCGATCCAAGATATCAGCTGCTGTTGCTGAAATATTGCGAAATTGATTTTCGTGGAAATCACTTATGAATTAAGTAATAACGTGACGACAACTGCCACAATTGTATGATCAAGTGCCGTCACATTAAAGTTTTGTTAAAGGTTCCTAATACGTTACCAAAACTATTACAAACACTTTTAAGCTACTGTCACTTCTAAGTAATATGAATATGTAAGTGACAGTCGCGTCAAATTAGCATTTCACTTGCAACTTTTTGCGGAGAGATCCGATTGAGATGCGGTTTTCTGCAAAATGTTCAGGGAATTGTTTATAACAAAAGGTACATCTAGCCTCTGTACGCTCGCAAATTTTTAATTGTTTATTTAACAAATGACCCAGTTTTGTTGAACATATATTGTAACAAATTTTACTGTTTAAGAAAGGTATTTTAAGCTAATATGTATCAAATCTCCTACAATTCCTATCAATGAAGTCATATGTATGTTCTCTGATACCAAACATCTAGGTATGCTGAACATCCACAGACAAAACTCTATACATAGTAGTTAGTTTCACACAATATTGTTAATACCTGAAAATATATGAAAAATATATTGTAACAAATGTCACACACTGTTCAACGAAAATGTCTGAAAAATGTTCTCTCGGGGGTTGTCGAGATCCCTCCTTATCACTTTGGTGTTATCTTTATTATATATTGCTAAATTGTTGTAACTGGGCTAATTAACAAATTAAAAACTCCACCCCCGAATCACTAGAGAACCGGAATTTTTCCAGGATTTCTGGCTTATTAAGGCAAACCATCGGCACAAGATTTTTGCAAATATAATTGTTTATTGTTCGATTGTTGCAACCTCGCTAATTAACAAATTAATAACTCTTCTCCCGGAATCGTTAGAAAATCGGATTTTTTTTTGCAATAATTCTGAGATCATGGGGAGAACCATCGACACAAGGTTGTTGCACGAAATTGTTTATTTTTCTATTTTTGCAACATGGCTAATTAACAAATTAATAACTCTACTCCCGGAATCACTAGAGACCCGAATTTTTTTCCGGGATTTCTGTCTTTTTAAGGCGAACCATCGGCACAAGATTTTTGCAAATATAATTGTTTATTGTTCAATTGATTCCAGAATTATGGCAAAAAATTCTATTTTCTAACGATTTTGGGAAAAGAGTTATTAATTTGTTAATTAGCGAGGTTGCAACAATCAAACAATAAACAATTATATTTGCAATTACTTTGTGGCAATGCTTCTCCTCATTATCCTAGAGTTATTGCAAAAATATCTGTTTTTCTAGTGATTTCGGGCGTTAACTTATTAATTTGTTAATTAGCCAGGTAGCAACAATTGGAAAATAAACAATTACGTGCAACAATCTTGTGCCGATGATTCTCCCCATGATTCCAGAGTTATTGCAAAAAAACTGGGTTTCCAACGATTGCGGGAGTAGAGTTATTAATTTGTTAATTAGCAAGGTTGCAACAATCAAACAATAAACAATTATATTTGCAAAAATGTTGTGCCGATGGTTTGCCTTAATAAGCCAGAAATCCTGGAAAAAAATCCTGTTCTCTAGTGATTTCGGGGGTGGAGTTTTTAATTTGTTAATTAGCCCAGTTACAACAATTTAGCAATAAATAATAAAGCTAACACCAAAGTGATAAAGAGGGGCCTCGAGAACCCCCGAGTGAACATTTTCCAGCCATTTTCGTTGAATCATGTGAGACATTTGCCATATGTTTAACAAAAATAGGTCATTTGTTAAATAAACAATTAAAAATTTGCGAGCGTACAGAGGTTAGATGTACCTTTTGTTATAAACAATTCCCTGAACATTTTGCAGAAAACCGCATCTCAATCGGACTTCTCCGCAAAAGGTTGTCCATTTTCACTTTTTTCATGCTAATTTGACGCGACTATGATATGGCTTGGTTGCCGTTACCTTTAATATCCACTTTAAAGATTAGACAACTTTAAGATTTCTGCCTAGTAGATTTACGTAATAGCCACTTAATTGAAGTTGTGGTACCAGTTATTGTTACTATAATGCTGCTTGGACTGTTACATGGCCTCCAAGGTGTCCATATCTCAACCCATTAATTGTTTTTCCTTGAGAGAGTCCAGAAGATAAAATGTATGACAGTCCATGTGAAAATATAGAAGACATATTCTACAGAATTTTTACTGCTTTTAGGTCTATTTCACAAAGTATCCAAAACATACTTAATTTCTCACCCTGTATCATGTGATGTTAAGTACCAAATCTAAATGTTAATTGAATCTAATAGTAATTACTGCGAGGTCTGTCGCGTGATTTTCCACAATTAAAGCAATTAACAGCATCGCTTAAAGACTTTTACTACCGGCCAGACGGTCGTCCTACCGCAAATAAGTCCATCTCCAAATGTGCCAGACTGGCAATAAAAATATTTTCCATTTTCTCAGGCGCCCATTAATGTCCGGACCGCTGGAAAATACCTTGACGTATTTTTACGAGCTGAAAAATAGTCCGTTAGGCGGGAAGCCTGGCGCGACTGGAATTGCTAGCCACGCCATGGCTAGTATGTGAGATATCGATGTTGAGTATTAATGAGGATTTGATTTGTATGGAAAGGCCTCCAAATTACTTTTTGTGGAGGGTATATAGACTTTTTTTTTGAAAATTTCTCGCGGGGTTGCGTGAACCATAATATCTGGGACATAAAAAGAGTCGTTATGTGGATACGATGCAAATATGCAAAAAAACATTGATATCAGTTTGATTAAAATGTTTGGTAAATCAACAAATTGATTAAAAAAAGAAAGGATAAAGTCATTCCGTGGATTTACTTTCTACAGGGTGTATTTAAATTGTATGGAAGAGTATTATAAACAATTCAATGGTTCATATTTCTGAAACAGAGCTGGGTACTGCTCGAATATATTGCATTAAAAAAGTATTCAATACAATATTATTGTGTAATCAGTATTCAAGTATTGAATACTTCTATCTGATGGTGTTCAGTATTAGTATTCTTCTTGAGATACAAACAATATTTTTTCAAAAACTGCAATAAAATAAGACAACTGTGTTATGCAAAATAATTTCATTTATATTTGAATTCGTTTGAACAGTATTTGAATCAAAGTGACGATCATATCGATAGTAACCTAACAAACAATAAAAAATAGTTGTTTGAAAAAGTAGGGTCAGTATATATTCTAAGAGTGTTTAATGCAAAATGAGTAGGGGAAATATTTGAAGAGACAGAAAGTGCTGTTTCACAATTAATCTCCAAAAAATCGTCGAGACAGTACGACATTGCTTACGACGAACTCAAAGGATGGTGTAGTTCGAAGAAAACTCAAAATGTGTCCGTCCCAAGTGGTATTACTGGCATATTTCGAACATAAAATTAAACCTTCGGCGTTGTGGTCAGTATATCTCATATTAAAAAGTACATCGAATATCAAAGAAAATGTAAATATCAGAAAATTTCCAAAACTATCACCATATTTGAAAACAAAATCAGCTGGTGTTTGTGGAGCTTTGAGAAGAGCTGAGCTACTAAAGATAACGATAGATGATATAGGACAGATCTCATCTATTGTGGTTGAATTTTCGAGTTGCCACAGTTTCAAAAGGGAACTTTGATATTTATAGTGTTTTCATTAAACCAGGTTAGTAAATTTAGCTAGATTAATTTGTTTTAGATAATTATTGAATAGAGCTGTGTCTGTGGAATTGTTCGTTAGCATACTGTAGTGTAACATACCCGGGTTCGTTCAACATTGTTGAAAGAGGAAGTATTTCGCCAATAATCGAGAAGATTTACCTACGTTATGTTTATTCATATTATTTATTAACTTACCTCGAATGTGCTACATATTTATGAAATTAGGGAGATTTGAGTAGTTTTAAATCAAACAAAACAAATTACTAAATACACCTCGTTTATTAGTTTTCTGTCAATGGTGTAATAGCCCACCTAACCACCTATCAGTGCCGTACTCAGCCTTGAATTCACGGGGGAAAAGAGCACGACAGAGAAAACCCCGATCACAATTCAAAGAATCGATGTCGCTATTGCAATGGTACTAATAATGATGACAATAATAAAAATGTATCTCTACTTCAGTACTTGAATACACGGTAATATAATCATCATTCTACATACAAAACTGAAGAGTATTTTGGTTAGTTAGCCGACTTGCGTCAGAAGGTACTGAGGTCCCATACGGGAGGCTACCCAGCTAGTAGTTGAGGGGTTGAACAAACATCTCAAATCATATCTCATGCTTCATATGTTTTTAACGGATGTTTGTCCAGTCACGGGAGAAAATATTAATAGAATCACCAAGGCTCTTACAAAGATCTGACAAGCAAACCGCTAATTCAAGTAATAAAGCAGTAGTCCTAGATGATTAATAATAACTTACAATACCATTTACAACAGCATAACTTCGACTCAAACTAAAGTTATACATATAATTTCAACAATAAATCAACAATAAGTACTGTTTTACCTCCAAATCATAATAAAATATAATGAAGCTGTAATAAGATATTGAACAGACAATAAAATAATAAAAGGAACACAATGACATTCAATCTTTAAATGCAATATACAAAAACAAGTTACTGACCTGTAAAATTAGAACAGATGCACTACTTATCACCATTCACTGTCTTCCAACCTATCTGTCGCAGTCTTAAAACCCCACTAACTAGTAACTACCCGTTGAACCCCGTCCCGCGTTCCTGTGTTTATTATTGCTTCTATACAGGGTGTTATTTATTCAGAAGTACAGATATAACAAAATAATATTTAACTAAGTGGATTCCCACAATACCTAGATGTTTGTTATCAGAGAGCATACATATAACGTCATTGATAGGAATTGTAGGGTATTTGATTTATATTAGCTTAAAATACCTTTCTAATACAGTAAAAAATGTTGCAAAAGCTAATAAGAAAGAATATATGGGTATATATTGTGGGTGTAATTCAACGGTGGTCGTGGCCTTAGTCCGCAGAGTAGTTAGTTTCACACAATATTGAAACAGCGCACACATAAACCTACTTGTCCTTCTAAATCCTTTACAGGTTTTTTGGCTAGAAAATATGCATCAATAACGTACGATATACTACACCGCAATTTTGAAGATATCGTGGTGTACAACTTAATAATATCTCCCTGTATACATCTCTATTTCTGCCATAAATTGATATTTAAAAAATATTTAGTTAACGATTTACATTTACTATGTGTAAACGCTTCGGTGGGCTATTAAAATTTTATCTCGTTAACGATCTCACGCAAAGTTTCTTTACCGTTCGCGAAAGCGGAGTTCCTAACGAGAATAATTCGCCATTAAATTGAAATTGCGCGGTGAAGAGTTGGCGAAAACAATCCCCGCGAAGGAACCTGTCTGGAAAGTATACTTTACTTCACCTGAAACAATTGTAGCCCGATACTGTACGACATAAAACACCTGAAACAAAGCGCGAGTCAACTAGATCGTAACGTCGGATCTTTTACGTATTCAAATACCAAATACACAATAGGTCAGTCATTTGGTCATACCTCAGAATACACTGTTTGCCTATTTTTTATGAAGCATGGTTAACCTAGAAAACTTGAAGCCGATATGAAAAGTAGTTTTCGAAATATGTGAAGTCAAATTCCATTTAAGGGCGCCGTATTCTTGAAATAGTGTTTCCTACAAGGACAAATAATTTTAGAAAATAATTAAATTTACATTTTTATAAACACCCGGTGTAATCAATAGGAAATCATGAGAATTTTATAATAAAAAAAATCCTATAGTCGCCGCACGAATTCAGACGACTTACGTCATACGAACAAATGAATAATTCATTATATTTTCATAAAAATATTTAAGAAACTGCAAATGAGAATAATAAAACTATATACTACACTAAATGTTTGCACTATATTGCACTAAATTGCAAAAAATGTTTGTTTTTAACAAGACCAAATATCGAAAATTATGTTGGCAATAAAAACAATTGCGTAACGCCATCTTATAGTATTATTAGTGTCACTAATGACACCAATATTTGAATTTTCCATAATTTAAAAAAACAACTACAACACCGACGGCTCCCCTAAGCTTCGTATTCTAAATACAACCAAACGGTAGTACGCGCAACCCAGCATACTATAGAGAGTAAGAAAATTATATTTTTTTCAGATCCCACTAAAATTACAAAATCAATCACAAACTGTATTAAAAAAATTCTGAATGAGCCCATTCGGACTCGATCACTTAAATTTTTCAAGGAAAACTGCTTTGATTGTATATTCAATTAGCAGTGAGACGTGAGGAGCTGGGTAGGATATGACAGATCAGGAAGTCATCCGGAAGTCCACTAATTACAGCATGCCAAAGGACGACTGTGTCCAGGACGAATTGGGGTCCAGCCGACCGTAAAATTAGACATTCTTCCCCTTGATTTACCGGTTGGCAATCAATCAGGGCCGCCGCTGATGAAAGGCCCATTAGATAAACAAAAACGTTAGGCGGCTTTTCCATTTCATGGACTACTGTTCCTAAATAATGCTCTTTATTTAACGATTTGAGTTATTTTTTGATGGCATGATAGCAACCGATTTAAAAACATTAAGATAATGTTAAAGAACTGAATCTTTCTGAAATCTTACACCTCTGAAAATAACTCAATAGAGAAATCAGCAAGTTTGGGGAAAATAACATAATAACTTCACTCAATTTGTATTTCTTGAACTGCCAACGTGTCAACACATTGTGTCTTTTTCAAGGCCACAAATAAAACAAAAAAAATAACTAAAAATATTCTTCTTTAAAACTAAACCAAAGTAAATAATAATAATCGAAAAAAATTATACAAAAATATTTATGGATATATTTATATCCCAGCCATATATGTATGTATAACAAAAATAATATATGAACAACTTTTTCAAGTAACATTTTGCTGTATTTTCAGTAGAAAAGGCACTTTACCTGAAACGATAACAGTTTTCAGTCGCTGCACTGAATATTTCAGATACGATTATTTCAAAAATGGTTACTCCTAACGACTTCAACAAGATATACCTTTTTCAGATACAGACAGAAGAGAACAGGTAGGAGAATCGATTGTTTCAAGAGACAGATGGATACACTAAACAGCAAAAAAGTTCTGCCATTTAAAAGAAACATGCCGTGCCATAAGTGGCGCCCTCTACTAGTGACGTCAAAATTAGTTAAAAATTTTTATTTGCCGTGCCAAATAACATAATTGTGCCAATTTTTTTTTAATACTCCGACATGTTTCAAAGTTATTGAGAGATTTCAAAATAAAATTCTAGCATTGAACGCCTTGTATTTTTGAAACCAGCAACATTCGGATAAGGCATATTTGGCTCAATTGACTTTTTTTGGTCACCAGTATCTCCAGCTCCGAGATTTCCCAACCTTTCGCAGACACCCTGTATACATATTTGTTACCTTGACTAAATTTTATAGACAAGGACCCATTTCCGTGATGTACAGGAAACAGTTAACTTGTTTTGTCAGATGTTACAACATATATTTTCAGGTATTAACAATATTGTGTGAAACTAACTACTCAGTGGACAAAAGCCCCAACCTGCGTTGAATTACACCCACAATATCTACCCATATATTCCTTATTATTAGCTTTTGTAACATTTTTTTACTGTTTAAGAAAGGTATTTTAAGCTAATATGTATCAAATCTCCTACAATTCCTATCAATGAAGTCATATGTATGTTCTCTGATACCAAACATCTAGGTATGCTAGATGTTTGGTATCAGAGAACATACATATGACTTCATTGATAGGAATTGTAGGAGATTTGATACATATTAGCTTAAAATACCTTTCTTAAACAGTAAAAAAATGTTACAACGTTGCATTCAAATAGCGGCTTGTAGCAAAAGTTCCGATATAAGTTTTTATATTCGAGCAGTGAATTCGATTGGGGTAAAATAATACTGTTTGATGACGAGATATCAAATATTTCCGTAATAACCACCTTTTAAGGATACAAAGAGTTTAACACTTATAGGGCTCTGACAGCAGTTCCTATCTTATATTTTCATATTTTGCTATGCCTCAAACTTTGTATCTTTTTTTCAAAACATCCTGTATATGCAGTTCGCCTGAACGCACGAATTTGTGTTAACGCTAGTCCAGATGGTATGTTCGATAAAAAAATACAAGCACACCCGACTTTAAAAGGTGTTTCCACGAAACAATCCACTTTCCTTACACAAATCTCCTTATCGCAATTTTTTTGTGACGAATCGGAGGTTAAACTTTTTTCGGCTTACACAAAGGACCGCCCACGCTACAAGGACGTTCACGTTTTTCTGGACAAGTCGCCTTCGACAGAACCCCTGAAGGAGCGGTGTGAGATATTTTCTCTTCAAATGTGCGGTGTAGCCAACGTAGGCAATATCGTTATGTTATTCAGATTATCCAGTAGGCCTTAGGCCCTATTTAATGGCGCGGGATTTGCTCTAAAGGATCGGAGCCGCTTTTTGGTATTCCGGGACGGGCTCGTCCCCGAGGGGAATCCCAGAAGGTTAACGGAAAAGGCGTTTTTATTTTCCAAAACCGAACAGGTAAGTAACATAATAAAATCCAAATTTAGGTTTAACCCAACATCCCCGTCATTGGCGTGGTAACAGAAAGCTGCAAAATATACAGGGTGTCCCGAAATTAATGGAATACAGAGCAAAAGTAGGTTCCTTACATCAAAATAATGCGATTAAGCCAAACTTGCCTTGGTCCATTTGTGACTAATAAAAAAGTTACAGGGCGTTAAAATTCAAATTTTGATAGTTCCAGGATAGTGACCTTATTCAATTATTTTTAAGGTAAATGTAGTTGGAATGAGGTCATAAATTTACTAAAAGACTTTATTTTACATCATCAACGCTTTGACATGTATGATGTCATCATCAGGATGCTACAAGATTACAAACAAATTAAAAAACAAAAATAATACCACATAGATTATCAAAAAACATGCAGTACTTACCGAAAATCCAGAGAGAAATTCTACTATATACTATTAATTTTCCAAATGAATGAATTACTTGTATCCCTAAATTTAATTTTTCACATAGGTATGTCCATTTAGACTAATAAAAGACAAAAAATTTTCGGTAAGTACTGCCTGTTTTTTGATAATCTATGTGGTATTATTTTTGTTTTTTAATTTGTTTGAAATCTTGTAGCATCCTGATGATGACATCATACATGTCAAAACGTTGATGATGTAAATTGTAAAGTAAAGTCTTTTAGTAAATTTATGACCTCATTTCAATTACATTTGGGCGATTCCATTATCGCGGGTGCAACATTTAGACTCATTTAAGGTTTTTTACTAATAAAATAATTTAAAAAAATATGAATTTATTGTTTGAAAAGCTACATTTGAACCTGTTCTCTTTTGATTCGTTTATAACTATTCAAATGAAATGGATAAATAGTCACGAAAAAGGTTTAATGTGCTATCGCGGGTGCAACATAATCGGCGCACCTTCACAGATCATAGAACAAAAACACAAAAGTCTGTGAATTGTGAAACATTTATTTTATTATGCGTTCATATTTTAAAAGAGAACAAATTAATCAACCTTTCAGTAATAAAAAAAATTATAGAAAACAAAAATAAACTGTGAATTATTCATTGTTTAAGCAATCGCGGGTGCAACGCCAAATTATCGCGGGTGCAATACGTCTAAATTACGTGGACATAAATGCCATTATAATCACATAAATAAAAGAAACATGAGATCAAATAATGTGTGTTACTAATTGATACACTTCTTTGTTACTTAAGTTAATTATTTATTTTTAAATACGTCAATTTTCGCCGAAAATTCTATTAACATATTGCCATCAATTTTCTTCCTTGGTGCTTTCAATTTTGTAATAATATCTTCAAAATGAACGTCTGCTATGTCATTCACGAATCGAATGAAGTGTTTACCATCAATAATTGTCGTCAGAACCAGTATCTTTTCTCTTAATCTGATTTTGGCCACCATTTTCAAATTTTCATCGGCATTAATCTTCCTTTTCATTAAATCTCTCCGTTTCGAATCACGAGCCCGTTATCGACAGGTATGATAATAATAATAATAATATCTCTACCCCTCATTCATTATTTAGCAGGCCGCATTTGCGTCCAGGAACGATTTACGTTGGTAGGCTCTAACCACCATTTAGTGCAGGAATGAGGGAAACCTGGAAAACTTCATTCATTAGGGGGGTAGTCAAACGTAAACCGGTATCAATCTCTCACATTGACCCAAGCCAACATTCTTCCACCCTACCATACCCGCAGAGGGGATGCCAATTCTCTCTACGAATATAGCTTATATACGGTCTACCGGCCGCGGGGGTCGAACCCACAGCGATCTAGTCACCTCGATTCAAGTACTGACGCCTTAAACCGCGCGACCACTGACCGATCATAGAGTTCAGCATTTTCAATCAGTTTTTTATATATTTCTGTGATGCAGTCTCTTTCCGTTCTTCTTCTGTCATTTTAACCAACCTATCTATAAAAAAGTGCGAAATATTAACATAAACATTTACTAAATATAAATCACTAATAACACATAGCATAATATTACTATTCAAGGCTTGATAAATCAATAAAATATAATAAATGACACCTTATATTGCACCCGCGACCCGAATATTGCGATCGCAGGTGCAACCACTTTGAGTCAACGTTTATTTTAACTCAAATTACAATATGCCCTTAATTGTGGTTGATTTACGGTTTCCTTTTGTTTTTTCTTACTTTTATAAAGTTTCAAAACATTAGCACTTTATTTCTGTGAAAAAACCGAACTTTCATATCTTTTATATCGCGGGTGCAACAAACTAACAATGGTTTCTTGTAGTCAATATTGCATGAAAATTAATAATAAGTACTTATATGCAAACACGGAATTCCAGGAAAAAACTACTCTGCGGGCTAATACCCCGACCAGCATTGAAGTCATTCGTCAGAAGCCCACCAGACATATACCGGTTTCGAGCTTATTAACTCTCATCAGTATGCCATAGGTAAGGTATCCGACGAATAATCCTAGCTGTTTAGTCTGTCTAACCCGACAGAAGGGACCATGAGTACGCGGTGTAGAACTAACTATATCTATCGGCCATTCGCTACTCCATGCCGGACTGAATATGTCACAGACACGAAGCGTTCTACATGCAGTAGACACCATTGAAAGCTGTCGACCTTTATCGCGTTCGGCGAGAAACGATATTTTGCAAACACGGAATTCCAGGAAAAAACTACTCTGCGGGCTAATACCCCGACCAGCATTGAATTACACCTGGAAAACCTATAGCAACAGCTAGAGTCATTCATCAGAAGCCCACCAGACATATACCGGTTTCGAGCTTATTAGCTCTCATCAGTATTGCATAGGTAAGGTATCCGACGAATAATCCTAGCTGTTTAGTCTGTCTAACCCGACAGAAGGAACCATGAGTACGCGGTGTAGAACTAACTACATCTATCGGCCATTCGCTACTCCATGCCGGACTGAAAATGTCACAGACACGAAGCGTTCTACATGCAGTAGACACCATTGAAAGCTGTCGACCTTTATCGCGTTCGGCGAGAAACAATATTTTGCAAACACGGAATTCCAGGAAAAAACTACTCTGCGGGCTAATACCCCGACCAGCATTGAATTACACCTGGAAAACCTATAGCAACCTTACCTTACCTATGGCATACTGATGAGAGCTAATAAGCTCGAAACCGGTATATGTCTGGTGGGCTTCTGACGAATGACTCTAGCTGTTGCTATAGGTTTTCCAGGTGTAATTCAATGCTGGTCGGGGTATTAGCCCGCAGAGTAGTTGTTTCCTGGAATTCCGTGTTTGCAAAATATCGTTTCTCGCCGAACGCGATAAAGGTCGACAGCTTTCAATGGTGTCTACTGCATGTAAAACGCTTCGTGTCTGTGACATTTTCAGTCCGGCATGGAGTAGCGAATGGCCGATCGATGTAGTTAGTTCTACACCGCGAAGTACTTATATGTTTTTGCATAAACAAATAAATAATGCTATCACTTTAAGGTTAACCAGCACAATATAAGCTCAAACTATCCGTAACAGCGGTTTTGCACAAGTGCTGTAAAGAAACCGATATTCAGTTCGCACCGAACATTGAAATGTTATCGTTTCGCGCACTAAAAATTCAAATATGAATTTAGATCCGAAAAAGTAGTTTTATTACTAAAATCATATATTTTTCTTTATATTGGCACCAAACAAAGTAACAAACACTATAATTCAGAAATTGATGTAGACAATCGTCTCCAGCGGATTCGCCCATTTACCTTTCAAATTTTGAATTCGAAATTCCTAAAATTCTTAGAAACTTTTCAAAGGATTGTTTTGAAAATTTGGATTAGGAGGTTTTCTGGGACGAGAAAAACGAATCCGTACTTAATTTTGCTGTAGACGCTAGAAGACGCTATGAAATGTACTCTTAGTTGATAAAAACTGGTTACAACCTTGTTATCAGTGTGTGTGCGAATGTTTTAATAGAAAAATATTGTTCTTCTATTTTTCACAAATTTACCCTTTAATAACACCCAAACCGAAAAATACATCTATTTTAAAACATTTTCGGCTCTTGTAAACAAACGTCCGTAGATTTCAACACCCTTGTTTGATTTCACGCCAATCCGAATCTTTCAATAAATAAATCACAAAGTTGCACGTACGAACAATGAAATAAAAGAATAGAATTAACTTTGACTATTTAAATTTTCAGCGCGGTTTAAAATTAAAACAATGCCTAATCCCCAGATAGTTGTGATCTCAGTTCAGATATAAATATTGACCTTTTAGTGCAAACGGAGCATACGTAGCCTAAAGCAAATATTTGGGGATCATTAATTTTCTGTTTATAGGAAATTAACACTTACAATAAAACCGAAAGGGATCAGGAATTAATTGTGCTGTAAATTACATTTTAAATGGACAACATTTTAGTTTTAGAATCAACATTAGGTTTACTGCGAAACCTTTACTAAAATGGGATATTGACAGGGAACTTTACACTGTAGTTCTGAAAGTAATAGTTTCATGAAATGTGTAGAAAGAAAACTATGAAAAAATAAAAGTAGGAGAACGTACACTGATAAAAATTTGTCTGTAATTTAGCGTAAAGTTATGTAAAATTACACAATTTTGCAAGTAAATTAAGCACACACTGTAATATTACAGAAATAAGCATGGGATAAAATTCCATATTATATTATGTGACACATTGTAATTTTTAGGTTAGAATTGTAAAATATAGATAAGTAATTTTACTTAGTCTTATGTTTTATACAGTGCTTATATAGCCTATACGACCCATATTTGTGACGTCATCGTTGTTCGAGATATGACGTCATCGATAATTTTTGTTAAATAGCAACCCCCAATTTTGTCCATGCCATTTAAAGGAGCGTGTGATTCTACATACATACATCATGAAAAATTATGGTGTTACATAACAAAAATTTCATTAAAATAATGTTTGAAGATTTTAAAATTCAATTTGCACATGTTAAAAAAATGTATATACCAAAGAGTTCATCAATCACTTCAAATATTTACTTTTTGTTTAACCTGAAAAGTGTAAGAGAAGCCAATTTAAAAATGTATTAGGTACATTACTTTTGTAGCCATATGGAGAGAAGTCAATATAATATGGAGGCTATCTTTTACTAAGGAATTATTGGAATTATAGTAGATTGTATTATTAGAATTTAATAATAAATACACTATTATAGTCGCATTTTTATTTCTAAATAGTTAAGAAGGCTGTTTATTCGTAGCGATCTTAATTCCTCTTTTTAAGGAATGTTTAATAACTACTTGTGCTACTGCACCACATCTGTGAGTACTTTATTGTACTCTTTTTCTTCTCGAAGGACCAGGAACAGACCGTAACATCTATTCCAATAAAACACTGTACTTTGTAATGAAGTATATAATACCAAAAAATAATTTATACAAGAAATATAGCGTGTGTACACCCTTTGGTTATTGCGAAGGAACTACTGCTACTCGACTCAGCAATTTCTTATATAGGGTTACAATATTACCTAATTCTTACCTAATTTTATTTACAACTTTACTTAAGATTAAATAGTTAGAATCGTAAACAAAATAAGAAGCTTAAGATTATATTAGAACTTAGTATTAAATTATATACAGGATAATAAATTTAAACTAGGTGATACTTAGGCAGGGTTAAAGGTAAATTACGGGAAAATCCCGTCTGCAATGTCCAGGTAAATTCGAACATGCCGCCCGCCTTGAAATGTCGTGCTTTCAACTAAATATAGATTATTAAATAAGTAGAAATTTTTAATCCTAAAAATATTTGTCAATAAATGGGCAAGGCACACACTTTTGTCACTGGCCGTTTTATGATGCCACGTGTAGTTTTATGGACACAACACGAGTTATCCCATCCGTTCCAGGGTGCAATTCCATTATGCGTCCAATTTGCCATTTAAAGGTGGGTTGGTTGTCTTCTTGAATGACAACGAGCATGCCAACCTTCAGAATATCTTGAAATTTTTGTCGCCACTTGGTCCTAATCTGTAATTCGTTTATGTATTCTCTGCTCCATCGTCTCCAAAAGTGCTGAGTCACCTTTTGAATGTGCTGATATTTGCTGAGGCGGTTGTCAGGAAACTCCAATAGACCGGGCTTCAGGTACAGAAGTAATTCTTCTCCCAATCAGGAAATGTGCCGGAGTTAAGGGTTCGGGGTCATTGATGTCTGTGGATAAGGAGCTTAAGGGACGGGAATTCAAAACTGCTTCTATTTGCGTTAGCAAAGTGTAATATTCTTCAAACGTCAAATTTACATTGGAAGCTACCCGTTTCATGTGAAATTTAACTGATTTTACTCCAGCTTCCCAGAGACCACCAAAATGTGGGGAACGAGGAGGTATAAAGTGCCACGAAGTATTATATTGATTTAATGAATACTGTAAATGCCTTTGAATCTCTTTATTACTTAAAAAATTATTTAATTCTGTCAGTTCATTATTTGCACCTACAAAGTTTGTCGCATTGTCAGAATATATATTTAAAGGTTGTCCACGCCTTGCCATGAATCTGCGCAAGGTAGCTAAAATGCTTCGGAACTAAGTTCTGTAACTAACTCAATGTGCACTGCTTTAGTTACGAAACATACAAAAATACAAATATAAGTCTTTACTAATTTTGATCCTCGTCCTTTTTATCTTTTATTAAAATAGGACCAGCGTAATCTACACCACAATTGTAAAAGGCGGGGCAGGTTCTAAGCGTCCTTTGGGTAAATTACCCATGAGTGGATTATCAAATTTTGGCTTAGCTCTAAAACATTTTACGCATTTATAGATTACGTGTTTTATTGTACGCTTTCCCGAAATTGGCCAATATTTATCCCGTAAAGACGCTAATAAGAGGTTTGCGCCACAGTGTAATAAGCGTAGGTGCTCATTTTTTATTAATAAATACGTAAGTTCATGTGAAGGAGGTAGTATAATTGGGTGCTTTTTAGAGTAATTAAAGTTTGAATGTTCTATTCGACCTCCAACTCTCAAGATCTGATCCTTATCAAGAAATGGGTTGAGTGTTAATAAACTACTCTTCGTGCTTATTGGTTTATCTTTCATTAAATCATTTATTTCGGAAAAAATACCTCAGATTGTGCAATTTTAATTAACCTTGTCAAAGCAATTTCCAATTCATTTACTGATATAGGGCCATATAGTTTTTACTGGCAGGTTGGGTATTATTTATAAATCTGAGGCAATAGGTGGTTATGCGTTTTAATTTATTCAAACATGAATATTTAGAGAGAATATCACATTTTTGATCTGTGTGGCTATAGTTACCACAGTTTTAGCTTCCAATAGGTTATCTTTAAATTTTTCATTTATTATTGGCCATTTTGAATGCTCCTCAATCAACCAGGATGGCCCATTCCACCACAGTTGAGCGGATTCAATTTCTTGCGGGTACAAACCACGTGATATAAGATCCGCTGGATTTTCATTAGTTTTTACATGCCGCCAATCACTAGATTGAGTTAAATGCTGAATCTCTGAGACACGATTAGCAACAAATGTTTTCCACTTGTTGGGTGCGGCTTGTATCCAGTTTAAAGTAATGGTTGAATCGCACCAATAAAAGCAATTCTCAAATTTAATGTCTATGTATTTCTTGACATTATTCGCTAGTTGCGCTAATAAAACAGCACCGCATAGCTCAAGACGCGGTAACGTAACATTTTTAAAGGAGCAACTCGCGATTTAGAGCAAAGTAAAGAAATTTGAGTACAACCTAAGCTATCAGTGCTTCTAAGGTATATACAAGCTCCGTATGCCTTTTCAGAGGCGTCGCAAAACCCATGCAACTCAATAAATTTAGATTTTTTACATAAAACATGTCTTGGAATTTTTATAGATTGAAGATCATGCAGTCGATCTCTAATTTTCAACCAATTCGTATTTAAATCAAGAGGTATAGCCTCATCCCATGATAGTTTATATTGCCATAATTTTTGAATTATTAATTTGGCATTTACAATTACCGGACTTAAAAGTCCTAGAGGATCAAATATTTGAGCGGTCACAGAAAGAATTGATCTCTTTGTAACTTTAGCTTGTTTTGAGATTTGTTGCGTTGAATATAATAAATTATCAGCATTGGGTTCCCAATAAATACCTAATGTTTTATTTTGCTCGTCATTATCAAATCGAACATGAAATTTCTGATCATAATTATGTGAATTAATTTGTTTAAGTATATTACTATTATTTGAGGACCATTTACGTAGTTCAAAATTAGCTGTTAATAATATGGAAGTAATATCCTTTTGAATAGCAAGTGTTTCTTCAAATGAATCAGATCCAGTTATTAGATCATCCATATAAAAATCTGTTTCAATTATATTAGAAATATAAGGATATTCTATTTGATTATCGATTGCTAATTGCTTTAAGCAGCGTACTGCTAAAAATGATGCTGATGCTGTACCGTAAGTGACAGTATTTAATTTGTAAGAATTTATCGGTTGGTTTTTATTAGGCCTCCATAATATTAATTGTAAATCTCTCTGATTATCTTGTATTAGTACTTGACGGTACATTTTCGCTATATCGGCGGTTATTACGTAAGTATGCTTACGGAATCGCAATAATATTGAAAATAAGTCATGCTGTATTTTAGGCCCAATGTACTGAGTGTCATTTAATGAAATACCCGTGGAAGTTTTGCTGACCCATCGAACACTACGCGAACCTTTGTTGTAAGGCTTGTTTCTTTTACCACTGCATGATGAGGTAAATAAAAATGAGGAGAGGCAATTGAACCTTCCGATACTTTTGTCATATGACCTAATTGTTCGTATTCTGTCAAGAATTTAATATATTCGGTTTTTAATTCATTATTGTTATCCAATTTTTTCTAATGAATAAAATCTTTTAATGCATATTCTCTCGATTCGCCAATCTCTTTGATATTTGGTTTAAATGGAATGCTTACTGCAAATCGCCCTGTGTCGGTGCGTTCTGTAGTTTTTATAAAATGGTTCTCGCAATGTAGTTCGTCAGGAGAGTATTTATTATATTTATTATTGCATTCTTCTAATGCCCAAAATTTTTCCAATTGAGTATCAATACTGTTATTGGTTGCACTAAAATATGCTAATGAATTGGGTGCACTAGAAATTTTGTTGTTTCTATTTTGAGTAAAATTTCCTCCAAGAATCCATCCCAATTTAGTATTTTGTAATATGGGCTTGTTATTCCCTAAATTATGCTGTCCTACGCATAATAATTCCCAAAATATACCTGCTCCCAATAAAATATCTATACGACTTGGGAGGTTACAATTTGGATCCGCTAATCGAATATTTCGAGGTATATTTAATTCTGAGATTTTAAATGAATTTATAGGCAATTTATCAGTAATCCTTTCCAAAACAAGACAGGAAATTTGTGCTTGGTAATTATTTATACCAGACTTGAAAGCTATATTAGTTTTAAAATCAATATTTGAAGTTATTTGGCTGATGCCCGATATTGTCGAATTAAAGCGGATTTTGGTAATCCTAAACGATCACATAATTCGCGGGTTATAAAGTTTGACTGAGAACCAGGGTCTAGCAAGGCTCTACAAGAATGCGCATTTCCGTATATATCATTAATAAGAATATTTGCGGTAGATAATAATATTTGTGAGTTGTTTGCACAATGATTTGAATATGACACTTGAGATGATCCTGCAGCAAGAGATTCATCTGATGCGGCTATTTGAGAATTAACTGACTGTTGATTGGAATTCTGTTGCATATTGCTGTTACTTGCTTCAGTATTTTCTGGATAATGAAGGTGTAATAAGGAATTATGTTTTTACCGCATTTTCTGCATGGTTGCATTGTACAGTCTTTTGTAGCATGATTTTCTTTAGACAATTTAAACATAGATGCAAGCGTTTAGTTTCAGATATCCGTTGATTTATAGTTAATTTTAAAAATGATTCGCAATGATAAATTAGGTGCGAAAACTTGCAAAACTACATGTTGCTTTATATGCGCTCACGTGAGCTTTAATATGTTTATTATTATTATTATTTCCTTCTCTAAACATATTATGTTTTTATGGTTATTTGAATCAGATTGATATAAATTATGATTGGAAGTGTTAGCTTCCAATGTACCTAAAATTCACAATGCTTTTCAAGAAAATCTAAAACGCTCCTGAATTGTTGGAAATTCTCCGCTTGGTTTAAAGGATTCCCAATCGCGTCTCATGGACCTAGTAAATTTGGAAGTTACAATGTAAATAAAAATGTATCGGCGGTGGGTTGGTTATAATTTTTTAGTGACTGTGATATTTTGAGTAATCCACCCAAAAGCCTTTGTACTGGGAAATAAGAATCTTTTTGGAGAGATTCTAAATTAAAAAGAGCTTTAATATTATTTTGCACAATTAACTTTTTATTTTCAAAACGTTTATGTAGCCAATCCCACGCGACTTGATAATTTTCAGCAGAAACTTTTAACGATTTGATTGCTTCGGCAGCATCTCCAGTTAATGCTGTATTTAAGTAAAAGAATTTTTGTATATCTGATAACGACGAATTTTTATGAATAAGAGACTCAAAGGTGTCACGAAATTCTAACCAATTTTCAAATTCGCCATTGAAATTGGGCATTTTTATATTGGGTAAAAGTATTGACGATTCCCCCACATTAGGTGAGTTCCTTTGAACTACATCTGCTTCTTTTTATCGGTGTTTTTCTTTTCTCATTAATAAAAGATTCAATGGTTGATGTAACGTTGCAAAATGTATTTTCAAATGCTTCTAATTCAATTTCGTGCTGTTCTTCAGCTGAATACGATATAATATTTTCATGAATTTCGTAATATTTTTCTAATAAATTTTGATTAACATCTAATCGTTTTTAAGCTATTTATTTCATCATTAGTGATTGTATCATTATTTAACATTTGATTAAAATACTTACTTAATCTCGTAAGACTGGCCTTTAACATGGCTCTTTTATTAATTAATGTTTTGAGTTCCTCCATTATGAGTAATTAAATAGAAACAGTTTTTATAAAGGGTAATGTGGATATATGGGATTGCACACTTACTTGATTGGGTTTAAATAATTCTGATTCCTGCGTTGATACACTGCTGCGTTGTACTCGTTTGCTGGAAGCACTTGTTTTTTCTTTCTTTGGAATTCTTCGTTTTCTTCTATCTGATTTCAATATCCGGCTCGAAGAACCATGTTTATTCGTAGCGATCTTAATTCCTCTTTTTAAGGAATGTTTAATAACTACTTGTGCTACTGCACCACATCTGTGAGTACTTTATTGTACTCTTTTTCTTCTCGAAGGACCAGGAACAGACCGTAACATCTA
This sequence comes from Monochamus saltuarius, assembly GCA_025584915.1. NCBI lineage: Eukaryota > Metazoa > Arthropoda > Insecta > Coleoptera > Cerambycidae > Monochamus > Monochamus saltuarius. The sequence continues at coordinate 45,680,110 of CM046723.1, forward strand.
TTCCAATAAAACACTGTACTTTGTAATGAAGTATATAATACCAAAAAAAAAGAATTTATACAAGAAATATAGCGTGTGTACACCCTTTGGTTATTGTGAAGGAACTCCTGCTACTCGACTCAGCAATTTCTTATATAGGGTTACAATATTACCTAATTCTTACCTAATTTTATTTACAACTTTACTTAAGATTAAATAGTTAGAATCGTAAACAAAATAAGAAGCTTAAGATTATATTAGAACTTAGTATTAAATTATATACAGGATAATAAATTTAAACTAGGTGATACTTAGGCAGGGTTAAAGGTAAATTACTTTAAAATCCCGTCTGCAATGTCCAGGTAAATTCAGACAAAGGCTTTGTGAGGAGCAGAACATCAGTATATATTCCTTGGTATTTTTAAATATTTGTAGGTAAGTATACGTATATCTGTGTGAAAATTAATTTTATTACGTAAAAACACATATACTTGATTATTCCCCAGTAAGTGTTATGTAAAAGAGCATAACAAAACATGGAAATGTTCACCCATTTTTATCAGTATACGCAAAGATTATCGTTACAAAATATTTATAAAAAAATATATCGAAATCTGTAAAAGTTTCTTACATCTACCTACCAAAATCACCTTCATTAATAACAAGCCTTCATCTTATTTGTGTAAGAATTTCTCATTGTCCGCTTTTGTTAAATATTTAGCATTTTTTGGACGATACCTTACACATTCATTTTTCAAATACGGTACTAACTTGGAATATTTCTCTTTCTCTATATTTGTCGGCTATAGTCTCTTAATTTTATAATCAAAATATGCTGATATCAAAAAAATTCATCAAAGCATTTCGCAATCTAGCGTCAAAAACAACTACCTACATACAATGATGCAAATGTTATATTGCTGTTAAAATCTCTAATCAAATTGTGTATTCGTAATTCAATATTTGGCCCGATAAATTGCGGGCCCACGAATATATTAACTATATTATCCAATACCGTTTCATCAAAATTTGCAACCGATGATCCGCATAATTAAATTAGAAATGACCGACTCGCTTGGATGTTCCCGTGGATTTTCCGAGTTGGAAACATCTAGGTGGCCTAATGAAGAACAGTACGGGGGCAACCGACAAATAGCTTTGAGATTCCAACAGAAAAACGTTTATTTTGACGCACAATTTCATTGACAAACCATTCTATAACACTAATTTGAAACAGCAAAATGGCGTAATCTTATTTCGTTTGTGTCTTAGCTAACAGTAGAAATCTAGTTTTCTAGCTTTATCTTTCATAGTCATTGTATAAGAACAAACATGTCAGGCTTAAGCCAGTGGAAACAATTTAAAATTTTAGAAGAAAAGTAAAGAAATGTTACCAACAAAAAAATGTGACTTCTATCTCAAAATTAATAGAATTTCTACTTCTATATCACCGGTTTATTGAAATGTACATTTTTATAGCATAAAATATATTAACAAAAGATTTAAATCTAAAAGATAGATGTGTTTTTCTCGGAAACCGTTGCTCCAAGCGACTTCAATAAGGTAACCTTTCTTAACTATAAAAGAATGGGGAACAGGTTTTTCTAGTTCAAAATAATGTACAGGGTGGAACAAAAAAGTTGTAACGGTTTAAATTGTTCGAAATCGTAGCCGGTGGCGCCCTCTAGAAGATATACCAAAATGGACAATAAAATTGAATTTTCGATCCCAAGAAGCTCCTGGATACAAAATTTCGTAAAATTAACGTGAAACAGTCGAAAGTTATTAAAGAAAACCCGATTTATTTTTCAACTTTAGCTCCGTGATTATCAACTTTTGAACCAAGGCAAGTTTAGTTAAATCGACTTATTTTCAGCTATACTTTATGTGGCGAAACGCTGTCCCAGCCTTTTAGGGACACCCTGTATATTACCGACATTCCCCCGTAAACAAAGGCAATCAACGGTCTTCTACTACAAGGAACCCATCGCCCATTTAATGCACCAAAATGTTCAATAACTTTCGGATAAGATTAATTTACATCGGCTTATCGAAGGGCACATTAAGAGTAGGGGTTAAACTAGAACACAATATATCCATTATCCTGGAATTTGTAAGAGAACCCCATCCAGAAGTGGCGTTCTGCTCATCCGCATAACGATCAATCACGATTCACCTGAATCGCAAAAAATGTGAACAAACTAATTGTTCTGGGTGCACGATCTACGCAAACGAATTACTTTCCAGATTGCAGTTTCGAAATTGTTGGTACTCATCAGTGCTAACTAAATGAAACGCCAACGGTCCTGCAAGGTAGGTACTCTGTTGATAATAATCTAATGCGGAAAAATTTCAGTGTTGATTGACTTACCCACAATTTTTGTATAAATAGATTCTAAGTTTATTGTACCCCACATACTTGCGGTCTGTTTGAAATATCTGGAAAGATGAATGATATTCTATTTACACAATATCACTAGAGAATGTAGAAATGGTCTGGGCGTGAATAGAAAACTCTATCTAAATATTTATCAATCAAGTAATGATAAATAACTTGTCAGTCCACCTTGAGAAACGTTTAATCGGGCGAAAATGGCAGACGAACGAAAGAATGAGGAAATAAGTACGGCGAGAACTTTTTAAAAGCAATAATAAATTATTTTCCGGTTGTCATTGTAGACGTTTACACGTTTTATTTCCACTGAACGCTAGAGAATTCTTAGCGGAACATTCAAACCTGTCACTCACCGATGCCAAAAATATTTTTTTTTACAAGCGTGCGTATTCACGCACATTTTATTTCGGAAAGTGTCATTTTCCGGTACGGTGTGGGAAGAACTTTAATAATAAAGTTAGAAAAATTGTTTGATATTATCCACTAATTTGCGCATTAAAAATTAATAATATTTTATTATAAAGAACTCTTGTATACATAATAATTGTTGCTGTAGCAACATGTGGTTCTGATTGTTGCTGTCACAGACATACCAATCTACAGTTAATTTCGATATGTGTTTTCAATTTTATGAAATCGACAATGAATTAATCAGATGAGGAACTTCCTGAAGAAATTTTAGTAGCAGCTAATTTGAATTTGTTACCCGTGAAGTCATAAAAAGATATGAAAAGCAATACTCTCATTTTATTGATTGGTGTAGTACTAGAAACGTAAAATCAATAAAAGAGGAAGTATTTTTAGCATATTTTTTGGAAATGTTCAAATCCTGGAAAACAAACACGTTATGGTCCAGACATTCAATGATAAAAAGTGTTTGTAAAGTAAATAACTGCCTTTATACAGCATACATATGACTTCATTGATGGGAATTGTAGCAGATTTGATTTATATTAGCTTAAAATACCTTTCCAATACAGTAAAAAATGTTGTAAAAGTTAATATTAAAAAATATACGGGTAGATATTGCGGATGTAATTTAACGATGGTCGGGGCTTTAGTTCGCAGAGTAGTTAGTTTCACACAATATTTTTAATACCTAAAAATATATATATACAAGGTGAACCTTAAATAAGTACAAATATTTTAACCAGCAGTACAGTTCACTGCATAGAACACATAATTGAAACAGAGTTTTTATCGTCACCTAAAAATATGAATTTTCCCTTTAAATCTCTAGGTGGTTATAATTTTAGAAAAGCTAATTTTCCTGCCCTCTATCAAGAATTTACATCTATTGACTGGTCACCACTTCTCACGTACAATGATGTTAATGCTGCAGTTTCTGAATTTTATAACATGCTTGACTCATTATTTGTTAAATATGTCCCGAAAAAAAAGGATGCAGCCCGTACTCGATATCCGCCTTGGTTTGATTTTAACATAATATCACTTGTGAAGCAGAAAACAAAAGCGTGGAAAATATATCGTGTAACCCAAGCATTGGATGATTTCGAAAACTTTAAGCATCTTAGAGCTACTACCAAACTAAATATTAGAATTGCTTATAATAATTATATTAACAATGCTGAAACCTAAAAAATTTTGGGAATTTATTAATGCCAAGAAAGGTCACTCCTCCATCCCATCTCTTATGACTTACAATACTAATGAAACTCATGATCCCCACGATATTGTTAATAATTTTGCAAAATTTTTTTCCACTGCTTATATCGATCCTAGTCCATTTACAATTGCAAATAATGCCATTAATAATAACTCTATTATGGTGAATTCAGTTGATAATAATGACATTCTGGCGGCTATTAAAAAGATAAAGGCAAATATGACTATGGGTCCTGACCTCATTCCGGCGTTTTTAATTAAAGATTGTGGTAGTGCTCTGTGTGAGCCATTATGTATAATTTTTAACCTTATTCTAAAAACTTCTGCTTTTCCAGATGTATGGAAGGTTTCCAGAATATGTCCGGTGTTTAAAAAGGGTAATTTGAATGATATAGCCAATTATCGCCCCATCGCCATACTCTGCAAATTTTCTAAGATTTTTGAAAATGTTGTTTACTTTTATTTATCAAATTATGTAAATAATATTATTGTACCGGATCAACATGGCTTTTGTGAAGGACGGTCTACTGTTACAAATCTTTGTTGCAAAACTCAATTTATTATTGATGCCTTAGATCGCACTAGTCAAGTAGACGTTGTCTATACAGACTTCTCCAAAGCATTCGACCGTCTAGATCATGGTTTATTATTGGAAAAATTGGATGAGATTGGTCTAAGGACTAATCTTATTGCCTTATTTTATTCATACCTAATCAGTCCGATAAATATCCGCAGAAGTCAGGTGTCCCACAGATATTACTGCCGGCCTGGATGTAAACGTTTTAATTTATGCTGATGATGTTAAAATCCTTTCTAATATAGAGTCATACACCGACTGTAATAAATTGCAGCAAAATCTAAATCTTGTCAATTTGTGGTGTGTTACTAATAAATTACCTTTAAATGTTGCCAAGTGCAATGTAATGTCATATGGTCGTAGGTCTCGTATGCTGCTTTATGACTACAAATTGGACAATATTACTTTAAATAGGCCTGAAACTATATGCGATCTCGGTGTCACTTTTGATTCAAGACTATCCTTTGTACCTCATATTCAGAAAACTATTAGTAGTGCCTATAAAACTCTTGGATTCATATTGAGGAATATGAAAGAATTTAAAAATATGAGTACTCTTAAACTTCTTTATACTACGTTTATCAGATCTAAACTGGAGTATTCATCTATTGTATGGAATCCAATATATGCAGTACATAACACGGCAATTGAAAGGGTGCAAAGGCGATTCTTTAAATCTGCAGTATTTTCTTTGGATGGTGTATATCCATTGAGAGGCACACCTTACAATTATTTCTTGGAGAGGTTTAGCATGAGTAGTTTAGAAAACAGGAGGAGTATGACAGCTGTACTGTTTCTATTTAAAATTCTCCACAATAAGGTTAAATGTCCGTCTCTATTGTCTTTGCTGGATTTTCGTGTGCCTAAGATTAATAACAGAAATAATGGACTATTCTACATTAAGAACTATAGAACCAACATATATAAGCAATCTCCAATATACCACATTATAAATAGTCATTCGCTAATAGATGGTCAATTAGATATGTTTGTCTGTACAATTGCAGACATAAAAAATTTTTAGCTTCTGAATTTATGTTTGTTATTTGCTTTTAATGTGTACAGTTTGTTTATTATACATAGTAGATGTTTGTAATGTTCCCTATACACACGATTTTAATCATTTTGCATTCTTCATTAACTTTTATTTTAACACAAAATTTTATATATTTATTTATACATTCTTAGGAGTATTTTAGTTTGTTATGTTTATGTTAAGAGATGTTTGTAATGTGCCCTATATACACGATTTTAATTATTTTGCATTCTTTATTAGCTTTTAGTTTTACACAAAATTTTATACATTTGCTTGTACATTCTTAGGAGTATTTTAGTTTGTTATGTTTATGTTAATTAACTCAGTTATATTATCTTTTTACTATTATTTTTATTGTATTCTTGTGAAACTTATCCTGTTAATGGGTTTTATCCCGTTGGATATTTTAAATAAATAAATAAATAAATAAATAATTAATAGTCTTTCTACAAAAAAAATCAGGAATAAAAAGGTTAAATTTTAAATAAAAGTCGTGATTTTTCAATAGAAAACTTGTTGAGGACCGCTGCGTTTGTTTATTATCCTTTTTTACTACACTTCGACTGATTTATCACAATACTTTATTTTTATCACTATCACTGAACACTACTTACTTAACAAATATGCTTTTAGCATGTCAACCTTTTCACTGTTTGAATAATGCGCCATACTTTATTTAATCACACTGTATTTCACGAAAAATATTAATTAAATACACAAGACACTTAAGAGAAAAACACTGTCCGTGAAAATAATAAGACGATTTAAATACGTTTTATACGTTAGTTCGGCAACTCTTAAAACAGATGTGTCAAGCGGTGCATTACTTAAAGAAGCTATTACCTTAGCAAAAGAGTCTCATATTAACTTTCAATTTACGTGTATTGAAATTATCAAATCTCTTTCCACAAATATTACATGTTTTGACTGCACTTGCCACAGCTTATTCCTTGGCCCTGAACCATACTAGTGCACCGGTATCAATATCAACATCTATATCTATCAATCCTAGAACCTAGAGGATGGGGCTTGTGCGGGACAATTCGCCTACTGCTCCTGACACCTACCTGTTGTCTATGTCTACATCAGTTTCTTTGTGCATGCGATTGACGCTGCTTTTAAATATTTTACTTTGCCTTCTCTTGATATGGAACGCATACATCACACTAGTTATTTTGTTATTTCATGTTTTGTGTTTATTTTTAAAATCTGTTTCACCCACTACGAAACTACGAGGTACGAAATGGTTAGCACTGACACGTTGTTTGAGGTTATGTGGTGGAAATTAACTCTAAGATGTTGTGTGAAAGTTATAGTTTTTTGTTATTCTTTATAAAATAATTTAAGGGGATAATTTGTGATAATCTTTCTAACAGTGTACAATGGTATTAACTGAAATATGGATAACTATTTAAATAGTTGGTTTTTCAGTATGTGAGATTTTATGCACGTTTATGAGTATTTTTTTGAAATAATAGTATAGAACTTGAGAAAAATTCATATTTTATTCGTTTATGATAATTTTACTTTACTTATTGCTAAAAACGAGTGTTTTTAATCTAGAAACAATGGTAAAAATTGAATTTACTTTAATAAATTATTTATCTCACAGGAGATATGGCAACCTCGCCTTCAGTAAATCATATGGTTTATTTTATTAAGTTAAGTCAGTGGCCTATCTGGTCAGCGGTCCTCAAAATGTGGGTATTTAAAAAAAATAATAATATCTTCGTAAATATTTGAAATTTTTAAAAATGACTTTCAGTAGACTTATCTATATAACGAACTACACCTGCAGTTAAAATATTTGTACTTATTTAAGGTTCACCCTGTATATAAAAACGATTACATAAAGGGTACAACTTTTTTTCATTAAATAAGTAGGTATTTGTCATGTTTAATTTAAAATTGATTGACAGGTTAAAGTCACTTTTGACATTGTTGATATTTAATTTCAAATAATTTTAATTTATTGGTATAATAATTTTTATAGTTAGAATTCACCATGTAATATTACAAATAATTATTACTAATGGTTTATTACTTATGATACAAATATTATAGTTAGATATTTTGTCGTTTTCTAAGGAAGTTATTAATTATTTGCTTTGTCATCTCGCATATTACACGCCATCTATGTGTAACCGAAATATTTAGCTGCATTCAACCCTAAATTGCTTTGCCGCCTGTATTAAAGGACAAATTGAAACAACATCTATTAGTGCTAGACAATACACAGATACAATTACACCAGCTTGCCCAGAGCTATGGCGATGTTGTAATAATGCCTATATCATCACAGATAGCCATGGATCAAATCGAACAGCTGTACGTTTGCGTATTACTCAGCCCTGTAGCTTGTTCCGCAGTTTTATAATATAATAAAAACTTCGAAAACGAGCAGGTAATTGAAAATTTCGCGTCATGATCCTGGAAAATTATTACATAATCCAACTAGAGGAACAACAACTATAACTATCCAGTCTCGACGGAATTACTATGCAGTTACTGTTTAACTTCTCTTGTTAAAGTATATCAATTTCAGAGAATCGCAATTAAAGTTCTAATGCTGCCCTGAAGGTTGAAATATACGCACATATGAAGGTAGAATTAACACGAAAAGTTTTATAGATGTGTTTATGCGTTCTTAGGAAATTAAAAATATGTAACGTAAGAGAGAATACTAATACTATAATAATTTAACTTTTTTTTTATTTCATACTTCATTTTATACATATACTTTCAGGCGAAAACTGTCAAAATACCTGAAATTTTAAAATATGACCAAAGCTGTTTGAAGTTCTTTCAATTTACGAACATATCATAATCTAGCGTCGTCTTAATTCTTTAGGAATGCCAAAAACACAACTTGATAATACGAGCCTATCGATAATATATATTTAAATTAAGTTTCTATTCTGTTAGTTGTTTTTTATTTCTTTAAGTTAATCCTACCTGCCTTGTCCCTAAAACTTTACCATCGCTCTTACCATCTAATTTTCAGAATATTTAACAAGTTAAATTCAACTAATCTACCACTAAGACTAACCACTGGAAATTCAAAATACATAAATAAAAGTATTAACACTTGAACAAAAGATTAATAATCGCGACACACACGTAAATAATATACAGTTCACAAGTTCCCTACGGTCACTAGCCACTATCACATCAACATTTGTCATTGAACTAAAAACTTGAGGCGCCAGAAATCTGGCCTCAGTCTCGAGCGGACATGCAGCGAAAAACATCCATTTTAACCGTCTCGCATGGGGAGGGGGAAACCATAACGTATAGGTAGAAACGGAAACGGCGGGATATTGACATGTAAACCAGAGGTACGCTATAACATACGAGGGCTAAAATTGAAGCAATTATTTTATTTCGTTACATTGATTTCTGATAAATGTAGTAGGCTATCGTATTGGAAATTATGGGGTATTAAAATATACAGTGAAAGCCAAATTTTACAGTGAGGCCCGGCCTCAGTTGCTTCATACGACGAGCCGCCACTGCCTGATATACAGGGTGTCTTGCAAGTCGTTACAATCATTTTAGAAAGTGATAGAATACTTGATTATTGATAATCATCTGGGGTACCTCAGGGTTCAGTTCTTGGCCGTCTACTGTTCAATCTGTTCACTATTGATATCTCTGACAGTCTTCGAGCCCATGTTCTTTTATATGCGGGTGATTTCAAACTGTATACATCTGTTTCATCTACAGATCATTGTATTTTACTTCAAAATGATTTAACTGTTGTTAATAAATGGAGTTTTCGAAACAGGTTGCCTTTGAATATTTCTAAATGGTCCGTTATGACTTACACAAGGAAAATTAATTCTATTACATACATATACGACTACAACATTAGTTCTGAGACTGCAGCTCGTTGCACTGCATTTAAAGATCTGGAAGTTGCTTTTGACACTAAATATTAATATTAATTAATTAATATATTAATCTTGGTTTCATTATAAGAAATTTTAAACGCCTCAGAGGGTTTTCTACAATTTCTATATTGTGCAATGCGTTTGCCAGGTCTAAATTTGAGTATGTGACTAACTATTATTTGAAATTCTATCTGTTTTGTTCAAGTAATTTTATTTTTGTATGTTCATTTCTTTGTAGTCCTGCTGTATAATTGGAATTGTCTGTCGAGGCAGTGTATTTTTTAAATAAATAAATAAATAATAAATACATAAATGAAAAAATAATGTAACGAAGTTTGAAAAACATTTTTTTTTAGATTTTATCAGTTTGTTAATAGGCAAGAAGTACACTAGGTACCAATATTTTGTATACTGCTCTGTAGTGTTTTTTGGGTTTATATGCTGTCACCTAGGTAACTAGGTTTGTTGCCAGTAGCGGAATTAAAGTACACGTTCCCATTAGCTTGTATTCTTTGACCTGCCCTTGTTGTTAAAATTATTTTTTATATAATGCGTGATGTAAAATTATGAAGTTACCCTGTTAAACTAAATATATAATGTTGTGGGCCAAATACACTTGCACCACATTTTGTATCGACCCACTTAGGAAGCGCCATCGTGGCGCCGGAACGATTCGGCAATGAACTCCAGCTGGGACAGTGACCAGAAGCCGTCCTTTCCAAGAACTACCACCCAAACTGGGACTCTAGAAATATCCACCGAAACCGTCAGGGTGGCGCCAAGGAGAAAATATATAGTAGTACGACGCAGCGCAGAAAACAAGACACTCCAACAAAGCTTCGCGTCGACAACATCTAGTCTGATACATCCTCTGCTTCTTTGTTTTAAATAAATATATTATTTTTACCGTTGTGAGAGCGTTTCATTTTGGCTGCACGACACAAGAAACCCTCAAGTGGTGACCCCGACGTGATCTTCAAACGTAATTTAGTGAAAGTACGCGATTTCTTTTTCTAAATTAGAGTGGTTTTAATTGTGTGCAACGCCGCGAAGCAAAATGAGTCTCAACGAGGAAAACCGCGACGCAAACCCTACCGCGACGGAAGTGAACCATGTCGCACTGAAACTTCCACCTTCATTTCGGACGATGCAGAGATGTGGCTTCAGGTAGTGGACCGAAGTTTTCGTTTGGCGCGAGTGACCAGTGAAGAGGCAAAATTCAATTACCTCGTTACTGCTCTGGACAGAAGTGTGATGAGCGAAGTGCGCGACCTGGTGATGAATCCACCCCAGGATAAACCTTATTCCGCGCTTAGGGCAGCTTTAATAAGCCGACTAAGCACGTCTCAGGAGCAAAAGACGCGGCGGCTTCTAGAGCGCGAAGAGATGAGGGATTCAAAACCATCGCAATTCTTACGCCGCTTAAGGGCGTTAGCTGGGGCAAGTGTCTCCGAGTCGCTTCTACGTACCCTATGGACAGGACGCCTGCCGTCTAATGTACAGGCAATTCTCGCGACCCAGAAGAATGCCGCGTTGGACGACGTAGCGGAGCTGGCCGACGCTGTTATGGAGACGGTGATGCCCGATTCAGCACTCCAGGAAGTAGCCAGATCTACATCTAAAGACGACTGGTTTGCTCGCATCGAACAACAGCTTGTAGAGATGTCACAGGCAATGGCTAAGCTCTTCACAAAGAGTGAACCGCAACGACCGACAACGAGGACAACTAGGTCGCGTTCACGAGGCCGTTCGCGGAGCCGCGATAGTGACAGCGATCAGTGTTGGTATCACCAACGTTTTGGTGACCGCGCCCGCGAGTGTCGCGCACCGTGCGCGTATCGTTCGGGAAAGGCGACGGGCAGTCGGTGATGGCGAACGTCGACGCGTGCCCGATTCCGCGCCGTTTGTACTTTACGGATACGTACTCTAAGGTCCAGTTTCTCGTCGATACGGATGCTGACCTTTGTGTATATCCGCGCTCACTAGTCAAACAATCGCGATCAAAATCGGCATATGAACTCACCGCGGCGAACGGAACTGCAATTGCTACGTACGGCACAGTGACAATGACTTTAAACCTCCGGTTGCGTCGTTGTTTTACTTGGCAATTTGTCATCGCGGATGTGTCGAAACCCATAATTGGAGCAGACTTTTTATCCTTTTATGGACTACTTGTGGATGTGCGCAATAAAAGGTTACTTGACGAGACTACGCGACTTACGTCTCCAGGTCAACTCGTGGGTTCTGCGCCATCCTCGATTAGGACAATTTGCGGGGAATCCGTGTTTCACAGCCTGCTCAAGAAATATTCGGACATTACGCGTCCTGCAGCTCCTTCCGCGGCTGTGCAGCATCAAACCAGGCACTACATCGAAACGACACCTGGTCCCCCTGTCGCTGAAAAACCGCGTAGACTAGCGCCTGACAAATTACGAGCAGCGAAAAAAGAGTTCGACGCTTTGCTCAAATTAGGCATCGCGCGTCCGTCAAGCAGTGCGTGGGCGTCACCCTTACATCTCGTGCCAAAAGGGTGAAGAATGGAGACCATGTGGCGAGAATCGCAGACTTAACGAGAGAACGCGTCCCGACCTTTACCCTGTGCGTCACATTCAGGATGTCGCGCAATCACTTCGAGGTAGAAAAATATTTTCGACCATCGACCTGATTCGCGCATTTCATCAAATCCCCGTTGCAGAAGAGGATATTCCCAAGACCGCGATAACAACACCTTTCGGTATGTTCGAATTTACGCGAATGACGTTTGGTTTACGCAATGCGGCCCAGACCTTCCAGCGATTCATCGACGAAGTATTACGAGACCTGGATTTCTGTTATGCATACATCGATGACATCATCGTAGCTTCATCGTCCGAAGAGGAACACCTGCGTCACCTGGAAGTATTGTTTCAACGATTGCGAAACTACGGCGTGGTTGTAAATCCCGGCAAGTGCGTTTTCGGACAAAATCAGGTGAAATTCCTCGGTTACCTAGTAAACAGTGACGGCACGCGTCCGCTCCCTGAAAAGGTCGAGGCAATAAAAGACTACCCGCTGCCTACGACAATAAAACAATTACGGCAGTTTCTTGGTGCCCTAAACTTTTACCGTCGGTTTGTGCCCAACGCAGCAGGTGTCCAGGCGCCCTTAAATGACCTGCTAAAAGGGACCAACAAAGCTAACGCAGCAATAAATTGGACGGAAACCGCGACAAGTGCTTTTGATGCCGCTAAATCGAGTTTAGCACGTGCAGCTTTACTTGCGCATCCCGAAGTAAATGCGCAGATTACTCTAGTGTGTGACGCCTCAGATTTTGCAGTTGGTGCAGTTTTACAACAAAATAGTGAGGACAACTGGGAGCCGCTAGGTACTTTTCGAAAAACTCAACCCGGCTCAATGCAAATACTCTGCTTACGATCGCGAACTTTTAGCGATTTATGAAGCAGGTACTTCCGGCATATGATAGAGGCAAGAGCATTCGTCATTTACACCGACCACAAGCCTCTAACATATGCCTTCGCGAAAAAGTCGAGTCAGTGCACACCGCGACAGTTCCGCTATCTAGACTTTATTAGCCAGTTCACGACCGACATCCGTCACGTGGCTGGTCGCGAAAACGTGGTAGCGGATGCGTTGTCTAGGTGAACGAGATAAGCGCGACTTTAGACTACGAGGCGCTCGCTGCCTCACAACAAACAGACGACGAAATCGGCGCATACGTCAACGGACAACACGGCCTCATCCTAAAGCGGATCAAAATACCTGACACGAACGCGTCAGTATTTTGTGACATGTCTACGGATTCCGCCCGGCCGTTCATCACCAAGCCATTTCGCAGGATAGTCTTTGATTCGGTGCACCGTCTTTCGCACCCCGGTATCAACGCTACGGTGAAGCTCCTGACGCAACGTTTCGTCTGGCCGTCGATAAAGCGCGATAGCAGACATTGGGCACGCTGCTGTGTCGAATGTCAGCGGGCAAAGGTAACGCGCCACGTGATTTCTCCGACTGGTTCATTTCAACCGCCGTCAACGAGATTCGAACATATCCACGTGGATATCGTCGTGATGCTGCCATCTGAGGGCTACCGCTACTGTTTAACCTGCGTAGACCGTTTCACCAGGTGGCCAGAAGCAATTCCGTTGGAGAACCAGGAGGCAGAAACTGTCGCCCGCGCTTTATACGCCAATTGGATCTGCAGATTCGGATCACCCCAGCGAATAACGACCGATCTGGGTCGGCAGTTCGAGTCACACCTATTCAAACGTCTGAATAGTTTATTAGGTACGACTCATCTCCGAACGACTGCATATCACCCCGCGGCAAATGGCATGGTGGAGCGTTTTCACCGCCAATTTAAAGCAGCTATCAAATGCCACCGAGACGAGCGTTGGACCAGCGTCCTTCCCACTGTGCTTTTGGGAATCCGTTCGGCGTGGAAAGAGGACATCCAAGCTACCGCGGCCGAGATGGTGTACGGACAACATCTACGCCTACCTGGAGAATTCCTTCATTCCCGCAGGACAGACGACGAGCCCAGCACCGGAGCGGACTTTGTCCAGGACCTACGACGTCATATGGAGAGCCTACGCCCTTCCGCAGTGAAACGCCATGGCGAGAAAACGCCATTCGTTTTTAAAGACTTGGCGACAACGAAACAAGTTTTTGTGCGTGCGGATGGTGTAAAACCCAATTACGGAATCTATATGACGGTCCCTTTACAGTGGTCAAACGCGACAACAAAACATTTACGGTGCTAATGCGTGGTCGCGAAGTGAAAGTGTCTATAGACAGAGTCAAACCCGCATGTTAAATGACGCGATGGATACCAGTGACCACAAAAGTGCGTTAAATTTGTCAACTTCCGTGCCATTAAAACCCGTGCCACCCGAAGTTACCACTAGGTCAGGTAGAAAGGTTCGTTTCCCTGACCGGCTGCAGATTTCATGATTCCCAATCATTGGCGAGGGGGTACCTGTGGGCCAAATACACTTGCACCACATTTTGTATCGACCCACTTAGGAAGCGCCGGAACGATTCGGCAATGAACTCCAGCTGGGACAGTGACCAGAAGCCGTCCTTTCCAAGAACTACCACCCAAACTGGGACTCTAGAAATATCCACCGAAACCGTCAGGGTGGCGCCAAGGAGAAAATATATAGTAGTACGACGCAGCGCAGAAGACAAGACACTCCAACAAAGCTTCGAGTCGACAACATCTAGTCTGATACATCCTCTGCTTCTTTGTTTTAAATAAATATATTATTTTTACCGTTGTGAGAGCGTTTCATTTTGGCTGCACGACACAAGAAACCCTCAATATAATTTTGCAAAATTTGTTTTCTACCGGTGCAGATCACCTAACTGATAGCTTCCTGTATTCGCCATTGACAGTTATATCTATAACAACTTTTATTTTCAAATTTATTTTTAATCAAACACACCGAACAAAACAATCAAGCTGTTAAACTATTAATAATCGTTCTACCGTTGTAAAATTCGTAAACATGTGTCAATCAGTTGGCATTTATGATTTGTAAATAAACAAAATGGCCACGTTAATATGTCGTTAAATATAAACGGATACAGGAAACATAAACTTACCACGCCAGTGGGAGTGTTAAATCTCGCTGACATTTCTTTGGAATAGCTAACGGGTTTTCCGCAAAATCGGATTGAAGCCGAATTCCATGATGTCATTTTTATTTCTATGCAGGAGAGTAATAACAAACAAGACATTTCTTGGCTATACTATAGCCTCTAGGATCACCAGAGCTAAGTACAATTAGATTCATTTTACATCTGCATTCTGCAACCGCCTTAAAATTGTTTCTGTCGAAAACTTGTTGAAGAAGTGGTTGTACGTCTTTGAGGTTATATTTTGTATATTCGAGCCTTATTCAGTGCTCTGAGCATTTCATTTGATAAAATGCGGTGCGCCATTTTGATTTTGAAATACAAATTCATACAGGTAAATACATCTGCTTTTCTATATATATATATCTGTGGTGCTTGATACACATGCGATAACTCCAAAAATATTATTTTTCAGAAAACGCATTTAAAGATTCAAATAGATCATGTAAATCAACCAGAATTTTAGTAGAAAGCAAACATTGGCTTTCAAATATTTATTTTCAGTGTTTTTAAGTAGATATAATATAAGAAAAACGCCATTTGTTTTTAGTTATAGAAATAATGACATATATCATATACAGGGTTAACTGTGACTTAGTACAAATATTTTAAGAGGGGATAGGGAAAAATAATAATTAACGGAATCACCCTTCAAAAAAATTCCAAACTTATTTATAAAGCCAAAAAAAAATTTTTTTCGATATTATTTTAAATCCTTATTTAACGGCGCCAATGCTTGTTGGTTGCATACTCTACAAGCATGCAACAGTCGCTCATTACTTCATTAGTCAGTGTCAGTAGTGTCACTGTCATGTCATAATTGAATTCCTGTGTTTACGTTGTAATTTTGTGTTCTTCTGCAGTTTTTAGTGCCTTATTTTAATTTTTAAACGTTTTATAGCTATTAAATAAAGATATTTGTGTTGGGTGCATTTCCTACAATATAGTTCGCCGGTTTGGTTTTCTAGGTTATGGGACAAGACTCCCGCGGTTACATTAAAACGTCTATTATTCGTTTCATTCGATTTTGTTATAATAAATAGGAATCTAATCTATCTAATTGTACCTACGGGAAGTGGCTTTTATCGGTAGTGAGTGGCTGTAATGAGCAAATATGTAGTTCTACCAGTTTATAACGAAATAATGGAAAACGAATGCAAAATACTGGAGCTAAGTGGATTAACTGTTACCTATCTATCAGGTATTATTACTATTAGAATGTTAATTTTCGTTTCTACATTTAGAAATGCTGCAAAAAAACGACGATGGTATTAGATATTGTTGACAGCTGTAAATTTTATCTATGGGTCTAAGCCATCTCAGTCGATTCTTCTCATAGGCGCCGACTTTCCGTAGGAAAAAAGGGTTTTGCCCCATTTTTTAAATATCGAGCTAAAGTTCTGGAATTATTTTTTTATTGTCTTTTAGGCCTCCCTGAGCACGTGGTTAAATTTTTTGTAGTTAGTCATAGTTAACCCTGTATATATGACTCAAACGGCCAAAGTTGACATGTTTGTGACGTATCATGTTCAGATTACAAAATAGCGGGCTTGTTAGTACAAATATTTTAAAAAATCATGTGGGGCAATGGAGTTAACAGAAAAAGTATATTTTTGGAGATATCATATGATCATATGTATCCCAAATACCACAGATATATATTTTTTAATGAAAGTTGATGAAACTTGTACTTAACCAAAACATTTTGCATGACTGTTGATTTTCTGCCTTTCTGAATACGTAGTTAAAATTAATGACATTGTGACTGATTCGCCCTGTATATACAAAAAGTATATGTGCAGCGAATAGCCATATTTCTTCACAAATGAGTAATTCAACAAATAAACAGACATATTTTTAGAGGCCAGTCAGCATAAAATATTTACAAAAAATTGGATCGAATCAATCTAAAGGATTTAAACGTATAAAAAATGAGATAAATATTTTCTTAATCTAACAAAATTCAAAATAAAATCGAATTGATTAATCGTGGATGTTACGTTCAACAAAACATTTATTTTCTCCAGACTTTCTACTCTATTTATTTTATTAATTCATGTTTTATTTGCTTAAGAAATATTAGTAGTAAACGCTAAATGATTTTTGTCTTTCAACTAATCCATGATTACATGAGTATATTTTAACCACTTACAAAAACAATATTATGTCAAAAATAATATATCTTGTTTTTATTGTAAAAAATACGCTGAAATAACTACTAAGATTCATCTCTTGACTGGTAAAATGATCTAACTCGACAGATATCTCTACTTAAAGATCTAAAACAGCCATATTTTCAACATAAGATACCATTCTTAAATGAAAAGGATGCCATGCGGGAGATTTATAATAATAATTAAAGGAATATATATTTTTATTCGCAATAAAAAGAACAAAAACTTGGAAACTCTCGTTGAAGTCTAAGCGATATCAACCCTTCTTGATTTTTATTGTAACAGGACTCATAAAAAACTCGGTCAACCGTTGTTCAGTTCCAAAAGAGATATTTTTCCGCTACACCAAATAATATACATCTATTTCATGTAAATACTCAGGGATTTATTTAACATAAGTTAGAAACTTTTCAGACGTTGCTGTCTTAGTCCTTCGGCACTAGCTAAAATATGTATTACTCATTTTTTAGAAAATGTTAGGAAAAATTATTAATTCCAAAAATGCTAGCAAAATGACAATTAACTGAAATTCGCTCGAATTGCGTATAATAAAACCCATATTTTTGTTGGCATGCGATAAGATCTCTAATTGTTTTGGGTCCAAGATGAGGAGTGCTGTTAATGTTATAAGGAAACATTAATGTACTTTGCTTACGAGAAAAGAGCAAAAGAGCACTTTTTAATGTTTAGGTTCAGTTGATTCGAGTTGCACCAGATAATGCACTAAACTGTGTCAACTTAAATCCTGGGTATTTGACAAACAAATTGGACATTGTAGTCTGTCATGAAGATAAGACTTAAAGAGTTGACATAATTTATCACAAACACCTATGAGATCAAGTGAGATGTAACTGGTCTGCTACTTTCTGCTCGGCCTAAGCGGCTCGACTTGCAGAAAGCAGAAGAAGAAGATAGATTTAATGGCGCATCGCCCGGGGCGAGAGGTCTGCGGTTAAGTACCTACGATATTGTAGGTCGCTTTCTGCAAGTCGAGCCGCTTAGGCCGAGCAGAAAGTAGCAGACCAGTTACATCTCACCTGCACTCGATTTATATGTGAAACTACATATGAAGGAACAGCCAGTTCAATTGTCGGTCATCTCACCTATGGCATACTGATGAGGGCTAACAAGCCCGAAACCGGTATATGTCTGGTGGAGTGGCCGACAAGGGTTCTTGGCTGTTTCACACAGATACTGCAGGTATAATTCAATGCCGGTCGGGGCATTAGCCCGCGGAGTAGTTGTTTCCTGCAGTATCATTTATAGACCTATGAGATCAAGTTTTTCAAGAATAATCTCATGGTGGATACGATCAAATGTCAATGTCAGTATAAATTACGTCTACCTGACCTTGATTATAAAGGATTTCCGATATATATATTGAGTAATAGAAAGCAAGTTAGTATTGCTGGATCTACCCTCTACGAATAATATTACTGACATGATTATAGAGAGAAGAGTGGACTACAGTTTCAAAAGCTTTAGCCAAATTTATTTATTTACTACACAAACTCAACAGAATGTATATTCCATTTACAGGGTGGGAATAGCAACAACAAGAAAAAAACAAAAATTACATATGTCACACATATACAATTAACAAAATTCACAAGATAACAACAAAAGAAAAACACAAATAACAAATGACTAAAAGAAAGACTTAATTTGTCTAAATTTACAGTTTAAAATATCAAGATGACTTAAAACTAATCATCTTAAGGAATTGCGGACAGTCAATTAGGCCTAATACTTATTAATATATCAGTTATCAATTGGTATATCCATGGTAACCATGCCTACTTCATTACGAAACAATGTTCTATCTATCACGTAAGTTATGGGATGTTAATAATCCCGGGCAAATTAACAATCTGCTCTGCTGTCCTCGATGAGTAGCATCCTCATAACTCCCTTGATACATAAATAACTATTTTCTACATTACTTGCTTGCCTAAGAGCTTGGTACTAAAACCTTTTATCACAGCTTTTTCAACTAAAAATCACTCTCATTTTTACCAGCGTATTGTATAACAGTTTGATAAGGAATGAACTTGTTTGTACACGTGTTAATAATCGTGTCATCAGTTTCATTCAGAATGACCAAAATTTAAATGTAAGTCCCCTGCATGGCTTAATATGCAGTTTTAGCCACGGAAATGCTTAAGGACGATTCCGAGGGAGAAGTACGAACATTCCTGGGCTTATCCAGCCACGAACTGACGATGAGCTGGAAATAAAGTTTGGTTTTACGGTCCCGCTTATTACAAAGTTTGTCCCCACTGCACTTTTCCGAGCGGCTGAAATTGACGCTGAAATTCATTCAGGACGGCCATAAAGCAGCTTTTTACTCTAAAATGCACCGAGAGGCGTTCTTGGTGGTGCATTTTCGCCATTGTAGCGGGTTAACGAGTATAAAATATATTTATTTTATTTCGAAATAGTTCAAATGACCCTTGTCATGCTATTCGGAAGCTTTAATTTCGTGTAAGAACAGTGCCTGAAGTGATAGGTGAAGAAATATCGCAACTGAACATTCGAATTCAACAGTTCACTTTTCCAGTTGCCATTTCAGTTGTTTATTAAAGCTTGTTCATAGCCGTAGGTCGGTTACTCAAAATATATATTTTTTATGTCTGCTTATACTAGTTGTATGTTTTAATTGCTCTGTGAATTTCATTAGCTACCTGTAATAATTTGATATATGGGACGATAGCTTTTGTTACTGTAGTTTTGTTAAAAATTATCAAATCATATTTGTCATTCAAAATGCAATCGCATGAAAACAAAATACTGCCAAGTATTGGCATCTTGTCTTTCTTTTTCGTGGTCATGTATTGGTCTTGCAAGACAAGACAAGACAGTACAAGACAAAGGTCATACAAGACCATACAAAACAATACAAGACCATACAAGACAATACAAGACAATAAAAGGCAATACAAGACAATACAAGACCATACAAAACAATACAAGACAATGCAAGACAATACAAGACATTACAACACAATACAATACAATACAATGCAAGACGATACAAGATAATACAAGACAGTACAAGACAATAAAAGGCAATACAAGGCAATACAAAACAATGCAAGACAATACAAGACAATACAAGACATTACAAGACAATACAAGACAATACAAGGCAAGATTTAAAAAGTCTTGCGAGACAGTAAGTGAAGAAATATTGCTACGGCAAGAAGCCTTGCAAATATAAGAAGAGGTGAATATTAACTGAGAAAATAAATATTGCATTACTGCTGTAGGTATATGTATACTTTTTATAACTTGACCACTAAAATATCTTAAATCATAAAGGAGATACACACCTGAGAAATTTTATGTAGCCGGCTTTGTTTACCTACATATTAGTTATATTTAATATTTATTTGCTTAGTTAATGTTATTAAGATTTCGTAATATATATGCACTATTAATTAAAAAAGATTTATTTTAAACAAACCGTTTAACTAGAGGATAAAACTGGTTTAAGTAATACTTCGCATTATTTGTATATTTACGGTGTAACTTTACCAACTTTATTTTTTTTAAACTTCAAAGATATTTTACAGGAAAAGTAATATATTTTATAACGCTCTAGAAGTAGGTTTTATTGAGGCATAAGGATGCAACAACACATGCCTCGTTAATAAAAAAATGCGTAAATCTGGATGATGGCGTGATTTATTTTAGAACTTTTAAAAATATTTATTTTTGAGTATAATTGAAAAGTAACGGTTACCCAACATAACTACATATATGTTTTCTTATCAAAACACGAGTACAAACTGCATTAAAATTATACATTACTTCTTATTCAACTTGTTAAAAATGGCAAAATGTATCATTAATTCTACATTTCAAAATCATTATGAATACTGCATTAAACAGGTTGGAATCATATCTACAAGTTAATTGACAAATGTAATATTAAGTTGTAATAAACAATTCAGTACACACAAATATAGCGCGTGTCCAGTTAATGACATAGAGAAAGGTGGGAATAATATCTACGTGTAGCTTTAATCTACATACAATCTAGTAAATGAAATTTGCTATACATCACATGATGTATTTGTGGATATAAGTGTATTGATAACTAAAATCAAGTAATTTTGGTTGGAGCCGAATTGACGCCTAGCAATAATATCAACGAAGGCGGTTTTCATGTACGACATATTTATTACGCGAAAACATTAATAACATTCTTAAAATGGCGGGTTCAAACCGATTAAGTCAAGAATGTTGACTAGAGAAGAAATTGAGACTTCTTTGAGAAATGCCCCCAATGAAATACTTTTAATGATCCTGGTAAGCTGTCATCTTCAAATGTAAAATAAAATGTACCTACATCATTATCTTAATTACGTGGTACTTAATTTTGGCATAGGTAGAGATTGTTGTAGAGAAGAGTTATGTAATATAACAACAAGTTATATTCAGGATTTAGATACAGTTAGGCGACCTAAACAAGAGTACATTTTTAATGTAGAATTGAACGTTAGTTTAGAACTGGCGCCCTCTAGGAGCAACGTCGAAATAAACTTAGTAATTCTCATACCAAAAAACTCAACACTACCTATATTCAAAGTCATGCTATTAAAACGTTCTCAATTAATGAGATACTTATTTCAGAATAAAATTTGAACCTTGAACACCCTGTATATCTCAAATATAATATTTTGGTGTCTATTATCTCCAGCTTAGTGTTGACTCATTCTTTCTGACTCGCCCTGTATAATTCGAAGATAAGACGAGCCTTCGGCTAAAAATCGGTTTTGTCAATAACAATAAAGATATTAACTTAACCCTGTTAACTATGACTAAGTACAAAAAATTTAACCACGTGCTCAGGGGGCCTAAAAGACAAAAAAACATATTATTCCAGAGTTTTAGCTCGATATTTAAAAATTGGGGCAAAACCCTTTTTTCCTCCGGAAAGTCGGCGCCTATGATAAGCATCGACTGAGATGGCTTTGGGTATCAATAGATCCATAGATAAAGGTTACATCTCTCAACAATATCAACTACCACACGGTCGTCTTTTTGCAGCGTTTCTAAATGCAAAAACAACAAAAATTAACATTCTTATTATTATTAATACCTGATTTTTCATTATTTGGTTACAAACTGGTAAAACTACATTTTCACTCATTAGGTACAACCACTCACAACCGAATAAACAGACTTCCCGTAGGTACAGTTAGATAAAATGCCTATTTATTATAAGAAAATCGGACAACAGGAATGGATGGCACTAATAGGTAATAGGAAACTTTTAATGCACCCGGCAGTCTTGTCCCATAATCTAGAAAAACAAACAGCGAACTATATTGTGGGAAAATATCTGTACCCGACACATATGCCTTTATTTAATAACTATAAAACGTTTAAAATTGAAATAAGGCATTAAACATTGAAGAAGAATACAAAACTACAACCTGAAAACATTCCCATGTCATTGGATTATGACATGACAGCGACAGCGACCGTTGCTTGCTGGTTGCCTTCTCGCATTGGCGGCGTTAAAGAAGAAATTTTTTTCGCTTTATAAATAAGTTTGGAATTTTTTTGAAAGGAGATTCCGTTAATTCTTATTTTTTTTCTATCCCCTCGTAAAATATATGTACTAGGCCGTAGTTAACCCTGTACAGTTTCATGAGAAATAGCGATGTTACAGATAAGAACGAAATTAAGCAGAAATGCAATAGCAGTAAACTATAGTTACGTACCTTTTTGACTCATTACGTCTCTGTACAAACAGCGCTCGCCACGCTAGAGAAACAAACTACCGAGCAGAGCAGACTCGAGAAACTTGAAATAAATGCACACGCTTACATTGCTCTACGTATTGTTTCGGTTCAACTAAATTAGCTGATAAAACGTATCACCCGTTCTTGGTCCACCCCGTAGCTCGTCAAAGTCTCCTCAAGGTTCCCGTTCGAGTGTAATTAATTATTAGGCGGCATATCATATTGTCTATTAGCGGTGCAAGTCTAACTAGAAACTGCCATTACCGCCAATATGCATAAGTAAGTTAATGTGTGTCTTTAAAAATTTTGATTGATGACAGAGATGTCAATAGAACCGTACCGTCAACAAAATAATTACGTACTCTCCAGTGTGTTGCTTTGCATTGGGTAAATATAGGGACACTTGAAATCGCTTAGAGTTCAAGGCGGTTATTTTTAGTAATTATACAGTTGGACAGTTGGAAGTAAAAAAATGATTGATGCTCCACGTTAACCGACCAAATAATTTCAAGATGTTGAGATACGTAGATTTTAACTCTACCTGTGGCATATACAGGATGTTCAGTAAAGGATAGGGCATGCTTTAAGCCCAAATAGTATTTTAGTGAATGGAAGATGGCAGAAGTGTATTGCAAAATTACTACCACATAACAGAAGCGGTTCTTGTACGTGGATGTGACTGAAATGAAGGACATTTTTAGAGGCAGCTACATTCCAACGGCGTTCTTGTATCTTATACAAATACGTTTAAGCCACGTTGTGATTACGTGGCGGAAACGGGGGGATGTGGTTGTCGCCTCTAAAAGAGAAACTGGAGAAACAGAGAAAGTGGACTAGATATACTTGTCTTTATTGGCTAAATATCCGTATGTAGCTCGGTCTTTTTCCTACATATTATTGTTGCCTTTATCTCTGCGTCTCATGTTATACAGGGTGTTAAAAAAAGAGTGTAAAATATTTCAGGAGGTAATAGTATGAACCAAAATATGCAGAAAAGTCTTAATAAACATGGGTCCGCAAAGTAACGGTTGCGGAGATATGGACCACTATTCGTTTTTCAAACATTTTATTTTATTAGGAATAAACCCACAGAAGAAGCTTTTAACAAACAAAAAACAAAGTTACAGAGGATGTTCAAAGTGCCCTCCGTCCATTCCCAAGCAGGCAAGATATCTTCGTCTCAACGATATTCGAATTCTTTCGAAAACACTCTCCTTGGTTTGGATTTCTTGACACTTTTGATTAATCCGTAGATGCAGCTCTTCCAGGCTATTTACACTAATGTCTTCAAATATCCCCAAACAAAGAAATCTAGAGGGTTCAGATCAGGCGATCATGGAGGCCATAAAACAGGTCCGGCCCTTCCTACCCATCCATGTGGAAAAGTTTGGTGTAAATGCTCTCTAACGGCCATGGAAAAATGAGCTGGAGCACCATCATGCTGGAACCACATTTGTTGCCTCTGATTCAAAGGAATGTCTTCTAAAAACTCATACAGTGTGTTCTGCAGAAAGTTGAGATAAGCAGCGCCTGTTAATCGGTTTGGTAAAACAACAGGACCTAGAAACCTGTCACCTACAATACCCATCCAAATGTTTAATGAAAAACGTGCCTGATGTCCAGATTCTATTAGAGTATGAGGATTTTCGTCGGCCCAAATATGTCTATTGTAAAATTGGAAAAACCCGGCCTCATCAGTAAAAAGAATGTTTGCAAGAAAACGAGGGCCTTCAGCATCATGACGTAGAAACCAGCAGCAAAAAACCAAGCGTGCTTGATGATCATCTATTGAATTTAAGGCCTATACTCGTTGCACATGGTATGGATAAAGCAGTTGCTCGTGAAGAATTCTCCAAACAAGAGGACCACTAATTCCTACCTCGGCTGATATTCTCCGCACACTCGCACCTGGATTCTACTAGTCTTCTTCAGTGCTAGAATTTCTTCTTCTGCTCTAGGAGTGGATACCGACCTTGGTCTTCCGGATAAATGGCACTGTTTGCTCAAGGAACCGGTATCATGTTTATTGAGACTTTTCTGCCCATTTTGGGTTCATACTATTACCTCCTTAAATATTTCACACTTTTTTTAACACCCTGTATTTAGGTAAATAATAGTTATTACGATAGTGCAACATATAAATACATGTAATATGGAATTAGAGTGTACTATAAATGTTTACTGTCAAGTGAGGATGTTACAGTCCGAAACATAAACAAGAGCCGCTGAAAAATTCTATGTAAAAAATAGTTCTGCGAACCACCGAAACTAATAATTATGTATAGACCTTCGAAATTTCATGCAGTTCTGATGAGTAATACTATTTTTAAATTTCTATCATAAAATGGCGACCTTAAATATGCATCTCTAAACAGGTGTGCTTTTGAAAATAGAAGTTTGAAGTGATATACACCTAAAACGTATACTTAAATTAGCAGAAATTAGAAATATCTACCTCTTTAGTTACATTCATGGAACAAGAGGCCAATGGAACTAACCCATCAACTTTCTGGGCACTTAAAGTTGGTAGCAACGGTACAATAACGTTGTTTCACCATCCGTCCTAATCTCAGAATTGCAATATATGTAGTTCATGTAAACATCTCACATCTCGCGCATTTTTATATCTAATGTATATGAACAATGAGTTTTAAAATAGTGATTACCTGTCAAAGAGACAAATGGTATTTATTTCTGTGTCGTTCCATACCAGTGGAAAAATGAAGGATCATTATTCTGGTTAGAATATTTAAACTATTCTCAAAGAGAAACTTTAAGATGCAATCCAACAAGTGCTCCCGAAGCCACTTGGTCTTCGCTTAGGTGCATGTTAAAATTCTCAGATTTAGGAAATTTTGTTCTTCATCTCAAAAAACAATACTGTTTAAGTTGTAGCACTTTCTGTTTGTTGTTTTAGTTTTATATTAAACGCAGTCAAATGCCTAAAAGTCTTCTCTCTGTGAAGTTTTTTATTGTTACCCATTTTACAGACAGACACAGGATGAAGCTAGTAATAAACTGATGTATTTTCTCTAGAGTTAGAAGGTCATGTAGGAAGCAGCTCACTATTGAGTAAAGGTTACTTCATAGTAGATTTTGAAGGCAGTAGTAACTTTGCAGTAATTTTGATCCCATGTATGTATGTATGTATGTATAAAGCAATAACGTGGCGACAACTGCTACAATTGTATGATCAGGTGCCGCTACATTAAAAGTTCCCAATACGTCAACAAATCTATTACAAACAGTTTAAAGCTACTGCCACTTCTAAGTAATATCGTTGAGTGAGAAATTATAGATAGAGGCACAACCTTATGGCGAAATGCGTATCCACTTTTGGGCCCGAGATAGTATTAGGCAATAGCAGCTCTTTGGTTCTAAGATTCGTCAATTTATCGACAACTTATTGTTCACTTTTATTGTTAAACCATTGAATCACGCATAACACTGAAAATTGACTGTCGTTAACAACAGTTCTCGACAGACGGACACATCTCGGATCCAAAAAACCCCAACTGTAAAACACGGTGTAACATAACGGAACGTCAAACATGAAGGCCTTTATTTCTTGTCCGACTTTAAAAACATTTTGCCCTATAGATATTTTCTATTAGGGCCTTCGTTTTCAAGATACGGGGTGTTAAACTTGTAAATCAAATACGCATTTCGCCATTAAGGTTGCGCCTCTATTTATAATTTCTCACTCAACGGTAACATGTAAGTGATATGGCTAGGTTGCCGTTACCTTTAATATCCGCCACACAATTTTCTTATTTGTTGTGTAAGTGTATTGAAATTTTGGAAACGAAGATTTTTTGTGTCATAAATTTTAATATCTGATTAATTTTTGCATTAAACGTACAGTAAATGTGCTCCTGTGCCGCTATATTATTCGTTTCAGATTTTTTTTAAAGATAGAGATTTTTATACATCGCTTGATGTAAAACGCGTACATAATTTAATTAAAATCGTTTCAAAAACGGTTCAAAAATTAATCAACTGTGCATTCCTGCACAAAATCGTTATAAACACGTAATTGCTACATGTTGTCGTTACTCTTTGATCGGAACTGTTTGCCGTATGCGGTAAATTGTATTAAGTCCTCATATTTCAATCAATTCTACTAATATCCATAATTACAATATCATAGTTTTCATGTTTTGCTATTGTAATTTTCGTAATGTTCATTAAACATTGTTTTATGAAGTAAACTACTGGTTTCATGCTGATACGGAGTGTTGTTGGATATACCGTTGTTGATTTTTCGAGACCGAACTACTCCTTGATAAAAAAAGTTTACAATAGTGCAATACCCCATCTGAGAACACACTGTATATTTGGATAATTTTACTGAAACACATGAGGTATAGAGGGTAGAAAAACAGGAAAAGTACATAGCGGAAAACTAACGACTTTACTATTAAAAGTTCTTTAAGATAAATTTGTTTTACTGTCCCAAACTTTTTGTTACTTTCTTTCCGCCTACAATTTCTTTCTCTTTCTGATGATAAATAACCGAAAAGTACAGAAAAATTACTCGGCCACTGACTATTTTTTCCATTGTCTTTACTAACATTACAGAAGCTTTTGAAGTTCTTTTTCAGTCTATATACTCGTACTGAAACATTGTCTTAATTTATAAAATTACAAAAATTCAACATTTATTCAATATTTACTTGAGAAACAAGAAGCCTGTACAAGAAACTCCGTAAAGTTCTCTACATAATTTTGCTTTAGAGTATTATAGTACTCCTTAAAACTTGTTGCTTCGTTATAGTTAATACATTCAGTCTGCTGAGTTCATATTTAATTTGACAAGTTTACATTTGACAATACAAAGTTCCTATTCAAACACAATCGTGCAGCGTGCAGTGTTAAAATTTATACACAACTCATATATCGATCGATTAACGATTAATTTCGTTAATATTTATTTATTATTAACAGAAAAAAGGGTCAATGAATCAAACAAGGTTAAAGTGATTTTTGGAGGAGATAACATTTATAGTAATTTGATTTGTAGTATTTGTAGACGGACTCAGATATCTTAATGAGAGACAGGGTATTAAAGTTATCGCTAACATTAGTGTTAGCATGTTATCTTGCTTTTGCTTGAGCTTGTTTTGGTCCCGCAAAACAAGATTTGACAGATCGAGATAAAATAACATTTTCAAAAGTCTTGCGAGACAATAATACAGAAAACGTTGCCTTTGGCAAGAAGTCCTGCAAGGAGGGATCATTTAAATTTATTTTAATCAAAATGGTGCTAACGAATAAGAAAAGAAAACAATATGCAGCTATATTAGAACAAATCGAAGAGAACTGGAGAAATAACAACTATTTACATATAGAGGACAGGATAGACCAATTGTAGATACTATGGGAAAGGTTTTGGGAAAAGGAAAAACTGCCAAAAGAATGGATGGAAGCAGTAATTTGCCCTATACATAAAAAAGTATATAAAAAACAGATTGGTAACAGAAGTGGAGGATAAAATTGATTACTTGTCACCTTGAAGGTTAACTTAGATCCACGCATTTTCTTTTTCTCTGGATTTTAATATATATTTTAAGATCGCCGTATTCTTGAAATAGTGTTTTCATCAAATACAATAATTTTGAAGCATTTAAGAACTCAAAGCTTAGCAAACAACAACTCTTGTATTATTGTTGCCATCATTTTCGGTACGTATAACATATGCCTAAGTTTGTGAAGAATTTGCACAAGTTACGGATGTCTCTTCTTGTAAGGAACAGCTATATTTTCCTTGGATTTTTCTTACAACATCAAGTTTTTTAGATATGGACTCCTCAACATAACTTTCTCACCATGCCGTTTAATGGTTGTAAGATAAATAAAGTTGTTAAAGTACTTCTCATACAATGGCCAGTATATGCTTTGCCAATGTGTAGATTCCAACAGGCTGAGAAGTACATTTTTGATTGATGTATCTTAAACAGAATCTGTCTTGTGTTATGCAAATTGGTAGCAGAGAAATATATTTTACGCATATTAGTCGCATCAGATTAGCATTTCACTTCCAACTTTTTGCGGAGAGGTCCGATTGAGATGCGGTTTTCTGTAAAATGTTCAGGGAATTGTTTATAACAAAAGGTACATCTAACCTCTGAACGCTCGCAAATTTTTAATTGTTTATTTAACAAATGTCACACACGATTCAACAAAAATGTCTGGAAAATGTTCTCTCGGGGGTTTTCGAGGTCCCTCTTTATCACTTTGGTGTTAGCTTTATTTTTTATTGCTAAATTGTTGTAACTGGGCTAATTAACAAATTAAAAAATCCACCACAGAAATCGCTAGAGAATCGGATTTTTTCCAGGATTTCTGGCTTATTCTCAAACCATCGGCACAAGATTTTTGCAAATATAATTGTTTATTGTTCAATTGATCCCAGAATTATTGCAAAAAGTTCTATTTTCTAACGATTTCGGGAGAAGAGTTATTAATTTGTTAATTAGTGAGGTTGCAACAATCGAACAATAAACAATTATATTTGCAATTACTTTGTGGCAATGTTTCTCCTCATCATCCTAGAGTTATTGCAAAAAATCTGTTTTTCTAGTGATTTCGGGCGTTAACTTATTAATTTGTTAATTAGTCAGGTCGCAACAATTGGAAAATAAACAATTACGTGCAACAACCTTGTGCCGATGGTTCTCCCCATGATCCCAGAGTTATTGCAAAAAAAACTGGGTTTCCAACGATTGCGGGAGTAGAGTTATTAATTTGTTAATTAGCGAGGTTGCAACAATCGAACAATAAACAATTATATTTGCAAAAATATTGTGCCGATGGTTTGGCTTAATAAGCCAGAAATCCTGGAAAAAATTCCGGTTCTCTAGTGATTTCGGGGGTGAAGTTTTTAATTTGTTAATTAGCCCAGTTACAACAATTTAGCAATAAATAATAAAGCTAACACCAAAGTGATAAAGAGGGACCTCGAAAACCCCCGAGAGAACATTTTCCAGACATTTTCGTTGAATCGTGTGACATTTGCCATATGTTCAACAAAAATGGGTCATTTGTTAAATAAACAATTAAAAATTTGCGAGCGTACAGAGGTTAGATGTACCTTTTGTTATAAACAATTCCCTAAACATTTTGCAGAAAACCGCATCTCAATCGGACTTCTCCGCAAAAAGTTGTCCATTTTCACATTTTTCATGCTAATTTGACGCGACTATATTTCAACTGCATTCACGTAAAATCCTTCTTCTATAATTGTAAATTTGAAATGCCCGTATTGTTGTCAGGTATTGAAACAAATAATAACTCTCAACGTTCTGTACGTCATTAATTTTCAAATTTACAGCCTCAACAGGCACAGAAACTCCCATGATTAGTGCGACCTAAAATAATTCCAAGTTCACTATATACCTAACAACATGTAAAAGGTAAAGAGATATTATTTTAATCATTAAATATACTTTATCGGAAGCCCTAGTAAAAAATTCTTCATTATGTGCTCTTTCCAACACTGCAGCTTTTTTGCTTTGTATCCTCTCGTTTCACTCTTCAAATAAGCAGTAAGCTGTTATATTTTACAATATTTATATTTTTGTATAATGTAGTTATGCAAAAATATGTTATTGTTTTCTGCTGTCTAGGCGGATCAACAAACCGTCAGCTTGAAAATATTAAAGCCTAACCCCATACATAAATAAATAATACCCCCAGTTCCACTCTAATCTGTTCGCATATGTGAGGCTGAGTAAGTGGATCGTACACAGCCGTGGAAAGCATTCCTCCGACAAGTTAGCGGGAGTTTTTTCCGTGCCCTTCCCAAACCGCTTTCGGGGGTTAACACTCTTTGAATATTTAGTATCTCCCCAGGTATTATGATCCCCCTCATAAGAAATTCTGCGTTGAAATATATGGCTTTCCAACACGAGATCCTTAACTGACAGGAATAAATTGATATCAAAGAAAGCAGCACGTGTACCTTTCTACGTCCCTATATCTTTGCCTTCTAACAAAACGTTGCGGCGTCTGCAGCTTCCTGAGACATTTGATATTGTTGGCGTGTTTACACAAATTCTCAAATGACTGTTGACAGATTAGTGTAGTTGCCCGTTTTAAAGAACCTTCATGTTAGCTGTACAAGGTGATTCTGTGAATCTGTTCGCAAATACTTGGGGAATTATAGCTGAGGACGAATAATGACGAATAGTGAAAGAAACAGTTTTTGACTTACAGAGATACAAATTCATTTCAAATAAAATAACGTGAATTTCATAAAATTGAAAAATACGTTTTTGTGGAAGCGAATACTAGAGGTTCTTGAATAATTGTTAGTAGTGGCAATACTGCTAGCCATGTAAGTAAAATAATTCATATGAAACGTAGTAGGCTGGTGGTTTTAATTTTAGACAGATGTGTCAAATTTGAATCATTTTTATCAAGTAGTAAATTCAGAAATTGGAAACTAATATTTGTTGTAAAAACATAGAAATGAAGCTACAGGCTAAATTTAATTTTATTAAATATTTACATGTGGTGTTCAAAGTGCCTTCCCAGATGTCGGTCACATAGCTGAAGTCTTCGTAAAAAATTTAAATTTACACTACGCAGTACCTGACGAGAATTTTTGATTTCATTGGAAATATTGAAAATTCATAATTGCAATAGAAATTAACAGAAAAGAATAACTAATTTGGTGGTAGATATCTGACATTCATTGTTAATGACAATCCAAACAATAAAACCATCAAAGTAACAGCAGCCTACTATATTTCATATGAGTAGTAGTCATGGCAAACGCACAAGGTTGTTCTTCTGGCACTACTAGTTGTAAACGTTGCAAATCAAATGTAATAAGTGGCATAAAGTGCAAAAATTGTGACAACAGCTATCACTTAAGTTGTGCGAAACTAAGCAATAATGTAAAGTTTGTTACAAACAATGAGATACGTTGTTGTGAAGCTGTGGGTATATGTGAAAGTGACATGGGCTTCTTTGATGTTTTAGAGGAAGTCTCTAACTCTACGAAGAAGGTGGACGTTCATATTTTTAGTTACGTTATCAAACAAAGGAATATAATTATCCAGGAATTACGGGAGAAGATTGAATTGTTGAATAAACATATACAGATATTAAACTAGAGCCTAGATAAGAATACTACTGAATCAGACCTTACTGATGTCCTAAGAGTAAATTTTGAGGATGTGAAGTGTGAAAAATGGTTTCTAAATATCCAGATATGTATTCCTCATTTAAAGTCACCATTAAGGAGGACGCATTTAAGAAGGCTATGAACCCCAATCTTTGGCCCTATTGAGCCTGTGTGAATCGTTTTTAGACCTGACGAGAAAGTTAACGACAGTGAAATAATGTTTGACACTTTTCTAATGTTATTAAACATTCAGTGCTTAACCCATGATAAATTAAATGGTTTGATCATTGATTTAACAAATGTAAATCCCAATTTTATTTGTTTGACTGAAACATGGGCAGATAAAAATTCTATTAACTCTTTTCATATACCTGACTATAGTGCAAGGAGTTGGTGGTGTCGTGGTATACACAAAGGAGGCGGTGTCGCAGTATTCGTAAGAAGTAATATAGTCACAGAGAAAATAAATTTGGATAGATATTGCATAGAAAAAAACTTTGAAATATGTGGTGTGTCGTAAATGACAAGCGGTATTAAAATGGTAATTTTAACGGTTTATCGTCACCTTCAGGAGATTTTAACTTGTTTTGTGAACATCTTGTAGATGTATTAAATTACATTTTAAGCCAAACATTAATGTTTTACTATGTGAAGACTTTAATGTTGATGCATATAAACCTTGTACTAATTTAAAAAAAAATGTGTAGTAGTTTTACTACGTTTAATATGAGTTATATGATAAAATGGCCAACACGGGTAACATTATCCACTGTTAGCACAATTGACCAAATTTTTACAAATTGTGCTGATAATGCCACATCGTGTGTGCTAGATAATAATTTATCTGACCACAGATCAGTATTTGTTGATCTGGCATTAAAAATACTATTAGATCTGAGAGTGAATGTTGCACAAGAAGATTTTTAATGAAAATGCGGTATCATTTTAGAAATAGTTTAGAAAAAGAAGAGAGACCTACTTTGTATTCTTCGGTGAATGTGGATGAGGCCTTTCAAAGTTTCATAACTGTCTTTTTATTTCATTTTGACTTATATTTTCCTAAAAGGAAATATTATGTTAATAATAGAAATGGTAAGAAATGGGTTACTGATAATGTTAGACAATCCAGTCGAAAATTGAAAGATCTATTTGGTGGCGGAACTTAATAACAAGACAAGAACAATAAAATTAAATCAATAAAAATTAATGATAAAATAATTAATAATGAGAAAGAAATTGCCTATGCCTATAAAATAAATTAAATCAAATAATAACTACAATAAGAAATTTATAAATAGTAGTATGAGCTTATTACCTTACGATGACGTTGTCATTTATAATTTTCTCAAAAAAAAAACAAAAAACTTAAAAACAAGTATTCCTCTGGTTATGGTGATGTGTCAGATTTTATCATAAAAAAGGTACTAGATATAAATAACTAAATCATTAGTTTACCTTATAAATTTATCCTTTTCTGTCGGTAAATATACAGAGTTGTTGAAAATGGGCAAAATTATACCAATCCAAAAAAAGAATAACACAAATCTTATCGAAAATTATAGACCTGTTAATAATGACTTACTGGTTTCTTTTACATATTTGAGAGCTGTTTTTTGAATAGACTATTCCCATTCTGAAAGTGTCATAACATTGTTTCACCTAATTAACATTCTTATTAGGAAAGTCAACAGCAACTGCACATCACTCTTATTATGAGGAAATAATAAAATACGTTGAAGCAGGGGAGTGTCCTGTTGGGATTTTTTGTGATCTCAGCAGGGCATTCGACTGTGTAGACCAAAATATATTGCTTGATAAGCTGGCTATGTATGGAATCCGAGGTAATGCTTATAAATGGATAGAGAGTTTTCTCTTTCAAAGAAGGCAGTATGTTGCTATTTCCAACAATAACTCTTCTGTTAACTCACAATCAACAGTTATTAATGTAGGTGTGCCACAGGGTTCCATATTGGGCCCGATCCTGTTTCTACTGTATATTACTGATATTAATGATTTGTCACCTTCTGTAAAATTTACTATATATGCTGACGATATCTCTGTAGTGGTATCTGATAAAGAGAATGATATGCTGCAAAATAAATGTAACAATGTTCTGTATGAATTCAATGCATGGTTTTGTGAAAATAGGCTTTTTAAATTCTGAAAAACATTAGCTTTAAGGTTTTATAGTTGGCAGAAGACTTGTAGGGTACTTGATCTACATGTAAATAGTAATTGTGTGGCAAAGCATGCAGAGAGTGTTAAATTTCTAGGTCTTTATATTGATGAATGTTTAACGTGGAAACCTCATTGTGAGCATATAGTTATGAAATTAAATTCCGTAATTTATCAATTTAGAAATCTTAGAAGCGTTTTAAACATTAAGCTACTAATAAATTTGTATTATGCTGAAGTTGAATCTCGACTGCGGTACGGAATATGTTTTGGGGATTATCTACAATGTCAAGTAATGTTTTTATTCAAAAAGATACTGAGAGTGATGTTTCATCTGTCATCTTTTGTTAGTTGTAAGGATGTATTTATAAAATACCAGATTTTAACAGTGCCATCTCTTTTGATATATGAACTTTGCATATATATATAACAATCAGCATAAGTTTATCAAACACGACAATATCCATACTATAAATACAAGACAAAAGAACAATTTTTACGTGCCTTATTCTAGATTCAATGTTACTTGCAGCTCACCCAATTATGTTGGTCTTAAAATATATAATAGATTGCCTTCTGAACTCAAACTTTGCCCATCGACTGAACTATTTAAAAAACGCCTAAAGCAACATTTAATATTCAAATGTTTTTATGATTTAAAAGAATACTTTACTCCAGAATGTTTGTTACGGTAGTGTTATTTTATGTGTACGTGTATAGTATTATACAATTTTTATGTAGACTTGTTTATTTTTGTGGACTATTCCAATACAATGTGTAAATTGTCTAATGGAAATAAAGAATTTATTTATTATATTTATATTATTATGAATTATTTTGCTTGCATATTCCACACCCGAGGATATGTACGTATGTGGATTTTATTTTTTTGAAAGAAAACGCGTGTCTACATAAAAATACAAAAAAAAATGTAAATTGGTTGTTCTATTTACTGTAATTTTTTCATATCGAGAAACGTTTAGAATAAAAAGTTCTAATTAAAAAAACAACAGAGGTCGCCATCCTTTTAGACATTTCGTAAAAAATAAAATCGTACTCAACAATGTAACTTAATTAACTAAATGTAGTCACAGATTTTCAGATTTATAAGTTTAACCGTTTTTGTGAAGAAAAAAACCGAAATGTTTTAAAAGCCCTTATTTCGTAAGAGAAGGCTCAAATCGAAAAATTTTATAGAAAGAACCCTCCCTAAAATGACCTAAGGAACACACCTTTCAAAGGAACGCACATCATTATTGGACACCCTGTATATCTAAAACTAGCCGTTTTGGTGTTGACATTTAAAGAAAAATAACTATACACTTGGTTTGTAAGAATCTCTTTAATCCTTTCCATGTTATATTTAGGGATCTAAGTTTTGGTATACCATGAAATGTTAAACTACTGCACATTTTGTTCTTAACAACAGTTCTAGAATGCTACACCCAACGTTCCAATTTGTTACCAGTTTCAATAAGCGAAAACTCTCTTATTTGTGTTTAAGAAAAGATTTGATACATTTTCTGGCACGTTTATTCGATTTTCCGGCGACAAAATATTGTTACATTCCTGGGATATCCTGAAATGAACGTAAGAGAATAAAGCATGTTTGGGGATCAATCAAAATCCGCGCGTAGCAGATAAGAACGCTGCAGATGGCATTGGGAACACGCTGTCGCTGTCATGTGGTATTTTCAGATAAAATGAATAATAAACAATGACAGAAAAATGCCTGTAGGACAAATGAATTTATTTCTTACCTCCTCCTTTTTAATATAAAGAACTAAAATAATTAATTCTATGCCAACACTGCCAGGAATTTTTATTTTTGAATTGTGTACCTATGTGTATTTGAAACGTCACGAATTTACAATACGTACTATTCATAGAATAAATACTCGGCAGAAAGATGATTATCATATACCATATTATAAATATAAAATATCCTAATTGTTTAGGTTTGCACGTTTTCAGCCACTTACCAGTGGAATTTAGGCAAATCCAAGTTTTTAAATCTTTTAAATATAAATTAAAATTATTTTTAACTGATAGATGTTTTTATGGTCTTAATGAGTTTTCGTTATCTTAATTATAAGTGATTAATTAACTATTCATATATATATATATATGTATGTGCATATCTAAGGAAAATAAAGAACTGGAAAGTTTGAAACTGTCAGAAATATTCGTACAACTACTTGCATTAAATTCACTGTTAACTCATTCACAATTTAACTGGTCGAATATTTCTAACAGTTTTAAACCGTTTATAATTATTGCAGAAGCAAACCTATTGAATAAAAGAAGTACCTAGATGATACCCATTAATAATACACCGTTAGACAACGTGTTGAGTAATTCTGATGTAAGTATCCCATATCTATTCACGTAGGGCCCTGGTCTTAATGTACATATTGGACTGTTCTATATCAAGAACATATTTACTGATCATGTAACATTTTCAGAAAAGTAACACGTACGTCTATGCTTTAGAGTACATACGTTGTACTTGCAGGTCATTCAACTGTCTACAATTTTTAGATGGAGTATACTATTTGATAACATTTCTGTTGCAATAAAATAGTGTTTGTTTTATTACCTTCTACAAAATTGTGAACATACCAGTATGTGAAATAATACTATAAATTGTGATTGAAGCTATAATCAAAACAAATTATAGTACATAGATCTACAATTGTAGCGATTACTATTCTTTTTTCAGTGCAGGTACAATTTTTTCTATTATTTACATTAATTTTCCCAAATTGAAACATAAATAACATTTCAAGAAGGTCCTGATGTATTCTTTCTCCCAGATCTTCTTTTGTTTGTCGTTCAGATTTGGCTAATGAACCAGAATAAAAAGAATTTCATTCAATATTGTAAGAACGACGCATGATTAACTTCAGTATAAAGTTTAAAAACTGGAAGTAACGATCCTATTTATAGAATTCGATAATTATGACTATCTGAAGTTACACATATTTGGCTGTGTGTACACTGCAAATATTTGCAGACACTTATCGACTTTATTTGTTCTATTTATCGATTTTCAGTGTTCAATTGGATCTTAATAACAATGCTCCCAATTAAGAGCCATGGTGTAGTTTAAATTAGATTTATACTAGTCTGAAAGTTGGTGGTACTTTGAAATAAAAGAAGAACGATTTGGAAAGACCTATTAGATTTTCCTCCTGAAATTAAATAGCAAATGTACTGTATTTTTTAAACATAAATAAATTACGAGATAGAGTAAAAACCCTTCGTTTAAATAAAGAAAAAACGTTTTCCTTACACTTCTGAAATAAACTATACATGCTTGAAATAAGAAAATTTGTTTCTACGAATTTGCTTGACATTTCCTAGTTGTTGAACATTTTTTAATTACGTACGAGGATTATCTATCGAATTATTCAGCTAGTTAAAAATCAAATACGGCTAAATTTGAAGGTGAACATCTACCAGCAGGAGTAAATAATTAGTTGAGATAATAATAATGATGTTTTTAGCTGTTTATCTTAATCACTCTATCGGTTGTAATTTCCTAGTGAGAAATTTCACCTTTAAAAATAAATCACCTGACTTAATTATGTATCAATGTACCTGTTGTATTAATTCCAATAAGTTTTAGCAACGAAATTCTACCTGAACCATAACGAGCTGAGAGTGTTGAACAGTGATGTGAGTTCCAGTAGACTGATTTTCAGTATTTTGGGATGTTATTAATATTATTAATAAAATTATTAATCTTTTGTAAGTGAACGATTTGCTATTAGCTTCGTAGAGCTGATTTAATCGGCGATTTGACCGCTAGCGCAACATGACTCACGTCGGTCGATGTTGATGATTGAGCAGAAGGCACTTCATCGACTCTAAACATCATGCCCGTTAAGTTTACACTAGCAAAAAAGGGAATAGTAATCGTTTATACTATTGTAGATCTATGTATTACAATTTGTTGTGATTATAGCTCCAAACACAATTTGTTGTATTATTTCATATACTATTACCGTAACTTGTGAAGTTAAGGTAATAGTATAATATAATATAATATTTTGCAATAATAGCAACTTAAGTTTTGCCTGTCAGAATGGCATATTTCGCAAATTTTACTTTAAAGTCATTTGCTCTAAGAAACACAACTCGAAAGTAACTGATACTTTAACATCCTTAACGGAAACTGTCAATATGTAACATTTAAGTAATATTTACTGAAAAATATTGAACAGGACTGTAGCGTTACTTTAAAGTAACAGTAAAGTTCCCACTGCCACTTCTTAGTAACATCTTCTAGTAGTAACTGAATACTTATCCCTGCATTATTATTTTTATTACATTTCTTTGTGACTTTGCTAATTATTATCCCTATTGCATGTTCTATCCTTCGGATTTTTTGTAGTGTTTTGACTTAGATATATAATTTGGGTCAAAGTACTTAGTATAATAATTAGAAAAAAAAGATAATATTCACAATGACAAACACTCCACACATGACATAATCGAATAGGTGCAGACATTACACAATAACGAACAGCATGAAGGTCTTCAATTCTGGAAAACTACATTAACTACAATTTAAGGTAGTTACTGTGCGTGATGATGCTAAAAAGTTCCACAAATAACGTTATTAGGACTTATAAATATTACTTACAAGTTCTACGACTTTAAACGCAATTAAGGTTCTTTGAACGTCGCGGCAACTATCAAAACTACTTTAAAGTGACTGCAACTTTAAAGTAACATTTTAGTAACATAAGATCAGATGATCTTTTGCCACTTTCTAGCACTGAAAACTTAAAGGTTGTCTCACTGGTAACTAAGATTCCTCTAAAACCCGAACCCCACATAACCGTAAAGTAACCAGAATTAGTTGAAAATACATAGCAGCCGTTATAACTTTATTGTATAAAGTTATTTATACCACAAAGTGGCAAATTTCATGGCGGTTACGTAATATTTACTATTTGAAGGTTCTAGTTTCAGTTAGTATTACTTTGATGCTAATTAGGAATTATACTACAATAATTTTGACCACAAAAACGAACTTATATGGTTTACTACTATTACATTTATTTGTAGGTTATGCTGTCTAGAGACTTAAAAAGTACTGGAAAATGCGTTGATTATTCATTTAAATATTAGGTGATTATTTATTATCTTTACTTCTGTACCAAAACGCAGGATCTACATATTTGAAACCTTTACCAGCACAGTATTGGGGTTCATCCCAAACAGTTACCGATATTAATTTTCCCGTTTGGAGGACTTGTTTTTCAACTTCCCTCAAGCAATTTAGCCTCGTGCAGGCGGGCCCTATTCAATCGAAATTAATCAGTAATTGTTGTACGCCACATGGCGA
Organism: Monochamus saltuarius; assembly: GCA_025584915.1. Lineage (NCBI taxonomy): Eukaryota > Metazoa > Arthropoda > Insecta > Coleoptera > Cerambycidae > Monochamus > Monochamus saltuarius. The sequence goes on from CM046723.1 coordinate 45,719,847, forward strand.
CTGAACTGAAAATCGGTAATGCAATTCGAGCGCGTCCTTTAAACTGGAGCCCAGAACACATCTGTAACACTAGTAATAGATTTTACTTAGACGGGAAGTTTAATGTCTGTTTTGTATCTGTCTTTTTCGCGGGCGACCAAACCTTGCACAAGAGTGCAGAAGGAATAAGTTTTATAGTTCTTTTTTGAAAAAAAGCTCATAAATAGAGATAGTGGAGCGTGGAGTTTATCAGGACCGTAGTCAGTTTAGGAATGAACATATTAAAATGTTCACGGAAAACATGTCGTACTATTACCAAATTTTATTTTCGATATTTTTAATAACTTCTTAAGAAATCCAAATATTTACATAAAATTTGTAAATCGGGAGTTTTTGTGGGCGGGGAATTCAAATTTGTTTCTAATTTTGAGGTCACTAGTAGAAGGCGCCAATTGTGGCACACCATGTTTCTTTTAAATGGCTGAACTTTTTTGCAGCTTAGTGTATCCATCTGACTATCGAAACAATCAATTCTCTTACCTGTTTTATTTGAAAAAGGTATACCTTGCTGAAGTCGGTAGGAGTAACCATTTTTGAACTATTTGAAATGCTCAGTGCACCGAGTAAAAACTGTTTTGGCCTCAGGTAAACTGCCTTTTCTGCTGAAAATACAGCTAAATGTTAGTTGAAAAAGTTGTTCTGCATGGTAAATTATGAAAACGTGCAAAATTTCAATAAGATCGGCGAGATTTGATGAAGCCATTTTTCAACAAAGCACAAAGATTTTGGGTCCCAATAAAGTGTCAGTACTTTATGCGCGTATGCGCAATAGAATGATTTGCAAGCAGTGAAATGAACAAATTACTGTCCCGGGCTGATTTCATTGATTAACTACAGTCAATTTTTTTAACTTAAGAATTTATTTTCTGCAAATAATGTTTATAACTGTGCATTTACACTTTTTAGAGAGTAATTATTGTTTTTTACTGCATATATATATTTAACGGTTCATGTAATATTCTCCTTAAATATTTCATATTTTTACCGAGCATTTATTATTTTTAACCAGCAAGTATTATTTGTGATGAACACATTTATATGCTTAGAGAGCATTTGTTGTTTTTATCGAACATGTATTGTTTCCCTCGTGCAACTATTATTTCCAGTTTGCGATTACATTTCTTAATGTATCGTGCATTCAAATAAAATATCCTATTTCTATATTATTTTATTTGAAAAATGTATCGTGCAGTTAAATAATTTAAGGTGCCCGTATCTCTCGCCGTAAAATGATCAAATTTGTGGTGTTTTTTAGGTACTGAAATCTCGAAAAATAAAACTCGTAGAGCAAAAGTAATATCAAAAATAGAATTATTGATGTTTTGTTTATCCACTTTTACTATTTAAACTTTCCTCAAATAATGTAATAACTTTTAAAATGCATTTATATGACACACATAATTTCGCTATTCTAACCCCACATTTTAACAATTATTTTCACATAATTATAAACAAAAGTGAACAATCTTATATGCAGAACTATGTAAGTTTATGTTATAACAATGTTTACATCTATAGTTGAATTTTAAAAAATACGTATTTTGAAAGATTTCAGTACCTAAAAATTCATTGGATAGATCGCTTTCTGATGTTAAATATTGATTTTACTTCGGTACCTTTGAATATTTGCAGGTGGCATGAAATAACATCCTTGTTATTTGCTAAACTCTATATTATTCAGTTCTTAAATGTCTAAAATTATTTATATTTGTAGAAAACACTTTTTCATGAATACGGCGCCCTTAACGAGCGTTTAATTTGTTTCCAAAGATTTTATCAAAGCAGCAACAACTTTTTCAAGTAACATTTTGCTGTGTTTTCAGTGGAAACGGCACTTTACCTGGAACTATATAATAGTTTTCAATCGGTGCACTGAATATTCCAAATAGGATTATTTCGAAAACTGTTACTCCTAACGACTTCAACAAGATATACCTTTTTCAGATATAACAGGTAGGAGAATCGACTCAGCAGCAAAAAAGTTCTGTCATCCATTTAAAAACATGATATGCCATAAGTGGCGCACTCTATTGACGTCAAAATTAGAAAAAATTTGAATTTCTCGCCCGCAAAAAACTCGGATTTACAAATTCTACGTAAATATTTGGAATTTTTTAAGAAGTTATCTGATAAAATTTTAACGTTGACACCCTGTATCTTTTTTATAATACGACTTGGATTATAGGTATGTTAGGTTAAATCGATTTATTTTCACCTAAGATATATGTGGTCTCATTTTTGCTACTGCAATTGAAAACACCCTGTATATTTATTAGATTCTTAAGAGTACTGTCGCAGAAATAAACTTATATTTGTGGTTTGATAAGCAGTTCTCATGGAAATCGTGTAGGTTATTAACCAACTAAAATCGTGGAGGCGACCCCTTCCTATTTTTAGTAGTAGGTCTGGTACAATTGCGAGCTAATTTTCGAGACACCCTGTATAGAAAATCCATATCTGGACTGATTATCCAATATCCGAGCCGACATATGAACGGAATCCGCCGTTCACGTTCCTGCCCACCATTCGAATTAATAGCGTGGAAAATATTCCCCCAAATTTTCCAGCGACAGCCCCTGCCCTCCTGGCACGGCCTGCTTGTTAATTATGTCAAGTGTCAACGCGATCCTAATTCGTCCTGGCTTCTACTTTCGCCCGTACAGCTCGAATCAATAGACACAAACATTCATCATTATGATGTGTTGACGAATATTGCCCGGTATGCGGCTGACATTTACAAATTGTCCGTCCTGCGGCCAAGTGGATACTAATATTTAAATCTCACCTGCTCGCGCGTCCATGTGACGCCCATTGTACGGAAATTATCCGGGCGCTATTGAATCTGAGAGGAGAGGTCGAAGAATTACGTTTGGTCAGTCAATTAATCAACGTTTTGGGAGGTTTACGACCAACATCACAGATTAAAGTCTAATAAAGTGCTTTTTTTGGATACGCCTCTATTACAAACTCAGTCCCTAAAATAAGTCTTTTTCGAAAACTGCCAGCAAAAGTCGACATTTTTGGTTAAATTTTCAGTTGAGAGAGTGAGTAATTTTTGTCGTATAGCTGCGAAATACTTATGTTCTAGAACGCCAAAGTATTTTTCTTTCTAGAACATAATTTGTTATTTTTTTGAAACTTATTTATGATTATTAATTAAGCAATATACACTTTAAGTAATATAATATTTCAATATAACATAGTAACAATTATACTAAATCAAATGGCCACTCTCGTATGATGTTACAGTTATTAATGTATTCGACTACTAAAAATTTTGTTTCCAATTTTTTTTTCCATGGACTAACACCATATGATGATGACCATGATGCTTAAGTCTCAAAATATCAGCCCTGAGCCAACTAAAACGCACACAAAGAACCTTCTAAAGCTATAATCATTTTTAAAATATAGGAACATTAGTTTGACTCATTATAGTGATAACCGTGACAGTTTAAATAAAATGTTTAACTCGGTGAGTAAAGACGTTGAAATGGGTGTCCCCCAAGGTTCTGTGTTGAGTCCCATACTCTTCGTTTTGTATACAATACACTGGATACTTTGACACCTAATATGTTTATTACTATGTGCTGACGATCAATCCATTATTATTTCAGAAAGGACTGATACAACTGTGAAAGTTAAGTGTAACAAGTTGCTAGATTAGATATATTAAACAAAACTGGAATGCTTTTTATAAACAGCATATATACTATATTATCATTTATAAGAAATATAACAATCAGAGAACACAGTTTGACCAAAAATATGGCAATAAAATGTTTAGGAATAGTAGTGAATGGATGTCTGCAATGGAAATTATATCTATTGTAACCAATTAATGAATAAATTTATAGATTAAATTCTGTTATATTTAATTCGTAATGTAAAATTAGTTTTAACTAAACAACAACTTTTTAACATATACCATCGCTTAGTGTCTAGGTTGAGATATTGTGCCTACTCAGATTCATTTTTAGATGTTTTTTTCTCAAAAAAAAGGTGTGTGGCTGGTAATTTCAGGAGGCCTACTAAGAATGTCCTACTATCACTATTGCAATCCATGTCAGCTAGTGTACATTACGTTCAGATATTTTCATTATTTTTTGTTTTAAGAAAAAAATATATTAACCACAGTGACTTACCTTTTCATAAGCTATCTCTAATTGAATTTAGGTGTGCCATGATGGAAACAGCGCATATAAATAGAAATTAAAGCAACCAAATAACCAAAAATTATGCGGTCAATTGCTCCATCAACAAAATATTAGGGAGGCTATTGGTTAGCGAGTTTTTCACAGACGTCTCCAATGACTCGTGAGACTCGGGTTTATAAAAATTACAGGACCGTTAGACAATTCATCGGTTTCCAACAAAGCCCAACGGAAAACTGTCTTTGTCCGAATTACTCACACCGTCTAAACATGTCCGTTAAATTCCACAATTATTCCAACTGAATTTCCTCTGGAACACGTCAAAAATTGCAAGAAATTAATTTTTTGCTTCTCTATCTCATACATTCAGGTTGTCAGCGATTGTAACGAGTGTAGGCAAATAAAACTTTGCTAATATAAAGTTAAACGGTATCAACATCAACTTTTAAATGATTTTAGAAGTTTTATCACTTTTTACGTTTACTACCAGCGTCGGACACGGTGGCGGCCATCACGAGAAAAATTTACCGGCGAGATTTAATTAAAACGATCGGAAAACAACCTGCAATTACAGCTCCGAACGACGTTTGATTAATTTTGACTCGAAGCACGCGGAAATTTAGATTTGACGGTGCATTTTCAGGGTCCCGATTCTTTTCCCGCGTCTAAACTGCTAGGATATAACGGATGGTTTAATTAACAATTCTCCCGAAAGTTTCATTCCGGATTGATATTTGGCAATTTGTTGGAGATTTGACTGCTATAACTTCAGTATAAGATAAATAAAGTATAAAGAAACAAAAGATAAATAGTATAAAGGCATAACTTATAAACTATTCATGTATTTTCATAAATAAAAATCCAGTGGATTTAATTCAGGTGTACGGCGTGGCCAACGACTTGGACCATTCCATGTAAATATGACTTTTTATGGTGGCACAACATTATTGCGAGATTTCTTAATTAGCTCATTTTTTGTAAATTTTGCTAGATTAATTTTTATTTTAGATAATTATTGAATACAGCTTTGTCTATGGAATTGTTCATTAGTAAGTATACCCTGGATGTTTGGTATCAGAGAGCATACATATCTGACTTCATTGATAGAAATTGTAAGAGAATTGTTTTATATTAGCTTAACATACTTTTACAATACATTACAAAAGCTAATAAGGTTTAGTCTGCAGAGTAGTTAGTTTCACACAATATTGTTAATACCTAAAATGATATAAAAAACAATTACATATAGGGTAAAAATTTTGTATTAATTAAATAGATAATTGTGATGTTTAATTTAAATTCATTGACAGGTTAAAGTCACTTTTGACATGGTCGATATTTAATTTCAAATAGTTTTAATTTATTGGTATAGTAATTTTTATAGTTAGATATTTGATTCAACTTAAAGGAGGCCACCTGAAGAATCAATCCTAAAAATGCAGAAATAGATCAGATATCATCTATTGTGGTTGTATTTTCGAATTCCGACTGTTTAAAAAGTGAACTTAGGCATTTATAGAATGTTTTCATTATACTAGGTTATTAAATTTAGCTAGATTAATTTTTATTTTAAATAATTATTGAATACAGCTTTGTATATGGAATTGCTGATTAGCATACCTAGATAATTGATATCAGAGAGCGTATACATATGACTCCATGGATAGAAATTGTAGGAGAGTTGGTTTATATTAACTTAATATACCTTTACAATACAATAGATATAACAATAACTGAATTTCTATACATGACATTTGAGATTGGGTAATTTTTTTTTCTTGAAAATGGTTGGATTTAGGACCCATGTTTATTTTGATGTATACTATCGCCTGTTAAGTTTGTGACAGTCAAATCTCTAACACCCTGTATACATAATTTCTTATTTATTTATGATAATTCCAACATAGGTCTTGTTCACACTGTACCATGTTGATAGTTACACCAAAGATGAGATATTCAAATGTCATACCGATATTTTTTAAACTTATCAGAAGGACAGCTTTAGTCTTTATGTTTTCTTTTACTATATATTTGTAAAACTACTGACTCATTTGAAATAATGTGTTTAGTATAAGTTTAATTTTTCATACTAAAGCTCGCTCACCCCATACTACATTTTGTTGTTTAAGATAACTGTAACTATAACTATATTTTTTATTGTTGTGCATCGCTTTCTTTACCCTTTGATTTTTTAAAAATTTGCATCGAAATTATTGTTAATGTTGCATTATTCATAACTTCCGCTTCTTATTTCCTTACCCAAAACTTAGGTTAGACGCTTTCGGATATTCATCTTAATATAAACTTACATCTGTCACGTCCGTACTCTAAAAGTTGTAACAAAACATTACACCATTTGACTTTCAAATTTCTTGTACTTTGCATATTTCAATTAACAACTAATTTATGGGCTAGGGAAAAGATCATTAAGAGGCGTTTCTGTATGTTTCAATAATATTTCAATTACGAGAGTTTGGTGACAATAAGCGTACAGGTAAAATTTTAATTGAAACATTATATAAATAGACATATCACTATAAAATTGTCATTATTAATTGGTAGAAAAAGTGTACAGTAGCCTTACGCAAAGCAGCCAACAGCTATTTGTCGACAAGTCGATAATAAATTTAACTAAAATATTCAAATGGGTATATGTTTAATTCTAAAGTATACAGGATGTTTCTAAAAGATCAGTACAAAACACTAGCACCCATTGCAAAGTCTAAAATATGAAATAAAACACTTAAATGCGTTTAGTATACCTTTTTTGAGAAAAAATGTCAATGAGCAATAATTTTTAATTAGAAATTTAATATACCGAGGCACAAAGTGCTGCTGGTGGCCCTCTCTGCAATATACCTACACCAAAACTGTGATCAGATCTCGATTTTTCATCCTAAAAAACCCTAAGTACTAAATTTTGTGCAAATCATGCTAAGATAAATATTTGCAAAAGAAGTTTAAAAAATGATAACTTCAACACGAACAACTTTTAGACTAAGGTAAATTGGGCTAGATCCTCATATTTTTAGTCCAAGCAATTTGTACTAGTGTTTTTAGAGGCACACTGTATGTAGTCATATTTAACACAACGGCATTTTAAACGTAAACACGCTGTATGCAACGGTACAAGATCAGTTAATTGTACTATTTGAAACCGGAACACCTTGAATATGTCATCACAAATGTTAAGCAATAAATAAAAATAACAAACCTTCGTCAAACACTTCACGAATTGTTCAAACTAAACATTTACGCTTCTTTTTTTTTTTGTTTTTCTATGAACACTTTCATAAAAGTCTTGAAAAATAATATACCGAGTGGCTTATTTGAAAGAAAACAGCTTAATTTTAGATAAATTACTCGCTTTATAAAAACTATTTTAAATTAAAATCGTAGCATTCATCGGGTAAAGAAAAATATTGTTATACAGGGTGTCCCAAAATTAATGGGACACAGAGCAATAGTTCCTTACATCAAAATAATGCGATTAAGTCAAACTTATCTTGGTCCATTTGTGGCTAATAAAAAAGTTATAGGGCGTTAAATTTCAAATTTTCAATTCGAAATTCTTAAAATTCTTAGAAAGTTTTCAAAGGGTTCTTTTGAAAATTTGGATTAGGGGGTTTTCGACAAGAATAACGAATCCGTACTTAATTTTACTGTAGACGCTAGATGGCGCTACGAAATATACTCTTGGTTCATAAAAACTGGTTATAACTTTTTTATCCGTGTGTGTACGATAGTTTTAATAGAAAAATATTGTTCTCCTATCTATTTTTCAAAAATAAGCTATACTTGTTTTTTGTCGATAAATTTAACCGTTTTCGATTTATTACTTGTTTTTCTATTGGATGCAATAAAATAAAATGAAATAAAAGTTTGTAGTTACTTACGTAAAAAACTAAAGATTATTTTTAATAATAATTTAAGTACATTCAGGTGGCTACTTTAAATTCTCAATATGACACCCGGTTACATTAATAGTATAGTATATTACAGTACTTATTGTTCGTTTGATAAATGAATGTTTAATATTAAATAGTGTTTCTTCATTTCTTAATAAATTCCTAGCATTTAAAATTGCTTGCCACAGCTCATTCGGTGTATTAATAGGGTCACTGTAAACTTTGTATTTCAAAACACCCCAAATACTGAAATCCATGGGGTTTAAATCTGGGTTTCGTGTGGGCCATGAAAACATACTGCCGCGAGCTATCCACCGTTGGGGAAATTGTGCATGCGCACCTGTACAGAAAAGTTGGCAAAGGCACCTTGCATAAAAAACATGTTTCTCAAAATCATGTTCTAAGAAATGTAAGTGAGAACGGCCATTCAGATTATATGGCAATTCAACAGGACCCAACACATGATTTCCAACAATACCACACCAAATGTTTATCTTCATGTTGGAAATGAGGTTCTCTTAATATATACGGGTTTTCATTATCCCAACGCCCCGACGAGTAAATGTAGCTTCGTCTGGAAACAGCACCTTGCTTTAAAAGTGTGGATCATCATTGTGCCGGTCTAAGAATCGAAGATAAAATTATTCCCTATCTGGAAAATCTGGAGGTAGTAAATTCTGCACTGCGCTAAAGTGATACGGGTACAGTTTTTCATTATGAAATAATCTATGAATAGATTATTTAGGTATCACTACAGCCGCAGATATTCGTCGTAAACTTATTTCAGGATTTTCTGTTACACGAAGCAAACTATTCTCCTCTTGTTCTGGAGTAACAGTTGTTGGACGGCCAGCATCTCGTCTTTTAGGACGAAATGATGCAGTATCTCCTAACCGGTCATAAAGATTTTTAAATAATTTGTGATTTGGTTGTAATCTATTTGGGTAACTTTCTAAATACGACATGCACGACGTCCATTAAAATTTTCTTTTGCATAAAAGCATACCGTATCTTGCATTTCTTCATTAGAAAATAAATTATGACGAGGTATATTACACATGATATTAATTGGAAACAAAAACTTAAAGGAATACACTATTTAACATAAGTTACTTGTCAATCAGCTAATTGTCAATAGTACAATTTGTTTTCCAATAATCAAAGCTTACTATGACAGTTTTACGTAAGTAACTACAAACTTTCATTTTATTTTATTGCATCCAATAGAAAAGCAAGAAATAAATCGAAGACAGTTAAATTTATCGACATAAAACAAGTATACCTTATTTGTGAAAAATAGATAGGAGGACAATATTTTTCTATTAAAACCTTCGTACACACTCTGATAAAAACGCTATAACCAGTTTTTATCAAGCAAGAGTACATTTCGTAGCGCCTTCTAGCGTCTACAGCAAAATTAAGTACGGATTCGTTTTTCTTGTCCCAGAAAACCCCCTAACCCAAATTTTTAAAATAATCGTTTGAAAACTTTCTAAGAATTTTAAGAATTGCGAATTCAACGCCTTGTAACTTTTTTATTAGCCACAAATGGACCAAGGTACGAAATATAAATTGTCATTAAAAAAATCAGAGCTACCTAACAGATGTCCTTCATGCAATAGGTTTTCGTGGAAGGTAATATAAGTAAGTAGGTATATTTCTAGTTTTAAGATATTAAGCTGTTCTTTTAAAATAGGATACTCGGTATAATATAATTAATAAAGTGAAGTAGATTCTTTCGTCACATTGCCACTTGACTGTTTTTATCGCACACGCTAATGTTCTCCGACGTCACTCTCCATTTTTCAAAAATACACTCGACGTTCGACAAAAAAAACTTTATTATATTGCAGGCTACTTAACGTAATTTATAGTAGGCACGGTGTTTGGGAAGTACACAAAGTAATCTTATCTAATTAGTTGGCTGTGTTGTAGCGTCTATTATATAATAAACAGGTGAGAACTGCTAGACGAGGACAAATAAAAACAAAAATTGGGAATGGGAACGCTTCCAACTGCCGCCTGAAACTATATAATAAATACCAGTGCCCTTTGGGACAGGCGTAATATAAAAAGTATATTGTAACTATACTCGCGACAAGAATTCAGACGACTTACGTCATACGAACAAATGAATAATTAATTATATTTTCATCAAAATATTTAAGAAACTGCAACTGATAGTAATAAAACAATATACTACACTAAAAGTTTGCATTATATATTGCACTAAATTACCAAAAATGATTGTTTTTAACACAAGCAAATATCGAAAATTACGTTGACAATAAAAACAAATGTGTAACGTCAGCCGTGACGTAAGACGTCTGAATTCTTGACGCGAGTATATGAGATCTGATATATTCTTCTTTTTGGTAACCATGGCTACACGTGGGCTTTGTCAATTGTCTGCTGTCAAGTGTCAATTTAAGAATTTAATATTTGATTACGACAAAGTGTGACTGTTTTAAAAACGTACCTACGTGAAAACGTTTATTTTGTCGTATGTCCCTTTTACATCAAAAAGTCAAGAGAGAGAGATACGGAAGAGTAGGGCAGGTTTAAAATAATTATGCTGCTATTGACTGCACTAATTACGGCATTATTAATTATTCCCTGGCAGGGAAAATCTGATATCGGGGCAATTATTAAGTGACTGGCAGATTCCCATCGATTTGTTATAAGCATAAATAAAAGGCATACTAAACGATTAAAAATCAAAAAGTGCACTTTCAGAATTTGAAAATAAAATATGTTTTTGTACAAAGCTCAGCAATATTTTTCAATCAAACAAAATGTTCTGTTATGAACACGGTAGTTAAGAGATGCTACGTATGTTAATGTACTATTGCATTGCCATGTTATTAAATGAAATGTGTTTTTTAAATTGAAATATTGCAGTAGACATAGGTGAATATAAATTACCTATGTTCTCTATATTTCGTGACAGTACATCAACGAGAAATATTTTCAATTTACCTTTTCATACATATTGTCTCGTTTATTAAACTTCAAAAACACACGCTTTCAGGAAAAAAATCGCTCGAACATAGTATTAGATTTCTTCGTCAACTTTGTATGTAAAATACCTGTGTGTTTTATTTTAGTAATAAGTAGATTTAAATATTCAATATTTACATTTTATTTCCCAATATTGCTTCTAAGCTAATAAAATATTGGCAGTAGTTGTATGTACAGAGTAATCACGGCTGTAATTTCGTTATTTTATGAGATACCTGAAAATTGAAACACGTGCATTCATTATAGTTTTTCATAAGGATTTCATTTTTCTTATTAAAAAAACAATCGAGCGTCGCACTACTGAGATATTGATACCAACTTGTTTTTTTTTCTTACGAAACACTTTATACAGGGTTAACTATGACTAAATACAAATATTTTAAGATATGGGATAGACAAAATTAAGAACTAACGGAATCACCCGTCAAAAAAATTCCAAGCTTATTTATAAAGCGAAATTTTTTTTAAATCTTTCGTTAACGCCGCCTATGCGAGACGGAGTAGGCAACTAGTAACACCACGGTAAAATTTCCCGTCAGTCTCGCCATGTCATAATTTAACTCCTGTGTTTATGTTGTAGGTTTGTATTCTTCGTCAGTTTTTAGTGCATTTTTTAATTTTTAAACGTTTTATAGTTATTAAATATAGAAATTTGTGTCGGGTGCAGATACCTTCCCACAATATAGTTTGCCGGTTTGGTTTTCTAGGTTATGGCACAAGACTGCCGCGGTTACATTAAAAATTTTCTATTTCTTTCGTTCGATTTTGTTATAATAAATAGGCAATTTATGTATGACTGTCTACGGGAAGTGTGTTTTATCGGTAGTGAATGAATATGTTGTAGTTTTGCCAGTTTGTAATGAAAAACGAATGCAAAGTAGTGGAGCTAACTGGATTAACTGTTTCCTATCTATCAGGTATTATTACTAATAAGAATGTACATTTTTGTCGTTTCTCCATTTAGAAATGCTGCAAAAAACGACCCCATGGTAGTAGATATTGTTGGCAGGCGTAATGTTTATCTATGGATCTCAGTCGATGTTATCATAGGCGCCGACTTTCCGTAGGAAAAGAGGGTTTCGTCCCATTTTTTAAATATCAAGCTAACATTCTCGAATACTTTTTTTATTGAGTGCAGGTGAGATATAATATCAGTTTATATGTGAACATACATATGAAGGAACGGCCAGTTCAATTGTCGATCATCTCACCTATGGCATACTGATGAAGGCTAACAAGCCCGAAACCGGTCTATGTCTGGTGGTGTGTCCGACAAGGTTTAGTCCGCGGAGAAGTTATTTCTTGCAGTATCAATTTATACATTTTTTATTGTCTTTTAGCCCTTCTTGAGCACGTGGTTAAAAATTTTTTACTTAGTCGCATTGGTATAAACATATAAGGCGTTATCTTATACTGTAATTCCATAATTAAATTATTATTTTTTTTTAATATAGCGAATGCAAAACCATATTCGAATCCAATGTATGGAGTAGTTTAAAGAATAGTTTATAAAAATTGTTCAAACACAGTTCTTTGTTTTATGAAACCTATCGTTTTTCCAAATTATTTAAACATGTATTAGTCATTTTTGATGTTGGTTTATGTAATATATAACTTCTTGTATACTATCTTTAATTTCTAAAATAATGGTTAGCCTACTTTTGTACTGTTATTTAAATAGCCCCACAAAAATGTCAGGTGGATTCGCCGGCTATCGTATAGGGAAAATTTAAACGGTCAATGTTATTTAGATCTTTTGGGTCACGAAATAAATGATATTATTACTCAATTTGATAGGTCGAAGGGATGATATGGCAGCAAGATGGAGCCCCATCACATAATGTAAAATAAGTTATAGAATAGAATACAATAGAATATTTGAATAACAGTTATATAGAATGGTTAGGAAAATATGGCACCATATCATAGCCCAGACTTGACACCACCTGATACGGGTATTGTGACGCTATTTAAAGAAAAGTTTTTATAAAAATAGATCCCCACCCCAAAAATGTTATGATGAATGATGATGGAAAGAGATGAGTCTGAACAATTTTTATAAATTTTATTCTTGAAAAAATAAAATTTTAATTATAGAGTTACTTAATCACCAATATCTCGCGAACAGTAAAAATAATCCAATACATGCTTATATCAATGTAATCAGCAAAAAGTGGAAAATCCAAAAACATAATAATATACCTACAAAAAAAACCAGATTAATATCTTATGAAAAAAGATAATAACTGAAAGAGGTTGTAACTTTTTAAAAAATATTTTTTTCTTTTTCCAATCTTTATTTAGATATACTTATATCACTTAAATTCTGTAATAAATTAAAATAAAGTTTAGATGTACATATGTGCTCATCAGAATCTGTTAATAAAACATATTTTTACAGTTTACACTACGTGACGAGACAAAACTATTCCAAACTAATGATTTTTTATATATTTATAGAATTACCTACCAAAACTTGCTTTATATTCTCACAACTTCACTCATCTTTCGTATTCGAAAAGTACACATCACTCTGTAGAAACTTTCCGGAAGTCAAACTGACAAGTCACTAGAACTTCGAAACGCTTTCAGGAAGTGCACAGAGCGTCACTTATGCATAGGCATCGCGCTGGATTTGTTAAAAAAGTCGACACGAGGAAATTCGCGAAACTTTGCAAGCTCGCCGCCTGAGATCGACGCCGCTAGTAGACGCAACAGACGCACGTGAAGGACTGACGCTCCGGCAATGCCAAGCGCCGGTTGATGTTCAAGTGTTTACGCGATTTGCGGAGTAGGCGGTCTTCTTCTGCGGCAGAGATCAGTTTTGTGCAAAAATTGTAACTGTCATTCCATAAATGAATTTTTAAATAATTGCATTCATCTTGGAAATTAAATGACTTACAAAGCTGTTTTTTTATTTATTTTTTTTTTCTTTAGTTTGATTGGGTTTTTGCCACACTTCTGGAAAAATAAAGATTAATTAAATAAGCCCTTGCACCAAACGGATCAGTCAAGGGTTATTTTTGAAACTAAGTTTGTCTAACCAAAAAGTCTCACACTGAAAAAAGCAGATAATTAAAAAAAACAAAAATCACATCGTACATTCTATATTATCAGAAGGATTAAGAAAAATCGGTAATAAATTTAATATTCGAACAGTTTTTCAGACAACTAATACTTTACGATCATTTTTGTCCAAAAAATGATAAACAAAATTCAAAAAATTGCATCTACGTTATACCTTGTGAATGCAATAAACATTATGTTGGAGAAACGTCTCGGCCTATGAATGTTAGAGTTCAGGAACATAAAAATTATATAAAAAGACGGGAATTTGAAAAATCGAAAACTTGCGAAAACGCTTAGGGAAAAAGTCATTTGATTCAGTGAGGAAAAATTTTAGAGAAACTAAAAGAGACCCCGATTATTTTGTTGAACGGAGATAAGTGTGTCAAACTGTTAAGTAAACATTGGTGACTGTTGGCTACAGCTGTATCAAGAAGAAGTAAGTAACAATAAAAAATATCATTTAACATGTCTATTGAAGCAGATAAACAAATTTCAAACCGTCAAACTTGACATACTTTTAATACATTTGCTATTTTGAAAACTAAAACAGAGAGTTTTTCGAAACGTCAAAAGTACGGAAGAGCGTAATAGTGATGTGATTTTTGTTATTTTTTACTTATCTGCTTTTTTCAGTGTAAAATTTTTTAGTTAGGCAAACTTAGTTTCAAAAATAACCCTTAGCTGATCCGTTTGGCTCAAGGGCTTATTTAATTAAACTTTATTTTTTCAAAAGTGTCGCAAAAACCCAGTCAAATAAAGAAAAACTAAAATTATGCCACAAATAAATAACTTCAGAAAATATCTGTTTTTTTTTATATACGTCACCTGATTTCCTATTTTATTATGTTCGCTGACTTTTAGGGACATCTTGTTTCGCTTTTTAAGGAATCTCAGGAATAGCTGAATGAATTGCTGACATATTGAAATAAAACCCAAAACTATTAAGTCAGAGCTATTATTAGCAGAACTATTTAGTCAGAATTGTGTATGATACAGCAAAATATACACAATCTGTGATTACTAAATGCATACTATGTTCATAAAAATGTTTATTGAATCCTAATTACAACATTCAAAAAGTAGGTACTTGAATCCTGAATACTTATTAATATTTAAATCTAATTAAATATATTTAAAAGTGAAAATATAGAACTAGGGAATACAAGTCATCCTAATGGGCACGCATACGTTTAAAAAACTTTTAAAAGTGGTTGAAAACCAAAGGTTGAAATATCAGATATTGTTACCTATCGTTTGTTACAAACGATAAATGTACAATGTTGCGGACGGCTGCTCTTTTAGTCGGGGCACTTTTTTAAAGTCGTGGGTTCTTGACTAGCAAACTGTTTAAAAAGATGTTATAATTGGGCGCCACCTACAGAATATTCTGTTCGGTTTGCCTTTTTACCCCTGTAGGAGGATGATAAATTTTGCTGAAGTCAAAAAGTGAAATAAAATACATACATAAAAATAAACACAGTTTATTAACTTGCCCACCAGTTGATACACAGATGTGGAATTGAAGTTGACATACAGAGGTGGAATTGAAGCAGTTGACAAGTTCATCCGTTGTTAACGTTGGAGATGACTCCGAGATGGGCAGCTTTTCTGTCGTACCTGGACTAGGGCCGCTACAATCTGGATTTTCAAAGCAGTGCTTCGAGAACAGCAGCTTTCCTGTGGTACCTGGATAGTGCCGCTTACAAACTAGATTTCAAAGCTTTAGAATGGCCTTCTTATTTCAATTTTGATTCTTCTAATTGTTCATTTAAATGTTCATATAATTATTCATTTAAATGTTCATATAATTATTCATTTAAATGTTCATATAATTATTCATTTAATTAATTGTTAATTTATTTAATCAATTATTCATTTAATTTATTTATTCATTTAATTTATTTAATTGGCCTCTAAAGTTGAGAAAATGACAAAAGAAAATAAAAAATAATTAGCATGTGCTTTAGCAAAGATCAAGATCAGGTTAGGTATTTTTATATTCTTAGTTTCAAAAATTAACATACAATATAGTTTAAAATGAAATCTACTATCGATAATAATCTTACTTAATCAAATATATTACCTCCATGTATATTGATGACTTCAATAAATTCAGATTTATTTTCAAAATGTGGCTTCGCACTATAACTAAATCTGTAATATGGAAATACTTCAGTCGACCAAAATCAGAACGAAAGGGCTAGAATTTAGGTTCCTGTAGGTTTTATACCCTACAAAGATCTAAAAACTCTGAAATCTTATTGGTTCGGTTTCTATGAAACTTCCGTCAAATGTTCGTTCGAGATCTTAGCACATTGTTCCAATAGTTCGAATCTAATTGGATTATTATGACAGTTACCTTAACCTTGCTTTTGCCAAAACAAAGCTTAATACAACAAATGATAATAATTAAATAATAAACTGTTAACAAATTACTCCAGGATGTTATACAGATTAGAAAACATAACATTACGATATACATCGACGTAACTGGTTCACAGCAATGGTAAGTAAATAATTAATAAAATATTTATCGTACAAAGTGTTTACATTTTAGGCTTACTTGAAGAAATCTAAAGTTACATGGTACACTGGATATGGTTTACTCTTACTTAATCTACCAACATTATACAGGATGTGCAAAAATACCTAGTTACTAGACGTTTCATATTGAAATTGTGACATTCTTTATTTTATAATAAAAGGAATGTTACAAACGTTGATAGAAAACGTTTTATTTAGAGTTTTATTAACGTTTTATTTTTGAAGGCTGCTGTTTGCCTCCTAGATAAACTTTATTTATTTATTTTTAGATTTTTAAGAAGAGCATACAAAGTTATGGGATTGTGCCATATTTCATTAATTTATCTCTACGCGTTTTTAAAATATTAATTAAAAACTGTCATCAAGAACTAACCTTTCACACACTGTATATAAAAGAAAATCGTTTACAATACATGCTGATCTATGATGAAACAAAATACTTTAAGAGACTGAGAAAATTAAGAGTTAACCGAATCGCCTTTCAAAAAAATTCCAAACTTATTTATAAAGCGACAAAAATTTGTTTTCGATATATTAAATCCTTATTGAATGCCGCCTATGCACTCGTCCCCGACACGTTTACAGAGTCAGAGTAGGCAACCAGCAAGCAACAGTAAAATTCGCCGTCATGTCATAATTCAATTCCTGTGTTTACGTTGTAGTTTTGTGTTCTTCTTCAGTTTTTACTGCCTAATTTTAATTGTAAACGTTTTATAGTTATTAAATAAAGGAATATGTGTCGGGTACAGATATTTTCCCACAATATAGTTCACCGGTTTGTTTTTCTAGGTTATGGGACAAGATTGCCGAAGGTGCATTAAAATTTTTCTATTACCTATTAGTACCTATCCATTCCTTTCGTTCGATTTTTTTATAATAAATAGGCATTTTATCTAACTGTACCTGCGGATAGTGTGTTTTATCGGTAGTGAGTGGTTGTACCTAATGATTGAAAATGTAGTTTACCAGTTTGTAACAAAGTAATGAAAAACGAATGCAAAATACTGCAGCTAACTGGATTAACTGTTATCTATCTATCAGGTATAAGAATGTTAATTTTTGACGTTTCTGGATTTACAAACGGTGCAAAAAAACGACCTCATGGTAGTTGACACTGTTGACAGATGTATAAACTTTATCTATGGATCTAAGCCAGCTCGTGATGCTTATCACAGGCGACGACTTTCCGTAAGAAAGAAGGGTTTTGCGCCATTTTTTAAATATCGAGCTAAAATTCTCGAATAACTTTTTTATTGTCTTTTAGCTCTCCCTGAGTAAGTGGCAGTGAGAATTAGAAACAAAAAAAAATTCAGGCCGACTCCAAACCGTCGATTCTGCAAATGTAATAGTTTTTGTAGAACGTCGACTGTCTGAATACCATTCGGTGGTCCCTCGTATCTAAAATATCCTGAAGAATAAGATACTGACGCAAAAACTGCGGCTCCTAGCACATTCCAGGATTGCAGTTAAAAATCTACTGCCGCCCCTAGAAGGACAGGGGTGGCAAGTGCGGCAAGGCCGCAGTGGGTAAATGGAGCAGGAGATAATGCTATGTAATAGCGGCAGTTTTCCAGATCGCTTAAGCATTGATTCTGTCCCGGCTTCCTGCCGAGAGGAGGCTCAACAGATTGCAACTTGGGCTCACGAAATTACCCCGAGTGGATCCAGTAATTCTCCTGGAATAGTACGTCGTACAGGGCGAAATTTGAAATTTGCTTTAGCGTTACTGCTACACTATGTCACAAAGAAAATTAAACACCTATAGTCGCAGACGCAGGCGAGTTACGTTATACGAACAAATGAATAATTCGTTATATTTTCATCAAATATTTAAGAAACTGCAAGTGAGCTTTATATAGGTATTGCACTAAATAACAAAAAGTTATTGTTATTAACGTGACTAAAGATCGAAAATTATATTGACAATAAATAATACAATCGCGAAACGTCGGCCGGGACGTAAGACGTCGAAATTCTTGTCGCGACTATATATAAGTTCATTTTAATAATTTTTGGTATATATGTAGGTTCAGTTCAGCAGTTAGTTCGATGAATGAGAGACAGCATCCGGTATAGACGATAAGACAAAAGGCCACCACTTCATAGTCGTTAATATACTAACCATTCCTTCATGTTCTTCAAACCACTGATTTACAATAGCTCGGCTGCTATGAAATCGGTCTCTGAGAACTAAAAGTCGCAATTGACGATCTCCTGGGCGCTCTGTGGTTCTTCCATGATGGCCGGTTCGTCTCGCTCTGTGTTCTCGGCCTTCATGAGTCCGCACGACAGTGCGTAAGAATCTATTAGCCCTTCTAGATATTTCTCTCACCGACAAACCTGCCTCGCGCAACTGAGCAAAATCCGCCCCCTCTCAAAATTACTAAAATGGGAAATCTGCCCAAATATACGTACTCTAGGCTCTAGCTGTAGAGAATGTCGCTTGCGACAAGTTCACAACAAGGTTCTGTCTGTGTAAACTTCAAAAATACAGCATCACAGCATCAAAATACAGCGTCGAGTTAATTACCTGATCGGCTGTTAAAAGATAATTCAAATAAATTAAATATAATGTTACGAAAGTTCACCTACCTTTTTAGTTGGTTAATTATGTTCCTGTTTTCGTTAGAATTTATAATTGAAGCTCACCTACCTCGTTAGTTTGTAAATTACGTTTCTGTTCATGTTAGAATTTATAATTTTTGTGATGCCTTTATTTTGACGTTTTCCGGAATATTCCAGGCTATATTCTATTTGTTTCTCGACACGTTCTCGAAGTCTCAGAAACTTCGAGAACTGTAGAAACCTATATAAGCAGATCATTTTCGGCCGCTGAGTCAGTTTGTATTGAGCAGCCAAACGCGAGTGACAAACGTCAAAGTAAAGCGTTGACAGTTGCGAAATTTGTTGAAGGATATTTCTTGTATTATCAAGAGTGATAATAAAGATTGTTTATCTACGTGACGTGTTTCAACGATAACCTAATTTCGAGGTTACATTGGTGTCAGAAGTGGGATGTTCCGCAAAGAAGACGTTTGGAGTTGACAAGTGGACCGACTGCCAAGCCAGTAGAATCGTTCGCTAAAATTGTCAAGTTGTGTGGGGAATGTACAGATAGTGGTATGATCTGTCACATGTGCTTATTTGGAATAAACAAAACTCTGAATAAAGTTAGAGAACGATTCTACTGGCTTGGCAGTCGGTCCGATGTGGAAGAATGGTGCCGACGTTGTGATACCTGCGCCTCTAGTAAGGGACCCAGGACTCGAAGCCGAGGACAGATGAAGCAGTACAATGTTGGAGCTCCATTCGAGAGAATAGCTATTGACATAGCTGGACCATTTCCTCGTAGCAGCAGTGGAAATCGTTATCTTTTGGTAGTGATGGACTACTTCAGTAAATGGCCAGAAATATATCCTTTACCTAATCAAGAAGCTGTTACCGTAGCCGAAGCTTTATTCGAAAACTGGATATGTCGTTATGGGGTGCCCAGAGAGATCCATTCCGACCAAGGACGAAATTTCGAGTCGGAAGTATTTCAGAACGTTTGTGAGCTGCTAGGCATTCACAAAACCAGAACTACACCTCTTCACCCGCAATCAGATGGAATGGTGGAAAGATTCAATCGCACCATCGAAAACTTCCTGAGAACGGCCGTCAACGAGAAACAGACCAACTGGGATACCTGCCTTCCTCCATTTTTACTGGCATACCGAGCAGCAATTCATGAGACCACGGGTAAAACACCAGCCAACGTGATTTTCGGCACAGAATTGCGGCTACCCATAGATCTAATTATGAATCGACCGCAACACGAGGAAAACTTAGATGATTATCTCAGCCATCTGAAGATCGAATAAAGATGGTACATGAAGAAGTACGAGAGAAGATAAAGATAGAAAGCGACAGAATGAAGACCAGATACGACTTGCGTGCCAACAGCAGCGGGTTTCAAGAGCTTGAGAAAGTGTGGCTCTATAACCCAAAAGAAGCAAGGGTAAATCTCCGAAGCTGCAGAAATCGTGGGAAGGCCCTTATACCGTCGTGTCACGATTGAATGACGTAGTTTACAGGATCCAGAGGAATCCCCAAGCCAAGATGAAGATTGTCCACATCGATCGTTTAACACCTTATCAAGAAGGCCATGCGGACAATGGAGTAACCTGATCGGGACGATCAGTTCTAAGAGGGGGGCAATGTTACGAAAGTTCACCTACCTTTTTAGTTGGTTAATTATGTTCCTGTTTTCGTTAGAATTTATAATTGAAGCTCACCTACCTCGTTAGTTTGTAAATTACGTTTCTGTTCATGTTAGAATTTATAATTTTTGTGATGCCTTTATTTTGACGTTTTCCGGAATATTCCAGGCTATATTCTATTTGTTTCTCGACACGTTCTCGAAGTCTCAGAAACTTCGAGAACTGTAGAAACCTATAGATCATTTTCGGCCGCTGAGTCAGTTTGTATTGAGCAGCCAAACGCGAGTGACAAACGTCAAAGTAAAGCGTTGACAGTTGCGAAATTTGTTAAAGGATATTTCTTGTATTATCAAGAGTGATAATAAAGATTGTTTATCTACGTGACGTGTTTCAACGATAACCTAATTTCGAGGTTACAATATATTAAGAAACCGGCGGCAGTAACGCGACGCTACATAACAGCTGGGTAAATATTTCCGAATTTTCTATTTCTCGTGGCAAGCGGCAGTCGATTGCACCGCGAATCGCCACCGTGTAAGCGAGTCAGTGTTGTAGATTAAATCCCTAGATATATGACGAAAAAGACAACTGTTCATTTGTCTACCGTAGTCGACGAGCAAAGTATTGTCGATTTAAGAACGCGATGCATGGAGCCAACTGGAATAGCCGCAATACTTAAACTCCAGTTAAAAGGGAAACCTCAACGAATACGTTTAGTATGCAAAAAAAATAATTTTTTAGTTTAGAATCGCTCACAATATTTAACGGATATGCTTTTTTGTACAGTTACTCAACGCTGAAACCAGCGGAGACAAAACACGCCAAAGTTCCCCTCGGACATTAAAAATACTTGCTTCAGTTGGCATCTTGTTACACATACTCCTCCACTGCACCGAGCCTCTTGCCACATGTATTATTTATATCTCAACCGCATTTCATACACACACAACGTTTATATAACGTTTTTAAAACGTTGTACTGGTTTATTCAACGTTTATTTTCAGTTAAAATCTTAAACGTATAATTTTTTCGTTAAAATACATTAACAATATTCCCAATTCACCCAGAAGTTGAAGTGAACACTAGAAATTTTAGTGTTTTTTGTAACATTTATTACACTGGTGTACACACATGTATACGTTTATATTTAAATAATATTTAACTGCACGTTAAATGCAACATTTATAAATCATAGAATTAAACGTTTTAAATATATATATTCAGACGCCTTACGCATTAAAAACAATAATTTTTTGTAATTTAGTAATAAAGTAATAGTGCAAACATTTAGTGTAGTATATAGTTTTATTATTCTCAGTTGCAGTTCAGTTTTAAATATTTTGATGAAAATATAATGAATTATTCATTTGTTCGTATTACGTACGCCATCTGAATTCTTGCCCCAACTTGTTATCAACAAATTTTCTACACAACGTTTTAATAACATAAAAATAAAACGTATGCAATACGTTCATACAACACATGTTTTCACATCAAAGGTAGAGATGAACGCCGAAATAAAATATTTTTTTGATAACGTTTATTTCAGAATGTATATAAAGGTGTCATACTGTAATAAAGAACTTAAAAACAAATAACACTCTAGTAAATCATAAATAATGAAAGAACAAACAAAGATGAATTTAGGTAACACGTAATAGGAGTTTACGAAAATTAACTAAAGTAATTATCTAACATCATTCTCCACAGTTACAAGAAAAACAAAATACAAAAGGTTGTTTTATCATCGTCATGAAGCATATAAGATGTGAAATTACCGTCAAAGCAATATAACAGCTGTCATTCAATTGATTTTAAAGCATGCTTTGCTTAATTGTAAAAGAAATTAGTATGTCCAAAAAATTTAAATGTCAATTTTCTCGAAAACGGTTGTTCTTTTTTGTACTTCACACAAGATTGTCAAATTTTTAGATAAACTTTCATTCTTTAAAGAAATGCTATCACAATCTTAATAAAATTAAAGACAAAAAAAGTTATGATCATTTATTCACCTATCACGTGTCCTTTCTGCCCTTTAGGATGCTGCAATTTTAAGATTATTTTACCAAATTTGAAAAAAATCGTTCCGTTATTAAAAAATGTATAGCCAAAAAACAAATTAAAAAAAGTTTTTGAGCTTACGTAGCTTCATTAAGACAATATTTTTTCCAATGTTTTTCTGCTCCTAATTTCCGGACACCCTGTATTATTTTAAAATGTATGCTCGCCCATTTGGTAGACATAAATTTTCGGTCGAGCGGGTTTTCTGTGCATTTTCCTCTGCAATAATTAAAATTTTCACTTACTTGACTCCTGAACGTTTAATGGAAGTGAACGGAATTCAAAGTGCGCAAAGGAAGAGCATCCCTGAGATGTTTTTCCTATGAATTAAACTGTAAATAACACTTAGAAAATTTTCTTTCGTTCTGCGAGCAGCAATTTTCCCTTGTTAAGAACTCCCTTAATTAAGTAAACGCCTCGAGATGACGCTCGGGGCACTTACCTGCTCCAATTAAACCTTCTTTATCGAAAATGTGTATAGACGTTAAATTTAATTGCTACCGTATCGATGGGCCAGAAAAATAATGGCGAGGCGTGGTCTCTCCCTGCAAGCGAACTTTTTAATATTTAAAATGAAGGCTCAGAGTAATGGGTAGCTGGCGTCCCTTTTAGCCCGATTTTAATTTTCAATGAAAATGCAAAACGGTAAATATTAAAGCGAAATACTTGTTTGTTTCCTCTATTTTCTATGTAACGAGAATAGATGCAAAACCTTTCTAATTTTGAATAATAGTGTTAATGAGATCCCCTAAAACACGGTTACAGTATTTTCGTGCGAATGACGCGAGCTCATTTGATAACACATTTCTTTACTAGCGACCTCTCCTTCCCTCAAATTTTCTGTTTGTTTAAAACGAGGTTCTCGGTCCGACGACCACAACCAGGTGAATTTCCTTCGTTGGCAAAACCACAAAGGGTAACAATACACACATAAATGTATACTGCTACAAGTTTACGGTCAAGGCATTACATTCAATGTGGTTCAAAATGAATTCGGCGTATTATTTTGTCTACTCGGAAAGAATCTTTGATATTACGCTGCCAAACAATAATATGCAGTTGTACATTTATCATCAATCAGCACTTCACACATAAATTTTTAAACTTCTTGTGTTGTCAGGAAATCAAATTCTGTTGATACTAATAATAACAACAATATTAACAATAATTGATGATGTTTGCATAAAATAATTAGTACTTTTTTAAACTATAACATGCTGAGATGTTTACAGTGTTCTGAAAATCCTATCTTTAGCTCTTAGAGCATAATATTCTAAGTTTGACAAGTGTTCTTTGACGTTTGGAGAGTATGCAACTAGCAATACAAAATTCTAGGTTACGATGGTTTGATGGTTCAGTAAAGTGACTAATATTTAGTTTTAAACGTTTTATAGTAATTAAATAAAGCAATTCATGTCGGGTACAGATATTTTCCATGGTTCGCGCATGCTATATGCTGTTTGTTTTTCTAGAGTCGAGGGTCCAACGGAACAATCGTACATATTTGTTTAATTAAAGACTGTCGCGGGTGCATTTCTAGTTTTTTATTAGTAACTATTTCTTTAAATTTCAATTATCTTATGTTAGTGGATAGTTCTGACAGATCTGTAAAGAATGAAAATGTTGTTTTGGCAGTGTGCAACGAAGGACAAATTACTGCAGTTAGCTGGATTAACGATTATCTACATGTACATTGAAAATATTTACGAAAGAGTATCCTTTTGTAGTCAGTTGTTCTTTCCAGTTAGAAACTTCATGTAAATTTAAAGTAAGACCTTTCCTAACTAATTTTACAGCAATGTTATACCGCTTGCAAAGCTTCTCCAGCCTCTCGCTCGACGTCTTCCTTTCATTTCTAATGCGTTTTCCTTATTCAGCTTGCCAGAAATTGGAATGTACTTCTCTCCAATATCAGAGAATTATTTCACATCTTACTTTTATGTACAACTTGACGATTCTCCATAGGATCCTTTTAAGCTAACAATCTAACACTTATGTTTTGTAATAAAATTTTCTTATGTTGGTAGCCCTGCAAAACCACTTAAATGCATTTGTTTTTCAGATATTCCATTTTACCAACAATTTCATAATTTGGCGGAGGTGCCAGTAATAATACTAAAGAGAAGCTTCGCTAACAAAAATTGGCAGAAGATAGAACACATGCTTTTAAGTAGAAAAGTCCTATAAATATATGTCGTAGAAGGCTTTGTTTCCGAGATACAGGGTGTTGAATCTAATTTTTTGTTCTCGAATTTTCATTATAACTTATAAAGCAATGCTTCGACTTTTTTCATATTTGGGGGATAATGCTTATTAATTAAGGTACATAAAACAAGCGATAAGAATCTATAAATGATGATGCCCGGGGCGAGAGGTCTGCGGTTAAGTACCTACGATATTGTAGGTCGCTTTCTGCAAGTCGAGCCGCTTAGGCCGAGCAGAAAGTAGCAGACCAGTTACATCTCACAAGCGATAAGAATGTTCAAAAACTTGCAGAGCGGCGGAGTGAAGGGGGTGTTCAACCCCTTTCTTAAACAGAACTTCTACGCCAATGAATATTTTTTAAAGCAACTGTTATTTTCAGTATCTGCATACAGTTTACCAAAAATAATGTCCCTTCTTCTGTTTAGAAATTCCTGTGCGTTTCCGAGTTATTTTGATTTTTAATGTTTGATGTGTTATTGCTAACAATTGTTATTAATTCCACAATTCCATTTAATTAAATTTTCTCCGTAAACATTAACATCAATGTTCATTCAATGTTATTTATTTTTTTTTGTAATTTAGGACAAAATAAATAAGGATTGTTAAAATTTATGTAATAAGCAGATTTCAATTATAAAGATCTTGTATTAGAGTATGGCTTAATATAACAAATATTTATTTTGACTACATTGGAAAGAGACAAAGAATAAGAGATTCCGGCTTTTTAGAATCCTTAACAAACCATATTTAGGTAGGTTTTGTTGAAAGAATTTAATATTTAGTCAATAATTGATAAATATGTGACTTAATTTATTACCACATCAAACAGTGAAAATCAAAATAACTCGGAAACGCACAGGATTTTCGAAACAGAAGAAAGGACATTATTTTTGGTTATACAGGGTGTTAAAAAAGAGTGTAAAATATTTAAGGAAGTAATAGTATGAACCAAAATAAGTAGAAAAGTCTCAATAAACATGTGTCCGCAAAGTAACGGTTGCAGAGATATGGAATGTTTTATGTTTTTAGCCCCTTTTTTTATTTTGCAAAAACGTTGTGTATTTTCTCATAACATTTGGTTGATGTTTAGTGAAATAAACAGTACGTATTTGACAGTTGTTCTCAGTGCACAAGTTTTCTTTCGGTATGGCTGGTTACTCTAACGCAGAATTAACAGACATGCATTTCATGTATGGTCGTGCTAATGGGAACGCCACCGAAGCGCGACGTCTTTATGTTGACGGTTATCCAAATCGCCAGATTCTTTTACAACGCATGTTTGGAAGATTGCGTGATACCGGTTCCTTGAGCAAACAGTGCCCTTTAGCCGGAAGACCAAGGTCGGTATCCACTCCTAGAGTAGAATAATAAATTCTAGCACTGGTAGAGCAGAATCCAGGTACGAGTGTGCGGAGAATATAAGCCGAGGTAGGAATTACCTAGTGGTCCTCTTGTTTAGAGAATCCTTCACGAGCAACTGCTTTATCCATACCATGTGCAATGAGTATAGGCCTTAAATCCAATAAATGATCATCAAGCACGTTTGGTTTTTTGCGCTGGTTTCTACGTCATGATGATGAAGACCCTCGTTTTCTTGAAAAACATTATTTTTACTGATGAGGCCGGGTTCACAAGAAATAGAGTGTTTAATTTTCACAATACGCATATTTGGGCCGACGAAAATCCTCATACTCTAATAGAATCTGGTCATCAGGCACGTTTTTCATTAAACATTTGGATGGGTATTGTAGGTGGCAGGTTTCTAGGTCCTGTTGTTTTACCAAACCGATTAACAGGCGCTGCTTACCTCAACTTTCTGCAGAACACACTGTATGAGTTTTTGGAAGACATTTCTTTGAATCAGAGGCAACAAATGTGGTTCCAGCATGATGGTGCTAAAGCTAATTTTTCCATTGCCGTTAGAGAGCATTTACACCAAACTTTTCCACATAGATGGATAGGAAGGACCGGATCTGTTTTATGACCTCCAAGATCGCCTGATCTGAACCCTCTAGATTTTTTTGTTTGGGGACATTTGAAGACATTAGTGTATGGTACTCCTATAAATAGCCTGGAAGAGCTGCAGCTACGGATTAATCAAAAGTGTCAAGAAATCCAAACCAAGGAGGGTGTTTTCGAATATCGTTGAGACGAAGATGTCGTGCCTGCTTGGAAATGGACGAAGGGCACTTTGAACATCTTCCGTAACTTTGTTTTTTGTTTGTTAAAAGCTTCCTTTGTCGGTTTATTTCTAATAAAATAAAATGTTTGAAAAACGAATAGTGGTCCATATCTCCGCAACCGTTACTTTGCGGACCCATGCTTATAAAGACTTTTCTGCTTGTTTTGGTTCATACTATTACCTCCTGAAATATTTTACACTCTTTTTTAACACACTATGTAACTGTTATGGTATATGTTTTTTTAGAGTGTATACTAAGTATTCAGTAATTAAAATAGGTAGTACATAAATACTTATGCAAAAATTTAGTCCTCAAAATATTATCATTATATTAACATTAAAAAAACTCGATTTGTATTCAATAGCAAGCTGGTTGAAATCTAAGGCCGAGGCATAATTTCGAACAAAAACCTCCCTTCTCAGATGATAAACATGCAAATAGCAGGAACCGAATCTAAAACAAACAGCCCGCGACTGTAACATTACTTCTTCTCGAAAATGTACGTATAATTTCGTCCATTAATCCTTACCCTTGAGCTTTTAAACTTAACGAACTATAAAGATAGTCCCTGGAACTCCTCCTTATTCAAAATGGGCCGGCGCGATTGAGGATTAAAGGAGCGCGATGATTTCTATTTTCTTTATTTTATCCCGATTCGACGATGTAATATTTCATCCCGTATTACGTAATTTTGTAACTTTGATCTTACATGAACTTACAATATTCTACAGATAAAACTCCAGTTCAAGATCATTTCATAACATTTTCAAAAATAAATTTGCAAGTTAACACGCGTCAGTTAAATAAATTATCTCGAAAACTGCATAAGTTAGAAAGGAAATAAGTTCAGATCTGGATTTCACAGGTCCAATACAGTATAGAGTACCGGTTCTCATACTGTGATACGCGTACCAATGGTGATAACTGATTTCTTAAGGTGGTACGCTAATAATTCAAATACCAGGACACACGTCGACATGCAATAATATATAGTAAAGCCGCGTACGTGTAACAGATACTCACTCAACTGTGTAACGTAGATCGTGATACGCATAAAGCCTTGTCCTCATGAACGCGATATTTGCAAAAATTTCGCAGATTTTGATTTAAATTTTTAATGGCGGAAAAGTGACAACTTTCCGTAAATTTCGCAAAACCGGAATATTATAATTTTCTGGGGCAAGTAAATTTAACTTGAGCTTCTGTTAATCTACCATGACAGAGTTATGATGGAAATGTTGTAGTAGGCAACATTCGCTGAAAGTTTGGACTTTTCCCGCCATTAAATAATTGGCGCAAATTTTTGCGTATTTCGCATTCATAAGAACAAAGCTTAACATAGCAGAAAATTTCTCTCCGAACAAAACTACGTTGCATCGCGAACATTTTGACCATGTTGCACTCAGTCTAGTCAACTGCTTATCCGTATATTGTATCATCCTTTGATGTGATGCGAAAATATTGACAAGTGTTGAGAACGCTGCAAAACTCGATACGAACACTCATGTTTGCAGTGCTGTGACGTGACGAGGTTACAGACTTACAGAGTCCACAGGATCGTGTTAAAGTTACGCAACCAAGTTCTGTTACAGGTAGTGTGTACGTGGTTTTACGTGTTTAAATTGAACATTCCTGAAGCCGAAAATATTCAACATATTTTCTAATACGAATGAAATATCTATATTGCACTACATTCTTAGATGATAGATAAACAATACACTTTTACAGAGAAGGATTTACATTTAGAGAACGGATGGACAAATTCCACTAAAAAAATATTGCTACGGAGAAGTTACTTCTGCTGCTGACAAGGCCTTCTTATCTATTTAGAAATAAAAACGTAACTCGCATAGTGTATTTATTATTGAATTCTAATAATAACCCTACTTTATTTCTAATAATTTGTAAACATGTACTTTTGAACATTTAACAAGCAGGCTTCTGTCCATGACATTAAAATAAAAAGTTTTTCCTTTTTCAACTGTCAACACACTTTCCATATGATTACAACAACACATATATAATACATTTTTAAATTGGCTTCTGTTACATTATTGGAAGCAACAAACTTAACTTTGATTTTGATGTAGTGTTCTACTCACAGAAATGTCTTCCAACGGTCAAAATATTCCCAATTCACATCATTCCGTGTATCCGTGAAATCTGGGAAGCTCCAAGCATTGCATACCGTGAAAACAATAACAATACTGTCGACATGGCAATGTATTAAGAATTCCTTTTCTGACATCTTGGACCCTTGTTCATGTAGATGGGTATCTATTATGCAAGCTCAGGTTGGGACTCACCACCACCAATGTGTACTACTGCAAAAACACTGAAGTGGGAACAGTGGCGTCGATCCTGAAACAGGATACATTTTGTAGATTAAACTACATCAAGGGACCCGTTTTCTTGAAAAAACAAGTTTTTTTCAACGACAAATGATTCAAATATTTATTTTTGTATCTAGAACGCGAAATGGTACTTTTGCATTCAATAGCATTTTGCGTTCGACATACAAACCATAATTTTTCGAAAACTGCAATAAAATAAGACAATTGTGTTATGTACGACAATTTAATTTATATTTGAAATCATTTGAACCACGTTTGAATCAAGACATAGCGATAGCGATACCAATAAAAATTAGTTGTTTGACAAAGTAGTGCCAGAATTAAATATCCAAAAAAGTCCAGAATTCTAACGGAGGAGGAAATTGATAGATTTTTAGAAGCACCTGATAACACATTTTTGCTAGAACATAATTCAAACTAATATATATCGATCGTTCAATTGTCGATCTCACCTATAGCATACTGATGAGGGCTAACAAGCCTGAAACCGGTCTATGTCTGGTGGTGTGTCCGACAAGGGTTCTTGGCTGTTCACACAAATACTGTAGGAGTAATTCAATGCCGGTCGGGGCATTAGTCCGCGGAGTAGTTGTTTCCTGCAGTATCATTTACAGATTTAATGGCCCGTTGCCCAGAGCGAGAGGTCTGGGTTGAGTACCTGCTGCAATGTAGGTCGCTTCCTGTAAGTCGAGCCGCTTAGGGCGAGCAGGAAGTAAGCAGAAGTAACCACTCAGTTTATATTATTATTATTATTATATTAAGGAACAGCCAAATAAATTGTCGGTCATCTCACATATGGCATACTGATGAGGGCTAACAAGCCCGAAACCGGTCTGTCTGGTGGTGTGTCCGACAAGGGTTCTTGACTGTTTACACAGGTACTGCAGAAGGAATTCAATGCCGGTCGGGGCATTAGTTCGCGGAGTAGTTGTTTCCTGCAGTATCATTTACAATATAAATCGAACTAATTTTGGACAACTTTTCAGGTTATTTTAGTAACTGGTGCTTGTGAAGCTTTGAGAAGAAATGAGCTACTAAAGATAACAACAATCGATGATATAGAAGTCAAAGATTCAATTCAATTATTATTATAAACATTCTTGGTGCCAAAACCGATACTCCAAGATGTTTCGTGATTTCAAGTTCATATAAAATGATAATAGCCTTTGTGCATCCCCAAATTTGGCAATAAATAAATAAATATGATACTGAATATGTTTACTTTTATTTATAGGTACCTATGTGAAAATAATTGCTAAAATGTGAACTTAGGGTAATAACAGAGGATGTGTTTCGCAAATGTATTTATTTATAAGCAGTATGTCAAATAATCGTTAAAATATGAGATTAAAATAGCAAAATAATGTGTGTTTTACATACACGCTTTATAAAAGTTATTGTCTTATTTGGGCAGAATTGAAATAGTAGCAATGAATAAAAACAAAATCAAGAATTTTATGTTTGTGCTTGCTTTTATTCTATATGTTTTTTCTTTTGAGATTTCAATACTTAAAAATACCAGATATTTGATCATTAATGATCTGAACACCAGATATTTGGTCTGAAATACGACACTCCCTGAACCCAAGCATTGCAAATGCAATTTGCAATTGTCTTGTAGACATGTGGAAATAATTTGTTGGTATCACTTTATTGCCCTTCAAGCGTATAATTTACAAATTCTCGAAAAATATTCTTAGAATAACGAGCATCACGCGCCACCACAGCGCGCCACCGTCTTCTAGTAATAGGGATCGTTATATTTTGCTTGTTTTACATAATGGGTCGTATAATGTACATGATTAGGGACCAAAATTTCAAAATATAAAATAAGGTAACAAGTCATTGGCGTGCTAAAAATAAAGACGTATGAATTACAGCGAAAATTGTTTGCTTTACCGTTGATTTTCTAAACGCCGTGTATACATTCTGGTAACTTAATAGGAAAGTTTAATTGATTCTCTTTAACTTTACATTTTAATTCTTTCGATGAACTGAAACCTACCTGTATTTCCAATTAAACTTACATTAAAAAGGTCTTCACAAACACACAAAGATGCAATGTTTCCTTTCGTCGCACTTCATCGCTCTACACTTTCCATTTTTTGGCACGGTGAAATATTTCTTGTTAGGCGCTGTATGCTGTATTCGTATATAATGGCATAATTCTTCCATTTGTCCGGTGAGATGTACTTTCTGTGCCCATTTTATAAGTTTATTTTGCAACTTTATTCAATACCAAAGTCTATTTAGCACAATAATACCTAATAATATCACAACTGACGTTATGCGAAAGCATGAAGATCGTATACATGAATATTAGGTATACACGTGCGAACGGCGTCTGACGTCATAGGTCAACGTTGTGGCCATCGTTTTGTGTGGAGTGGTCAGACTTATTATTATTATTATATCTTTAAAGCTGTAGGTTACTCTCGCCCACACACTTCACTCGAAAATTGACCATTTTACCGTCACAAAGGCTTTTTTGCAAGCCGTGCGGCGCCAAACGGTTAAACGCTACGCCTTTCGCTGTCTTTCTAGATTGCCTACGGTGTATTTTGTTGCCGATTTTTTCGCGTTTTGCTAGCTAAATTTCCATTTTCCCAAGGCTCCTCGGCCAAAAACGGTGGAACGAGGATAGTTGAGTCGGTTACGCCCCATTATAGAAGATAGCGATTTCTTTGAGTGAAACGAGAATAGAACGAGTAGGTAACGCCCCTTTCTATACATTCGACAAATGGCAGACGAAATGCGTTTTGCACGGCATAAACGTCAGAAATGTCAAACTAATTTGTTGCTGATTAGGCTCTTTTGTAGAAATTCAACAAACGTCAAACGAAACGTCAAAATGAATTAAAACAGATGTGTTATGTTCTAAAATCGCCGAAACGTCAAACGTATGCTCCGGCGATGACATCTCGGTATAAAACGTAAAAAATTTGGAAAAATGGGCCGACTGGAGGCCGGCAAAGACAAAAAACTGTAAATTTGAAGTCTCTAGAAAGTTTCCCGTATCCGAGCGCTGGGGTTTAAGGTCGTTCTTACATTGAACTTTGCATAAATACAAGGGACAATGAGGTAAAAATGAGCGGCAATATGGCGGTAGGCATTTAATTGCCGTATCGCTTCAATTTATAGGATGATTTAAAAAAGCTTGATAGGCAGAATAATTGACAAAATTAAATAAAATTCCAAATTCGAGCAAATTTTCGATTTTTTCGTTTCGAAACGGTTGTCGAACGTACGAAAGATTGTTTCATATACAAAGTGTTGGACAAAATGTTACCGCAAAAAAAACTCAAAATTAAGGGAATAATTTTTTTTTTTAAACTTCCATCAAGGATTTATTATGACACTGACAACTAACGAAGCAAATACATAGTGCTTAAAAATAACAAACCATTCTCTAAAAACGCTTTAAATTCATTGAAATAAAAAAAAAACATTTTTGATGATATTTTTAGCACCACATAAAAACGACCCGATCCGATATTTAAAATACAGGATGTTGAAAAAAAATTAACCAAACTCAAGAAAACACTAAAAATTACCAAAATATGCCAACCAGTCTTCTAAATTATAGAGCGCCAGATTTTCCTCACCATAGAGAGTTCAGCCAAAGTCACGTTTACATTTTATTATCCACAGGCGTAGAGCCACGCGCTGTAATGAAAATTAAGTAAAAGGCACTACGCAACGGTGGTCATGACGCGCGCAGCGCGGCTGGAGAGCTTTAGCCCGAAGAAAGGTCAAATCGGCCGACTTGCCACCTTTCTAGTAAGTTTTTAAATACCGTTTTTAGGCTTATTTCTCCATAAAATTGTCTAGGTCAAATGTCATTTTGATTAAAATAATAAATTCTTTCTTCTGCACGTATTTGGAAAGATTATGGGTTTTGACACAAGCGCTAGCCACAGCTAGTCTCATTTTTTTTTTCAATCATTTTAGTGACGCCGAGTTTCTCCTAACGCCCGTTTAATTAGTGAAACCCGTGCAAAGTGTTTTCCCCCGATACCAGTCAGTCCTACTTCTGAAACTCATCCTCAAGTGCGCCGGGAAGATCAAAGCCGCCAAGATGCATCTCGACGCCCGATATCCCAGAACAGGCGTCGCCGGTCGCCCCCTAATCTCGGTATTCAATTATGACGGGTAGAGGGCGGGCGGCTCGATTTAGAGGGGACGGTAGCTCTGTCAACACACTTAATTGATGTCATTACAGTCATCGGCGGAAGTTTCCCCCTTCCCCCACGGACCTGCCACCGACAAACCGCCACTTCATTAAGGGTACCTGCCGCTAAAAATGAGCCCGGACGGCGCGGAACTCCGGATGACCAGGGGCGTGCCACAAAACATTTCCTGAAGGATTTATATAAGAGAAAGAGATTCCAAGGAACATTTTGTTAGTTATAATAACCCGAAAATAGTGATTATTATCAATGTTTTTTATTATACCTTAAAAAATAATAACACAAAAGAACACAATATTGTGTTAATTGAGGTCCATACGGAATTGTGTATATTTTTACTGACTTCTCTGTATATATCGGCATGTTATAGGTTTAACATAATGCACTGTGTTAATACAAGTATAACTAAAGTTTTATGTTACTTTTATAGCAGAATCGTTTTCGAAAGGTGAAGTAACCAATAAAATGTTGGTGAAACCCGACATATACCTCTGAGCCCTTTCCGCTTGTTTGTAATATACCTAAGGTATGCCCTTTAATAGGGTACGACTAAAGTTACGGAGAAAATACCTGCACTAGAAAAGGATGGTCAATAAGATGTACTTCTGTTCAAAAACAGACTTGGAACTTGGAAAAGTTGGAATGTGTTGATCATTCTATTGTGTTGTGTTGATTCTTCTGTTGTGGTGTGTTTGTGATACGGTTTTAACGAAAATGGCTCATCGTGAAGTATAGAACCAGCAAAATAGGAAACTTGTGTTAAATGTTTTAGTGTATTTCCAAAGCTTTTACTATCACTGGTTATGGGAGAATTTCCCAGGCAACCCTGGCAATTTAC
Organism: Monochamus saltuarius; assembly: GCA_025584915.1. Lineage (NCBI taxonomy): Eukaryota > Metazoa > Arthropoda > Insecta > Coleoptera > Cerambycidae > Monochamus > Monochamus saltuarius. Next base: position 45,754,612 of record CM046723.1, read on the forward strand.
ATCTAAAGATAATTGAGTACCAACATACCTGCACTACTGTAAGCTAAGCTGAAATGAAATAAATGTATATAAAGAAAATTAGAAATATTTCTCTCGTATCCATTAATAATTGTTGCTGTAGCAATTAAAAATAACATTTGATTCTGATTGTTTATGTGACAGACGTTGCTTGGCATACCAATCTACGTAAAAATCGATCTGTGTTTTCAATTTTATGAAATCGATCAGATGAAGAACTTCCTGAAGAAGGAACTTTATTAATTGGTGTGATACTAAAAAGGCAAAATCAATAAAAAAGGAAGTATTCTTAGCATACTTTTGGAAATGTTCAAATTATGGGAAGCAAACATGTTGTGATTCAGATATTCAGTGATAAAAAGCATTTGTAAACTTAAACAAGATTTAGATTGGCAAATTTCAAAAAATAACGAAAATCACCACCATCGATATTGAAGGTAAAGAATACCTGATAATTGTCAATATCAAAAACTTAAAAAATGATTCCACCAGATCCTTCGTGATATCTAAAGAAACAAATAATGAATATTTTTTCATGTATACAGAAAATATTCAAGCTTACGTCCAAAAGAAACTCCAGATCGCCGATTACAGTACAGTACAAACATGGAAAATGTACTGCCCAACTCGTAGGCATCAATTCAATAGAAAAAAACTCCCACCGAAATCAACATATTTATACCTTCAAAATCTGTAATTATACACGGGTCCACAGTTGCCATTGTGAACAAGGTATCAAATATTAAACGTTTAGGTGGGTGGAAATTACCTTCTGTTGCTCAGGAGTACTTGGCAGACTCGGAAAAAGGAAATGTGCAACAAAATTCTTCATTTGAACACTCCATCATATTCAAACTGCAATTTACAGCCATTATCGACTTGCCTAGATATACCATCAGTAATCAACAACCACGATTTAATTCTTGTTTCTGAAGAAATTCCTTCCCCATCATATTTGTTCCCCGTATTAGAGCAATCTTCTTCCAAGAAGCAGCTAAGTTCAACCCACATGCTGACTTCCGCAATTAACTTATATAACGCGTCTAACTGTACGTTTACAATTAATATCACTAATAATAAGTAAGAAGTAATTATACTTATTTTATTCCAATGTATGAAGGTGTCACTTTCCGCACTTGTTAGGAAAACAACTATTCTATAACTTCTCAAGTTTACCGCGTCTAGATTAAGAGTCACCCTGTATTAATATCAGTTTACAGTAATTTTTGATACACAAAATTACCGTTCACAACAGTGGAAGGAAATTAATAACCTATTCTGGAATTTAGTTCCATTAACAGTTTTCAAGAACTTGCCCATTAGATAAACAAACATTTCTAAAAACTCCAGCGTCGCTTTGTTAATAGTTTCCAGCATCTTCGACGTTTATTTGCAAGTTAAAGTAGTTGATAAGCGTTTCGAAGGCCTCGAATGTAAGCCAATAATCGAGCTCCGGTTGCAAATCCGCATTGTCGCTAGAGAACCGAAAAAACCTCTTCCCCGATTTCGTATTTATATTCAAACGAGGCACTTAAAGAAAATAAACAAAGTGGGGGCGATAATTGGGTACAGGTGAGATTCCCTGTCGCAGAATTTCGCTATTCGGATCTACGAAGATTTGAAGAATCAATTTGTCACCGAGCCATAATGGCGATAAGATCCTATCAGTGATACGTCTTCATCCCGCAGCGGTAAAAAGATAGGAATAGGTTGTTGGGGTCGGTTCGAGTGGGAAACTATCCCGATTGTGGTTTTAAAAAGTAACAAGGGCGCCGTGCTTTTGAAATAGTGTTTTCTACCACTACAAATAATTTTGGGCATTTAAGAACTGAATAATATACACGGTGGAGCGTGAGTAATGACTCATGGAGATATACTGGATTTTTCACTTCAAAATATTACGATTTGAGCCAATATGTTTTAATAAAATGTTGATAATAATAAGTATACAGGGTGAGATATAGGTGAGATATACATATACATACTGATGAAGGCTAACAAGCCCGGAACCGGTCTATGTCTGGTGGTGTGTCCGACAAAGGTTCTTGGCTGTTCACACAGATACTGCAGGAGTAATTCAATGCCGGTCGGGGCATTAGTTCGCGGAGTAGTTGTTTCCTGCAGTACCATCATTTACAGTGCACAGGGTGTCAAACTTAGAATTTAAGAAGCGTTTTTTTTTTAATAATTACACTGTCTTGAACTTAAAATTTTGGGAACATATTTTTGGATATGAGAATTCATAATCTTTCAATTTCGACGTATTTGCCAGAGAGCGCCACATCCGCCATATTTGTGACGTAAATGTGAACGTAACTTTTTTGGTCTTAGCGTTATCACGTTTTTTATTAAAAAATCTTAAACCTACATTATTTTTTAGGGAAAAACTCGAAAAAATCGAGACCCATTTTCGAGATAATAGATTTTCATCAATCAACATAGTTCCTTGTACAACATTTTAATATAGTAGGCACCAATACTAAGTTAAATTTTAACAATTATTAGATAAAATTTATATTAAAGTTAGTAAGTATTACTAAATGTAAGGTATTTATCCAGTTTTGGTTAAAATCAATTACTTTACAAAATAGAGAGATTCTGAGACAATAATCTTTCGTTTTTTACAGTATTAGAAAGGTATTTTAAGCTAATATATACCAAATCTCCTACAATTCCTATCAATGAAGTCATATGTATGGTCTCCGATACCAAACATCTAGGTATGCTAATGAACAATTCCACAGACAAAGCTCTATTCAATAATTATCTAAAAAAATAATCTCGCTAAATTTACTTACCTGGTTTAATGAAAACACTCTATAAATATCTAAGTTCACTCTTGAAAATGTGGGAACTCGAAAATTCAACCACAATAGATGAGATCTGACCTATTTCTGCATTTTTAGGATTGCTTCTTCAGGTGGCCTCCTTTAAGTCGAGTCAACTATCTATTTATAAAATTTATTATATCATTAAACTAAAATTAAATATCGACAATGTCAAAAGTGAACCTGTCAATGAATTTAAACGTCATGACGACCTACTTAATTAATACTAAAATTTTACCCTTTATGTAATCGTTTCTTTATTAAAAATACTGTCCGTAACATTTTACACCAGTGCAAATTTTATTGCTTTTCAATCTACTTTCAACATATCTAATTTGGGAATTTTGGCGCCTACTACTTTAAAATATTGTACAATGAACTATGTAGCTGATTGTTGAAAAGGTATTTTCTCAAAAATAACTGATTTGTGAGACTAACGACAAGTATGCCGTTTTTCCTCAAAAACAATGTAGGTTTAAGATTTTTTAATAAAAAAACGTGATAACATTAGGGCCAAAAAAGTTACGCTCACATTTACGTCACAAATATGGTGGCGCCCTCTGGGAAATACGTGGGAATAAACAACAGATTATGAATTATCATATTCAAAAATATGTTCCCGAATTATTAAGTTCAAGGCAGTGTAATGCCTAAAAGAAAACACTTTAAATTCCAGTTTTGACACCTTGTGAAGTGAAAAATCTAATATGTCTGCAAGGACCATTACTTACGGATCATCCTGTAGAGCTTAGCAAATAACAGGAATCTTATGCCACATGCGAATATTCACGTACCGAAGTAAAATGATTAGAATATATAACGGCAGAAACCGGTCCATCCAACAAATTTTTAAGTAGGTACAGTAATCTGTCAACGTTTTTTTTTAAATGTACCTGTAGATGTAAATATTATTATAACATAAACTTACATAGTTCTGCATATAAGATTGTTCACTTTTGTTTATAAGTATGTGAAAAATGTGGGATTAGAATAGAAAAATAATGTGTCTTACAAACGCTTTTTAAAAATTGTTATTTTATTTGAGGAGAATTTAAATGGTAAAAGTGGAGAAACAAAACATCAACAGTATAATTTTCTATATTACTTTTGTTATAGGTGTTTAATTTTTCGAGATTTCTATACCTAAAAACACCACAAAATGATCATTTTACGGCGAGAAATACGGCGACCTTGAGAATCTAGGGTGGCTTGTGTTTCAGGGAGAACCTTACCAGAATTGCAACCGTCCACACCTCAAAGCGTCTGTTGAAGCACTCAACCAGGCATCAGATCCACTGCAGAGTCAAATTTGTCCCAGATAAATATTGGAATAATTCCAGAACCGATTACTTATAAACAAATTACATAAAATACACTCTCATTTTAAATTTTATCATGCAAATCAAGTGCAATACAGACACGAAGGGATGTCAGACCTAATTCCTTTGGCATTCAGATCTTATTGTTGAGCTGCCTCCGCATATATCCCAGCAAATGGCGTGTTTTGTTGAGTTTTCTTATGAAAGAAAATATTTCCTTCGGAAGGGTATCGGTTGGCCTCCGCAGTGATACATTACCCCCTATATCAAGAGGGTAGGAACGCAAATCAACCCACGTTGGCACTGCACGATAATCCCAAGGAGGTAGGCGAGTATACTTCACTTTTATTGAGCCATTTTGAATATAGAAGACCATCTTAAAAAGGGCGATACAGTTTTATTTTGTTAAAGAAACACTGACCGACATATTTACTGAAACTTTGCTGCTTACTAGCTTTGGGTCACATAATAAAGAAGACTGAGGGAATATGGGTTTGGTAGTATCCTCGACAGAGGGTGTCCTGATTTTATTGATCAGAATTGAGTCATTTTAATTTTAACTCAACTTTATAAATGATTATTAAATTAACTAACATATGATATTATTATTCAAATGTTCATATATCATAAAGGAAGTACTCAGAAAATGCTTACATCCACGACCACTATATTAAGAAGGTTTAATATGTCTGTTTTCCGTGGATTAAAGGCCTTTTAACACACTAGTGGATTATCCATAATACCACGCTTCGATTTTGTAGAATTTTATTTAGAATTATTATTATTAACATTTGTCTCAAGAACGATCTTGTCGTTTTGACCGGGATTATTTAAATTCATTCGATAGGGAGTTTCTGGAGGACTGGAGGGACCCAAACTTCAACAATTGCTATCTTGCTGGAGAATCTTCAATATAAATTTCCGCTACCGTAGGCGATGACCAACCATCATGACGCTTCACAGTGGTAATATCACCCCCAGCATTGGCCAGTAATGTTGCCGAAGAACGCCTTATTCCATGTGTACTTTGTGCACTTTCAACATTGACTTTAGCATGGAATATTTTGTTCTCATCGAAGAGGTTGCAAACCGTTTCTCCACATTGAAAAAGTAACATAGGATTACCTTGCTCCTTCTCCTATGCCCTTTTTTCTCCAGTTATCGAATTCCATCTATTTCTTCTCGTACATACTTGCTTTTTGCTGCTAACATACGTAATGTTGCTTCTTGGGCTTATTGCTAGATTTCGACCGGAAGGAAGAAATTCTCAGCATTCTTTCTCATTTTGGTGTCGATTTTGCAAATTTCGTCACTATTGTAGACAAATAAACAAACGCATGTCATAGAAACGGTTCTAAGACTATCTAGTATTCAGTTGACAATCAATATTCACTCACAACCATAATTTTTCATCTGCTCTAACATGACTTTCACTGCGAACTTGAACATTTTCACACCATTTTTTTCTGTCGGTTTTTGAAGTCGCTATATTCACGTTCATACCTCGAAGGTGATTTTTTTGGTAATAAACAATACACGCAAGGTAAAGGTTTTTACTGCTCCAGAAGGTGACAAGCTCGCCTGTCCATATCCTTCTGTTCGCCAAAATACTCTTACAGTGCTAGCAGTGCTACATATTATAGGTATTAGTCACAAATTCAAATTCAAAGAAATTGTACTCGTTTGCAATGGTAGCAATGTTGTCTATGATTCATATAATCTTCTATTGTCATCAAAATAAATATAACTAAATTCATTTTTTACTATGTACCAGTAAGGGGTTCAGTAACCAATTCTTATTTTGTAATCAATCTTATAACAGATCGTTTAACATTAGTAGGTGACGAAAAAAAAACGACGATCATCGCAATACAAAACACTGTGAACAGTTGACCATCTATTAATAGTTAGCGTCCGATCTGAGTCAGACATTACATGTTAACATGTTAATCGACAGTTTAAGCGGTCAAATATGATTAATGATTTTGGAGAAATGTGTAGTTCTGTTCTTTGTAACTATTACAATCATTAAGTATATATTAACAGCATAAACAAGATGAAAATAACCTCTCTACATATAGCTTGAAGTTTCTACTCGTTCCCAAAATAAAAAAAATAAATTGCTTTGTATTTGTGCACTTGGAAGATGAAATGATTTAATATTCCAGAGGAAAATATCAGTCTACAGAATACCTGTTACAACAATCAATCTTGGCGTTAAGGCTGATCCCACAGTTGAGTGACTATGAGTTGAAGTAAACGGAAACACTACAAGGTGTTCATTGAAGGTGAGTCACCTCTAAAATTATACCAAACTTTTTTCCATCGATCGAATTTAAAAAGAAGGATAATATCCTGCTCAGAATTTAATTTAAAACACTTGTCCTACTCTTGTTAAATTTTAAAACACTTTTAAAGTTTTCAAGAACAAAATGCATTAATTAAAACAAGATTTACTACTGTTTGTTAATGAAAAAATGTTACTTTTGCTAGGTTTCTATGAAAGAAATTGTAGAAGAAGTGTGGAAAAATATCGTGGAATGGGCAATTATTAAATATTGTAACCTCGAAATTAGGTTATCGTTACACGTCACGTAGACAAACAACTTTATTGTCACTCTTGATTATACAAGAAATCTGCTTCAACAAATTCACAACTGTCAAATACTTTACGAGAAACAAATAGAATATAGCCTGGAATATTCCGGAAAACGTCAAAATAAAGGCATCACAAAAATTATAAATTCTAACCTAAACAGAAACGTAATTTACAAACTAACGAGGTAGGTGAGCTTCAATTATAAATTCTAACGAAAACAGGAACATAATTAACCAACTAAAAAGGTAGGTGAGCCTTCGTAACAATATTAAGTCATTATATTTAAGAATAAAGAAGAAAAATGGTTTACAGGTTATTCAGATACTGTGAAACTAACCTTAAAGAATATATCGGCGTTATAATTTTGATTCTTATGTCATCAAATTAGACGCAAAACAGAGAAAGTATGACTTTAAAGCCTTTTTTTTCTATAATAAATTTTTGGTTTCTTGTCTGAAACGAGTAATAATTATACCGTAGACAGCGACATTATCGATTTTATGCCAGAAAGGCTTGATTAAATTTCACAGAAAAATACTGACGAAGCGAATTCTCCTCGGAGTGTACATTTTGAGATGTCTAAGCACTTTTGCCGCCCCCAGAAAGAAATGAATTCGAACCTAATCTCCAATTATTCCCAATCTTTGTGTTTGGCGCCTCAAAGATGAAATCCTGAGATAAAAGATTAGGGGATGATCAATACGTAATGAAATATTCAGGGTGAAGTGACGCAACAACCTGAAAGTTAAGGGGGGATACGTGTAAATGATTGGTGGAGTCGAGGACGACGTATAGGGGTGATAATCAATCAAATTAAAATCTGAAAATTTGTATACAGGGGTGCCCCATTCCCGGTATTTACTCCGAGAAAAAATATTTTCCAATCATTATTTAAACCCCCTTTTCAGACTGCCACTGACTGCTGGCGGCAGTTCAAGTCGCTGATGGCGTGACGCGACGTTGCCAACTTTAAATATTTCCCTATAGTACCTACTTATTGTAATATGTAATTTTTTTAAAAGTATGCAACATATTAAGTTTCAAAAAATATTTAATAATGAAATTACAAAGTTCCAACGGATCAAAATAAACCATTCACTTTTTATTACATAAATGGGAAATAAAATCCTATACTCACTAGATTAAATTATTGAGAGAGGCTGAGACGCTTTTTGTATTTAAATATAGACAGTAATAAAAATAACTATTGTGCTAAAAAGAAGGAACAGTGCGAGACATAGCTATTCAGAGATAAACAATAGGGCAATCCGAGTCTTGACCTACCATATTTAGGTCGACAACCTTGCTTTTAATGTCTATTCAATGACGAGCGCTGCAGAATCGCTAAATAGTAACAGACACAAACAATAATTACGATTGCATTTTTATAAACACCCGGTGTAATCAATATGAAATCATGAGAACTTTATAATAAATGCCCAACTGCAGTAATCAATGCCGACATCGAATATGCTGTAATTGGCACACTCAGGACAGTTAAAGAGTTGGTAATTCAAATTCTCGTTTAATATGTTACCAGTGGAATGAGTCGAACATCATTCATGTCCGTTTTCCTATGCAGGCGAGCCCACCATCGACTGCATTAACTTCATTATTTTAAACAAAATACTCTGTATGTTACTGGATTTGTGTATTTGTGTATTTAAAAAATACATATTGAAGTCAATAAAGACACTTTGAACTTGTAAATCAACCCCCTTGTAGGAATTCTCCAATTCCTTTAAAACGAGAGGTGCTACTATTTATGCAGGATTTTTACCGTTCAAAATACAGACGCATAGATAGAGACTTCTAAAACTTCTCTAAATATATATACATAACTTGAAACTCATAACTTTTGAAATACTGCATATGCAGTAATGCAACCGAGAATCCAAATACATCACTTAGATTGCTATGAGATAAAATATATGACGATGCAACTTACTGTTATATATGTTCCTACTTAGACAGATTATATGAGCTAGCTTAACTTTTATTGCTTATACAGCGTATCCCTTCTCCTACAAGCTACTGTATTATATTAATATTCTCATACTTAATAAACATTGTCACTAATCTGTTTCTGTCATTAAAATAAATAAAATGTTAGGGAGTTGTTCATAATTATAAATCCCACTTCTGATAATTTATTAGGTGCGTCTGGTACACCTTTCTAGCTTTTCTTATAGAAATAAAGTTAGTAATAGTTAAATAATAAATAAAGAGTTTGACTTATTAAAATTATACTGGTTACAGAAAACACTTTGAAATACATTTTTTTCTGCAGAGTAAAGAAATGGAAAGAAAATAAAAGCAATCAATATACATCCAACAACTCATGGCGCATTTAGTAGGAACCGAGTATCATTTTAAATTTAAAAGTTTTGTATCGATAAGGCGGATCCTCTCCAACTGGGTCAAGTTTAGAAAGTCAGAGGAAATTTGGTGGAAATGAAATAAATAATAAATTGCAAGTAATTTGAAACCGAAACGAAGTTATCAATTTTAGTAATTTTTTAGCCACGTGCCAACAACCCACGTCTAAAACTACACTTCGAAAAAATTCCAATTACACACCCTGACTTCTATTGATGTGTCAGAAAAAGAAAGAAAATTGTGAATGATTCTATCATTAGATATAATAGCGAAGCTCATATAATCAAAGTTTCTATATATGACAGGGTGAACTAATATGAATTCATACTGTGTCGGGAATTTGATTTAGTACAGATACAAATAAATGCGCCTTTTATTAAAATTTGGAAGGTAGATACTTGAAATGAATGCTTTGTGCTATTAGCGCCATCTGTGTCAGTATCTCTCAAGTTAACATTAAGCTTATTGAAACATTTGAACAGTTTTCTAGACGAATGCCCGAGCCATCTCTTATCGAATGGACGAACTTAATTAAACTCCATACAGAAAGCTATTAGTTAAAACTTGTAATGGCTCTAACGTCCAGAAGATGGCGCTAATTTTACTAAAAATTTTAGAATGTGTATTTACATCATTAATTATATTTTTTACGGTTTTTAATTATTTTCATCGTAATTTCATGTTTAATAAAGGGTGTCTCTAAATTAATGCAACATCAAGCGAGATTCACAGATTTTAGTAGATAACTGTAACTGCAAAATAATGCGATGTTGCCCAACTTACCATAGTAAAAAATTGAAGAAATACAGGATGTCAACGTTAAAATTTTATTTTCGATATTTGTAAATAACTTTAAAATATCCAAATATTTTCATACAATTTGGAGATCAGATGTTTTTGGGGACGAGAAATTCAAATTTGTGTCTAATTTTGACGCCACTAGTAGAGGGCGCGACTTAAGACACATCATGCTTCCTTTAAATGACAGCACTGCTTCTGCTTTGACGAAATCTTTATGCTTCGATGAACCACTGTTGAAAATTTGGTTCATTAAACCTTGTATCTTGAATTGTTGTAATTTTGCATGCCGCCATAATTTACCATTCTGAATAAATTTTTCAAGTAACATTTTGCTGTATATTCAGCGGAAAACGCTCTTTACCCGAAACCAAAGCAGTTTCTACTCGGTGCACTGAATATTTCAAATTGTATTATTTCAAAAATGGTAACTCCTAACAGCCAACAAGGTATACCTTTTTCAGATAAAAAAACGTAGAAAAATTAACTGTTTCAATAGTCATATGGATACACTAAACCGCAAAAAAAGTCTGTCATTGAAGAGCAGTATGATGCGCCATAAGTGGCGCCCTCTACTAGCGACGTCAAAATTAGAAACAAATTTGAATTTCACGCCTGCAAAAACCCATGATCTCCAAAGCGTATGCAAATATTTGTATTTTTCAAAAAGTTATTTACAAATATCGAAAAACATGTTACCATTTGACTAAAATAAGCATCTTCTTGCTCTATGTTGTGGAGTGTTAAATATTATTTTGTCATATATGTGCTGCTGAATGAATAACACCCTGTATAGAATATTATATACGCATTAGCTAGAGGGGCGGCTGGAGACAAAACAATAATAAACACGGGAACGCGGGGGAAGATTCAACGGGTAGTTAGTTGGGTTTTAAGACTTCGGCGGGTTGGCTGGAAGACTGTGAATGTTGATAAATGGTGCATCTGTTCTAATTTTACAGGTCAGTAACTTGTTTTTGTATATTATATTTAAAGATTCAATGTCATTGTGTTCCTTTTATTATTTTCTTGTCTGTTCAGTATTTTATTACAGTTTCATTATATTTTATTATAATTTTGAGGTAAGACAGTACTTGTTGATTTATTGTTGAAATTATATGTATAACTTTAGTTTGGGTAGAAGTTATGCTGTTGTAAATGGTATTGTACGTTATTATTAATCATCTACGACTACTACTTTATTACTTGAATTAGAGGTTTCCTTGTCAGATGTTTGTAAGAGCCTTGGTGATTCTATTAATATTTTCTCCCGTGACTGGACAAACATTCGATAAAACATATGATGCATGAGATACGATTTTTGTTCAACCCCTCAACTACTAGCTGGGTAGCCTCCCGTATGGGACCTCAGTACCTTCTGACGCAAGTCGGCTAACTAACCAAAACACTCTTCAATTTTGTATGTAGAATTATGATTATATTACCGTGTATTCAAGTACTGAAGTACAGATACATTTTTATTATTGTTATCATTATTATTACCATTGCAATAGCGACAGCGATTGTTTGAATTGTTATCGGGGTTTTCTCTGTCGTGCTGTTTTCCCTCATGAATTCAAGGCTGAGTACGGCACTGATAGGTGGTTGGGTAGGCTGTTACACCATTGGCAGAAAACTAATAAAGAGGTGTATTTAGTAATTTGTTTTGTTTTATTTAAAACTACTCAAATCTCCCTAATTTCGTAAATATGTAGCACATTCGAGGTAAGTTAATAAATAATATAAATAAACACAACGTAGGTAAATCTTCTCGATTATTGGCCAAATACTTCCTCTTTCAACAATGTTGAACAAACCCGGGTATGTTACACTACAATGTTGCGTTTATTTCCGGACACCCTGTATTTAGATTATTTAACACAGTGTAGATACTTGTATTAACTAGGTTGTTAAATATCTTGTTTCGGACAGCTTTACATATTATAGTATATTTTAGACCTAAAATTTTTAAACAAGAGCCCTGTGAAGAGTCATAATATCGATAATTTTCATTTATATTTACTTGATAAAGAGAATAGTTTGTCTTTGGCCTTACCTAATTTTGAACATAATCTTGCCTCCGAATCAAGATAGGTATTACACCTCGCCATGGCAAATTTACAGAAAATAGATGTAATTAATTCGATGATATGTAACGAGAAGCACGATCTATCCACCGCGTCTCGGCGTATAAGTATTGTACGTGATTTTACACCGATAGCATTAAATTGATACCATGTCCTGCCAATTATGGTGCCTCTATGGTATATGGCGTAAGTTCGCAAACGTGTTTCATTAATATATCCACCACTATTTCATTACAGAGGTCGTTAAGGTTGATTTTTTTTAGTAACGAGATTGGATTCACGTATTTCGATTAGTAGAGAAGGAGAAAATTATAATAAATTTGATTATTTTGTACTACACACTATAGGTAAGTGGTCTGCTAAGAATTCGCTTAAAATTTTCTTATGAAACAAAATGTAAATATATAGATTTTTATATTTCTAGGATCATGCGGAAAAGTGTACCTTTCCGCACGATTTTTCGGCACTAGTGCGGTAAAGTGCACTTTTTCGCACTATTTTTGTTACATTATACAGTGGGCCTATCGTATTATTGTGGTACTATGCTTGTGTTCAACATAATTCAGCGGATGCAGGCATCATCAAGCGAAAAAGTTTGCGCTAGATTTTTCTCAAAGTGCTTATGGGCACAGATAAATTATCTGTGTTATGGGTACTGCTCTAAACAGACAGAGACAGAGAATGATGCGTGTAATACATTAATTTCTGCAGAATCAAGAATTTGCTATGAAAAAGAACTTGTTGCTTTCGACCAATGGCGCACGAAGAAGAACACTTTACCTTTAAAAGATGATGTATTTTTGGCCTATTTCTACGATACATAACTCCGTTAACTGTATGGTCGAAGTATTCGTATTGAAAATATGCTTCAAAGTAAAGAAGGATATTGATATTGGAAAATACCTCCAGCTAACGGCATATTTAAAGAAATCAAATGTTAGTTACAAGAAAAAAAAATAAAGGTATTAGAAAGAAAAGAAATAGAACGTATATCTTGTGACCAAAGTAGCCACGATATTTGGAACTTAGCAAATATGACGATCCACGATACTGGAGACAAAGGAAATGTGCTTATTAGTACCATACCAAACACAAAAACCAATATTTCAAGAAAATTTGTGGTGAACAACGAAGAAACAATTAAATATGTTGACATCTATCGAAGTTATGCTATTTTGCACCCTAGAGATACCCCTCACAAGCGGTTTTTCTTATTCCACATGTACTATATAAAATTTTATCTAGAACTGAAAAAGAGTTTATCTACAACTACCTTAAATTGAGAAACACCGAAGATCAGATCCAGTTTGTGTGATTCAAAATCAAAAAGCAAAGGTTTTGTTATGGTGCCTGTCAAACTTGTTAAAAACAAAATTAAGTTTTCGTTTTTACATTTTCTTGTGGAAATAGTGGTGTTGATTGAAATAATGAATGATTCAGAAACAGAAAATTTGCTTCTTGAAATTGAGAAAACTGCTGCAACTGCAGTAGCTTCACGTTTACCAGATATATCGACAACCAAGTACGAATAATTTTATAAACTATTCACTGATTGATATGCATCTAAGTATATCAAATATGAAGCAAAAGAAAAGGTATTATTAGCATTTTTTGAAGAATTATCCAAGAAGTACAAATAATCTAGTCTTCTGTATTATCTTCTGTGCTGCGGTCTACAATCTGTATGCGGTAAAATGTTGGCATCAGTAAATTGAACAATTTAATTGCTTTTCTGAAAAAGCAATCAGTGGGATACAAACCAAAAAAAGTCAAGAATATTAAAGAAAGAGGACGTTTCAAATTTTTTACAAGATGCAGATGACACAAAATTCTTGCTAACAAATCCATAATTTAAGGTTGCCTTAATTATTTGACTTGAATAATAATAATAATAATAATAATAATAATAATAATAATAATAATAATAATAATAATAATAATAATAATAATAATGATTTATTTGCAGTTACGAGCATTAACAAATGAACTAATTACTTATCCTATAGCCTGCAAATAGGACTGAAAACAACATGGTAAACAAAATTTACCTGCTGAACAAGTTTCAGCCTTCACATCAATAACAAGTGTATAAATCGTTCTATAGAGGAAATACAGAAATAAGAAAAAAAAACAATTTACATTATATAAAAAACGACACATTTTAGGCAATAAATTTTAGACAATATGAGGAGATAAAATAAAACCAAATATGAAATTGTGTCCAATTTGTAGGAGGATTTAAAAGAATTTCTTTGAGTTTAACCTTAAATAGAAAAACCGGCAATGATTTTATATGATCTGAGCCATTATATAACTGGTAAATGTTATATGAAAAAGATCTACGAAAAATGGCTGTTTTGTGAGGCGGTGGTGAAATCAATCCTTTAAATCTGAGGTTTATTAAGGTGTGAACATCAGTACGAAATTTTATTTTATTATGAAGATAAGTACTAACGAGTGAAGTTTACGTCTTGTTTCCATATTTAACCAGCCTGCTTCTTTTAACTTGTATGAAATGCGATCATACTTCCGAACACCATAACAAAATCTTAAACATGATCTCTGAACTTTTTCAATGCGAGTTTTGTCCATGTTATCTAAACATGAATTATATAATACGTCACAGTAATTCAAATGACTCAAAACTAACGAATCAGTTAACATCAATTTTAAAGAAGTATACATTAAATGACGATTAGGGTACAGCATTTTTAAATTTATATAAGCTTTTTGTAGGCATTTTGAAATATGATTTTTAAAACGTAAATTTGTGTCAATATAAACTCCAAGACTCTTTGCAACACTAGAACAAGGTAATTTCGTAGTACCTATGGTTATATTAATATTATCTTCTATAACAGTACGACACTTACCAAATACCAAAACCGACGACTTGTCTGAATTTAACTTTAAGTTATGTTTTCAGATAATTCAATTAGATTTTTCATTTCACTATTTATGACTGAAGTAATATCGTTCAATTCCGAAGCAATGAAAGATACGTATACTTGGGTATCATCAGCATATAAATGGTATTTAACCCGCTCTAAACAAGAAACAATGTGACACGTATATATGCTAAAAAGCAATGGGCCCAATATGGAACCCTGGGGTACCCCACAGGTTATAAATGCTGTATCAGACTTACCACTCGATGTTTCTACAAATTGAGACCTAAGATTTAAATAACTATTTAATAATTTTAATGCATTGTGTTGAAATCCAATAAAATGTAAGATAGATAATAAAATTTCATGACTAATTGTATCGAAGGCCTTGGAATAATCTAAGAGTATAAGAACTGTAGTTTTTCCTTTATCTATATCTTTAAAAATATCATCTGTTATATTAAGTAATGCTGTTGCGCAACTGTATCCTTTACGAAAACCTGACTGATACATTGGTAATATATCATATTTTGCCAGATGCGAACATATTTGCGAATGCATAATCTTTTCCAAGACCTTTGACAAAACTGGAAGGATGCTTATTGGTCGCAAATCATTGTAGCTACTGGCATCAGTTTTTTTAGGTATAGGAACCACTCGAGAAATTTTCCAAGACTCTGGAAAAATGTTATCTATTAAACAAGAATTGAAAATATGTGTCAAATATGGTAGAATAAATGGACAACATAATAACAACATTTCTATATTTATATCATCTGACCCAGTAGCTTTAGATTTTATTTCTAATATAAACTTATAAACCGTGTTTTCAGATATAGTGCTAAAAGCAAACAGAGAATTAAAGGGGCATTTAAAATTGTTAGAATAAAATTGTAGAATTTCATTATTCGGTATAAAAGTAGAACCTGAATATTGCAGAAATTGTTTATTAATAATTTATAATTTTATAATTAATAATATATAATATAATGTGCATGCAGAGTGGACGAGTTAACTAATTTGCTGCTAGAAAACGTAAAAAATGAAGGAAACATTTTTCATATCGTCACGAAAACCAAAGTTTCCGGAGAACTCACTACCGGGGGAATCAAAGATGTTAATATGGTCCAAGTAAAACGAAAGTAGGTACCTCTCCCTGCGTCCTAGTCATGTCGATCATGGAAGATTGTTTTTTGGTTATAGAGGTGATAAATGTATGAAACTTCCAGTTGGTATAAATACTTTCAGTGTAATGCCAAATATGATTGCTTTTTTTCTCAATTTATCATAGCCTCAACAATATAGATGTTTTCGACGATCATCTACTTCACTTCTAGCACAGAAAATATAGCGTGCTTACAAATAAAATTTAAGCATTGTTAATATAAATACAGACCAGCTGTATTAATCTTACGAATTGTCAAAGTTGTGTTGTTATATTTATAACATGTAATTCAATTTAATTTAAGTTAAATTATCTATTCATTGTCAAATTGATAAACCTATTGGTTCTTAATAAAAATAACCATTAAGCAGTGATCTCTTTTTTTAATATTTCACTAGTGGGGTAATATGTCACATTAATCCACTAGTGGTGTAATGACCTGCATTATTCAACTGAAACAGTACCAAATAAATGCTGTAATGAGGCTCTTATAGAGCAGTTGTAGATAAACAATATATCAAGTGATTGGATATCAAATAAACGTGCAAAATTTAAAAAAAAAAACAACTGACGAGTTTTATTTCTTTCACAAAGGACAGTCACTGCAGCCCATCATTACAAGAAATGAGATCTGACTAATCGTCCCGACCAAATCGACCGATTTAAAAACCGTTTAAGCTCCAAAAAAATAATCACATGATACTCACCTTACACACCAATTTTCCATCGGTCCAGAGACGGTCCGGCATCAACAAGCCGAGATATAATCACGACGTCGATCCTCGCAATTACCTTCAGTAATGATAGAGCTAATCGGCATTTGTCCATGTGAGAAATTGATTATAAACCAGGCTCGATATCCAACACTTCTCCGTCGCCTGTAGATTTATGGGTTTCGTATGGTAATATTGTATATTTTAGGTAACAGTTCTGCACCACCGACTGAGAATAATATTAATCGAAGCATTTAGGACTAAAGGCGCTGCATACGGGGTGAGCCAAACACAAAGAGAGATGATACTATAAAAAATAGGAGGATCGCGTATACAGAGCTTTCTGAAATGATTACAAACCACGTGACCTACGCGCATATGTAACCAACATTGCTCTGTTGGCAGCACTTTCTAAAAGATCCCTAAACATCAGTGGTGTGGTTAAAGTAAATTGAGTACATAACCTAATAAATTGCTCGACTACTGAAATTTAATACATAAAATTTAATATTAGGCTTGTTTTTGCAGCAGTTGAAAACGGTTTGGAAACTGTCAGAAATATTTGACCAGTTAAGTTGAGAACGCGTTATCATTGAATTTGACGCAATAAATAGTTGGACGGGCATTTCTGATAGTTTCCAAACAGTTTTCAACTGCTGCTAAAACAAACCTATTACATAGTTACTGACGAAAAGACCGTTTATTTGTTTCTTTGGAAATATTTTCAACTTTAATTGAAAGAGAAAACTACCAATCTTCTCTTGTTAATGAACAAATTAAAATTTTTATGAAAACAAAGAGTATATAATGTGAACAGAACTGATTTTTTTATTGTATTGCAGGGTAAAAGAAACATATTTTACTGTATTAAGATTTATTTACAATATTTGGGATAAAAACATTACATATTGTAGTGTTTAAAAGAATTTATTTGTGGCATTTCTTAGTTATTTATCTTCGCTTGGGTATTTTGCCACTTCAATAAAAATTAACAAATTAAAATAATTACATGTGCCCTTTACTTGCTATTCATAAATTAACCCTCCTGTGCTTATTTTCAAATACATTTTGTAGCTATTCTTCTATGATGTTGTTGAATTCTCGAATAATTGACGCTTCTAATTCTTCGATAGTGTGTATCGCTGTCTTAAATATAGTGTTTTTCAAATGTCCAAACAAAAAATAATCCAACGTGTTAAATCCGTAGACTTGGCTGGCCACAAACCAGTCGATTGCCATAAAATTGCTCTAAAAATTGAATTGTTGCTCTTGCAGTGTGTGCAGTTGATCCATCTTGCTGAAAGTAACCTGCTTGCAGCTCGTCATCATGTAACTGTTCTAAAAATGGCTCTAAAATAAGGGTCCGATATCTTTCAGCATTTATAGTTTCGTAGAAGAATATAGGCCCTACTATACGTCTTCTTGATATTGCTGTCCAAAGACCAACTTTCACGGGATGTAAACTGGTTTCTTCAAATGTATGAGGAGCTCAGGTTCTATAATTTTGATATAATGAAACTATGTTTGGTCAGTGAAAAATGATAAGTTCAATAAGTTACGATCCATGTTTTCTTGAAACCATTTACAATAGTGTAATCGTCTTCCATAGTCAATGGGAAGTAATTCTTGCACAACAGTTACCTTGTATGGGTGTAAATGCAACCGTTTTTTTAAGTCTTGCAACATGTTCCAACTGAAAGTCCTAAAAATAAAAATTTTTGGTTATTAACTATAATTCGAATTTAATTGCCAACAACAAGGAAATAAAATAACCGTTTCAAACAAAATTACTGATCACGCGGCTTGTAATCATTTATGAAGACTTTGTACATTTAGACGTACAAACTTTTTAAGGTGCCGTATTTATATTTTTATAGCCTTACATATGCATAAAAATAGAAATAATATGAAATATTGCTTGACATACACTACTTTGAGTGCTCGAGTAGCAAAATAAGAATTAATTTTTTAATAAAATCGGAAGATGCATATACAATTTAGTGTTGGCATCTTGCTTTTTCTTGATTTTGTTTTGGTGTTGCACCAGACAAAACATATTTATGCATGTCAAAATATATTCTGTACTTAACACTAGGTGACTGCCGTTGTGTATCCTTGTTAGTTATTTAGAAACCTGCAAAATGTCATTAATTAGGGGGTATGATCAGGCATCGACCGGTATCAGTCTCTCACATTGACACAACCCAACATTCTTCCACCCTACCATACCCGCAGAAAGGGTGCTAATGCTCTCCACGAATATAGCTGACATACGGTTTTTAGTTTTTAGAACAGATTGTTTTCTCTGAAAATTTAAATATGAAGGTAATTGAGTAACTGAGGTACAATATATACAAAAGTACATATATGTAAAACTTTTTTTAATGCAAACATTGTAAAGAAACTGTTTTATTTTTGTACAGGGTATCTGGAATATAAGTGTCGATACTAAAGGAGCGTGTACAAATTGTTCTGAAAAAAAAAATGCCAAAACTGTGTTACGAAATTACAAACTAAGGTACAATTAAAGTAAAGTAAAAGTTCCTGTAAAGTGTTTTTCTTAAATTGTCTACTTCATTAATACTGATACATATTTACACTGTAACGTTCGACAACATTGCAATCTGTCAACTCTGCTGTTAACCTAAAATTATTATTAATCATAAAAGTATTGTGGCTAGTGTGTTACGTTTTTCTCTAGTGCTTGCTTTAGATTAGTGAACGCCCATGGAAACATTTATAGTAACCATGACGAGTGCACATAAACACACAATTTATATTAACCATGGCCATTTGTGTGGTATGTTAATTTCTGTTACGTTTGTATGGTTAATGCTTTTCGCCAACAACATAAGTCGTTTTGAAAACTTGTAACTATTTGAGATTTTATTCTGTGTTGTGAAAAGAGCTCTTAGAAAACTATTTTCAGTAAGTATGTTTAGATGTATTTGTTATTATTGTGTACAAACACCTGACATAGTATGTGAGAGACGTTCTCACATATTCAATCAAGACCTGTTTGTTGTCATAATGTTATTAGCATCGGTCAGAGAAAAAAAATTAAGCCAAACATGTTTTGTTTGGTATAATTTATCATACAGCAAAATAAAAACATTCATATTCATGACACCCTGTAGACATATAAAAACCGCATACAGGGTTAACTATGACTAAGTACAAAAATTTTAACCACATGCTCAGGAAAGTCTAAAAAACAATAAAAGATTTATTTCGGAATTCTAGCTCGATGTTTAAAAAATGGGGCAAAACCCTCTTTTCCTACGAAAAGTCGGCCCCTATGACAATCAATCATCATCCGTCATGGCTAGATGTCAACTACTGGTCGTTTTTCAACAATTGTCAAGTGTAGAAACAACGAAACGAAACATTTGTATTAATAATAACAATGTCTAAGTACCTGGTAGATAACCGCTAATCCGATTAGCTGCAGTATTTTGTATTCATATTTAATCTGTGTTGTATTCGTTCTTTCGTTGCACACTGCCAAAACTACATTTTAACTCCTTGCAGATTCATAATAATTATCCACTAACGCACTAACATATCCGACATAATAGCTATTTATGCCATCAGTTACGAAATGCCTAATTTTGTGTAACGCGTTAGTTTCATTTCGTAACGTATTGCATTCAAGATTTTTTCTAATTTTGAAGAAAGTAATAAAAAAACAAAATTTAATATAATTGACAAAAATTTGGAAAACATAAATTTAGTTTGTTGATGTTACTTCATGTTCGTTGTCAGTTTGACATTTTGTAAAGAAGTCTAGACGGAAGGTTTTTAGCGAGATTGATATATTTTTAGTTTTATTTTTAAAAAATGAGTGATTCAAGTTCTGAAGAGCTACCAAGCGATATTGAAGAGGCAGCAGGTAATGCTCTATTATCAGTAATTCCCAAAAAGTCAAAGGCAGTTTATGATTTGGCATACGAAAAATTTGTTACGTGGTGTGATGAGAAGAAAATTAAACATGTTAATGAGAAAGTTTTACTTGCATATTTTGAGGGTAAGAAAGATCTAAAAGTTTCCACATTATGGACACTTTACTCAATGTTAAGGTCTGAACTAAATCTGAAAAGGAATATTGATATTAAAAATATACAAATTTGGTATCATATATTAAAATGCAAGCGGACGTGTACATTGTTAAAAAGTCAAAAGTTTTTATTAAAGAAGATTTTGCCAAATTTGTAGTGGAATCTGATGACAAAGAATACTTAATGGCTAAGGTTGCAATGATAATTGGAATGGCAGGAGCATGCAGAAAAGCAGAATTAACATTTCTTCCAGTTGAAAATGTTATAGACGAAGGAAGCTATGCTAATGGAAAATGTACCAGAAATCCTGTGGGAATTAACACATTTAGCAGTCTGCCAAAAGTTATTGCACAATTTCTTGGTCTTTCAAATCCTGTTTTAAATACTGGCCACTGCTTCAGAAGAAGCTCTGCCACTTTCCTAGCAGACAGTGGCGCTGATATTTTAAAATTAAAGAGGCACGGAGGTTGGAAATCTAGCTCTGTTGCGGAGGGATATGTTGAAAATTCTATGAATAATAAAAACTTATAGCGCAAGAAATATTTGGTGAAACATCTTATGCAATGTGCGCCGCTTCCCAAATAACAGCAAGTTCGAGCAAGGAAAAAATATGTCGTCGGGAATTAATTTGAATAATTGCAATAATTGTGTTATCAATATTTATAATATTTTTTTCATATATTTCAGGTATTAACAATATTGTGTGAAACTAACTACTCAGTGGACAAAAGCCCCAACCTGCGTTGAATTACACCCACAATATCTACCCATATATTCCTTATTATTAGCTTTTGTGACATTTTTTACTGTTTAAGAAAGGTATTTTAAGCTAATATGTATCAAATCTCCTACAATTCCTATCAATGAAGTCATATGTATGTTCTCTGATACCAAACATCTAGGTATGCTAATGAACATCCACAGACAAAACTCTATTCAATAATTATCTAAAAAATTTAATATATTTACTAACCTCTGGAGTGGGAACTCGAAATTCAACCACAATAATTGAGATCTCACTTATTTCTGCGTTTTATTTTGGATCGCTTCATCAGGTGGCCTCCTTTAAGTCAAATATCTAACTATAAAGATGATTATACCAATAAATTAAAATTATTTGAAATTGAATGTCAAAATGAAATATCGACAACGTCAAACTGATTAACTGTCAATGAATATCATAACAACCTACTGAAATAAATAAAAATTAATAAAAAAATTTACCTTTTATGTATAGTTTTTTTTCTCATATATTTTCAGGTATTAACAATATTGTGTGAAACTAACTACTCAGTGGACAAAAGCCCCAACCTGCGTTGAATTACACCCACAATATCTACCCATATATTCCTTATTATTAGCTTTATATTAAATTTTTTAGATAATTATTGAATAGAGTTTTGTCTGTGGATGTTCATTAGCATACCTAGATGTTTGGTATCAGAGAACATACATATGACTTCATTGATAGGAATTGTAGGAGATTTGATACATATTAGCTTAAAATACCTTTCTTAAACAGTAAAAAATGTCACAAAAGCTAATAATAAGGAATATATGGGTAGATATTGTGGGTGTAATTCAACGCAGGTTGGGGCTTTTGTCCACTGAGTAGTTAGTTTCACACAATATTGTTAATACCTGAAAATATATGAGAAAAAAAACTATACATAAAAGGTAAAATTTTTTATTAATTTTTATTTATTTCAGTAGGTTGTTATGATATTCATTGACAGTTAATCAGTTTGACGTTGTCGATATTTCATTTTGACATTCAATTTCAAATAATTTTAATTTATTGGTATAATCATCTTTATAGTTAGATATTTGACTTAAAGGAGGCCACCTGATGAAGCGATCCAAAATAAAACGCAGAAATAAGTGAGATCTCAATTATTGTGGTTGAATTTCGAGTTCCCACTCCAGAGGTTAGTAAATATATTAAATTTTTTAGATAATTATTGAATAGAGTTTTGTCTGTGGATGTTCATTAGCATACCTAGATGTTTGGTATCAGAGAACATACATATGACTTCATTGATAGGAATTGTAGGAGATTTGATACATATTAGCTTAAAATACCTTTCTTAAACAGTAAAAAATGTCACAAAAGCTAATAATAAGGAATATATGGGTAGATATTGTGGGTGTAATTCAACGCAGGTTGGGGCTTTTGTCCACTGAGTAGTTAGTTTCACACAATATTGTTAATACCTGAAAATATATGAAAAAAAACTATACATAAAAGGTAAAATTTTTTATTAATTTTTATTTATTTCAGTAGGTTGTTATGATATTCATTGACAGTTAATCAGTTTGACGTTGTCGATATTTCATTTTGACATTCAATTTCAAATAATTTTAATTTATTGGTATAATCATCTTTATAGTTAGATATTTGACTTAAAGGAGGCCACCTGATGAAGCGATCCAAAATAAAACGCAGAAATAAGTGAGATCTCAATTATTGTGGTTGAATTTCGAGTTCCCACCCAGAGGTTAGTAAATATATTAAATTTTTTAGATAATTATTGAATAGAGTTTTGTCTGTGGATGTTCATTAGCATACCTAGATGTTTGGTATCAGAGAACATACATATGACTTCATTGATAGGAATTGTAGGAGATTTGATACATATTAGCTTAAAATACCTTTCTTAAACAGTAAAAATATTTATAATAATTAATTAATTTATAATTTATGTTTTTAACTTGTATTATAACAGTTTAATAAATAGAATAATTCTTTTTGTCACTAATTTTGAAATACATTTTTCGTCACCAATTGCATAAAATTTTACTTTATGCAACTAGTTACAAAAAGTAAGACATTTCATAATGTCAATCAGTTTTAAAAAGTGTCACTTTATATGTCAAAATTAGAAAAAATACTTTATTTAATTACTATAACACATTTAAAATTAGCACTTAGCTGATTTAAAGTAACAGTAAATTCTAGGTTATCTTTTTCTTTCTTCTTCTTCTTTTTATGGCCTTCGTCCAGCGGACATGCATTGCTAATTGCATACCCTTCATGCTCCAAACCATCCAGAATAGCGAAGTTAGTTATGATCTAAGGGTCATTTTTACAGAACACTGAAAACATGGATGGATTGGGATGTTATAGTTTAAAATATTACTAATTATTTTATGCAAACATCGTCGATTACTGTTAATATTGTTGCTATTATTAGTATTAACAGAATTTAAATACACAACAACTCATGAAGTTTAAAAATTTATCGGCGAGTGCACCTTGCATTAGTGGCCTACAAATGTCGTCAGATCGTCGTTTGTAGATGTCAAATAACGTAAATATACGGTTACGGTACTCTGATTAGTTTGAAATAATTTTTCAGTACTTGTTTTTCGCAAATTTAATTTTTCGCGTATTTTATGTGTATTTACAAACATTTCGTATTCAAATGTCTAGATGACGGATAAGGTGCTGATTTATGAGAGTGTGACAAATGCATATTATCGTGCGGCAGCCTGAAAGACGTTTCCCGAGTATACAAAATATTTTGGTGAATACTTTTTGAACCACATCGAACACCTGTTTTATGTCGTGTCGGCAAACGTGTGGCAGTGTTTTTATGTATTTGTGTACATTTACGTGTATTTTGTTGTTATCCTTTGTGATTTTTCCCGAAGTAAGTAATCGACCCGGTCAAGACCGCCAAACCAAGTAGGTACCTCGCTTTACACAAAAAGAACGATCGAGGGAAGGAGAGGTCCACAGGAAGTACAAAAATCTTTGAAGGTTTTAATTTAAACAAGTAAGAACACAGAAGATGATTCAACATTCTTAATATCTCTCCAAGTATCAATCCTGGAAATAAATATTAGTAAAGTAGATGCTGCCTCCCTGTGCTATCATACCGTATTTTTCATTAAATCATTAAATAATAATCTACATTTTGTAAAGATTTTTTTTTTTCAAAGCGGATTAAACTGATACACGTGTCAATGGACCTGTCACTATATTTGACACCTTTGACTGGCAGAATATACCTAACCTCGCAGCTGACAGAAGGTCAGTGACGGCGATAAATAGGGATTTAATATAGTTTTGAAAACAAATTTTTTTGGCTTTATAAATAAGTTTGAAATTTTTTTGAAGGGTGATTCCATTAATTCTTATTTTTCCCTATCCCCTCTTAAAATATTTGTACTAAGTCATAGTTAACCCTGTATACAAAATAGTATACAGTACCTATATGTTATGACATCTATGTTAAAATTATGCATTTTTATTTTGAATATTATTTACATGTATCTACTTCATTTATTATCAAGCTAAAATCGCAGCAGCGACATCTCGTGACGATTTACACATACTTCAGCTTGTACAAGGAATCGCCGAGTTTGAGACACCCTGTATGGTTGCCAACGGACCAGCGACGGTGAAAAATAGCGCTTTAACGAGGGCATTCTTCCCTCCGCGTATGCAAATTGCAGTGCTTGGGCGATGGTGTTAATCGTCGATGATTATAGGTGATTCCTGATATTATTGGTCGGTTGATAAATTTTATTTTGAATTAATGCGGAAAATTATCTACATTATCACATAATTTAAGTCCATCCGGCTGAACTAGTAATTTGGGAGAGTACTTTCCAAATGAAATAAGTCTTCAACGTGTCGCGGTATAAGATATTGAAGGAACATTGTCATGTGCGATGTGAAACGAGCTTATTTAAATATACAGCTACAACTTGAAGAATATGTTATTTAGGATGTTCTAAACTAAAGAGGCTTATCAACAAGGATTTAAGTACAGGCGTACTGGCCGACAGGCATTTGTGTCTTGTATTCTTGCATTCTTGTGGCATTTGTGAATCCTAGATAAATAGTGGAGTGTGTAGGTTATACCAGAATTATTAGTGGTGATGTGGTGAACTTATGATATTGTCAAATGTCACTTATTCCTTTGTTTAGAATATAGATCCGCTCGTGACAATTACGGCGACAATGCTGTTGGGTAAGTACCAGAAAGATGGTTTTACTTGAGGTATTTATAAAATTATCTGATTTCATATTAAACCACTTGTTTCAATTTGAAAAATAATAAATAAAACTAATGAAATGATATTTAACATTTATTTTTTTAGGTTTATTTAATACATTTCTATTTTATTTTTTATTTTTATTTTACTTACGCTATTCAACAGGTCAAAGACTCAAATTAGAGAATAGGAAAACAAACAATTAACAAAAAAAAACATACATAAAGCAAATTACACAATATTTAGACATGACACACATATGACAAATATAAAAAATAATCAATTTAAATCTAAATAAAGACAACAACGATTACAAAACAAGTCTTTTCAGAGTTGAAATATTACAATCCATAAAATCTACGGGCAAGATAATAACTTCATTATATACCTAAATCACACATATTATGAAGAATATTTGTCCGAACAGGTGGCAAATAAAACATGTTAAATTGTCTAGTTTCAATTCTGGGAACATGAAAGCCAACATTCTCAAGATGGCATTACAATCAATGGCATGCATTACTTTATGTAAACAAATTAAATAAGTCTTTTTCCTATTCCTTGTATCCGCTGTGTTTTATATGTTGTGTTAATTGTAGAAACCGTATCTAAGTGTAATTTATATACTGTATTTTTCTAATTATAAGTATATTATACAGGGTGTTCCTAAATAAAAGTCGCAACGGAAAACTGTAAATTCCTCTTGAAAATAGAAACATTTTTTTCTCTTTCATTTTTCTCTCCGGGCTTTCGTTTTCGAGATACACGGTGTCAAAACTTTAATTTTTTTTCAGTTTTTTTCCAATATCTTAGGATCCGTTGGAACTACAGGACTGAGCTTTTGTAAACACATTACCACTATTAATAGCTACTTTTTTGCACCCTTCTCGAATTTATTGGACGTGCCAGTGGTGGAGATTTTAAGGTATCGGAAAGGTTTTCCCCCCCATAACTTTTACGCCACTGGAAAAATTGACATTTGACAGCATATTCTGAAACGTCAATGAATTTTACACATAAATAGTTCTCTTGGTTCATTGCACTAAAGTCAACCGTTCAACCGTTTCAATAAAAATGACTTTCTATGAACAAAAACAAATGCATCGTTTATGAAATCCATGTCAATAATATCGAAGAGTTGACCGATAGTGAAGCCGCAGCGGCAGAAAGAAACATGATTCGAAGATGTAATGCGTGCATTGAAGTCCGCGAACGTAATTTTGAACAGCTTTTGTAAATTTTACTCGCCAAATTGATAAAAGAAAGTTAAAATCCTAAATTTCGTTAAAATTGTTAATTATTAGTACCTATTTTTGATATTGTCTGAAGCTATTTATTTGTGGCATAATTTTAGTTTTTCTTTAGATTTATTGGGTTTTTGCCACACTTCTGAAAAATAATAAAGATTAATTAAATAAGCCCTTGCGCCAAACGGAACAGTCAAGGGTTATTTTTTTAAAAAAAACTAAGTTTGCCTAACCAAAAAATCTCACACTGAAAAAGCAGATAAGTAAAAATAACAAAAATCACATCACTATCGCGCACTTTCGTATTATGACGTTTCGAAAAACTCTCTGTTTTCGTTATCAAAATCGTAGTCATTTCTATTGAAAACGGTTGACTTTAGAGCAATGAACCAAGAGAACTATTTTTGCGTTAAATTTACTGGCGCTTAAGAATTTGCTGTTAACTGTCAATTTTTCCAGTGGCGTAAAAGTTATGGGGAAAAATCCTTCCGAGACCTTAAAATCTCCACCACTGGCACGTCCAATAAATTCGAGAAGGGCGCGAAAAAGTAGCTATTAATAGTGGTAATATGTATACAAAAGCTCGTTCCTCTAGTTCAAACGGTTCCTAAGATATTGGAAAGAAAACTGAGGAAAAATTAAAGTTTTGACACCGTGTATCTCGAAAACGAAAGCCCGGAGAGAAAAATGGAATAGGAAAAAAATGTTTCTTTTTTCAAGAATTTACAGTTTTCCGTTGCGACACTTATTTAGGAACACTCTGTATATCTAGTAGGTTTTTTGGTTATATTGACTTGTCCCACATCATACCTATTATATGATCAACAGGATAAAATAAAATTAATACGAATATGAACAAACTATGACAGCGAAAC
Organism: Monochamus saltuarius; assembly: GCA_025584915.1. Classification (NCBI taxonomy): domain Eukaryota; kingdom Metazoa; phylum Arthropoda; class Insecta; order Coleoptera; family Cerambycidae; genus Monochamus; species Monochamus saltuarius. Next base: position 45,782,593 of record CM046723.1, read on the forward strand.
AAAAACGACCAGACAGTACCCACATCCTCGACTTCGTATCTCTCTAAACACGCATTACCCACTGCATCGCTGACACTCGAGTTATTGTACAGCGTGTTGCCGTTTGTACGTATTAATTATCGTGATGGGATACTTAATCTAAGCGCATCTATCTCTACGCGAGATCGAGTGGGCGGTAGAGGTGGCGGTGTGAATAACAGTCGAGCATCGCACCGGTCTGAGGAGGGCCAGGTAGACGGCAGAGAGGTGTTGTGGACGTCGGCTATCAACAATCTATAACAACCCATAATGAGAAGCCGCTCCGGAGGATTGATTATGATTAATGGCGGAGGCGATGGTAAACTACTATCCTCATGGGAGGATGCAATTTCACTACCGAGCTCTGCGAAAGGATCGCGGCGCGCACACGGGTTGTACAGGGCGTTCGGAGCACTCTGGATTACAATTTTGGTCCTTGTAGTCACTTGCCAAGCGAGAACATTGCATTATTGAAACGAAATGTTCTCTCAGTATATTTTCTCATGTAAAAAATTCTGAAAAGAAGCATTCACTGATAAAAATTATAATTTTACACGTTGTTGACACTATGTATCACTGTAAAAAATACAATATACATGCTGTACTACAAGAAAATACAGGTAAATACAGTACAACCCAGCTAACAATTTCTTGTTCTATAAAAATCGTAAGAACGTTTCCAGAGAAAATTTTATAGAGCAATGTTTGTTCTAAGAGCATTTTCAAAACGTTCATACAACAGTTATACCATAAAAATGGGCACTGTTCCATAGAACCTTTTAGTTCTTTAAGCGGTTCTGTAAGGTTGGCAGGAAATACTTATAGAATTGTTGAATAAACGTTTTCACAGGTCTTAAAGAATTATTATAACACAGTTACAAATCAATCGCATAAAAATTCTATAGATCTTCGTTATACAATTTTTGTGTCGCATGATGTTCTATTTAGAGAACTTTAAAATCGTTTAATTGTATCATCTAAAAACAAAATGTTTCTGTATCGCACATGTTAGAAGTAATATGGCTGGGCCAATAAGAACCAATAAGATGGACCTAATCAGCCTGCATATGAGTACTCACATTACGAATTGCTTAGTTGGTTTGTCCATCAGGGAGCAGTACATTTTAATGCGGAAAAAGTTTTATCGTGAAATATGTAGTACATAATGGTAATTTTTTGACGCGCCAGAAAGTAAGTATATCCATATTATTGTTATCATTTCATCTATTTATACTGTATATATTTTTAATTAAGAATTTTTTCTTTCTTTACAATATGGCGACAAAAAGAAAGGCATTATCTTGTACTTCCAATGAATTCTCACTAATATGACATTTTTGTGTCGATTGCAATGATTATGGAGCAAATATACTTGGTAAGCAACTACTATAACAGATCTATGCCACTTAATATCCACAGTGTTGTCATATTTTATTGTGGTATTTCAATCTTATTTTATAAATCTAATGAAATTCTTTAACTTCAACAACTATAAGTGCAAATGGATATGGTTTGGAATGGTCTAAATTAAATATGTTACTAAATTTCTATTAGCAATCAAATAAATCTTATCTATCGTAATGAAATTTTCTTTCTGCAAGCAGATAAATATTTTTACAAGTCACGACTATGTTATACAAGTTTCCCCATTATACTTTGATCAAAATATGTCGTACTTTTACAGGAAGGTTTTGTCAGATGGGGGTATGGGAAATCTACATATATAAATGATAGTTCTATAGCGTTTCTTTATGGAACAAAAAGGCTTTTGTTACTTATTTACTCTATAATGATTTTATAACTACTGTATTATTATTCTATATAACTGCTTTAAATAGCTTTTTCTCTTAAGTTCGATAGTAGCTTCCATATTTGTAATTTGTTTTCCGCAGCAGAATTGTAACTTAATAACGCCTTATACAATAGTTCTATAATTAAACTATAAGCGACATTACGGAATAATTTTATAAGAGTGTCACAGGAGATGGTATAATTCTATAAAGCAGTATTTTGCATCGGTTTTACAGTAATTTGATTCTATAAGCATCGTTGCTGCAAAATTGTGTTATGGGACACACTTATAGGCCTTCATTAGCAGTTATGTTATAAATGCTCTATAAATTATGCTCTAAGAACTATCTTGCAACAAATTTAAAAAACAATTCAATTTCTGAAGGCAAAATAGTCTCATGCGTCACATTAATTCAACAATTTGGTATTCTAAATACAACTATAAAATATTAACAGAATATAAAACTTGTACTACTCTAAATGTATAGAACTACTTTGCTAGCTGGGCAACTACAGTAAAAAATAATTATATAAAAACAACGCCTTTCTATAATTTTATGATATGTAGTCTGAAATATATTAATTTTATAGTTTATTTCCTGTTTACCTGGTAGTAGTACTATACCTACCACAAATTCAAAGTTTCATGTTGAGTTTGTTTTGTTTTGTTGTTTTACTGAATATAATACAATAATAAAGACAGTTTCACTATTGAAAGAACAGTTACACGATAAAAAGTTTTATAACTTGGTCCTTTTTTATCCATAACGTATATTCTGAGAAAATTTATTTGACAAAATTTAGAATTGAAGAACTATTTTTAAATTGGTGAGAGAATTTAAAACATAAGTACTAACGTAGTATCCTATTTTGTCCCATATCCTATTTTTTGCTAAAGAAAATTGTACAAAGATACAACAAAGAGCACAAAATGTTTAGATAGGTTATTAAATGCTCATCAGTATACCAGTGCACGTTTGATGGCGCCGCTGACCAATGATTTTGGCTGCTTGTTATAGATTTTTCAGGTGTAAATTCAATGCTGATATGGGCATTAGCTCGCACAGAAGTTGTTTCCTAATAATCGGCTTTTGTAATACCGTTAATCGCAGTATAACAGGGTGCTTGGTGTTGGGACACTAGATGTAGCTAAGTGGCACATCTTGTGTGTTTATTGTTACAGCTTAAGATATTTTTCCTAGGTTATATGAATAACTATAGTCTGTTTCGAAATGAAAGAGAGTAATAAAAGCCCGAGATAAAAACAGGCCATAGGCGTGGTAATATTTCGTATATTAGTATATTTTACTGGATACATCATAGGGCAGGAGCCAGTGTATTGTGACAGATCAATCCAGTCTTAGAGCTGAATATACGAAGACGTGCTGGTGCAGTAGAGTAAAATTCGACTTGTGTTTAGTGACTATTGTGCCAGCGAATATAATATTGTTTGGGTAAAATGTCGGGGTTATCAGATTACGTACCTGCTAAAGGCGTGAAAAGATGTGCGCTGTCTCAGAATGAGAAGATTATTATATTAAATGTATTTAATGCATTGAAACACCAAAATTCTACCAACAACACTGTTGGTTGGTTGGTTGGTTGACGACATCGTGGAAAAGTGTTGTAAAATGACAGGGACAGGGAAAAATCGACTATCTACAGACTTTTAAAGGAAACAAGACATGAACAAGATACTGTAAATCCCCAAAATCATCTACAGGAGGTCAAAAGTCGTTATAGATGATTTCTTCAAAAATGTCATCCGCAGAAAAGTACACTCATTTTATTAAAAAAATACCAACGCTAAACAAAATTTTAAGTGAACTTTCAGAGGACAATGATTTGCCAAAAATCAGTAGAAGCAAATTATGGGCCGTCTTACGAGAGTTGAATTTTTGCTGGGAAAAGCAGAACAGGAAGTCAGTTCTTATCGATAAAGATGAAATTATTTGTTGGCGAAGATCCTACTTAAGATCAATTAGAACATTCCGTGACGAAGGGAAGAATATTTATTATCTAAACGAAACTTGGGTCAACGAGGGATATACTGTAACAAAAGTATGCAAGATAAAAATGTAAAAAGTTGTCGACAATCATTTTTGGATGGACTTTCAACAGGGTTCAAGGCACCTTCAGGTAAAGGGCAAAGATTAATAGTGACACATATAGGTAGTGCCAGTGGTTCTGTAGGTGGCGGTTTACTTTTATTTGATTCTAAAAATACAGGTGACTATCAGGAAGACATGAACGCAGATGTTTTCTAAGAGTATTTTACACAGATGTTGGATCTTATTCCTCCGGGGTCTGTAATTGTCATGGATAATGCCAGTTACCATTCACGGCAGACCGAACGGACGCCTACGACTGCTTGGAGAAAAGCCGATATAATTCAATGTTTATCCGGAAAAAACATTTCTTTTGAAACAAATATGGTGAAAAAGGAACTTTTGACACTTGTCAATCTTAATAAAGATCAGAAAAAATGTGTTATCGATGAAATGACAACAAATCGCCAAATAACGGTACTACGGTTACCACCTTATCACTGTGAACTTAACTTAATTGAATTAGTCTGGGCGCAGGTAAAAGGAGATGTAGCGCGAAATAATACGACGTTTAAATTAAGTGACGGGAAAATTTTGTTAAAAAATTCCTTGGAACGAGTAACTGCAGATAACTGGCAAAGATGTATACCTACATCATGTACAAAAAGGAAAGGAGAAAATGTGGGAACTCGATAATTTAATTGACGTTACTGTGGAACCTATCGTTATGAATCTAGGAGACGAAGATAATTCATCAGAACACTACATTTACTCACCATAATTTGAATATTCAAAATACATATATTTTTGTGTGGAATAAAAGTCTATTCATTAAATTTAAATAAATATTTTGATAACAATATTATGATGCTTAAAGTAGCCTCATGTTTTGAAATGCTGTTTTTATATTGTTTACTTATAAGAAAAATGAACCGAGAAATTGGAGCGGCATAGACAAAGACGGATTGTCGGAGATTAAATTTTAACTACCTGCTACAATTTAGTACAACCCGGTCACACAAAGTTTTTTAAAAGTACACCTCATCTATACCGATAATACATAATATGACAATATTGAATATAAGCACCAGTACTACATTTATTTACGATTTGCATACATAATAAGCTTTTATTACTCTCTTTCATAGTAACGTTAATCAAAAATCACTGGTTTAAACTGATATACATTCAACTAATTGGTATATTTTTTAGAGACGCTCTGTATATTACGAGTAACCAAACAGCGAAAGCGACCCCTTCCGATAACGTACCCCGCGATTAATGAAATTAATAAACCACCGAGCGACCTGGGCACTTCGCGGCGGGCGTATAGATAATTACAAAGCTGTTATCGCCCGGTATGACATATGTTGGGGCAGTGATTTAGATCGAAGGGAGAATAAATAAGCTGGCGATCCGCGCGGTCTCAAGAGAACGGCTCCGTGGGAGGTGTTTAAACATATGTTCAAATAAAATCTTATTGTTTCGCGCAAAGTCCGCCTTGGAGCCGTCGGGGGTCCGGCCCTGCTGAGTTATGGACACCGCATCCGGTCCCAAGAACGCTTAACACGTTCGGGTACGCGCCATGGGCGTCGCAGCGGACCGGGATAAGGGCGCAACAGAATTTTATTACGTTTTGTATAGGTCCACACTTAATAACTACCAACATCGTATCCAGTACTAATAAATGACTTCATCACTAACCAATTTTGTTTCAAGTCAGTACCAACACTAATTTATAATAATAATAATGCCTTTATTATACCAGACTTCCAGAATTGTAGAGAGTGACTAATGTTATAAACCTGCTCACAATTTATAGCAGTCAACACAAAGCAATATACATGCAGGCCTACAAAATCGTGTGTCGCATATCTGTGAGAGTATACCCGATTACACAATTGTCTGATCCAGCTGTTTCGTTTCCAAGGCTATCATGGGCGAGTATATCGTTCGGTCGGGCAAAATTTCGGGTAAATCTTTTCGTTAATTTAATTATGAATGTAATTAATTTTGATTTGATCGAAATGAGGAATATCGGATGATGACATGTATGAAGTTTGGTGCACGAGGTCAAAATATCAGTGTAAGTGATGTTGAAATATATATTTAATTAACAAAATTGTACGTGAATAGCATGTGTGCAAATAAAAAAGTGATAAAGAAGTACAACTGTGAAACGGAAAGGGATGGAAACTCGCGGAAGGAAGATTGTATTTTTAAAATGAGTTTAAAAAAAATTCTATTGCTATATCTTACAAGATGAAACTTAGTCTGTATAAATGAAATCGAATAGAGTATACTGATAGAAAGGACGAAATAGTGATGTGGTGAAGAAACTATTTAGAATAAATATTAAAAAAATAAGAATCTGGATGGAAGGATATACTAAATTTTGACGAAACATGGACGTATGAATGTCATACGGAAAGCGGTACGATATGATTATAATAAGTGTTAATGTGTGACCGTTATAGTGACAGTGCTAGTAACCAATAGTAAATAGTGTGTATGTATTCTAAAGCCTTTTGTCCTTTTGAATGCGGAATTCGCAAATATTTGCACGATTTATTTAATGGTGGAAAAACAAATTTTGTCAACTACCTATAACATTTTCTATCATTTTTATCGTAAAACTGCCATGGTAGATTATCAGAAGCTTAAAACAAACGCCACAATGATAATAAAAAGAGGCATTAATATTTGTAGTGTTTGGCAGTTTCGCAAATTGCAATTGTCAAAAGTTGAGATTTTTCCGCCATATATAATTAAAACAGAAGTTGCAAATTCGTGCAAAAATCCGTGAATTTCGCTTCCATGAGGACAAGGCTTAAGTGTGATATTTGCGAAGTGCGCATCAGGTAGGTGTAAGTGGGCAATCGCCGTCCATAAGGACGGCATTCTAATTTGTAGAGAGGATGACACAGGTGGCACATTTAAAGTAAAATGTTAATGTGCTAGGTTCAGCCGACGTCAACTTATTTTTGATAATTTTGTGTGCTTCAACTCTTCTCAAATGGCACGCTTAGCTAATCATACTACCCGTATCTTCCGTACTCATATATGTGTTGTGAATTAGTCACTCTCTATTATTTTCGACCTTGGGCAATTGAAAATATAAGATAAAAAGTTTCAATTTTGAAATAATTGTTATTATTTTTATGATCTAGCGCCTCGAAATTGGTAAAAACTGTTATACCACTGTTTCTACTCTAAAAATAATGGATGTCATGTAATGCATTTTGTATATATTTTATATTTGATCGCATTCAAATTTAGTACCTACGCCTATGAAATGTTGCTCCCCGCACGCTTCGCCCGTCGCGCTTGTCTACAAACTAGCGATTAGTCACTGTCCACAATTTCGTCCGCTCAGTATAGTGTCCTAAAAAAATTAATACGAAAAATAATTGAAAAGATGGCAATATTCACCATATGGTGCCCTTCCATATAACCATCTCGAAAATTTAGAAAGTAAAGTAGAACGTACGATACTGAAAAATTACAAAATAAGATACAATAAACCAATTATAGTAATTTAACTGAACATTTTTTTAAAACAATGAACATACTTGAGGAACCTGACATCATTAGGCAAGCCATTTTATTGCATCACGGCATTTCGCGAAGTAATTTTCAGATATTTCAGTCGTTTGTTTTTTTGGTAGTAGTAGTGTATAAATTATCCGCTAATGTTGTATAATATGCATTTTCTATCAAAATAAACAACGGTTCAGTTATTTTGTATACTAGCCAGCAAGTTTACAGAATAACCAAGTTTATACTTAGGCCTTATTGCCTCTCTTTTTTACCCTTTAATGACAGTGCTGACCATTCCTGGATTACAGTGTAGAGGACAGTGGGCAAGACAAGCAGAGAACTACTTTTACTTTTGTTAAGGGAAGAAATCTACAAGTGTGCGCCAGCCAGCACGGTATACGCACCAATAGCAAAAAAGTTAGCACGCCTATGGAGCAACCCCTGACGAAGTTATCTGTTTACCATATGATTGATGAAACTATTTATTTCAGTCTATTGTTGTAAATGAGTTCCAGAAACGCTGAGGATATATGGGTGCCTTCTGAAAATCACGCAGAGTTGAATGAGTTTCGAAAAGGGTAAATAATATAATAAGACCTCCTTGGACCATTATTATTCATTATTTACATGAACGATCTTAGTGAAGTACTAGATAAGAGCCTAATAAATTTATTTGCGGATGACACATTGATATCGGTCTCAGGATATGATCATGCAGAAGTAAACAATGTAATGAACAACGAGCTTAGCAAGTTATGCAATTGGTTATGCAATAATAAACTTAAATTAAATGCATCTAAGACTAAATGTATGATTTTAGGTACAAAACAAAATTGTCAAAACTATGCACAGAGAAAACTTGAGGTCGATATCAATGGTGTAAAGATTGCGATGGTATCGGAGATTAAATATCTTGGTGTTGTATTAGATCAACAGTTAAACTTTTGTAAACATGTGGATTATATATGTAAAAAAATTGGCAAAAAAATTGGTTTCTTTGGTCGAATATCAGAACATGTATCACGATGGTGTAAATTGCTAATATATAACACGATTATTCACCCTCATATAACATATTGTTCGTCTCTGTTAATCACTTGCAACAAAACTGAAATAAACAGGCTACAGATTTTACAAAATAAAGCTATGCACATAATTCTTTCGTATAGCAAATACACATCTTTAGTTTATATGAGAACACAACTTCAATGGCTTTCTATAGACCAGTTTATTGAGCAATCATGTTTAATTCTAATTTATAAAATTGAACATAAGTTGATGCCAGAGTATTTGAATAATTTCTTAATTAAAAGGGCAGATATTCATGATTATGATATTCGTTCAAAGGAAAACTTTGATATTTCAAGATCTAAATTACAAAAAGATTTGTTTCATAAGGGGTTAAAGTTATATAATGATCTTCCAAAACATGTAAAACTGGCAACAAATTTAAAAATATTTAAAAGGGAAATAAAAAAGCTGTATTTAGAGTTAAGTGTTGATTGGTGTTAAGTATCATCTTAAGTGTAATTTAATTAGCTTTCGCTAAATAAAGGATTTTATTATTAAGAAACAAAGTATAACTACAGAGTAATTGCGGCATAATAAAACTTTATAATCTGTTGGATAGTCTCTTTTAAATTGTAAAAAAGTAATCTGTACCAGTTTCTATAAATTTGTTTATTCTGTTAATAAATTTTGGTAATAATTTTGAAAGGACAGCAAATTTTGTTAAACATTTTAGCGTCGATACGTTTCTTTCTTGCATGCGTCTGCTGTAAGTTGTATTAGACGTATTTAAATAACTGTTTATAAATAGGAACATAATTTATATTAACAACTATTAGTTGAGGGAAGAAGTGAGTGAAAAGAAGTAACATACCAAAGAAGAGAAGAAATAGACGGAAATTATTTCAAATGCGATTTGACAGGGATCCCGAAAGTTATAGGGACATACGTATTAGGAAGGAAATAACCTGTTTTGTACTGTATGTGGACGCATTTTAAATTCTTCTGACAAAACTAAAGTGACAAGACATTTGCCTCATCCAGCGCTGAAGACTGCATGTTTCTATGCAGATGAACTTACAGACGCCTTTCTTACAAGCAATATTCCATTAAACAAACTATAGCAGGTACTCCCAAGTTCCGTACGTTTTTAGGAAAATACATGGACCGAAAAATCCCTCATGAAAGTACGTGATGACTAAAATATGTCGAAAGGGTTTACAACAATGTACTGACATCAATACTCGAAGACATTGCGAACAATTTCGTTTATTTCGTTATAGACGAAGCTACTGATGCTTGTGGTCGTTCAGTAGCCAATTTTTTAATTGGTTCGTTAAAAAGTCACACTGCTAGTGACAGCCACCTACTGGTTCTAAGGTACTGGATAAAACCAATCACGAAACATAGGAATTTCGAAACAGAAGAAGGGACCTTATTTTTTTGTAAACCGTATGTAGATAATGAAAACACATGTTCGTTCTTTATAAGATGCTTTTTGAAAATTTCGCCTTGTATCTCAAAAACCAAGAGGTAGGTCTATGAAAAATGTGGTCACGGCATCTTAAATTTCTCGAAAAGTAGCCTACTGTTCTGAAAACCGCAGCCTTCTATCTCTTGTAGTTTCCAAGTCACCCTACTACTAAAGCGAAATCCGGACATCCTGTACATGTTCTTATAGAATTAAATACAGCTCGAGTATTAGTATTAAACAGTAAGGTTTTTAAACTAATTAAATCACAACGTCATTAATTACAACAATAAAAACGCTTTTCTTTATCTGTTTAGATCCACGCGAAGAAATTACTTCCTTTTCTCTATTTAACAAACTTCCAGATACATTATAACAAATAGTCCTTTTTCGTGCTCGACGGCACTTTGAGCACGGTCCGTAACTCCTCGGACTATTAATAAAACCAAACTGTTTTCTTATTAAAGTTTGAATTATAAGTTCCACTGATAGCCATCTTTAATCTCGTCTTTACCCCGCATTAGCTTTTTTCAGGGCGCTGGTATGTAATTTAAAATTTCATTTACGAAATTATTTCGCCGTTCGCCGTTACGAGCCCAAAACACGGCATGACATCCGCATACGGGAAAAATACCTATATTTATAGGGACTGCAGTCGGTTGCCTCAAAAACATCACCATCTCGAAGCCGTTGATCGAGGAACTTAATGAAAATTAATGCACTTTTTCAGTTTTCAGCAGCTCTTTCAGGAATTGCACAATATATCTCATATTTATTTTCGGAAAATTGAAAGACACAAAAATGTGTGTTTCCTAATTTAAGTCACCCTTCAGAACTTATCTAAAAAATGCCAACAGATGAGTAATGAAAAATGGAGTAAAAAAACGGTGTGCAGTGAGTGCAAGTGTAGTGCAACGCGAGCGTGGCACGGGACATTTAAAACTGAATCGTGGACGAGATGGAAGGTCCAGGGTGTCCACGGCGTATTGCAGCTCTGTGGTGTATCATACACGAGGCTCAATTATATACGTACCATGTACAGCGTGTCCAAGTATTAATACCAAGCGATTGAACGCTACTATCTCCTGACTTAAAAAATCATTTGGACTTCTTTTTGTGGAAATATTTAAATAATGAAGTATATTGGATCGGTCAGTGGTCGCGCGGTTTAAGGCGTCAGTACTTGAATCGAGGTGACTGGATCGCTGTGGGTTCGACCCCCGCAGCCGGTAGACCGTATATAAGCTATATTCGTGGAGAGATTGGCACCCTCTCTGCGGATATGGTAGGGTGGAAGAATGTTGTTTTGGGTCAATGTGAGAGATTGTTACCGATTGACATTTGACTACCCCCCAAATTAATGAGGTTTTCTAGGTTTCCCTCATTCCTGCACTGAATGGTGGTTAGGGCCTACCAACGTAAGTCGTTCCTGGGCGTAAATGCGGCCTGCTTAATAATAATATGCCGCCCCCTCTCCCGCACAAGTCTTCGACTTCTGGGCTAATCCTCGTGATTAGAATGAGGGGTAGAGATATTATTATTATTATTTATTGCACCGAAGTGGACAGTATTGATGATTTACGCAAACATAAACAGGCCCAAAATGTTGTTGCTTTAACATCAAGTATGTCAATTAATTAAAACCACAAATTAATATTATATTAATAATTAATAACAATAGCGGCAAAAGCAGTTGAATTTGCTACATAAAATTGTTGTTATAAAATGTACCTAATTTATTTCTTTCCTTGGAAATCTCCTTCGATTTCTTGTGGATACTGCTAGTGAGTGATGTAATCAATATCTTGTGAGAATGAAGATGCAATCAACATCCTACCGTGGTACAAACGCAATTAGCAGGTATAACTATCGAAATTGCCCATAGGCATACAATGGGCTAAATATCAGAATCTATGCAGATACTGGACATTGTTGGTTATGGAAGCGCCTCTATTATACAGATTTGGAAAGTGAGGATCTTGATGGTGAATTGTGTTTTGCCGCTTGCGTGTATTTGTGTCATGCTACACGCATACTTCGACCACAGCGTGTTTGCATCAAGCAGTGTTGCCAGGTGGGAAAAATTCAGTGCATGAGAATAATATCAAAATAGCATGAGGTTTGGAGAAAAAAGCATGAGATGGCTTAATTTATCAAAAAACACCTCTTGACACAGCTTAATTTTTAATTACTTTTGTAATGCCATTTTTATTTCATTAAAAAGCATTATGTTCTGCTATTTTATCATAATTAATAATTATATTACATTGTAAGTAGGTAGTTACAGGTACTTACTTAAAAGTTATTAACCACGTAACTTTTCTAATTTATTTTATTGTTAGGCCGGGCTAACGTTGAGGCGCAGTTGACGTGACGCAGGGTCACTCACGGGTCGTAAAATCTGTTGTTTCCAGAAAATGTAGGTACCCTTACAGAATAGAGTTAAGAATCACTGCAATACAGCGTGAATACAGCACACACACCGCATATCCGTAGACTGTCATACCCGTTTATGTATTCATTGCTAATTATTAAGAGAGCAGTCTTGCAATAAAGGACATTTCAAGTACCCAAATATTGTAGATACGTACCTCTATCTATTCAATTTTGCCCTCGATTTTGCCTTTATTTCTCGTTAGGTCTTTGTTTTGGTAGATTTCAAAGAGTAATTTTAATAATTTTATTATTTCTTTTGTGTCTATTAAAAAACATGAGATTTCCTCGGAATGCATGAGATCTCATGCAAAAGCATGAGACCTGACAACACTGGCATCAGTTGACTGGACAGTTAGATATGCAATGGCGAATTGGCGTTGGCGATATGGAACCGATTACCGTAGTAGTGGGGAATGCTAGACCAATGCACGTCGCCGCCACTCTTAAAGTTCGTACCTTCCCTGGAATGAAGCGGCAATTTCTACTTTCTCTGTAAAGATCTGCAATTTCCGAATCTGTATAAGAAACTGTGAGATACCTATTTGTAGGGGTTTAGAACAGGAAGACGGTATTTCATGCACTCTGTGAGGGCACTACCATCTCGTCAACAAGAGAATCCGTGTTGGAAAGACGATAGTCTTCTATGGCCTACATTAGAGAGATCCCCCTGAGCTACGTCACCATCTTTTTCTCTTTATTAGGCTGGTTAACAGTTCAGGTGCATTGATCTTCTAATGGGAGAAAGTACAAGAGGTACAATGGGGCCTAAGTTCTGTAGCCTCCTCCCTACAGTTCCAGATAGTCTAACCTATTATTTTCAATTATTATAACGTTAACAAATTTTATCTTGTTCTCTGTTGAATTTTTATTATATTTTCATATTTTTTTAATAAATCAGCTTGTTATTTAAAAGTAGATGCATAATATATGAATAAAAATTATCGGATACCTAAGTACCTACTTCTTCTAAGTAAAATTGTTTTATATTGTTTTTTTTGTCCATATTTTAGTATAGAACATAGACGATTCGTCACAAAGTCCTCAAAGTTGGTCTGATGTCAGATCACGTTATTATTTAAAACTGCTTACAACCAGATGCGTCCAAACCGCAGTGAAAAACATTATTATTAATTATAATTACGTATTAGTAAACAGGCATAGTTTTAATGCGTTCACAGACACAAACGAACATATGCCACCATCATGGTAGTGACAAAAAAGGTCGCCTTAATTATTTAAGAAATAAGAAACACATAAATTTTTTCATGACGCCGTTTTAATGCCACCAAAATTCCATTTCTGTATGTTCAGAATATAAGTGGCGTTATTCTCTGAAGCTATTTATTTATTTGTGTCATAATTTTAGTTTTTCTTTAGCTTGATTGGGTGTTTGCTACACTTCTGAAAAAAATTAAGATTAGTTAAATATGCTCTTGCGCCAAACGGATCAGTAAAGGGTTATAAGTTTGCCTAATCAAAAAATCTCACACCGATAAAAGGAGATAAGTAAAAAATAACAAAAATCACATTACTATCGCGCACTTCCGTAGTTTTGACGTTTCGAAAAACTCTGTTTTCGTTCTCAAAATAGTGGTAAATGATATTAAACGTATGTCCAGTTTGGCAGTTTAAAATTTGTTTATCTGCTTCCATGGATGTTATATGATTTTTAATTTATTGTTACTTACTTCTTCTTGATAGTACTGTAGCCAACAATGATTAATGTTTACTGAACAGTTTGACACACACTTATCTCCGTTCAACAAATCGCGGTCTCTTTTAATTTTCTTTTCGTTGCATTATCTTCCTTTTCTAAAATTTTTGCCGAACCCCACTGAATCAAATGACCGTTTTCTCAAGCGTGTTTGCAATTTTTTGATTTTTCAAATTCCCGTCTTTTTATATACTTTTTATTTCCTCAACTCTAACATTCATAGGCCAAGACGTTTCTCTAACATAATGTTTATTGATTATTATATAAGGTATTAGTTGTCTGAATATTAAATTTATTACCGATTCTTCTTAATCTTTCTGATAATATAGCAATGTATGTAATTTCTAATGATTAGTTTCTGTTATTTGTCTTAAAGTGTTCCTTTTATATGTCACATGTCACATTATCCCATGCCTTGCAAATTTTCAGGGTCACCTCCTAGTTTATAATTATCATTACCGAGTTCCAAATTAAAAGAAACAATTCGATAATTTCTCAATATTACACCGGTCGGCTTCTCGACGCGGTGCTAACAAATCAAAAAACAATGGGACTATTTATCCTCATTAGACATGCTGTGACGTTCTGAAAAACAATTACCCTGGTTTACCGAAGACATTAAAGCCCTGTGTTTCGTCGACGATCAAACAAAGCACACCAAAATGGTCTAATTAAACATGCCTTCGATGAAAACAATATTTGCTCCAAGCTGTTTGCTTAGGGAATATTTTTTGGAAGCTATTGCATCATCGAAATAAATGTTAAAGTATTAGAATACGCACCAATCACACCATATCAACATGTTTAAGCTAGTTACCGACGGTGAGCGATAATATAATATACAGGGTGTTAAACAAAGAGTGTAAAATATTTAAGGAGGTAATAGTATGAACCAAAATAAGCAGAAAAGTCTCAATAAACATGGGTCCGCAAAGTAACGCAAAAACGTTGTGTATTTTCTTATAATAGTTGGCTGATGTTTAGTGAAATAAACAGTACGTATTTGCAGGTACAGACATGCATTTTATGTATGATCGTGCTAATGGGAACGCCACCGAAGAGCGATGTCTTTATGTTGACGCTTATCCAAATTGCCAGATTCCTTCACAACGCATGTTTGGAAGAATTTACCAAAGATTGCGTGATATCGGTTCCTTGAGCAAACAGTGTTATTTATCCGGAAGACCAAGGTCGGTATTCACTCCTAAAGCAGAAGAAGAAATTCTAGCACTGGTAGAGCAGAATCCAGGTACGAGTGTGCGGAGAATATAAGCCGAGGTAGGAATTAGTGGTCCTCTTGTTTGGAGAATCCTTCACCAGCAACTGCTTTATCCATACCATGTACAGAGTCGAGATTCTCAAATCAATCGCAGAGCAATTCATATGCGAATATCCTTATCCTCACTACGGCAATTGAGAGAGACAAAAAATCTATTTGCATACGAGTTGTTCTTCGGGAATCATAGTCCTGGTCACGTGGCTTGTAATCATTTATGAAGGCACTGTACAACAAGTACAGGCCTTAAATCCAATAAACGATCATCAAGCACGTTTGTTTTTTTTTTCGCTGGTTTCTACGTCATGGTTCTGAAGACCCCGTTTTCTTGTAAACAATCTTTTTACTGATGAGGCCGGGTTCTCAAGAAATGGAGTGTTTAATTTTCACAATACGCATATTTGGACTGACGAAAATCCTCATGCTCTAATAGAATTTGGACATCAAGCACGTTTTTCATTAAACATTTGGATGGGTATTTATAGGTGACAGATTTCTAGGTCCTGTTCTTTTACCAAACCGATTAACAGGCGCTGCTTACCTCAACTTTCTGCAGAACACACTGTATGAGTTTTTGGAAGACATTCCTTAGAATCAGAGGCAACAAATGTGATTCCAGCATGATAGTGCTCCAGCTCATTTTTCCATGGCCGTTAGAGAGTATTTACACCAAACTTTTCCATATAGATGGGTAGAAAGGGCCGGACCTGTTTTATGGCCTCTAAGATCGCCTGATCTATACCCTCTAGATTTCTTTATTTGGGGATATTTAAAGACATTAGTGTATGGACCTCCTGTAAATAGCCTGGAAGAGCTGCAGCTACGGATTAATCAAAAGTGTTAAGAAATCCAAACCAAGAAGGGTGTTCCTTTGTCAGTTTATTCCTAATAAAATAAAATGTTTGAAAAACGAATAGTGGTTCATATCTCCGCAATCGTTACTTTACGGACCCATGTTTATTAAGACGTTTCTGCTTATTTTGGTTCATACTATTATACTTGAATCAAGAATTCAGACGTCTTACGTCACGGCTGACGTTACACATTTGTTTTTATTGTCAACGTAATTTTCTATATTTGGTCGCGTTAAAAACAATGTTTTCTTGCAATTTACTGCAATATATGATGCAAACTTTTAGTGTAGTATATAGTTTTATTACTATCAGTTGCAGTTTCTTAAATGTTTTGATGAAAATATAAGCAATTGTTCATTTGTTCGTATGACGTAAGTTGTCTGAATTCTTGTCGCGAGGTATACCTCCTGAAATATTTTACGCTCTTTTTTTAACACCCTGTATATCTATTTTTTTGTAGTGAGATATATTCCTACAGACAAGTAAACCGCATAGGTATAAATATATATTATGGCGTCAGTGTGTAACGTTCTATACATTTTAATCACAAGCGATATTTTTTTAATATATCATATATTATAGCTCACCGTCCGTTTGACATTGAACATTGACATTGAACCCCATATTTCTGTAAAAATTCAAGGGTTAAATAAAAGCCAAATGTGTCCAAAGTTTTTAGAAGGCACAGTAAAGCTATACTTCTAGTGCTAACATTATACGTTACTCTGTGAACAGCATATACTTTCAACAAGGAAACCAGAAACGTGCGATCTAATGCATCTTCCCAACGCGTTTTTTCGTCGAATTATTATTTTCTCAACTTCGACCATTCTTCCCTACTAATCCGTATAATCCCCCATGTAACAGCATTATCTACACATCTGAAAAACATCCATGCACCCCACAATCTCATTAATGTGCACGTGTAGCCGCCTTGCAGCACACACGTGGCTTTTGATATCAATGCCGGCCGGTATCTAAGCTACCTGTAATTATCCGTATCGAATTCTTTTTCGGCGTCGTCGAATTTTGTAATGCAGTGGGAAATATCGTCGGCAGATAACAAAGAAGGGGGCATAGACTTATGAAACATAATTGTTTTCATCGAGATACAAATATACAGGATATACAAATTTGTGGAGAATGTCAGTCATTCATTAAGTTGTTAATATAGATTTTGATATTATCTTTTTTCATCTGGTTATTCTCATTGCGCTAGATGTTCAGGTTGTCAAAACAAAAGGGGCAGTCATCACCAATATTGTCAATATCATTAACGAAAGTGATAAAGAACAGGGATCCCAACACAGAACCTTGTAGAACTTAGCTTAGCACAGTTGTCTGTGTTGGCTGATCCTTGCCGTTAATAACAACAATTGTATGATTGTTGTCATCATTTTTGGAACGCATAACATTTGCCGAAGTTTGTAAAGAATTTGGATGTCTCTTCTTGTAAGGAACTGCTATATTTTCCTTGGATTTTTCTTGCAATATCAAGTTTGTTAGATATGGACTCCTCAACATAACTCTCTGCTACAGAGAAGCTCGTCCATCCACCATACCTTTTAATGGTTGTAAGATCAGCAATTTTATTGGCCAATAAAGTAGTTGAAGTGCGCTTCATTGAGAAGTACATTTTTGATTGATGTAAACAAATCTGTCTTGTGTTAAGCGAATTGGGCACAGAGAAATATATTTTCTGTATATCTTCTATAATTGTTAATTTTCTTGAAATGCCCGTCTTGGTGTCAGGTACTGAAACAAGAAGGTAATAACCAAAGTCCTCTACGTCAGTAATTTGTCGATTCGCAGCACCAGGAACAGATTATTAATGCGACCTAAAATAATTCAAAGTTCACTATATACCTAACAACATGCAAAAGGTAAAGAGACTTTACCTTAATCATTAAATATTTTTTATCGGAAGCCCTAGTCAAAAATTCTTCAATATATGCTCTTTCCAATATTGCAGTTTTTTTATTTGTATCCTTTCGATTCGCTCTGCAAATAGGCAGTAAGCTTGTAATATTTTTCAATATCTATATTTTTGTAGATCTTTATAGTAGCCTTTAAGATCAAATACTTCGACCCTATAAATAAAACTGCATATTTTTTCTTCAAATTTAAAAAATACGATGCATGACTTCTTTTTTTATTGTCATTACTCTCCGTTTTTCCCTCCATTCGGCGAACACTTTTGCGTAATGTTCCCTGGATTTCGCTGGCAATAAATGAGAAATTGCTTAATGAGCTACTTCGAAAACAGCCACAGGAACACAATTACTTTCTGGTATGTTTACCAAATTCAGATGGAACTTTTTATTAAATAATTGATAATAAACAATGTACCATAGCAACCAGTAGGTATAACAGAACCTACCTCGTTTTATTGAGAACTAAGAAATTACCTTTTATCACTTAAGTATATTAAATGCTACGTTTTCGCGTTTAAATATTATTGCGTGGATAAAATGCTACTTAAAACAATTATACAATAAATAACTATTGTTTAAAATTATACACATAAAGTATCACTTATTCTGCTAACATCATAATATACTATTAATTATGGAAATAATCCGATAGGTTTTTTTAAGATAGCTTTATACAGGGTGATTCATTAAGAATGGACAATCTCTGAACTGGAGATACTATACACAATACACTACATACGAGTACAATATACAAAATATGGCGATTCAGCCAAACATGCCTTATCCGAATGTTGCTGGTTTAAAAAATACAGGGTGTTCAATGCTAGAATTTTATTTTGAAATATCTCAATAACTCTGAAGCCTGTCTTTTCTTGAAGTTTTGCACGTCACCATAATTACCATTCTGAACAACTTTTTCAAGTAAAAGTTTGCTGTATTTTCAGTAGAAAAGGCACTTTACCTGAAACGATTACAGTTTTCAATCGATGCACTGAATATTTCAAATAGGATTATTTCGAAACCTGTTACTCCTAACGACTTCAACAGAATATACCTTTTTTCGATTCAACAGGTAGGAGAATCGATTGTTTCAATAGACAGATGGATACACTAAACAGCAAAAAAGTTCTGCCATTTAAAAGAAACATGCTGTGCCATAAGTGGCGCCCTCTACTAGTGACGCCAAAATTAGTTCAAAATTCTTATTTGCCGTGCCAAAAACATAATTGTGCCAATTTCTTTTTTAATACTCCGACAGGTTTCAAAGTTATTGAGATATTTCAAAATAAAATTTTAGCATTGAACACCCTGTATTTTTTAAACCAGCAATATTCGGATATGGCATATTTGGCTCAATCCCTATATTTTGGTGTGTAGTATCTCCAGTTCAGAGATTGCCCATTCTTAATGAATCAACCTATATAAAGTACTTTGAAGAGAACAGCAACCGATTTTTTTCGTGTGAACTGGTTGTAACTCCCCATTCTGTGAGAAAAACTGCAGAGGTGCCAAATAAATAATCGAGAGCCGAAAACATTCGAACTTAAATCAGCGTTTATTCGTTATCCACCGCAGGCTAATTACTTTATGCGTCTTGTAATTCAATTAAAAATCGTCGAGCACGGCCGTGGCGTGCAGCGACTACGCTGTGTTTCTCGCCTCGGGGGGTAGCCTGACTAACAACATCTTGTTAGGCACCTTATTTATCACCTCTCCGTCTCCGTCTGGCCCTCGCGCCGCCTAGCGCTCGTCTCCTTCGTTTCTCCTTAAACCACATACTTCGCTAACAAGCAGTTATTTATTTAATTATTTATTTATTCTATAATAGGTGCGTTTGCCCACCTCTCTGGCTTATTTATGGTGCCACACGCAGGCAGGCATTCCAATTGAAAATCACTAAGTGATATATTTATTGTGCTACGGCCAATATCTATGCTGATTGGGCGCGCTCCAAATGGGCAGTATAATGAGATGTGGATGAGTTATGCACTGATGTCCGTGTTCAAGTTCGACGGGGTACGTTTTGGGTGTCGTAAATTGGGTGTGCTTCGTGGTCGGTACTCTGAAATCAACAGTAATACGTTCAAACAGCTAAAACTGTTCAAATGGCACTAAAGCTCCGCTCACACCAAGCGATGCGACAGAAAATCTATGGAAAAGTAAGCAAGTTGGTGTCTGATGACCAAATTATTTTAATGAATACAACGGCAAGTACTATATGCTAAAAGAGTCTTCATTTAGCTTCATCATCGGGTGCTAAAACCTCTGAAATACTTTTAAATAGTTTAAATGATCATAGGACGCTAAACACCCGCTTACACCAAGCGACGCGATAGGAAACTTATGAAAAAATAAGCAAGCTGGTTTCTGATTATCAAGTTTATTTGACACAAAAATAAGTACTAAGTGCTAAAAGTGTCTTCATGTTTCTTAGATTATTAATATTTCTACACATTTTTATATGAGGTGTACTATCAACGTCGTTGAATTATTTTTATAATTACAAAGAACATTTATAAAGCAAAACAATCAGACACATTTAAAAGCTATTAAATGGCATTAGCATGGGCATTGAAAACTGTATAAATGATCCTTAATAACGCTCTAATGACACAACAAGTACCAAATATCAAGTGTCATTTTTTTTTCTCATTTTTATATAAAATGTATTTATTAACGTGCTTCGTGGTTGGTATGGAAGCCTCTGAAATCAACGGTTTAAACAGTTCAAATGACATTAAAGCCCTGCCTACACTAAGCGACACAACACCTATGAAAAAGTTTTTTTTTTTGAGGTCGGATGCTGTTGTCTCTGAAATCAACAACAGTTAAAATGATTAAATGGCGCTAAAGCCCTACTCACACCAAGCGACGCGACATAAACTCTATGAAAATGTGAACAAGTTGGTTCGTGCTCATAAAATTATTTTAATTAATGCAAGAACAAGTACTATGTGCTAAAAAAGTCTTTTAGCTTTGTGACCAAGTACCGAAGCCTTTCAAATAGAGAGTAATACTTTTAAACAGTTAAAATGGCCAAATGGCGCTAAAGCCCTGCTCACACCAAGCGACGCGACATAAAACCTATGGAAAAGTAAGAAAACTGATTTCTGATTATCAAGTTAGTTTAATTGACACAAAAATAAGTACTACGTACTAAAATGTCTTCATTTTGCTTAGTTTATTAATATTTCTACACATATTTATATGAGGTGTACTATCAACGCTGTTGAATTATTTTTATAATTACAAAGAGCATTTGCAAAGGAATACCATCAGACACATTTCAAAGCTATTAAATGACATTAGAATTGGCATTAAAAACTGTATGATTGATCCTTAATAATGCCCTAATGACACAACAAGTATCAAATATCAAGTGTAATTATTTTTTTCTCATATTCATATGAAATGTATTTATTAACGACATTGTTATTTTTATACTCACAAGTAACTATCTAAATGTGAAAAAAAAACGACATTAGTGCTTGAAAGTTATTAAGTGGCATTAAAGCCTGTTTTCCACCAAGCGACAAATTTACTAAAAAGGAACTACGCAAAAATATCTTGGTTACCAAATTCGTTTCAGTAAAACAACAAGTACTGACACAGCAACATATAATATACATATAGGGCGTAACATAAAGTCACCATCAAACTTAGAGGAAGTATTCTATGTTTTTCTTTAGTTTTATTGGATTTTTGCCACACTTCTGAAAAAATAATAAAGATTAATCTAATAAGCCCTTGCGCCAAACAGAACAGTCAAGGGTTATTTTTGAAACTAAGTTTGCCTAACCAAAAAATCTCACACTGAAAAAAGCAGATAAGTAAAAAATAACAAAAATCACATCACTATCACTTTTGTTATTTTTTACTTATCTGCTTTTTTCAGTGTGAGATTTTTTGGTTAGGCAAACTTAGTTTCAAAAATAACCCTTGACTGTTCCGTTTGACGCAAGGGCTTATTTAATTAATCTTTATTATTTTTTCAGAAGTGTGGCAAAAACTCAATAAAACTAAAAGAAAACTAAAATTATGCCACAAATAAATAACTTCAGACAATATAATATTCTATGTCACAGAACAAGAAATAATGTTCTGTAAAAATTGCCCGTAAATGCTTGGTTATTGAGATATAACCAAAATTTAAAAAATTATCTAATTTGCTTAATGTTAACGATGTTTTTATGTTAATTTTGATAAATTTTGCTAAACAAATTGTTTGTTTATTTCCCTGCATGTCGGTATGCAAGGGTTTATATAAACTTTTTATTGTTTTGTGCTGTAGAATACTCCAAGTTTGATGGCGATTTTTTGTCACACCCTGTATATTAAATTTATTAAGTTTTTAAATAAATCTTTTTTATATTTTTAAATTATTAAAGTAAATAAAGAAAATAATAAAAATAGTTACCACAAATTTTTTTTGTTGAAAAAAGTAAAGTAAAATAATCTTAATTCTTCACCTCACTATTACAAATGGTACTAAAGGCCGTTTTCCATTAAACGACACGACAAAAAATAAACCTTAGAAAATTAAAGATATAAACAAAATTGTCAAAGTAGCTAAATCATTTTTAATACTTAAGCAAAATAATCACAACAACATAAAATTAGTAATTTGTTATGGAATATTTATACAAAATATATTTGCGGGCTAAAAACGCATCTCCTTTGACTTTTCGGAAACAATACGTTCCGCAAGCGTAACGTAACACCGATATTCAGTTTCAAAACCAGGTAAACAAAGTCTACACCTGTCCCCGGACTCTAACTGAACCAATTACATAGGCATAAATTACGCCCGAACAACGAACAGCCCCGAAATACTCTGGGAGTTCCAAATAACCGAGTAATTCTTAAAGAGTGCGTCTGTTGTGCGTGCAAACACGCTGGGCCTTTTCGGAAAATATTGACACGCATAATGAGAAAAACTGCCTCTGACACCTCGTTAACAGGTGACCAGTAAGAGAAAAAATAAATATGTAATAAATTTCAAGAAAAGCTTTCTTTGTTACATATTTAACGAGAGTATAATGCCAGTCTCGACGGATTTTCGAGCTGCCTGAAAGGGTGTGAATTGCCTCTGTCAACCGTGCTACACTACACAAGAAAGCTCAAGCCGTTTGTCCAAGATGTTTTATATGCAAGTATTTTTATTTTAAATAACAGAAGGTCCTATAGAAATTACTGCTTCAAAGTCTTGTTGTTTTTGATTCAATTACTAAAGCCAGGTTTACACCAAGCGACGCGACAACAAAGATTAATCCACATATCTTAGGCTTATCCCATAGCATCGAGTAAATCGACCATAATGATGACGATTTTAGTGTCTTTGTTTTCTCACAAAAATAAGCGATAAGTACGTTTTCTGAATTTTTATTCATATAAATTAAGTTATTCAAGGCAACATGGAAAATTACTGTAAATTTTATCAGTGTATATTTTCTAAAAATTAAATACCAATAATACATTTGTGTATCAGTGTATCTACGTCTAATATTGAAACTGAAAAATAACCTCTTATTTCAAAGACAGGATACATCACATTTTCAAGAACATATGCGTTACTTTGGCGATTTTTCCATAAGCATAACCGTCCATCACGTGTCAGCTGTCCAATTTACCAGTCGATAGACCACAAGGAAACCGTACGTACTCATCCTCTTGCTATTATCCAAATTAAATAGCGTTACTTTGTAATAAATTCATGTTTTGTCCATAAAAAACAATAGCTTCGCCCTATATGCTTTGCCATAAGGTTGAGTTCCCGCCAACTTCCGTACACAGGTGCTAAATTATCGTAATCGAATCAAACGGGCGCGGAATCATAAACTGTAAGGGCAATCAAGCAGACGCCGTACAGGAAATCAGAAGGATAACCAAATTGCTTCCTATTAAGCTCCATATAGAGGGATAGCTATGACAAAATACAAATACTTTAACAGGGGAAAGAAAAATAAAAATTTACACAATAGTTCATCATAAAGTTTCCAAATTTATAACGCATAAGTCAAAGGTACGGTTTTGTTTACAAAATATGGATGATTATTATTGAATGATTTAATGAGAAGCACGATATGGTAGCACTTATCTTACTGATTTATTTCTGGAATTGATTTGAAAAATGTTGAATTATTTTTCCTTTTCCCTGTTTCCTTACTTGTTTACGTTCAAATTTGTCTTTGCAAAGATTTCTGTACTTGCTGAGTGCTTGCTTCCTTCGACCGTTCTTTTTGTTTCGACGGGCCGAGAGAAGTACTCGGTCCGACGACCACGACCAGGTGGATTCCTTTCGTTGGAAAAAATAACAAAGGGTAGCAAAAAAACCTGCGCAAATGTACACAAATACATGAAAACACTGCTACACGTTCACCGTTAAGGCATTACAGCAGTTCAATGTGATTCAAAGACGATTCGGGATAATATTTTGTCTATTCGAAAAATGTCCTTGGTGTTACGCTGCCATACAAAATTATGTACTTGTCACACCATTCATAAATCAGTACCATATCCGTCATCTGCGCATTTGAATACATGTTTATAAATACACAAAAAATTAAATTTGTGAGGAGCATTTATTAAAAAATTATTTCAAACTAATCACAGTATGCGATATGTTATTTTTGATAGACTCCGATGCAGTCACCATCTGTAGGTATACTTCACGCCGATAAATTTTTAAATTTCTTGTGTTGCTGGGGAATATAATTCTGTTAATACTAGTAATAGCAACAATATTATCCCTCGAAGTTGATTGTATAAAATAATTAGTGCTATTTTAAAGTATAACATCACAAAATATTTACAGTGTTCTGTAAAAATCCTTGACTCTTGATTCTTAGAATATAATATTCTAAGCTTTGATCATTATCCTTTGACGTTTGGAGAGTATGCAACCAGCCATACAAAATTCTAGGTTATGGTTAATTTTCAGTGACTAAAATTCTTGACTCTTGAGTCTTGACTTTATGGTTCAGTTTTAGCGACTAATTTTTAATTTTAAACTTTTTTATCGAGTACAGATATTTCCCTATAACATGACTATTCGCCTTATGCTATCTGCTATTTATTTTTTCTAAAGTCGACGATACACGTCGTAGAACTCCCATGTCAGTTGTTTCTAACAGTGAAAGCAGCAGTGGTCCTAAACTAGATCCCTGTGGGACTCCAGATGAGGAACAAACATATTTAGAGTTAAAACCATTCATTATATGATACAAACTGCTATAGATTATAAAGATATGATATACAAAATCTGAAAAATGTTTACTTTTAATTTCCTCAAGTTAGTTCCTGATGAATTCCGTCAAACGCCTTGGAGAAATGATTATATGTTGCATAAACTTGACTGCATGACAAAAGGTCTGTAATCGTAATAATAATAATAATTAAAGCCAACACCGCGTTCGCAGATCTCCGGAGTTGGCGACAACCTTAATATTGAAATATACTTTATATACAGGGTGCTAGGTAAACATGCGAGAAAGTAATTTCGAACATTGATAGTAGATTAAGCAGCTTTACATGTACTTTTTAATAATAAAATGTCGTAAATTTTCTTCGCCCTGTATCTTCGAAACAAAGTAGTTTTTTAGAAATCATCATAAGACAAAATATTCTTAGAATTGGCCAAGGAATAACCCCTTGAATTTTTGCCACATGTTTACCTAACACCCTGTACCTATATGTTAAAATGATTTTAATCTTATTCATGCCACTGCTTCTTCTTCACACAAACGTTCATTTTTGGACTAAAATATGGAGAAATGATTTTGTATGACTGAAATTGACACATATCTCTCGTTTTGAGCAATTTTACGTAAAATATGGTATCTGGTCGCCACCGAGGCTTGTAGGGTCGCCTCGCCGACGAAACGAGTCCTGGTGGACAATTATCTCGGTCGCGGTACATATAATTGCTTGTCACTACATCACTACTCGCCTTGCCCTTGTTTATGACCTCTCATTTGCATACGGGCTCGTTCCGCCGTCTTAAGACAACGATCGCTAAAATTAAATGCAAACTGGCTTTGTTTATCGACCACCGTGTCAATATTTGTAAGGGTTTTATGACACCACAAATAAATGCGGGACCAAGACGAATGCAGATTGGAGCGAGGCGTTGAAAAGGACATAACTATTTTATGTGGCTGAGCTGTAGGATGAGTTACGATTGCTGTGTGCATCTAACTTTTTTAGTGGAATAAATTAAATAATGTAACATTAAGTTAACATCGTTAAGTAAAATCAGCTATTCTCAACAAGTTTAAGGATTTTTCTTCTTAATTTTTCTGTAAAAAAAGTATACAGGATAAACCAGCAGTATAGTTCACTGTATAGAACACATAATTAATAGTATTTTTTCAAAAAAATCAGGAATAAAAAAGTCATATTTTAAATAAATTTCGTGATTTTTCAATAGAAAACTTGTTGAGGACCACTGGTTCGGGAGTCATGGTGGATGTGCATTCCACAGCGTTGCCAGTGTTACACTAGAATTTTTGACATGTCAAATATTAATGGCCATCTCCTCCCCTTTTCCATTTCTATTTCTCTCCAATAAATTGAAAATATAAACCAAATCCTCTACTTACAATCATATTATCCAGAATGTGTTCATTATCCATTTTTACTACCCTCCGACTGAATTATCACAATACGTTATTTTTATCACTATCACTGAATACTACTTACTTAACAAATATGCTTCTAGCATGTCAACCTTTTCACTGTTTGAATAATGCGCCATACCTTATTTAATCACACTGTATTTCACGAAAAATATTAATTAAATACACAAGATACTTAAGAGAAAAGCACCGTCCGTGAAAATAATAAGACGATTTAAATACGTTTTATACGTTAGTGCGGCAACTCTTAAAACAGATGCGTCAAGCGGTGCATTACTTAAAGAAGCTAACGTCATATTTAATTTGAAAATCATTGACAGGCTAAACTCAGTTTTGTCATTGTCAATATTTAATTTCAAATAATTTTAATTTATATAATAATTTTTATAGTTAGATATTTGACTCAACTTAAAGGAGGGCACCTGAAGAAGCAGTCCTAAAAATGCAGAACAAGTCAGATCTCATCTATTGTGGTTGAATTTTCGAGTCCCCACTGTCAAAAGTGAAATTAGATATTTATAGAGTGTTTTCATTAAACCAGGTTAGTAAATTTAGATAGATTAATTTCTTTAGATAATTATTGAATAGAACTTTGTCTGTGGAATTGTTCATTAGCATACCTAGATGTTTGGTATCAGAGAACATACATATGACTTCATTGATAGGAATTGTAAGGAATTTGATTTATATTAGCTTAAAATACCTTTCTCATACAGTAAAAAATTCTTATTATAGTTACAAAATGTGTATAAACATTTATAAGTTATCAAAACACCAATTTTTTTTAAGAATGTTTTCATAATAAACATTTTATATGGAAGTGTGTACTGAGCACGTAAATTTAACATTTTTTTATCTATTTAACGTTTTGGCGGATGCGCTGGTCATTATTACACATTTCAATGTCAGCGTACCAGAAATAAATTCCACTATCTGCAAAATAATGATACGCTATCCCCTCCCAGATCTGTCACTCTATTTCGTCAGTATCAATGTTAATTACCGTACCGATAAATTCCCTGAAATTAATTTCCATTCTATTTTCGCAGATCGTATCTCTCACCCCTGGACAAGCCCCAACGCAGTTAAAATCCAAAATGATGCACTGCCTACTTGACTGCGGTGACTTATGCCCCTCAGCTCACCTGTTGGACCACCGAGATTCTCCTGATCTTCAGACAAGACGAATGACACTCGTTAGGAGCATAAATGTATGTCGTTTTTTCCGACTCTTAAGCCGTCCGGTTCGACCATGCTAAAAACAAATCTTTTCATTGTTTTAACAAGAGGGACTGTTAGCAAACGTGTTTTTTCCAGTGCAGAGGCAATTAGCGTCGGTTTAGTTTGTACGGGAATTGTTGACGTTTTCAATAATTGAGTGTGTGAGTAGGTACCGCTGCCGACTTACAGTAGTTAAAATGCAAGTGTAGTCCCTCCCAAGTAGCACACTAGTCTTATAATTCAAAATTATAAGACCAGAAATTTATATAAATATGTAGTGATTATATGATAGCAATTTCATTATATTATTGTTCCATTTGAGACTTTTTTGTTAACAGCCGCTATTTTGCTGTTTAAAGTACCTGTGAGAATATTGTAATACCAACAAGAAAAACGTTTTACTGAAATTATTTAAACTTAGGAAGGAATAATCGGAAAACAGGACAATATAGATAGATAGATAGATAGATAGATATTTATTCGTGTTATATACAAAATAGTATTACACACGTCAAAGTAAGCAAATTTACAAAAAGTTATAGTTAATTGTCTAGATTTTCTGACTAAGCCAACGTTTCGATTTTATTTTAAATAGTTATATAGATGTCGTAGTCATTGGGCGTAATTCGTCATTTCACGGAAAGCCTAGTCATTGGCTGTATTGCCGGCAAAGGCTGTAATGAAATGAATAGTTCTTTGATTGACTGAAATTTTACGTCATTTCACGGATTGCCTGTTTAATTTTCGTCAAACAAAGTAAATGGTTAATCGATTACACGTTACGGCGCTTGACGGATTTTTGTTTAGTCATTTGCTGAATATTCTGTAAATGTAACAGTATATGTAGAAAAATGCAAAATAGAAAGTAAACAAAATATTTTTATTTTGGCAAAATATTAGTTCCGTTCATTTGGAACAATGGGAACTTATGTTATAAATCATACACCAAATGGTGAGTAGGACTTAAATTGAATAATAGATCAAAATCTCTTAGATGAAAATAAAAAAAAAATCTATAAACTTAATGTAAATGAAAATGGCTCTCGAATAGTTGTAGGTATAAACATATTATTATATACAGAGTGGATAGGCGCAAATCCTCCTATTTTTGTCCGTCATTAGTCAAAATACGAAAAATGTGTAAAAATAAAAGATGAAGGAACTCTTAAATATTTTTTAAAGCAGAAAGTAAAAAATATTGCATTTCTCAGATGTATATAGGTTTTACTTTTATTTTATTTAATGAAACACCTTGTACACCATCAACTTAACTTTTTAAAAATATATTATACATGATATTTATCTTTTAATGTTTTCCAGATATTACGTGTTTATTGTTAATATGCAACATCTTTTGTGATATCTTTAATGATAATATAAGTGCAATTTGTAGCCATGTGCTTCGCAACTAGTTTAAAATTTTCTATTTGTTCTAGAATATATTTTGCTTTTGTTATTGTATTATGTATAATGTAATGTATAATGTTCTTACTTACTCGATGTATTATTTAGAATTTTGTATCAGTTTATTCCTGTAATTGGGATATTTCCTGTTGGAATAATAAATTACTATTACTATTACTATTACTATCATATAACTCATGATATATGATATCATTTTTAAATGAAAGATATAAGGTTAAGGATTTTAATTGGGAATTAGGTTTTAATGGAAAATAAGGATACTTATGTAAAATTTAGTTATCAGCTTTGGCTTCAAATAGAAGGTCATATTGAACGATTCTTATAATTTTTTTTATTTTTTTTCATATACCTTTAAAATCTTTAAAAATATATCAGCTATATGATGATGCATATTAACAATTAATCTGTAATATATCAAAAACCGTAAAAACCGTCATGCATAATATAGTTCTGAAAAGTTAAATTGGCGTTCTTTTCAATGGCGTAAAATTATAAAGAGTGTTCCATTTAATAAACACATTCAAACAATAACGGAAAATACGGAGAGGAAGGGCAATTTTCACGTGATCACTATACATATTAAGATCACTCTGTACATATGGCTATTCATTTACAATAAAAAAAGTAGAATTATTAGTTATTACGGTCCGAAATTCTACACAACACAATTCAGCGAATGACTAAACAAACGTCCGTCAAACGCTGTAACGTGTAATCGTTTAATCTTTTACTCTGTTTGACGACAATAAAACAGGCAATCCCTGAAATGACGAACTTCAGTCAATCAAAGGAATACTGATTTGATTACAGCCTTTGCCGGCAATACAGCCAATGACTAGGCTTTCTGTGAAATGACGAATTACGCCCAATGACTACGACATATACATAACTAATTTTTTGAAGTTATACTTCTTTGCGCCCGTTAGACACATTGGGATGGGATGTTGGTCGAGAAACCGCGTCAGTTAAGAATTTTTTTTTTAAAGATTTTTTTTTGTACGTACGTGTTTTTTTTAAGAATTTTTTTTTTAAGATTTTTTTTTTTTATGTACGTAAGAGTGGGTGTATGAGAATGGCCAAAGAAGTATAACTTCCACCGTCTGGTCCGACGCAGACAATTTTTTTTTTGTTTTGTTTTAAATTTTAAACTGTCAATGTTGTTTTATAATTCTTATCTCTTGCTTCCTATTGTAGCCCTGAAGAAGATTTAAAATAAAATCGAAACGTTGGCTTAGGTAGAAAATCTAGACCATTAACTATAGGTTTGTTTTAGCAGCAGTTGAAAACTGTTTGGAAACTATCAGAAATGTCCGTCCAACTATTTATTGCGTCAAATTCAATGGTAACGCGTTCAACTTAACTGGTCGAATATTTCTGACAGTTTCCAAACCGTTTACAACTGCTGCAAAAATAAGCCTAATATTGTCCTGTTTTCCGATTATTCCTTCCTAAATACACGTTTAAGGATATTAGCAGTATATCATAAATATTATTTAAACTATTTTCAGAACGTTCTTGCGTGTCTGCACTTATTTATTTTTGCTTCAGGAGGTCATTTTACTGTACAGTGTTATAAATCAATTTTGTAGTGGTCGCAAAAAAATATTTGAGATAATTCTTACAGTAAAAATAAAAGTATTTTATATGTAGAAGTTATTTAAGTTACTTTAAGAAAGTTTTTATGCCATTTATGCAACACTTTAGTTTCAGAAAGCTGTTTAGCTGTATAATTACAGCATTTGTTTTATAAGTGCTGTATTAAAATATTTTTGCGCGACAATAAAGCAAAATTGCTTCTTAAAGGTAGTTAACACGAATAAACGATTTTCTACAAAACATAATGCTCTTATGTTTCGCTTTTAGATAACATTAAAGTATTTTAAATGCTTCTAAAGTGACCAAACTGTTTTATTATTTTAGCGCCATATTTATTCACTTAATTCAAATTGCTTTTCAGCATCCATCTTGAAAAAAATTCATACAACAACTTTTACGTGAAATTTTTCATAAAATAACTTCCCTTGCTTATAAAAAATACGAGTTTTTATTATATGGAATTTAGAATTCGAACTGGGCATATTTTTTAGCAGCAAATGCGCGTGTATTTAAATTTTCAGTTTTTTTGTGAACGAAAATAGTATCTTTATTTTTTAGTATTATGCAGGCGCGTTATGACTTTTCGACCTACTTTATTCGTTTATCACAGTAAAATTTTATTCGTAGGGGATAATGGGGGAATGGCGGTCAGTTAAGCCAAATCACATATAAATCAGAAAATATTGCTTTCTTGCCAAATGTAAATATTATAGGAGATAGCCTCATCTATCCACTAGACTGTGGTCTACCACTTAAAACAAAATAATAATCTGAAAAAGAGTGGTTAGCTCCTGACCAATGTCGTAACATTGACCAGTATTCCCCCACCTTGCGGGTAATACCGGTTAGCCATTTTTCAGTGCTTTTTATAATTAGGACGACATGTTTCTCAGAAAATAAAGAAACTGTATTGAATAGAAAGGTATAATAAAGTTTTTTATTATATGTTATAAAGAAATAACAGATTGCAACTTAAAAACTACGACATAAAAACTAAATAATAAAAAATACATTGATAGTTTTATTTTCTTAAACAAATATTGCACATATAGTTTTCAGCAGTGTCCCAACCACTATATAACTCGTGAACCCATTGGCCGCGCACTATACAGCGGTACCACAACTCACCATCTCTCCCAAATTCCTCGCCCCTTTTTATTTTTAAACGTCACCTTTGATTTCTTTTCTTTTTCGGTTTTTTCTTCTTTGTCTTTTTTGTTTCCTTTCTCTATTTTTTCTTTTTTGCCTGTTCTTCCTAGTCGTCCTAGGCATCTGTACAAAATAAAGCATATTAATTTTAAATATTTTATAAAATATACATCCTACTTAGTCATATGAAGGCCTGTCGGATAATACCGGTCACGACTGGTATTGCCCCAACTATTTTGACCGGCATTTCCTAAAAGCAATCTGGCAACCTAAACCTAACCTAAAATTATTTCCCTTCATTTATGCGCCTGTACAAGTAGAATCTAAACGGCAGGATGCTCCTTAAGATATTCCTGTTATAACGTGCAGAAAAATAACGTACATGAGTACTTACCTTGGTTTGAATTCGTCAAAATATTACAATAAAATGAGGTACTAACTTCACCGTAAAAGCGCAGGTCTTACACTGTAGCCTTGAAAGCGAAACCTGTTAGATTTAACTTGTACCGATAGATAGTAGATGGCGCCACATATCTAACGAGTTGCGTACGTTTATCATAGAACATTTCGAGTGACCGTATTTACCCACCCGACTGGTATTTCCCCACTCTCCCCTACCTGAAATTCATCTTTGAATTAGATATTTTGTGTTTATAAGTATAACATCGTATACCTAATATAAAGATACTTATAATAGACATAATATGCCGTAAAATTTTAAGTCGAATATTAGCTTTATAGTTGATGACTTATAAATAAAGCAGAATAATTGTATATCGTTTTTAGAAGACATTATCATATTATGCTTTATTGGAATCGTATAGTGACGGTGCGTTTAAGAGGTTATTAGAGTTTTTAATAATATTTTTTTATGTATTATCACAACCCAAAGTTTGTACCATACTTTATGGGACAGGGCTGACGGTAGCCGAGCGGCCAAGGCGGCGATGAATAGTTGCTGCCAGGGAAGCACGAGCAGCCGGAAGTTGGTTCGAATCCAACACGGGGCAGGAATTTTTCTGTCCTACCCATGGATGCTTGTGATTGTAAGGGTGGAGGGTAGTGTAAGTTAGTAGGTAAAAAGGGCCAAATATGGCCTAATTAACAGTAAGCTTCAGTACCTTTACCTTTACAGGACATCCTGTATGCTCTCATTCAAAAACACCCTGTACATTTAAAGCGCAGAAATGTTACAAATGACTGAGCCTCTCGCAATAATCATCGGCAATGCGCGTCAACTGAAAACAGAACCTACAACTCGTTCAAACCGCGTCCTTTCCTATTTTTCTGACGTCACGCCCTCACAAAGTGCTCACAGAGTCCGGTGGGACGGTGCAGTATATAAACTAAAACTGAAGCGTTATATACGGCTAAATCTACAAGATAAAATCACTACATAATTTATTAGGGGATAAGGGGTGTAAATATTCCTCACAATAGCCCCCCGCCAGGCACCAGCCACAGAAATAAAACACCTAAAAATTCCCGACAAATTTGTGTTCAACGAAGTTACCTGATGTAATCTTGCGGCTCGCCCACCTGAAGCAGCCTTCACGTCGCCTGTGCAGCATCCCCGAGGCCTTGCCGGGACAGTGGTAGGCGGCGGTGACGTGAGGTGACTTTCCTGGGGAAATCAGAGGTATAACATGACACACTGATGGTTTTTCAGAGATATTAGGCGTTGGAAATGAATAAGATACCTACATTACACGGAATATAAATGTTTTTTATTGTTTTTGCCCGCAGACGAGGTGTTCGGGTTAGAGGCTCGTCGCGTTCAACGTCTGGGTGGTTGCCACCATAACCGATCAATTAAACTGGTCCGGCTGTAAATAAAATTTGGAGGAGGTTCGGTTGGGTTTTATTTATTTATATACTGTTTTTTAGGAGTCATTATACATTTTTATACAGAGTAAACCATTTTTGACATAAAACAATATATGAGTCATTGATAAAGAGTAAAAATAAAAGAGGTCTTAAATTAGAATCTTGCGGAACACCTGAAGACAAAGAAAAAGATCGAAAAGTAAAGTTTAAAATATGACCATAAACTGCCTACTTGTTAAATATGCTTCCAGTAGAATTATTAAAGAATCTAAAAATTTAAAATCTTGCAATTTCGCTTGTAATATACAGGGTGTCCGGGAAAATGTAGGAAATCTCTCTGGTGCAGATAGAATATGAAAAAATAAGATGACAAGTTCCTATAAAAAAATTTCCTACAGGCTTTCCCTACGGAGATATTTGTCCCTGAAGGACGCCGCTGGAAATCGGTTTTTCTTGAACAACTTTTAAAGTACCTAAAATACTTTAATAAAAATGTATTGTGATAGACTGTAGTAAGGATCTTTTGAAACATATTTAGCTTTTTGAATTTACCAGGATTGGGCTAAGTTTTACAACTTAATGCCTAAATTTTTAACACCCTGTAGGATAAAAGCTTTAAAATAGTAAATCTGGGTAACTTCAACCCTAAACAAAAAAAAGGCACCCTTGCTTATTGTCGATAAAATGAACCGTTTACGAGAAAAAGATCAATAAACGAATTCATGTTTTATTTCTAATAAAAAGGGCATGATTTATATTTTTCCCCGACAACAAATTGCGATACGAAAGTCATTCAAACCAGTATAACATAATGGTTTTTGAGAGATATTAAGCGTTGCAAGTGAATAAAATACCTGCATTACACAGAATATAAATGTTTTTTTATTGTTTTTGCCTGCAGACAAGGTGTTCGGCTTAGAGGCTGGTCGCGTTCAACGTCTGGGTGGTTGCCGCCATAACCGATCAATTAAACTGGTCCGGCTGTAAATAAAATTTGGAGGAGGTTCGGATTCAGCTGGGTTTTATGCAAACGAGGGTGTTCCTACGACTCTGTCATCGGTATCAATCATAAATTAACATGAGAATATTGTTTTTTAGGACTCCATCACAATAAATTTTAATAAAAATGTTAATTCGCTGGGTGAGTATCCCAAAATTATACTTAAGCAAACGGCTATAGTAGCAGTTACATCATTTTATAAGTGTATGTAGCTGCTAAAATATTTGCACTAAAGCAACATTTCAGTTTTTAAATTATACATTTTTATATATCGTAGATTGTTTGCCGTGCCTTTATCTTTTGGTGATTTTAAACTTGAAATCAGAATACTTAAACAGATGGCTTTAGAAAATGGATATAATGTTGGTTTGGTTGAATATCTTATTCACAAAAAATATTGGAGATTACTTAAAATTGCCGTAAAATGGTTAAATGTGTTTAAACAACTAAAATATGTAGAACAAAAATAACATGAAAAATAAAATTCTTGATGTTTTGTGTACTTATTGTTGCTATTTGAATGTTTCCCAAATAATGACTATAATAATAATAATAATAATTTATTCACATAAAGTCTTTGTAAAAAAAACAGCATACTAATAATACAACAGACAATTAAAATACATATCTAGAGCAAATAATGTAAATAGCATACAACAATACGTGAATAAACATATTTAATAAATAAAATAATAACTTAAAAAACTTTTGTATGATATACATTATTTTGCTATTCTAACTCCACATTTCAACAATTATTTTCAAATACTTATGAATAAAAGTGAACAACCTTACATGCATAACTAAATAAGTTTATGTTATAATAATATTTACGTCTACATTTAATTTAAAAATATATATATGTATTTTCAAATACTTCATATCAAGTAGATTTTAAAATTTAATTTTCACAATACTGAAAATGATAATGATTATGTAAAAAATCGACTATCAAGACAATTAATAAATTCTTTTTGGACATTATCAATAACTTCAGGAGGTATACGATGTATCTCGTGACGAATTGTTGCTTTTAAATCTTCTAAATTAACCGGTCTAATGACGTGTACTTTGCTTTTTAAGTATCTCCACAAGAAATAATCTAGGGGTGTCAAATCAGGCGATCTGGCTAGCCACTCAATCGACCCCCTTCTACCTATCCAACAATTTGAGAATACCTTATCTAAATAAGCACGGGCAGGAATTGCATAATGGTGAGGTGCACCATCTTGTTGAAAGAAAATGTCATTTTTTGGAAGATCATGTCCCTCTATATCTGGATATAAAGTTATTAATTCAGGAATGAGGTCGTCTCGAAGAAAATCCAAATATCTTGCACCAGTTAGGTTGGCGTAAAAGAAATAGGGACCCAGAATTCTTCCGTCGACTATGCCGCACCACACATTTACTTTCTGGGTACTTTGAGTGTATTATTGGTAGCCCAATAACGGCAGTTTTGCCTATTGACTTGGCCGTTCAAAACAAACGCAGCCTCGTCAGAAGAATTTACGTTTTTTAAATCGGTCAGTGGTCGCGCGGTTTAAGGCGTCAGTACTTGAATCGAGGTGACTAGATCGCTGTGTGGCTCGACCCCCGCAGCCGGTAGACCGTATATAAGCTATATTCGTGGAGAGATTGGCACCCTCTCTGCGGGTATGGTAGGGTGGAAGAATGCTGGCTTGGGTCAATGTGAGAGATTGATACCGGTTGACATTTGACTACCCCCCTAATTAATGAGGTTTTCCAGGTTTCCCTCATTCCTGCACTGAATGGTGGTTAGGGCCTACCAACGTAAGTCGTTCCTGGGCGCAAATGCGGTCTGCTTAATAATAATATGCCGCCCCCTCTCCCGCACAAGTCTTCGACTTCTGGGCTAATCCTCGTCATTAGAATGAGGGGTAGAGATATTATTATTATTATTATTATTATTATTATTATTACGAAATTAGTAACATTATTGCATAGCTCTTGCATTTGCTCGCAGAATTGATTTCGCAGATTAAAGTCGTCTCAGATAGCTCATGAACAAGGCATACCTTATAAGGATGATACTTTGCTTTTTTCATAATTTTGTGAATTGTGGACGCTGCCATATTGAAATCAGAAGCCAATTGGTTAAGTGTTGAGTGAGGATTTTCTTGTATTGCCAACAAAACATTAAGCTCATCATCTACTGATTTTGACGGTCGACCAGATTTAGGAAGATCACAAACATGTCCAAAGTTACGGTATTTAGACTCAATATTGTTTACCATGCTTTGGTCAATGGATGTCGATCAGAATGATTTTCATTAAACAATTCAACTACTTTTTGGGTGCGCATCCTGTCTCCAAATCCGATCATGCAAAGAATTTCGATTCGTTCTCGTTCAGTTAATTTAACCATTTTTTTATAAAATGACAAAGTTACTAAACGCTTCAGACGCACTGCTTTTTCCAAACAACAGGTAAGAACTAAAGTAATAACTCAAAAAAACTATTTAATAAAGTACAATTTCAAGGTTTTATCTGACAGCAATAAAAAACAATCGTTGTTAATGAAACTTGTATAACTGAGGCGTTAGCCGAGTGATTAAACGTTACACGCGTTTCATTATAGTCGTGTTCATGTTGAACTAGTATCATTAATAACTATAATTTCATAGACAACTTCAATCCATTTTACATGCCTTCTTGAGACAACAAAAGTAAATTCTGGTAGACCGAGGTCCAATAGTTCCGAAATACCGGACATTTAAATAAATTAAGTAGTTATCGATGGACTAACAAGCTATGCAGATGCGTCCCGAGATAAACCATCGACGTGAAAAGAATGCTGGCCTAGCCACGGCCTATATAGCGTGTTTTTCGGCCGAGGGCCCGAAAATTTATTGTGTGTGTGGCGGTTATGAATATTATTGCCTGATCAGGCATTAAATTAAGGTCTTTTATTTAACGACGCGTGTGCAGTAAAATTAAAATTCCAGGTAAAAATTCGACAGGAACGGCTGCGAGCTCTGGTGGGCGGTCTTGCTTGTGTTTTTAATTTGATTACTGATGACAGCTTGCGCCGGCACGGGGAGTTTCGGCCTTGGTCGCCCGTCCATGAAACCGCATTATTAAAAAAATTATATACCCCCAAAAGGACCTGAAGTGTGAATTTACAAGGACTGCACAGCTAGAACGAAATATCATTTTTAAGGAGTTTTTGTAACCGCAACTGAACTATCACTGATCTAAGGATTTGGTTTTTCGAATACAGACAGCAATGTTATTCAGGGTGTGGAGTTTATAATGCACAAAAATTATAAGACAGTTTCTTGACAATATTTAGATTAAAAAACATTTGGTCGTTATTAAAAATGGTATAACAAAAGACAAATATTTAACATGACTAACGAGAAACGATTATTAGTATATTTTAACGAACTAACCGAAACACAGAAGCCTTCATCTATTTGGTGCTATTAGTCAATATTAATGGCTTGAATTTAGTTGAGCTGGTAAGAAAACACTTCAAATTAAGAACTGAAAACCGATGCTTTTTCCAAAAATTCTTCGAGGTTTCTCTCCAGTATCTTTGCCTTTTTTTGTTTCTTGAGTCTACTTTCAAATATGAAGTAAGTTTAGCGCACTTCGAAATATCAATACCTTTGTGCACTGTCAACATTGATTTTAGCATTGACAACATCGAAGAGGCAACAAACCGTTTCTCCACATTAATAAAATAGGATAGTAGCACCTCTTCTGTAGTTGTTGAATTACATTCGGGAAATTAACCAGCCCTTAAAGTAAGTAAGTAAGTAAGTAAAATCTTTATTAGTTCACCTTGTATCAATTACAAAAATACCCTTAGGGTGTAGAACTCGTCAATAAAAATAGAAAAAATCACAATTTAAAGGATAAAACTTAATATTAAAAATAGAATTAAAGTAGAATAAAATGTATACTAATACTTAACTAAAAATAAGACACAAATAGAAAATAATACATGTTACACATAAATCGTTGATACACACATACACAGTACAGGTATAATACATTAATTATATTATGTTGTCTCCCAGAAATTCATCTATCGTATAAGCTTTTTCTATGAGAATTTGATTTAATTTAATTTTAATATCTTTGCTGGATAAGTTTCTAATACTTATAGGTAATTTATTATATATCTCAAGCAATGAATATGGAACATTCTTTTGAATATAACTATATTTTATTATATTTTCACTTACTAAATTATTTTTATTTCTTGTGCTATATAAGAGCGATAAATTAAAATTCACAAATAAGTTAATGTTTTGTTTAATAAATATAATTACTTCAAAAATATATAAACTCGCTAAGGTAAGTATTCTTTCCTCAATAAATATTTGTCTGCAACTCTCTGTCTGTTTCAAGTTTAGTATATTTCTAATACATCTCTTTTGTAGAACAAATATTCTGACAGCTTCACTGGAGTTTCCCCAGAAAACTATTCCATATTTTATTTGGGATTGAACATATGCATAATATGCCATAAATGCTGTGGGTATATCAATATTTCGTGCTATCACTTTAAGAGCATAGCAGTATTTGGCGACCTTTTGGCTGACATGATCTATATGGGTTTTTCAGTTCAATCGCGAATCAATCTTTACCCCCAAGAAAGAAGTACTATTTACTGATCTTATGATGTCATTGCCACTAGTAAGTATAACATTTCTGGTATGTAAAGTTGATTATTTGTGTTTTTTCTTTATTTAATTTTAGACTATTTTTACAGAAATAGCCTTCCAGAGAATCCAATGCAGCAGTCACTGTCTGTATAAGATTTTCGATATTATTATTACCAATTATTAGAGATGTATCATCAGCATACATAACAGTTTTTACATCAACCACCGAGGGCAAGTCATTGGTATATATAACATACAGCAGCAGGGGACCCAATATGGACCCTTGAGGCACTCCTCTCTCTATTAATACTATCTCTGACTTTATTTGAACACCAGTATTGTCCTTTTCTACAACACATTGTTTTCTATTCAAAAGATAAGATTTTATCAATTCCAATGCAACACCACAAATACCGTACCTTTGTATTTTTTTATTTAGAATGTCATGATCCACAGCTATGGTACTGTTTTTTTTCATTTAATAACCGTGTAATTTCACACAATGATTTATATATAGCTCTTGTCGTTGTTTTATTTTTTCTAAACCCATTTTGTGCGTCTGTAAGTAGATCGTGACATTCTAGAAAATTAATTATTCTATTGTAGATTACTTTTTCATAAATTTTGCTGATGTTTGATAGTAATGAAATAGGTCTATAATTGCTCATTAGATCTTTAGCACCTTTTTATACACGGCTTTAACATGGGCAATTTTGAGATTTTCAGGAAATATTCCTGTTATTCATGTTAGGTTAATCGCGTATGCTAATGGAAATTATATTTCTGTGGCTGTTGTTTTAAGTAATTTAATTGGTATTTCATCTTCACCTACAAAATTAATATTTTTTAAATTCACCATTACACTGTAGACCTCTTTTGGGTCTGTAGGACATAAAAATATATTATTATGGGTAACTTGTATGTATTCTCCAGCATTAGTATAATTACTATTATTGATTTGGCTGCCTTGGTTTGCAAAGAAATTATTTACGGTTTACCTTTCGAAAAAGTGCAACTCTCAGTTGCGCTTCCAGAGCCCATTGAATTGAAGGCTTGTTAATGCCCTTATATGATTAATAACTAGAAAAATCTTTAGAAACGCTATTGCAGAGGTATTTGTCTATGCGCCTGAATTGAATTTCTGCATTAAATCTAATCAATTCAAACTGAAATAATCTCACTCATTTCCTCTATACCAGCCGGATTGTCGAGATCATGAATAAAATAACAGTAAACAACAAAATATATCATACCACCGCTGAAAAAAATCGCTGAAATGGTACCTATTACAGACGATAGTCTCCGGGATTCAATTATCTTTTCTTGTAATAAAATCAGTTTTAACGCCAAGGCAAGGCAGTTAAGTTTTAATAAAATCGCGTTCTATATAGCATGAACGAACCGTTGTCACGAAAATTAGAATAACCGGCTACCACTAATTATTGCCCTCAATAGGATAATCGTGCCTGCGTATCATAAACTGCTCCTGTAAGTTACGGGTCTAGTTAAGGATTGAAACTTATTAGTTCGGCTGCGGTTGTGGTGCTGTAAAGTTCTCAGCTGGATTGCCAACGAACAAATAGTAAAGTTTTCAGTTGTAGCGATATTTATTGCAGTATAGCTCGATTTGAAATCGGTCGCTTTGAGAAAGAATAAAAACCACATGCGGCAAGAATTCAACCAATAAGTTCCTCGCAGAAAAAAGTCCATTGGTGTCAAATCCGCACTTCGGGCTGGCCATCTAACGGGTCTCCCTTATCCACTTTGAATCAATGTGTACTATTTTCAGCAATGTATATATTGATTAGGTACTTTTGTAAGCATTTTCCAAGTGAGATATAGACACACTTTTTATTGCTGTTGTTCCTTGCGAGAAAACTTTTAAGATAAATGCTTCTAGTACTTAAGTAAAGTAGCAATTAGTCTGATTATATGCTGAGTTAAAATTTTTATCGGTAATTAACTGAAATTAATGGTCGTGAAAATGATTTAAACCCTCTGAAATGCACTAATTGTATTATAATTCCTCGGGCTTCGAAAAAAATCAATTCAAGGAAAATTACAGCAATAACTCACTACAAAATTAGCGTCATATAAATCAAAGTTTCATGTTCAATTGAAAAATGAAGAAATATTGCAAACATAAGTACCAGGTTAGTGATAGGATGATATAGAGCTTAATTAGAGCTTGAACGTGTAGAGTAGGCGTTAGATTGGATACAATTATTTTGTTTTCTTTTAAGAAATATTGTAGAAACATTTTTTTCGCATAACATGTTTACACATTAGTAAGACGAATATAACGAAGTATCTGATAAAGATGATAGGAAAGTTATTCACAACCAAAAATAGCAAGTACATACTGTACTACAAGAAATTCGAATTATTTACAGTAGAATTATATCTTTTATGCCAAATAACATACGTGGTAACGTGAGAGTGAGGTGAGGAGTTATATTTACGTATATGGTATTTTCAAGGAAGCACACTGATCGTTTTTTGTACTGTTGTGTTATATTTTACCGAGTATGCACAAATAACCTAACATATATTATTTGATATACTTACTTATTCAATATTGTAGTTTTTGCAAACGACAATTTTGATACATAAGAAAAACTAGGATATGTACCGGGTGTTCCCTCTAAGACTTTCAGTGCGAATATCTCAGAAACCAGCATAGTCAGTGCGACGAAATTTGGTATACAGACACTAGATGGCGCGTAGAATCTGATGATAAAATCAATTCTTATACAGGGTGTTCCATTTTCCAAGAAATCGATTTAATTTTGATTTTTTGGTTGTCAGCCATGCTAAAACTTATGGTTAAATTGAAATATACTTAATTATGAACACATTCTGATAAATAAACATTCAAAAATTTCAAAATTTAACATAAAAAGACGCCTCCAAAAGTACCCAAATTTCATTGTTTTGTCATGTAAAACGTGCATAGCCTTGAGCCAGACTTACACAGAAGAAACTAACATCGCTAAACGTCAAAACTATGGATTGTCATTGAATTGTCAAATATTAATGGCATAAAATATTTTACTTTACAGAAATAACGCTAAATAATGTATTTAATGCAATTTACGTATGCACAATGGTGTTATTGAGACTTGACGATAAAAATTTAGACTTAAGTTGAACCTTTTGGAGCATTGGGGTCGCCTTGTCGGTACAATCTACCGCTACAGCTAGGGTTACAGTGTGAATATTGTAAAATATCTGTGGATATTTTTAAATTGTTCCATTATAATGTAATAAAACTTCAGTAAATTGTTTTTTATGTTACTACAGTGTACATAATAATTAGGTACCCGTATTTTCCATCACAAAATAATTTACAAAATTATGTGAGTACCTAAAGAATATCTCTCATTTCCAACTGCTGTAATTATTGATTACTTATTTAGCAACAACTAAATTCGAACAAAACGATTCCTAAAACTTTTTTTTATAATGTGAACGTGTTTGTCGTTGAGAGTCAGATTGGAACCTACCCCAGCACCACAAAAGAAATGTTACGAAAGCTCGAAAGCATAACCTAGAAATTATTGAGATTACTTCTGCTCTGCTTGTGTCCACATATTTCAGCAGTTCAGCACTTTACTTATGTTCCTGATGAATAAAATATGTTTAAGAAGAACTCTACATCTGTAAAATAGTAAACAATGAACTACAATGTTTGTATTTCATATGATAC
The DNA here is from genome assembly GCA_025584915.1 of Monochamus saltuarius. Taxonomy (NCBI): domain Eukaryota; kingdom Metazoa; phylum Arthropoda; class Insecta; order Coleoptera; family Cerambycidae; genus Monochamus; species Monochamus saltuarius. Next base: position 45,825,883 of record CM046723.1, read on the forward strand.
AGAACTAAAATAAAGCAACTGGTTTTTGCTAGGAAGAATCACCTGCAGACGTACTATACCCAGTAGGTACCTATTAAGTAGTCATTTAAAGCTAGATAATAATTTGTAATAATTGTTGTTTTTATCTTTCAGTTATGTGTGAGTACCTAGTGCCAGACTGCCACCAGAAAGAATAAGCAAAAATATTAGACATTTTCTTGCAAATAATTCAGAATATGGAATGATGGATCAGGATAATATTATAAAGAAGTCTCTAACTCACTTTGAAAAGTATTCTATAAGACATTAAATTCAGTTGTCTGTCGTGGGTTTTAAAATTTCTAAACGAATAAATTTAAGAAAAATAAACTAATTTCATAATTCTATGTACAGTATGAAAACATCTCGTTAGAATATCTTAAAAATGTTGAAAGCTAACTGTTGTTACAATATACACAACATAATGTAATAAGGTTGGTATCGAACAATGAAATGGCAATATTTGTTTGTAATCGTACATGCATGACCATCCCTCAGATTGAACGTTGCTCTGTAATAGAAATTAGAATACAGAATAACTGTTTAATATCAAACCAGATGTAATAATGTAGATACTTAATGTAATTTTATTTTATTGTTAATAAATTAAAGTCTGTATTTGTTGGTTTTTATTCTACACAAATTATTAAACAAATGTTTAAGAAATAATGAATACTTAAAGATGAAGGGTCAAGTTAATCAATTTAGTCACAAAAAAAATAAACCACTATGTACGCAGGTAGGATTATTTTTAATTAAAATTATGCTGGTAGATATAATAAAATAAAAAATCACTCAGTAACATTTTTGAATATTTTGTCCTTGTAGAATACTGTTCGCAATGAATCGTACTTACCTTATTTAAGAACTGAATTTTAATTCTTCAGTGAAATTTATATTTTAGACATCTTACTTTTGTTATAAAATTATTAAACACAAGTGGTATTTGCTGTAGTGTATAATAATACTTACTAACAATTTAATAAACTTTAATTTCCGTTATACTTGCATTATTTACATTTTTTATTTAGTTCACTAGTTAACTTACACATTCCATGCACTTTAATTTTATTAAATAATTAAACCAAGTACAGAAAGTTAGGTATGTCCTTATTTATGGCAAAACGTAAAGTCTAATGTTTTCTAGCACAATTTTCCTCGTCTCTCTCATCTATCTGTCGTACGAATAGAAACTAATCTTGGCATCTGCAGTGGAACTCTGTAACAGATAGAAAAGAAATTCTCTTTCTTTTTTTCTATGGGCTACTCTGTAAGGTCGTTCGGCCTAATTCGCAATTTCCGAATTCAAATCCGAATACTTGGAAATAGAAACGCCGTTTATCGTCTTTCCCGCATCTTTCCTAAAGGATTTCGTAGTTTTCATGTGTGTTCCTTGATATACGATTGTATACGATTTATTGGTTATGTGACGGACAATAACAATAAATATAAAAATAGTTACAATTTAAATAATGAAGTCTGTGTCATATCTTTTAAATAATAAATAAATAAAATACAAGCAATACTTGGAAAATTATTGATTAGAAAGAAATTGTAGTGACTAAAGCTATATATATGTAGGTACTATTCACATCGCAGGCAACGAGTGGATAAAATTTTTGTTTACCGTACATGTAATTTGTTTTAGAAAATAGTGTTTCTACCACAGAACACCTAGTATAGTTTCTACTATGAGAAATGTTTGTTTCTTTATGTTTTCAATAAACTTTATTTTTGAATATAAAATTATTTTATATAAATCCTAGATGTACTTTTTTCCAGTAGAAATAACTTGTTTTTTTCCTGGGATGTCGCAAAATAAAATTTGCAAAAATAATTTTATTTGTTAATGAAATATTAATAACAAAACAAAAATTAGAATATTTAGTTGTCAACTTTATAACTATTGAAAATACAATTTAATTAACTGTCCTCTCTGTTGCTGTCCTAATTGAAACATTTCTCCGCCAGCTAATTCTGGTTTGAAAAATGGGTATATTTCATTCTGAACTTCATCTTCGTCAATAGTGACATTTGTCCTCACACACATATTATATAGAATACAGCAAGCGTTTATAATCTGCTCTGCTTTAAACGGATGATAGCGAAGTATGTACAGGATCTTTTAAAAGGCATCTAAATCTCATTTTTAAGGTACCTAGAATAATAAGCTTATTAGTATATTGGTATCTAGTGCAATTTTTTTAATATTTTACCTATAAATTGGATCAATCATTTTTTAGATATTAATTGAACTAATGCAAAAAATAGATCACAATTTATAAATCCGGTAAACCATTTAATTCCGCTTATAAAAGTGAAAGAAAGTGTAAAGAAGATCAACCGGTGAATTTATCGCAAAAGGTTTGAATTTTGCGTATATGTATTTTAAACAATGGCGGCTCAATCATGGCAACATAAAAATGGTAAAACTTATAACTCCCTAAATAATCACAATGTTTTCAGGATGGATAATACAAAAATTCTCTATTGGCGACTTCACTCGATCACAATAGAAAATGTTGTATAGAGTACCATCGAATAATGGAAAGAAATTTTCTCTCTTTCTTAATTTCTTTCCTTTTCTATTTTTCTTGAGTTACAGAGTTCCACTGCTGGCTTCTTCAGTATCTTATCGAATCTTTTAACCAATGAATAACGTAACTGTGTATGTCAACCTGTTTCCATAAGAGTACTTTGTTTTCCTGGTTCCTACCTATTGAAGATATGCTGGTGAGACATAACATTTTTGTGGATATTTTTACGTTTGTTCTTTCTGTTCTACAAATATTGGAAAATACCTTCTCATCCCTGCTCTTGAAAGTAAGCCAGAAATTTCCCAATAACTTCTCCATCTGAAAGCAATTAAGTAAAAATAATTCTCGTATATAACCCTACAGTTCAAAAGGTCAAAAGCAATATGCAAGTTGCAATTACCTACAACATTGACATTCTTGTTCTGTACTTACCTCTTACAGTTTTCCTTAGGCAAGCTACCATTAATTGTATTTAAAGACCTTATGTTATCATCTTTTATTGTATTAATGTACTTAATTTGTGTAGGAATAGGTCTCCAAATTCTACTCAGATTTGATAAATGGAATCGTTTTTGAAGCAGGTGAATTTTTATTTATGCTACTGGAACTGAAGTATTCACTCAAGGAACCCATTAAATCATTATTTATGATTGTTTCTAGAGTTTAAAGCCTTTCTACCACTTGTTGCCGGCACGTTATTATTATTTTTAATTCTAGGATTTCTAGGTTAAGCAACCACAAGTTTAGATTGTCCATACATAGCTCGCAGCGCGCTTGCGCGCTTCAAGTCGACCCAAGGGAGAGGATGTTCATAAATTCAGCTTTGATTGCACGTAATAATTTATTAGTTTGAGAGTGATATGGTGAAAAATAATAATAATAATAATTCCCGATAAGAATTACTGTATCGTAAGGAAGATGCAGTTAAAAAAACGGCAAATGTTTCACAATTTTCTGTTCTGAGTATTCATTACAGACAAGGTTGCTCAAACTTCCATTTTCTTTTAATAAAACTATATCATTATTGCAAATACGTACGCACATTTAATGTAGGTACCTCGTGGTATTACATATTTATAATAAAATTTCTACAAAAATACTCAAACTTGCTTTGACAGTTTCTGTCACTTCACGTTTTGATGTCTATCCATGCGGTAGTTATGTGTGTAAATTGGACTCATGGCTGTTCTCATTTGGCATGACAAAACAATGAAATTTGAGGACTTTTCATAGGAGTTTTTTTATGACAAGATAAAAATTTTTCGTGACTTTTTTTATCAGAACGTGTTCATAATTAAAGATATTTCAATTTAAATACAAATTTTGCTGAGGTTCGCTACCAAAAAATCGAAATTAAATTCATTTTCTGCAAAACCGACCACCCTGTATAAAAACTAATGCCATCATCGAATTCTACGCGCCATCTAGTATCTGTATACCAAATTTCGTCATACTGGCTATTATGGTTTCTGAGATATTCGCACTGAAAGTCTTAGAGGGAACACCCGGTATAATAATGTCTTACAAAGGCACAAGTATTGCTTCGCTTTTATTATGTGTTGAATTTGAAATTTCCAAATAAGGTAGCAGTAACACTAGAAATGCTACAACGGTTTCATTCAAAATCCATCCAAAAATGACTGTATTCTGGATCTTAAAAAGCCACAGCATTTAGGTCTCATTGTTCTCCGTGTACTTCCTTCCATTAAGAGATCAATCTTCCTAAATCGCTAACCAACCTAATAAAGAGAAAACAGTGGTTGCTCAGGGCAACCCTTACAAAAAGTGTTTCACACTTCCTCATGTAATATATCTGCTTTCTTAGCCAACAGTGTTCAATTGAACATCTGTCACTAGACGAGGATTTATCCTGGTCATCGCCAAGTATGTTATGTATGCTGTATCCTTACTGGGATACTCTAGGAACTCCTTAGCAAATTGAGAGCTATTTGTTTCATCCCACCGTCTTCTGAATTCTTTGTGGGCGTTCTCCTTGACAATTTCAACAGAAGCGGACAACGAAAGCATACCGGAGGGACCAGGCCCAAAGATACTGAGATTCGATGCACTCTTGGCCAGCTTATCAGCTGTTTTATTGCTATAGCACCGCTCGTGTCACTTTGCCCAGCATACAGATATGCTGTTGTCGGTTGAGGTGACTTCCAGTGTTTGGTGGCACTCCCATGCTGACTAGTTGTTATCTTATGATTACATAAGATCAGTAGTATGGACAAGTTTCTTGACGGCTATGGTTATACCTGTTAGTTCCATTTATACAAAGGCAGCATGCCTATCCATTGCCCACTGATATCGGATGTGCAGCGATCTGGAGTAGATTCCACATCCTGCACCTTCCTTTCTTTTCGATCCGTCCGTGAAGATGTTGATTACATCCTCGCGAGCGGTCTCCTCATTCCTGATAATTACCGTATAGGGTCTGCTAAAAGCAAACTTGGGAGAAATACTGTCAGCGTCTGTCTGACGACCCCATTCTACAGGCGACTTCTAACCTCTCCACATCCTAGTATAACACCAGTATACTTGAGTCGAAGCATAGTTGTCACAGCCACTTCCTTAAGATAAATATCCAAAGGTGGCATACATAGCTTTACCTCCATTGCTATGGTAGACGTAGTTCACGTAGCTCCAGTTATGCTCAAGCAGGCAATCCTTTGTACCTGACAGAGCTTTTGTTTAGCTGTCGTCTGTTGGACTTTCTACCACCAAACGACAGCCGCATCGCCTAGCATTGGTCTCACAATGGCATGACTACTTTTGGTTTCATTCCCCAGATTTTACCAATAGTCCTGCAATACTGCTCATATGATATGTACGCCTTTTCAGTCTTCTTTCCAAATGAAGATTCCATGTTAGCTTTGCATCAAGTGTAACCCTACTCTAACGTATTTCACATCCGATGCAAAGCTTAGAGTAACGTTTAGGAGAGTTGGTGCCCTTGTTGCCGCCAGTTTCCTCTTCCTTGTGAAGATAATCATTTCTGTCTTCCTGGGGTTGACAAACAGGGCATGGTTCTCACACCACTTTTCGACGGTTCTTAGGGCCATTTGCATGACTGTATATTAGCAATATATGCATAGTTTTGCTACATTAGTTTAGGCAAAATAGAGAAGATATATATTAGTTTTCTGTAAATATATCTGTTATTTTAAAGTTATTCAATTATTCACACTATTTACCTAGGCAATATATAACCAACATTCCACCTGTAATCTTACAAATAATAATTACTCGTATTATCAGTGTATCTAAAATTACACATTAAAATTTACATCATTTGTTCGCTGTGGATGACTCGAATTTTTCGATTATGTTAATACCCTTTTTTATGGATTTCATTCCTTTTTATAAATGATTGAACACGAGCCAGCGAACATAAACCAGCGGCCACCGAAACCAGAAAACATAAATTTCTGTATCCTCTTACTAATTACATATTTTTAGATGCCCGGCCGTAGTTAAACATTCCGAAAATGCGTGTACGGGCCAAAGGGGCGTCTAGATCCATAAATCTAACCCAATAGCATCGGCGCTCGCACATATTGATCAACTTAAGCCTTTGACTCGAATAGGCCAGCGGCTCAGCTCGACATCATGGGCACAGGGATTTTTACAGGAGCTATAAAATATGATATGTAATATAATAATAATATATTTACTCCTCATTCTAATCACGAGAATTATCCTAGAAGTCGAAAAATTGTGCGGGAGAGGGGGCGGCATATTATTATTAAGCAGGCCGCGCTCAAGAAAGACTTACGTTGGTAATCCCTTAACCACTATTCAATGCAGGAATGAGGGACACCTGGAAAATCTGCACATGCATTTCTCTTTTTATACTATACAGGGTTAACCTTAATAAGTACAAATATTTTAACTGCAGGTGTAGTTCGTCATATAGATGAGTCTAGTGAGTCATTTTTTTAAATTTCAGTTATTTATGGAGATGGTCAGGTGATTTCCGGACTGGTCGCCACGTCGTCGGTTTAGAACTCTTGACGTTTCGAGAGACATATCGTTCTCTTCTTCAGAAGTTACTCTGAAACTGGAGATGTACTGGTGGTCGCACTATTTATATCAGGGGTGGTCACTGATCCATGATGTTCCGGTGAATTGCTTTCACGGATGAATCATTTCCAAATATCGGGCAGATCCACGCCACCGTCGCTGTTGAAATTGTTTGGATTTTTTATGAATTTCTATAGCTTCTCTGTATAGTCGGAGCCAAAATCTTCTCTCTCTTACTAGCATGCTGGCTTCACTTAGCTCCACCGTGTGTCCCGTGTCCGCTCTATGTTTTGCTACTGCCGATTTTTCCCAGTTGTTATTTTTGAGGTGACTCTTCTGTTCCTTTAACCTTGTGTTGATGTGCCTTCCTATCTGCCCTTTCCACAGGAGCAGGGGTTCCAGTAGATCTCCAGTTTCAGAGTAACTTCTGAAGAAGAGAGCGATATGTCTCTCGAAACGTCAAGAGTTCTAAACCGACGACGTGGCAACCAGCCCGGAAATCACCTGACCATTAACGACAGCCACGGAAGCCTACAAACTAAACTATTTACACAGATACATTTTGAGGACCGCTGACCAGATAGATCACTGACGCAACCTAATAAGATAAACCATATGATTTACTGAAGGCAAGTTACCATATCGTCTGTAAGATAAATAATTTTTTAACGTAAATTCAATTTTTGCCGTTGTTTCTAATTTAAAAACACTTGTTTTTAGCAATAACTAAAGTGAAATTATCATAAACGGTTAAAATATGAATTTCCGCAAATTCGATACTATCAATTAAAAAGTTAGTTACTTTGCTCAAAGGTTCCAAATATGATCCATAAACGATCATAAAAGCTCACCTCTACTTACTGAAAAACCAACTATTTAAACAGTTATCTATATTTCCGCATATTTCACAAATTGTACAATGGTACACTCTTATCCCCTTAAATTATTTTATGAATGACAAAAACCTATGACATAACATCTTAGAGTTAATTTTCGCTACATAACTTCAAACAGCGTATCAGTGCTAACTATTTGTACTTCGTAGTTTCGTAGTGGGTAAAACAGATTTTAAAAATAAACACAAAACATGGAATAACAAAATAACTAGCTTGATTTATGTGTTTAATATCAAGAGAAGATAAAGTAAAATATTTAAAAACGGAGTCAATCACATGCAAAGGTAACAGGTAGGTGCCACGAGCAGTAGGCGAAATGTCCCGCACCAGTCCTATCCTCTAGGAGTGATAGTCGAGGTCGAGAAAGGGGTTATGTTGATACTGGTGCACTAGTATGGTCCAAAGCAATGGAATAAGCTGTGGCAAAGGCAAATTGCAAGTGGAAACAAAACATGTAACATTTTGTAGAAAGGGATTTGATAATTTCAATACACGTAAATTAAAAGTTAATATGGAATTGATCATTTGTTGTACTTTTGCATCTTCTGAAACCGAACTAAGCTAATTGTTTCTTTAACTAATACACTGCGTCAAGCATCTGTTTTAACGTATAAAACTTATTTAAATCGTCTTATTATTTTCAAGGCAATGTTTTTCTCTTTAGTGTCTTGTGTATTTAATTAATATTTTTCGTGAAATACAGTGCGATTTAATAAAATATGGCGCATTATTCAAATAGTGAAATGTTGACATGCTAAAAGCATATTTGTTAAGTAGTGATACTCAGTGATAGTGATAACGATAACGTATTCTGATAAATCAGTTGGAGTGTAGTAAAAATGGATAATGACCAAATTCTGGATAACTGTGAGTAGAGAATCTGGTTTATATTTTCAATTTATTGGTGAGGTATAGGAATGGCAAAAGGGAGGAGATGGCCATTATTATTTTCATTAATAAACATATTTCAATCATTGTTGAAGCCTATTCGAAGACATTAGTGTAACACTGGCAACGCCGTGGAATTCACAGCCACCATGACTCTTACAAATATTATTATCGGAGACGGATCAGCGGCCTGAACAAGTTTTCGATTGAAGAATCACAAATCTTATTTAAAATTTGACTTTTTTTTTTTGTAAAAAACTATTAATTATGTGTTCTATACAGTGAACTGTACTGCTGGTTAAAATATTTGTGCTTGTTTAAGCTTCACCCTGTAGAGACTATCTACTGTTAAGTATAATTATTAAGAGCAGTAACTATTTATTTTCTCCCATCAATATTTGGGAAGATTTGGTTTGTTCCTTTCAGAGCTGCACCAGCTTAAATCTTCTCTTTCCGATTCTGACTGACTTGATCCGAACCAGCCGAGCCGCAGGTCTGTAAGGAGCACGCAGCGAACAGTTGCCAGGGACCGGTTTGTTAACAAATTGGAGATTGATTTCGGTGTAATGTTCTAGTGATTTATATTTCACACTCTCCGGCGAACCGGCTGGAGGCGCTGGAACACGGCGTGTGTGTGTTCTGAGAACCGCGGGTCGGCCGATGAGCCTCGGCGATGCTATCGATGCATTCCCGATACCGATCCATAAATGATTATTGTAAATATTGGCGTTGTAAATATGCCAGGGGAGTTATTCCGTCCTTGCTTCTGCTGGAGATGCATCGGATGCCAGTTCGTTTAATTCCTTCGGTGGAAGTTACGACCGACGAGGGCCTTGCGTCAGCCTGGGGGCCAGCTTACTCATTAAATCTGACTTGTACTAACCACAGACTTTTAATCGTTTATACGGGGTGGTCAACAAGCTTCATAACAAACTTTGGCTCATAGTAGCTGTGTCAATTTAAAGCCGTTTTTTCTTATATATACGAACATAGATCCAATTCAATTTTAGAAGTTACAGGCATTTTAAAAAATGTAATTTCATATTTCAATCAAACTAGCCTGACAAAAGCTTTATGGTTAAAGTTTATACATTAGTTAACCTTTGTTAATCAAGGTAACAAAACTTGTACAGGGGTTAAAAAAATATGTGCTTATATTTGCATGATACATCATTTTTCTTATATTTCTAATGGCTGCAAAAGATTTTAAATAATGTCAAAAAGTGTCGGTTAGACTTATAACAGCGTAGCCCAAAAATGGTTAAAATCGATCAAGTCCATTTCGAGATATTCGGAATAAACAAAAATTTTTCGCGAACATTGGCGCTCCCTAGCGGCTAAACGAAGCAATTTTGGAAATAAGTAAATTGGTCTAAATCGGCTTATTTTGAACCCAGGAGTCTGGGGTATTCCGTTGTACACGTCTTTTCTGGAGACCCTGTACTATTTATTCTGTAAACTTTGATTATATCTTTCTCTCTTTGTACACTTCAGTAGAACGAATTGTCTTTCTTGGAGCGGTATACCTTCCTCTTGAATTCTACGAAATGATACACTAGAGACTGTGTGGGCAGGATGATGTCTATTTAAGTATCTTCGTCGGTATTCTGTATCAAATGAATAATAGTATATTACATACCTAGCTGGGAAGTAGATCATTATAGCCCAGGCTTTGTTAGAGCTAAAGCCGTGGCTGGAATGATCCTTCCCGCGTGGTATGTATACTATTTTATTTACAATCGCTTAGTTTTTAAGCTTTTAAAAACATTAATTTTAAGAAAATTTGGTATCACAATTTAATATTTTTTTCGACAATGAACGCCATGAAACTGTTGCTAGGCAATATTACTAGTTTATTGGTTTTGACAATTAATTCAAAAAATATCCTTTCCGTTACGAAATTTTAATTTTTTTGCTTAGACAAGCATATAATGTCTGATTTTGAATTAACCTGTACTCCTCCGGAAGTCCGAGAAGCTGCGGACACTGCGCTTGACGGAATAATTCCGGAGAAAAGCAAAGAAGGAACGAGAAAAATTTTTCGTCTTACATTAAATAGTGCGCAATTAAGGGCGTGCAGCATACTTCAGAAACGATACTGCTTGCATATTTTGTTGAAATGAGTAAAGAAAGTAAAGTTTATTATTAACTTATTTTTTTTAAAACCAGCTTGACACTGCCATACTTCGGAAAAGTGACACTAGCCGGAAAATCTCGGATTTTGAGCATTTTGTTGCAGCAACCATTCATGAAATCTAGTTCGTACGTGATAATCTCTTGGTAATAATGCTTAGATACGCTGTACATGGAACCGATATAATTCATCATCGTGTACGCTACACTGTTAATTGGAACATTCCTTGTATTTGTTGAACAATTTGCCTGGTACTTATTCGGGGATCCTTTTCAACAATATCTGCCTGTTCTTTAGCTGCTGCAATACGCTGGACCTCCATCTCTTCCACGATTCGGTTGCAAATTTCCCGTGTCACGTCCGCGTTGCACTATCGCGGTCAAAAGAGCTACATTTGGCACATATGTACCGGAAAATCGTTCTGCGTACAGACGAGCAGCTGCTAAAGCATTTTGTCTTACTTCAGCATAAATTACAACGATATCCATCAACTCCAAACAGATCAACCACTTTGTTTGATTAATTATAATAAAAAATTATGTTTTCTTTCGCGTCATCTTCAATCAATCAACTTAAAATTAAGACGACCACAAAAGGCGGAACGGAACGTCTTTGCGACTTATTCTCGACGACTTTTTTTCGTCCCGCTGTAAACATGATACTCGTTCATTCAAATTGCGAAAACCGTAAGCATCGTGGTGTAACAATTCGATTCATCTCGTCGACAGAAAAAGTCTAGGTAACCCGACACCGTCACCGCCGTGCAACGAATAAAACAATTCCTTCCTTTCCAAATTGAAACCCGACGCCCGTATTTGTTTGTGGAAATATGCAAACCGAATTACGCGGTGTCGGATTACTGTTATAAGTTAAAGCGATATGCTCTGCGCCGATAATGAAGTGTATTACGGCGGCAGAGCCGAAAACAGCAACAGGCGCGACTCCCGGGGGAGGGCCCCAGGCCTAATGCGCTCGGTGTCGGCCCCTGGGGGAGCTCCCAGCACACCACGGAGACGCTCCGAGAGGCAATTATTGAATCCGGCGAAGTGGGTCGACGTCAGCCATCCGCGATGTTTGCTGCTGAGAAACTTTGGCGGTTAAAACAATAAAAACGCTTTATTTATCAGTTGAACACAAACTTTTCACTGAAATTTAGAGAAAAATTATCTCTTTTTGTTAATTATCATGAACCCTTAACAGAATTTCAATACTACTTCGACTGCAAATTCTAAATACGGTCTAAGAAAAGCGGTTAAAACCATAAAAACGTTTTTTATCAACTTAATAAAAAAATTTAAATTCAGAACTACGCTTTAAACAATGTGTAAGTATACAGGGTGAAGTTTAGAAAAAAACTATTATTAAATTAACCCTTTTTGTTATTTCTCTTGAACCCTTAACGGAATTTCAATAAAATACTTCGATAGTATCAATTGCAAAGTCTAAATACAGTATAAGAAAAAAATAATCGCAATAAACTTTGGCAGTTAAAACCATAAAAACGTTTTTTATCAACTGAATCGAAATCTTTAATTCCGTATTCTTGAAATGGTGTTTTCTACAAATACAAATAATTTTAGACATTTAAGAACTGAATAATATAGAGTTTGGCAAATAATAGCAATGTTGTCTCATGACACCGGCGAATATTCAAAGGTACCGATGTAAAACGAATATACACATGGGTGTACACCCTCTCACGTATACACATATGTACAGGGTGTTAAAAAAAGAGTGTAAACTATTTCAGGAGGTAATAGTATGAACCAAGATAAGCAGAAAAGTCTTAATAAACATGGGCCTGCAAAGTAACGGTTGCGGAGATATGGATCACTATTCGTTTTTCAAACATTTTATTTTATTAGGAATAAACCGATAAAGGAAGCTTTTAACAAACAAAAAACAAAGTTACAGAAGATATTCAAAGTGGCCTCCGTCCATTTCCAAGCAGGCACGATGTCTTTGTCTCAACAGTATTCAAACTCTTTCGAAAACACCCTCTTTGGTTTGGATTTCTTGACACTTTTGATTAATCCGTAGCTGCAGCTCTTCCAGGTTATTTACAGGAGTACCATACACTAATGTCTTAAAATATCCCCAAACAAAGAAATCTAGAGGGTTCAGATCAGGCGATCTTGGAGGCCATAAAACAGGTCCGGCCCTTCCTACCCATCTATGTGGAAAAGTTTGGTCTAAATGCTCTCTAACGGCCATGAAAAAATGAGCTGGAACACCATCATGCTGGAGCCACATTTTTTGCCTCTGATTCAAAGGAATGTCTTCCAAAAACTCATACAGTGTGTTCTGCAGAAAGTTGAGGTAAGCAGCGCCTGTTAATCGGTTTGGTAAAACAACAGGACCTAGAAACCTGCCACCTACAATACCCATCCAAATGTTTAATGAAAAACGTGCCTGATGTCCAGATTCTATTAGAGCATGAGGATTTTCGTCGGCCCAAATATGCGTATTGTGAAAATTAAACACTCCATTTCTTGTGAACCCGGCCTCATCAGTAAAAAGAATGTTTGCAAGAAAACGAGGGTTTCCAGCATCATGACGTAGAAATCAGCGGCAAAAAAACCAAACGTGCTTGATGATCATTTATTGTATTTAAGGCCTGTACTCGTTAAACATGGTATGGATAAAGCAGTTGTTCGTGAAGGATTCTCCAAACAAGAGGACGACTAATTCCTACCTTGGCTGATATTCTCCGCACACTCGTACCTGGATTCTGCTCTACCAGTGCTAGAATTTCTTCTTCTGCTCTAGGAGTGGATACCGACCTTGGTCTTCCGAATAAATGGCACTGTTTGCTCAAGGAACCGGTATCACGCAATCTTTGGTGAATCCTTCCAAACATGCGTTGTGAAGGAATCTGGCGATTTCGATAAGCGTCAACATAAAGACGTCGCGCTTCGGTGACGTTCCCATTAGCACGACCATACGTGAAATGCATGTCTGTTAATTCTGCGTTAGAGTAACCAGCCATAGCGAAAGAAAACTTGTGCACTGAGAACAACTGTCAAACACGTACTGTTTATTTCACTAAACATCAACCAACTATTATAAGAAAATACACAACGTTTTTGCAAAATGAAAAAGGGGCTAAAAACATAAAATATTCCATATCTCCGCAACCGTTACTTTGCGGACCCATGTTTATTGAGACTTTTCTGCTTATTTTGGTTCATACTATTACCTCCTTAAATATTTTACACTCTTTTTTTAACACTCTGTATACCGACAGAAAGAGGTTTAACCAACAAATTCACACAGAAATCTACTTCGACTGCATCAACTGTAAAGTCTAAATACGTTCTAAGAAACAAATAATTGCAATAAACTTAGGCGATTAAAACAAAAAAACTGAATCTAAATTTTTAATTCCAGAACTACGTTTTAAACAAAGTATAAGTATACAGTGTGAAGTTTAGAGAAAAAATAACTGTTTCTGTTATTTCTCATGAACCCTTAACAGAATTTCAATACTACTTTGATTGCATTAATTGCAACGTCTAAATACGGTGTAAGAAAAATATAATTGCAGTGGATTTCCTCATGTCTTAGCTGCAGAAAACTGTTTTCTTTTGTTTTATATCGAAATAATTATTATTGTTGCTAAATCTGAGTTGGAGCAGTTGTATAGATAGTAAATCTGATAGTGGTATACGGAAAAATGTAACTTACATATATGTTAATATATTAAAGTTAATATTTTAATTATTATATGATTAATGCCACCAGACACATACATAATGCATGCATGCAACTTCTCCATTACACCAACTGATTTTCATATATCTGTGAGCCGCAATGGAGAAGTATCGAAGAAGCAATAACCTTTTTTCTATACCATCCTTGTTTTCACTGTAATAAAAAACTACCAGACCATTAATAAAAACCATCCCGAATAAGGGGAAAAGCTAGAGGCCAGGAAACATAAAGCGATGGATCTAACAAATGACTCTAGAGATAACCGACCTGCTAATTGAAAACTGATGCGAGCAACAATGTAAAAGATAACGACGTAAATTATTCGACAAATTGAAATTCTAATCGCTCCGGCCGAATTAACGCGGCAGGCCGTGTAAGACATGCGTTTAATTTCAGTTGTTAATCTCGTAATCAAGTTGGCCTGATTTATCAGGTCGTTGTTGCTTCGGCGTCGTACAATTAGAAGTCATTCAGAGGGTTAATGGAAGAGTTGATGCGTTGTGAGTGAGTTATAGCATCCTGGTGTCCATAATTGGGGATTCGACGGTTGTTTTATGGATTTTATGGTACAAGGTCTGAAGAAATGTAATCGCAAATAATTATCATCACAATTAAGGCACCTTTTCATTGTTTTATCAACCCATACATGCCTTGCTTAGAATTTTTATGGCTGATGAATTATTTCGCAGCGTTTTGCACTTTTACAACTTGTTTTAATGGTAAAAGGAGCTGGTACATAGCATAGCAGGAGTTACCAGCAAATATATTTTCATACTGTTCGTTGCCAACAGAAGACGTTAAACGGTCATTTTCCTTACACAAGTTTATATTAAGATATAAACGTCTCCGTTTTACTACAGCATATTGAGAAAAGCACGTAAGAATGTTTTAACCACTTCCAATATGCCACGGAAACCTTGTCTCAACACTAAGGTTTGTGAGATAAGTGTTGTCATTTTTACGTGTTATCTTAATATATACTCGTAGATATTTTATCCTCAACTTAACCTTACCTTTTGGTAATAGTACTAATTCAGTGGCCTCATTGCAAAATTTGGCTTTCACTGTATATTTTAATACCCCATAATTTCCAATCCCATTGCCTACTACATTTATCAAAAATCAATGTAACGAAATAAAATAATTGCTTCAATCTTAGCCCTCGTGTGTTATAGCGTACCTCTGGTTTACATTCAATATCCCGCTGTTTCTGTTTCTACCCGCGTGGGGAGTCCGGGTCACCCACCAATCCCACCACAGTGAGGCCGAATTTTTCGAGCCTCAAGTTGCGTCGCACATGTCTTTACGTTATGGTTTCCCCCACCACGCGAGACGGTTAAAATTGATGTGTTTCGCTCCATGTCCGCTCGAGACTGAGGCCAGATTTCTGGCGCCTCAACTTTTAGTTCAGCGGCGAATGGACGATGTGATAGTGGCTAGTGACCGTAGGTATCTTGTGAACTGTAGATTATTTACGTGTGTGACACGATTAATCGATTGTTCAAGTGTAATACTTTTATTTATGTGTTTTAAATTTCCAGTGGTTGATTAGTTGAATGTGATTTCTTAAATATTCTTAAGATTAGTTGGTAAGCGCGGTGGTAAAGTTTTAAGGACAAGACAGGTAGGATTAATTTAAAAAAATAAAAAACAAAACTTCCTTACAGGGTAAGACTAAATTTAACATAGAAAAGGAACCTAATTTAAATATATATTATCGATAGGCTCGTCGATAAATATTTATAATAATGAATCTCTCTCACGATATTGTTTTATCGCTATTTGAAACGTCTTTTTAATACGTAATGAAGTAGAAAACCGACAAATTTTGAATAGTTGGCCACCTTTTTAAAATATCCCGAATATGCAAACAAATTTCCGGAAATATCGTTTGATTGTTTACCACAAATGCATCCAAACATTTGACATAGATAAGTTGAAAAGCGAACTTTATGTTTTGTACAGAGACAAACAATTTTATAATTTAGAAGTTCAGAAAACGGTAGGAACGGATATTATACAAGGAATTTAAAATGATATTTTCGGAAACATACAAATTATTTTGCATAGTTTTAACAATTCCTACAATAAGTGTTTCATTAGAACGAAACTTTTCGTAATAAGCTTATTAAGACTTACTTAAGAAATACGATGACACAAGAGCGCTTACACAACTTATCGATGATGGCTATAGAAAAAGAACTGTTGCCAATTCCCAATTTTATGAAGACATTATAAATAAATTTGCGAATTTAAAAGCGACGAATAGACTTGTTTTATAAGAAGTGAAAGTATTAAAACATTTTTGGTAAAAGTGGCTTTGTTTTGTATGTAAATAGATAAGTAGTTGAAAATTGGTTTTTATATTTTTTTATATTTTTTGTGTTTAAACACGTAGGAACAATTTTTTAAATTATTAGATGCTAAAACATATATTTTTTCTATTATTTATATTGTAAATAAAAATCGGAGTTCTGATGTTATTTAGTTTTTTTAATTTATGGTTATAGTAGGGCTTTTGGCGAAGATACCTCCATAATAAAAGATGGTCTACGAGTCAAGGAATATTACCTCAGGGGAGAGGTGTAACTTTATTTTTATTTAAGTATTATTTGGGCCTCACCTCTTGCAGCTACCACGAGCCGCCACTGAGTAGTATGTTGCGACATATTTTCTGCGAACATTAATATGTTCATTCGTAAGCTGATGAGTGCGGTTCTGTTAAACTCCACGCTCCACTATCTCTAGATACGATGTTGCATATTAACAATAAATATGAAATATCTCAAAAAGCTTGTGAAAAGTTCAGTTGACGATCTTTCCAATGCTAAATTCAATTGCGTTTATCAAATATGCTTTAAAACCATATGTAAAACACCTACTTTACATATTTTTATATTCTTTCACCTTTTTTCGCAAAAAAATCAACAATTATGTTCATTCTGAACAGAGTTTTAACGGGTGTAATCGCGTAACATTCGTGAATTAGAAAAGAGAAACGTTTCGAAACGAGGCTGGTTTCCAATCCACACGAATGGGAAATTATGTAAATATCCCGGGCCTCACCATTTATCATCATCCGGCTATCTCGCGTTTCGACAGCCTAACATTTATTAAACACCTTAAACAGGGGTCATCGCCGGAAAGAGCTCCAAGTGAAAAATGCTCTCCTCACTCCTTTGGTCGTTTCTGAACGTGTGAATAAGTGAATACATTGACACGGGAGGTGATTTATAGCCCACTGCCGCTTTTCAACGCGTTGCGGTCTATTATTATCGGCGGCCAGATTTGGGACAGTGAGAGGGGTTTGCGACTTTGCTACATATAATAGATTAAAGGCTAAAACAAATACAAGGCGTTTTAATGTACATTGTACAGTGTGATCCGCATAAGAACCAACACAGAGCAAGTGCATGTAGGGGGTCCCAAAATATTGCAATTGAACCAAACAAACTTATACAGGGTGAACCTTAAATAAATTCAAATATTTTAACTGCAGGTGTAGTTTCATCATATAGATAAGTCTAGTGAAAGCCATTTTTAAAAATTTCAAATATTTACGGAGATATTATTTTTTTTAAATACCCACATTTTGAGGACCGCTGACCAGATAGGCCACTGACTTAACCTAATAAAATAAACCATATGATTTACTGAAGGCGAGGTTGCCATATCTTCTGTAAGATAAATAATTTTTTAAAGTAAATTCAATTTTTACCATTGTTTCTAGTTTAAACACAATCGTTTTTAGCAATAAGTAAAGTAAAATTGTCATAAAGGATAAAATATGAATTTTCTCAAGTTTGATACTGTCAGTTAAATAGCTTAAGAAGTTACTTAAATTATTTTTAAAAAATATCATAAACGTGCATAAGAGCTCACATACTGAAAAGCCAACTATTTTAACAGTTATCCATATTTCAGTTAATACCATGGTACACTGTTAGAAAGATTATCACAAATTATCCCCTTAAATTATTTTATAAAGAATAACAAAAAAACTATAACTTTCACACAACATCTTAGAGTTAATTTCCACCACATAACCTCAAACAACGTGTCAGTTTTAACCATTTCGTACCTCGTAGTTTCGTAGTGGGTGAAACAGATTTTAAAAATAAGCACAAAACATGAAATAAGAAAATAACTAGCTTGATGTATGAGTTCAATATCAAGAGCAGGCAAGTAAAATATTTATAACAGCGTCAATCGCATGCACAAAGAAACTGATGTAGGTACAGACAACAGATAGGTGTCAGGAGCAGTAGGCGAATTGTCCCGCACAAGCCCCATTCTCTAGGCTCTAGGATTAATAAAGATAGATGTTGATGTACCGGTGCACTAGTATGGTTAAGGACAAAGGAATAAGCTGTGGCACAGACAAGTGCAATCAAAACATGTAATATTTGTGGAAAGGGATTTGATAATTTCAATACACGTAAATTGAAAGTTAATATGAGATACTTTTGCATTTTCTGAAACCGAACTAAGCTAATGGCTTCTGTAAGTAATGCACCGCTTGACGCATTTGTTTTAAGAGTTGCCGCACTAACGTATAAAACGTATTTAAATCGTGTTATTATTTTCACGGACAGTGTTTTTCTCTTAAGTGTCTTGTGTATTTAATTAATATTTTTCGTGAAATACAGTGTGATCAAATAAAATATAGCGCATTATTCAAATAGTGAAAAGGTTGACATGCTAAAAGCATATTTAAAATAATTTTATACTGTCAATTTTTAAAAACAAAGCCTACCAGTGACTTTTTGATTTCTTCTAATAAACACTATTAACTATTGTTTTAATTAATCCTTTTTTTAATTTTTAAAATTTAACAAGAGCAAAAAAGTGTTTTAAATTAAGTTCTGCGCAGGATATTATTATCCCTTTTAAATTCGATCAATAGAAACAAGTTTAGTATAATTTTAGACGTAACTCACCCTCAATGGACACCTTGCAGTGTTTCAATTTACTTGAACTGCTTGTCAAAGAAGACGAATAATAAACCTAATTCACTTTGAAGACGTGTAAAACCACCTCTGTGCAACTTTGTGTGTTTGATTAAATTACAATATTTTGGGATCTGCTCTGTGTTGCTTCTTATGCAGGACACTCTGTATATTATCACAAAAAACGTGTGATCAGATTTGTATTTCATTATTAAGCTAGGTCAGTATTACTTAATTAGAATATTTAAAACCTTGCAATAATTTGTTTTATATTTTGTCATGCACTATGAATCACCTTGTATAATTACCTGGAGCAGAAAATTCTATGATTTAAAACCATTTGGATCTCAAAAAACTAAAAGAAGAAAACATTTTGTATAATCAACATTTTTTATCTATTACGTTTGTTTCTTCAAAAATATTATGCTTTCTTCTACAAATCAATTGAACTTTTTTTTCAACTAGCTTAACATATTGCCACAGCTCTGGATCCTGTCAACTTTCGCTGAATAGAACCCCTGTCGTCCGCTTATGCTGGATGAGGCAAAACCGTCACATTTGTAGAAAAATATTATGTTAGCACAAAGAGAAGGCGTTGTCGGTGTACATCGAGGTGACGTGAGCTTCCTGAGTCTTTTGACTGACAGCTTGACAGCGGATATTTGCTCCAGACGCGCCTTCCAGAAATAATAATCAGATCATTTTGAGACTAAACGCGTTAGATGTAATAAGAAGGACAAACTCGTAGCAGGTTTCGGTGGAGGAGAATTGAAAACAGCAAAAAATTCTTGAAAATTTCAGATTGGGTTACGTATTTTGTAAAGTAAATAATTCGTTATGTGATGAGGCATATCTCAATGAGAACTGGCAAACAATTAATGGAATACGTTTACCGATACGTCCACGCTGAAAAAGAAGACAATGATTAACAGTCATGTCCACCGTAATATTGTCTTCGTAATAAATATTTGTCTTTTGATAAAATTCGGAGAGGTAAAAGATTGCAAACATAAATACGCATATGTAAATTGATTAAGTTAGATTCAACACGAGATGCAGATGAGTGTATGGTTAGTTATATGTAACATTCACACACAAAATGATTTATGATGAGATACAGATTTTGTCATCAGTTGTAGCATTTAATTTATTAACATTTTCTTTGTTATAAATGGTGGTACAAATCAGATGCAAACTGTTTTCCAAAGGTACATTATACAGGATGTTTCAATTTTAAATTAACAACATTTTGGAAATACCGCCGCTTTAAATAACCTTTATATATTCGCGGCTTCGTAAGATAGATAGATTTATTACCCAGTTCATAAGTACACACACACAAGTACAGATTTTTAAAAAAATCAATTACATTTACATCAGTATAAGAGTACGTATGAACAAACTGCAAGCAGAAAGGAAAAATTATTTTGCTATTTTTAAAATATGAGATAGGTAGTAGGTATAAAAATAATAACAATGATAATAATATTACACATTTCTGTAGGATATGAACTAATATGAAACTAATCCAAACACATAAAAGAGAAGGAAGTTAAAGGGTGTTAAAGTGTTAAAATTTGCAACAAAAAACTTATTAGGAGTTCCAGATCAAAACCCAGTTTTTTATAAGAAAGTGGTTTTTTAGTAGCTGACATCTTGTAACCTAGTTATTAAATTATCATAATTTTGAGGAAAAAAGTTACAAGCTATTATGCATAAGAGTAAGATTTCCAGTAGGTATTCAAACACTCATTTTGCTTTAAAAATGCGATAAAAAAATCGAAAAACTGCATTTTCAAACTATTTTTTAAATACTGCATTCTGATTTAACTTATAGTAAATGAAAAATACTGACTATTATTTCCCTATTACAAGTACATCAAGTGGTAGAAGTGATTTTTTAAATAATTCAATCACTTTGGAGCATTCTGCAGTTTATAAACCATCTACTAGTGACAATACTTTAACCTCAAAACAAACAGGGCTAAGGATATCCCTTACAGGCTGTTCTAACTTGACTATAAATGTTTACAATAAATAAATTTACTTTCGTTAAAGAACAATTTTAATTTAGCGGCAGTAAAAATGATTCTATACTATGCTTGGTTATTAAAAAATCTTTGTACCATTGCAGATTTTCTATATCCTGCCAATATTCGTCGTGGCAGGTTTTTAAAAAGGATTACATTTTTAAATTTTTGTATTGTTTTTTGAAGTATGATTTTCCTTGTTTTTATTTTTTTATAGGAATTTCCAGTTGTGATTGGTATTGGAACTAGTTGACTATTTAAATTCTACAATTTGCAGTAAATATATGAATAGTGTACATAATATTACATCAAAAACAACTTATTATGTTTCGAATACAAATAGTGGATTTTGGAACAACCATCAATAATTAAATAATGCGTTTTGATTCAAACATCATTTTTTGAACCTATTTTTATATGTGAAATATTAATTTTTGGTTTGAACCAATATTATCCTGTGATTCACCACACTTGAGCTTCATACGCCATCTATATACGTCGGAATTCGAAGTTTGGTCGAAAACTGCATTTTGATTTAGAGCTTCTCATATCTCTTTTAATATCTCTGAAACTGATGTAGCTATTTCATTCATACTTGGTTTACATATTACTGGAATGTCTTGCCATAAAACAGACAAACCTCAACCTGATGGAAAAACCAGTGGCGAATTTACAGAAAAAAATATTATTACACTGTCAAATTCATTTTTCGGTCGATGACACCATATACCGTGATTTCATGCACAAGTGTTTTAATTTTTTTCCATCGCGTTAATCAACGCCTGGACCATTTAAAAATGGTAATTAAGCGCCCATGGGATTAAGGGCCACATGGGACCCCATATTTTAAGTGTGTAGGGTTCACCCTCAACCTGTTAAGGTCGTTAATTTATCAAATAGTTGACAGCGGACTATTAAAAACTGCTTTCCACATTCTCCTTCCTCGTACGATGGATTAAAAAAATGCGGCTCTAGTTCAAGGTCGTTGTTCTAAAAGTTTAAGGAAGATTAAATACTTAATGTTTTTGGGAAAAAATAGTTTATTTTTTTATGTATTTATTACTTCCAAACATGCTGCAATGACTAATTACATGGAGTAATAAGAAACAAAAAATATAATAATTGTATACTACAGAATGAAGAACACAGCAGAAACATTCACATTATCAAAATTATGATAAACATACATCACATTAACAGCTAGTACACAAACAGAGTATTTATGACTTATAAACTGAATATATATTTTTGACAGATTTTAAAAATAAACCAGATGGGCTAAATAGATCTACGCTATTTTTACCAGAAACCAGGTTAATTAATCGGAATATCGACAAAAGAGGTACAAACTGGGTTGTCTTATGAATGGGAATATAGCATGCTAGCATTTCTCGACAGGGATAACGAATAAGAATCGTCAATAAGAGAGTTTAGTAGTTTGTATCTAAACAGAAGCATTGCAATAACACGTCGATTCCATAGTATGTTAATTTTAAACTCCCAAATTAAATGTATGTTCTAGAATTTTCTGTGAGCGGCTGGTGAGGCCTTTTTTTCTACCTGGTAATTTATTTATTTATTTAATAAGTCCTTACCTTACAGGTATACACCCAATTACAAGGTAAGAACAAAGAGTAAAAAATAAGAACATTCTAACAATTTATCGCATGGTACAAAAAAACAAGCATAGTAAAATAAAAAAACTAAACTAATCTTAACTAAAAACAACAAAAATACAAAAAAGGAAAAAAACAAGTAAACAAAAACAAAAAACAAGAGGAGAACACACAACACAATCAAGGTAGAGGGGTAAACATGAAGTTGAATAAATACAAATAACGTAATAATCAGACATATAAAATGAGTTTTCAGTGCAATAATGTTCTAGAGATGGTTGACAAAGAACAGCTGAAAATATCCAAATTCTTTTCTCTGTTGTACATATCGCATATTGAATATAACGGAGAGAACTTTAAAATAAAATACACTAACATGTCTTTGATTGACTCTAGGTACATACACATTTGGAAAGTGAGGATCTTGATGGTGAATTGTGTTTTGCGGCTTGCGTGTATTTGTGTCATGCTACACGCATACTTGCACCACAGCGTACTTCCACTGTTCGCATAAGGCAGTGTTGTCAGGTGGGAAAAATTCAGTGCATGAGAATAATTTCAAAATAACATGAGGTTTAGAGAAAAAAGCATGAGATGGCTTAATTTATCAAAAAACAGCTCTTGACACAGTTTAATTTTTAATTACTTTTGTAATGCCATTTTTATTTCATTAAAAAGCATTATGTTATGCTATTTTATCATAATATTACATTGTAAGTAGCTACTTACAGGTACTTAAAAGTTATTAACCACGTAACCTTTCTAATTTATTTTATTGTTAGGCCGGGCGAACGTTGAGGCGCAGTTGACGTGACGCAGGGTGACTCACGGGTCGTAAAATCTATTGTTTCCAGAAAATGTAGGTACCCTTACGGAATAGAGTTAAGAATCACTGCAATACAGCGTGAATACAGCACACACACCGCATATCCGTCGACTGTCATACCCGTTTATGTATTCATTGCTAATTATTAAGAGAGCAGTCTACAATAAAGGACATTTCAAGTACTCAAATATTGTAGATACCTACCCCTATCTATTCAATTTTGCCCTCGATTTTACTTTTATTTCTCGTTAGGTCTTTGTTTTGGTATATTTCAAAGAGTAATTTTAATAATTTTATTATTTCTTTTTGTGTCTATTAAAAAGCATGAGATTTTGTAATCAAAATATGAGAGCATGAGATTTCCTCAAAATACATGAGATCTCATGCAAAAGCATGAAACCTGGCAACACTGGCATGAGGTGACCGGATTGAGGTCTGTAATCTGTGAGGATACCGTATTTGTTGTGGACATTCAAAATTTAAAGATCTTATTCACGCCGTGTTTTATTCGTTACTCTTTCCAAATAAACTAATACACGTCACCATTTTAAATGCAATGAAAGGACTTTGAGAAGAATAGGGCAGATATACAAATAAAATTTAGTTTTCTATTATACTACCGCGCCGCTTATACTTCGTACCTTCTCTGGGATGAAGCGGCAATTTCTACTTTCTCTGTAAAGATCCGCAATTTTCGATTCTGCATAAATTCAATCTCGATAAAATATCTGAGCAGTCAACAGAGTTATTAACTATGTTCTCAGCGAGAACATTATAGCCTGGAGTCCATACTATTGCCGCATATTCTAGCTTCGATCTCACATATGACGTATAAAGTGTCTTAATTGCAGCACTATTAGTAAATAAAACAATAACACCAAAAGATTTTGAAGCTTGAGAAATAACTGCATTTAGGTGAGGAGAGAACGATAATTTGCTGTCAAATAGAACGCCAAGATCTCTGAACATGTCCACTCGCGAAATAGGAACGCCATTTAGTGAGTAGTGGTAAGCAATTGGCGTTGATTTTTTCGTGAAAGATATAACATTGCATTTTTGTATGTTTAGATGAAGATTGTTTGTAATACACCATTCACTAATTAATTCAAGATTTCTATGAAGTTTGATGCAGTCCTGTAGACACTCGATCTCTTTATACAATTTAACATCATCAGCATATAATAAAAAGTTAGTATCCGGTTTGTAACCAATATCATTGATAAACAAATTGAATAACAGAGGACCCAATACCGAACCCTGGAGTAATTTGACTGGCCAAATGTATTTGCAATTACTGGAAGACCCTGCCTTAACTGATATTATTGAAAATGTTCCAGAGTATAAAGATCATTTGATTTTTCAACAGGACGGTGCTCCTCCGCATTATGCGTTAATTGTCCGTCAGTATTTGGACCAACGTGTTCCACGAAATTGGATTGGGAGAAGAGGCAGCATTGACTGGCCTCCAGATCACCGGATTTACCGCTCCTTGATTTTTTTGGTGGGGATACCTAAAAAGTAAAATCTATAAAACACAGCCAGCGTCGCTGCAAGATTTGCGTCAAAGAATCGTCGACGAATGCTGTCGATTCACTCCGGAAATGCTTCAGAATGTGCGCGCACGTTTCGAACAAAATCTTTATTCTTGTATGGAAGCGGGCGGTCGTCAATTTGAACATTCAATCAACTAAGTAGTAAGTAAGCAACTAAACATAATGTAAATTTTTTTTCAAGGTATTGGGCGGAATTATAAAATTTAAAGTCTGTCGTAAAGATAATTGTAACAGCTTTCAAAATAAATATTACTCAACCTCCAATGCCATTTAAATATTTTGGGGTGATGCTTACCTTTGCTTGGGGGTGAATGTGGTGGTCGAAAATACCAGCAAAGAATGTCCCCCTTTAATCTGAAATCGACGAGTCTGAGCGTTTTTCTACAATCTTGACGCAGTTCCTGAAAATGGCTCAGTTTCGTTTTCATTTGGCCGCCCTGTGTACCTGCAACAGAAATGCAATATTTATTTTTTCATCTAATGTTCACTTAAATAGCCGTAGCAATATTTATTGTCTTGTCTCGCAAAACTTTTTTATCTTGTCCTGTCTTGCAATTCTTGCTGCCAAGTCGTATTATGGTCTTGTCTTACGAGACCAAAACAAGACCAAGAAAAAGCAAGATAAGATTTGTTGTTTGTACTGTATGTTATAGCTGAATAATCTGTACCTATTTATTCACGTTATACTTCTATCATATTTATAAAAAGCGACATATTTATTTATGGTAAAACCTACATAGATAAGCGTCGTCTACCACATGCTTGATCATTGTTGTCATCGTGTTCTAGATATCATCAGCCTCTTGAACGAAGATCACAACAACAAATTCTCGTGCAGCTAGAAGACGAATACAAACCTCACACACGCAAGGTACCTTATCCGCCAATCACTCTGTACAGCCGAACGAAACTCCAGTTATCCGTCCATATTGTCTCTGGCAGCAATAAAGCATCAATCCTTCATGCCGTGCACTAAAACAGCTGCCTGCTGAAGGAAACCCGATACTTTTAAAAGGTGCTGCCCATCTCTTTCTCTCCCTCCGAGCGTTCGCTGTAGCCCATTCGCTCTGCTCTCATGCCAGAAAAACAAACACATTAAAATGAACAACGCCGAACATTGACAATGCCTATAAATAGATCTCCGCTCCTCTATGCGGATCGTGGAAGAGCGCTATCAGGCCAGCATCTCCTCCGACAGGATCCTCCCCTGCTCTATTTGAACTGGAGCTGGGTTTGGGGTCGAATGGGGCCGAAGGAAAGTCCTGTAATAGCCCTTATTATGCAATGGACGGGATCAGATAAAGAGACCTTATTCGAAATTGTTTAGTGATCCTAGAAAGCAAGTACTCGATTATAAAGTAGTTTCCTACATGTCCTTTTTCCGTTAAAAATAATAGTAAAATTGCAATGTAAAGGGAACTCTTGCTAATAAAATTTTGCAAAAAAAATCAAAATGGGCAGTTCGTAAATGATTTAAAAATATACTTCTGCACAGCACTGAAAACTAGTAAACTGTAAAGCCTGACCTTGAGCAAGGCAAAGATG
Organism: Monochamus saltuarius; assembly: GCA_025584915.1. NCBI lineage: Eukaryota > Metazoa > Arthropoda > Insecta > Coleoptera > Cerambycidae > Monochamus > Monochamus saltuarius. The sequence goes on from CM046723.1 coordinate 45,852,615, forward strand.
AATAGACAAACAATTTCCCAAGGGGAGAAATAAATAAAATCTGTAAATGATACTGTAGGAAATAACTACTCCTCGGACTAATGCCCCGATCGGCAATGAATTACTCCTGCAGTATCTGTGTGAACAGCCAAGAACCCTTGTCGGACACACCACAAGATCACAGGTGAGATGACCGAAATTGAACTGGCTGTTCCTTCATATGTATGTTCACATATAAACTAAGTACAGGTGAGATATAAGTGGTACATATGGCATACTGATGAGGGCTAACAAGCCCGAAACCGGTCTATGTCTGGTGGTGTGTCCGATAAGGGTTCTTGGCTGCTCACAAGGTACTGCAGGAGTAATTCAATGCCGGTCGGGGCATTAGTCCACGAAGTAGTTGTTTTCTACAGTATCATTATTTACAGATTTAATGGCTCGTCGCCCAGGGCAAGAGATCTGCGTTAAGTACCTGCTACAATGTAGGTCGCTTCCTGTAAGTCGAGTCTCACAAATAAAATTTTGTATCACTTATTTAATATCAGCACATTCAAATGCTTTTGCCGCTATTTTCATTCCAATCCTTCTCTTATATTTATCCCCCTATCTCCCCTACTAGGTCTTTTTTCAAACAGTACTAAGTGCAAATAATTACCCTTCGAGACAATAGACCCCATTTTGACTGGCGCTGCTCTTTCTAGGACCATTGTCGACCCCGTTTCAGGTACACGAGTACAGATCGACCTTTTTATCCACTGATAAGAGTTTTTTATTTATCTGGTTCATTGAGCGTTATAATCGATTTTGTAAATGTATTTAAAACGAGTCCTGTTCCGCAGGTGACAGGCGTAGGCCGGTAAATATTTCGTTTATAGGTCCCCTGCAATTGTTTAAACGTATAACAACAATCACGTGATGGCATGAACATTATTGAATAAATGTACAGGGTGGTACGAATTATATGCAGGAAACTTCGCGAGCAGATGGATTCCTTTGAAATAATAGGTTTTTATTATATACCGGCGTCGTTTTGTGAAATACAGTGTTGTAAATGAAATCTCTTGGAATGCATATAAAATATTTTACTCCTATTGTGCATAACAACACTCTAAGGTGGTTCTAAAATTGTGACAGGAACAATTTGAGTAATAATACCTGAAAAACCTAGAAAACAGTCACAGTTAGTAGTCAACGGTGCCACCAGACATATACCGGTTTTGAGCTGGTTAGCTCTCATCTGGATGCTATAGGTCTCTATCATAAACATGTGGCCATGAGTTTACGCGAGATGTAGTGTCTATATCTAGTAGTCACTGGCTACTCAATTCTGGCATAAATTGAATTATGGAACAAATATACGGAGTGCTACAAAATATATTAAAAAAAATCTGTACACTTATGTCTAAATTTCTTTAGTTTTCAAGATGCAGAGTGTAATGCAAAATATTGATTTTCTTATTACTTTCGATTAAATGGAGATAATGGACTGACAATTGATACATAAAATCCTCTACAGATTGCCAACCAGTGCTAATGAATAAGCTAGTACATCTCTGTAAAGATGACTATTTATATGGTAATATATGACGATTTACTGGTAGTGGCTTATGACTTAACTAATATTAGACTCATTTTCACCATCAAAATACATGTCGCTATAGTTTCACTGTTCAAAGCACCTTCACTGTTCCTTTCCAATTCATGAAATCGACTATTTTGCAATTTTTTCGACCATTTTCATCGATTTACTAATAATTACATTATGATGGATGAAACCTGCTCTCAAATTCGTGGTCAGTATGTCAAAATACATAGGAATACAACTATGGTGGGTATCTTCACATATCAACTTATTTTGTACAAAGGTATACTATACAGGGTAAGCCAAGTTTAAATAGTTCACTTCAGAAAAGACTTCGTTTATATGGTTCTCATACTAACTGAACAGCAACATCAACCGGACGAAAGAAAGTGGAGAGCACTTTAGGCCGAAATCACATATTTTTCAGAATATTCGTTAATCTATAATTAAAATAGCCCCCTCCCAGGTGGGTGAAGGTGGTGCCCATATTGAAGATTTAGTTTAACTGAGTTAAACTGTGTTTTTTTTTTAATGTTTGCTGTTAGTTGTGCCGGTCAGAGGTCGCGCGGTTTAAGGCGTCAGTACTTGAATCGAGGTGACTAGATCGGTGTGGGTTTGCGCCCCTCTGCCGATAGACCGTATATAAGCTATATTCATGGAGAGGATGGGCACCCTCTCTGCGGGTATGGAAGAATGTTACCTTGAGTCAATGTGAGAGATTGATACCGGTTGACATTTGACTACGAGGTTTGATTTTGAAACCATTTTTCAACAAAGCACAAAGATTTTATCAAAGCAGACCGATCATCTTGAAATTTTGCACGTCCCCATAATTTACCGTTCTGAACAACTTTTTCAAGTAAAATTTTGCTGTATTTTCAATAGAAAAGGCACTTTACCTGAAACGATAACAGTTTTCAATCGGTGCACTGAATATTTCAAATAGGATTATTTCGAAAACTGTTACTCCTAACAACTTCATCAAGGTATACCTTTTTTAGATTCAACAGGTAGGAGAATCGCTTGTTTCAATAGGCAGATGGATACACTAAACAGCAAAAAATTTCTGCCACTTAAAAGAATATGCCATAAGTGGTGCCCTCTACTAGTGACGTCAAAATTAGTTAAACTTTCTTATTTGCCGTGCCAAGAATCATAATTATGCCAATTTTTTTTAATACTCCGACAGGTTTCAAAGTTATTGAGATATTTCAAAATTAAATTCTAGCATTGACCACCCTTATTTTTTAAACCAGCAACATTCGGATAAGGCATATTTGGCTCAATCGCCATATTTTGGGGTGTAGTATCTCCAGTTCAGAGATTGCCCATTCTTAATGAATCGCCTTCTATATAATAATTAATTACAAATATGTACACCTAAAACCTAAACACACTTACTAAACTAAACTAAACTCTTACTGTAAATGGTTTTCATTGAGTTCTTTTCGTAACACAAAATAATGTTACAAGTGTTTAAAATGACTTCTGTTCAAGGAATATCAAAGAAATACTAGAGAAAAATAAAAAGCACTACCTATATACACCACTACGACTAATATTACTTTTAGGTTATCAGCAGCAACCCGACACTGCAACATTGTCGAACGTTACAGTTTTAATGAGTTTCTTGGATTCTTCAATTGTTTACTTTATTAATAATGATCCAAACATCAAATTACTTAACCTTAATTGTACCTCAGTTTGTAATTTTGTAACAAAGTTTTGCGTATTACTGCAGTTGTATTTTTATTTTTGAAATGTATTTGTAGACAAACTATTCGCTTTATACATTTTTTTCATAACAGTTTTTTATTGCTATTAGTCAGATATATAAGCTCTTAAAACTACGGCGCTCATATTCCGAATACCCTGTATTTTGTCAAAAAAAAAACGTTAAAATGATAAAACTGATGTCGCGTGCGTTTGACTATTTAAACTTGACTCACCCTGTATATGTATACACCTTGTTTTGTACCTATGCCGGTATAATTTAAGATCGTTAATACGTGATATAATAAATTGAATGCATGTAATTAAAGTTACTTTTCCGTTTATGCAACCACGGAGGAGATACAAACAACATTGCATTATTTTGTATACCTATTGTAAACTATTACTGGCTATACCCACTAATTCCAACAACTTAATTTCGCATTTATCTTCGATAAGTGTCCGATTTCAATTTGCCCGGACCCAAAAACAGCAGCAAATCAATTCGTTTTCACAAAGCGGGCTCCGAGGCACTAATGTAAGCTGAAAAGCACATCAAATGGATTGGATCGCCAAACAATAGGCAGTGAAAAGGCGCAGCGGGCTGGAAGGGCCCACAAAGGTCTTCGGAATTAATGCCCATCGACAGGATAATCACCGGGCCAGACTTCTCGGACGGCACGACGGCGTCGACGTTGCCAAAATTTGAAAATAATAAGAAGGTTAGTTATTGTGAAAATTAAATTTTAAAATCTTCAAACATTATTTTCTTGAAATTTTTGTTATGTAACACCATAATTTTTCATGATGTATGTATGTAGAATGACACACGCTCTTTCAAATGCCATGGTCAAAATTGCTATTTAAAAAAATTGTCGATCACGCCATATCTCGAACAACGATGACGTCACAAATATGGGTCGTATGTCAAAAAGTGCCTTTTTAATAGCAAAATCGACGTACCAGGGAATTTTTTCGAAAAATTTCAAAAATAATGAATTTATTCGTTACTTTTCGAAACCACTGTATTATAGTTTTATTCAAATATGATGTTACAATTTAATTTATATACAACTGACTTATAAGAACCTCATTACAGCATTTATTTGAAACTGTTTCAGTTGAATAATGAAGGTCATTACAGCACTAGTGGAGTAATGTGACATATTACCCCATTAGTGAAATATTATAAAAAAGAGATCACTACTTAATGGTTATTTTTATTAAGAACCAATAGGTTTATCAATTTGATAATTAATAGATAATTTAACTTAAATGGAATTACTTGTTATAAATATTAATAACACAACAATTCGTAAGATTAATCCAGCTGGTGTGTATTTGTATTAACAATGCTTACATTTTCTTTGTAAGCACTTGAAGTAGCTTCAGTGACGGCAATCTCTCCTTCAAGAACTTTTCTGGCGATTTTTTTCCTTCTTTTCAAGAAACGTATCAATATAGGCTTCACACACGGTGTTGGACTTTCAGCCATCAGAAGTTCTGCTCCTGTGTTGACTAGAAGTAAAGTAGATCGTCGAAACTGCACCCTGTATATTGTTGAGGCTGTGATAAATTGAGAGAAAAAGCAATCTTCTTTGGCATTACACTAAAAGTATTTATACCAACAGGAAGTTTCATGCATTTACCACCTCTGTAACCAACAAAAAAATCTTCCATGATCGGCATGACTAGGATGCAGGGCGAGGTATCCTCGTATTGTTTAGACCATATTCAGATTTTCAATTCTCCCGGCAGTGATAAAGAATTCTTTGGTTTTCGTATCCGGTATAAAGATATGAAAAATGTTTCCTTCATTTTTTACACCTCCACGTCTAATATTTAATCCAACTTTAAATTATGCATTTATGAATTTCAAATACATTTTCTTGTTCTTTGTTAGCAAGAGTTTTATGTCATCGGCATCTTGCAAATATTTTGAAATATCCTCTTTCGTTAATATTCATGACTTTTTTGGTTTGTATCCCACTGATTGGTTTTTTAGAAAACCAATTAAATTGTTGAATTCTCTGATGTCAACATTTTGTCGCATACAGATTGTAGACTGCAGCATAGAATAGAACGCCCAAAGATGATGTGTACTTGTTGGATAATTCTTCAAAAAATTTTAATAATACCTTTTCTTTTGCTTCATATATTCTTAGATGCACACCAATCAGTGAATTGTTCTTAAAATTGTTCCCACTCGATTTATCTGGTAAAAGTGAAGCAACTGCAGTTGCAGTAGCATTTTTAATTTCATGCGGCAAGTTTTCTGTTTCTGAATCACTCATTATTTCAATCAACATCACTGTTCTCATAAGAAAATGTAAAAACGAAAACTCCTTTTTGTTTGTAACAAGTTTGACAGGTTATCATAACAATGCCTTTGCTTCTTGATTTTGAATCAAAACTTTTAAACAATCTGATTTTGGATTTTTCTCAATTAAAGGTAGTTGTAGATAAATTTATTTGCAGTTCTAGATAAAATTTTATATAGAACACATGGTAGATCTGCAACATTGTCACATATTCAAAATCTGCTTTCTATCATACGTACCATCGTACCATAGCCAGAGAAGAAAAAACAATTATGTTTTATTTGGTACAATTTATCATACAGCAAAATTAAGGCACATACATTTCGAACAACCTGTATAATAAAATATACAAAGACATATAAATGAATCTCAGCATGGTTTATTAAAGAACGGTTAAGTTACAAATTTATTTCCTGTTACAAAATTAAGATGAGGTGATAAATCGATATTTTTCAAACTGTTAGACATCAGTTTCGATGTTCACAAAAAATTTAAAATATGTATCTTCTAAGAGATGTTAATTTTTCTTTTAACTTCTCACTTGTTCGACAAAAAATAATATGTTGAACATCTTGGTTTTAAATCTGAAATTTTTTATTTCATCTGGTGTGCCGCAGGAGTCAATATTAGAGCCCTCATTACTGATTTTTTTTATATAAATGACATTACTGTCTTGATATTTCCTCATTGCTCTATGCTATTAACATAAATGTATTCATTTTTCTAAATTTTTTAAAACCTTTAAACGTTTTAGTACCAGATTTTTTAAAATTTTTCCACAATCCTGATGTCACATACCATATCAAAATCAATTCTTAAATTGCAAAAGATATAAAAAAAAGTTTTCAAAACAAATAGGACGTCAATCACCTTCCAAAAACGTTGTAATACAATTTTCCCAGATCTAACGACTTTTAGTAGACTCGACAACGTCGCATTTCGGTCGGTACCATCACCAGAACCACAACCCGCGTTCTCGTGTTCGGCGGGCCATCGTACAGCAGAGTGAACTGCTCTCACGTTGTCAAGAGCTTGTTGACAACCTGCAGATAAGATGTTTAGAAATACGATGGTAAGCCGTAAATACCCTTCCCCCAAACAAGTATTTATCTTTGGACCGTCAGCAGCACAAAGGGTGTAATTAGATGAGAGTGAATGTTGGTAAACAAAGTAGTCAGGTATGTAGAACGATTGCTCGATCAAATTCGCCAAAAATGGCCATCGGTTTTACGCTTGTCATAACTACTTGCTACTAGAGTCGAGCATAGTAGGTACCTACCTGATTTTTGACGGGATAGTCAAGAAGGATGTTTTGGAGGTAAAATAGTCATCAACATTCCTGCTACCAATAAGTACACAATAATAGTTTATTTATTTATTTTTCTATGTTCATGCAAAAAACAAAACTTGCAATAAATACTTCTCTGGCTCTTTGTACTTGTTGTATAAATAACTATTATTTAGAATAAAATGTCCAGCGGGTATACACCCAATTAGAAGACAAGTTCACATAGTAAAAATAATGGCTTACATTAACTGTCAAACAGAAAACTTTACATGCATAGGTACACGTATTATAATTTAAATGGCAAAGACGCACATCAAATAAACAGACTAAAAATAACTAATCTACAAATACAAAAATAGATAAAAAATTATCAGTTAAAAGCTAATAAAAAATGTAGCGGTCACCGGCACAGGTCACTGACCTACATCTGTGATCCCTACAATTACAATTTAATCACATTGCATTAAAGCGATAAACAAATCAATGCCAATAAAACCATTAAAGTACCCTCTAACCTGCGCCCAATTATAATCAAATAAAGAGATGGTCAGAGATTAGCCAGCCCCCGAGACCCTCCTCGAGAGGTCCGGTGAGAACCACAGTAGTTACTTGTCGCTCGTCTTCAGCGTAACATCCGTCCAGACTTCTGTATTGGTGGAACATTATTTCCCAGTTGTTATATTTTTATTAATACATTTAACGTGTTACAAACCGTGGCCTTGTTATTTCTAATCTAACAACCCCACAAAAAAAAATAATGAAAAGAACACAAACATCAAAACTCAAATGACATAATTATCAAAACAAATTTTTTATGTCACAAATTGAGCAGTATAAAATATAAATATATATGTTACCGGACAAACCCGATTTTAGGATCAACTAGATTTTCCTAGGCCAAACCAGTCTATCCGAAGAGCGATAGGATGAATTAGTTTGTCCTAGTCTAAACTGGTTTATCCTATAATCAATGTAATGTTATTAGGAAAAACTAATTTTTCCAAGTCTACATGGTCTCCTCTCAAAAATAATGCTTTTACTCCTAATAAAAAATATACTATTATTACACATTCAATAACTTTTATTATTTATTTGTTATTACATGTCAAACTGTTATGGCATTTCGAGTTGCAGAGAACATTGTTTTTCTTGCAGAGGCATCGATTCGACGTACACTTCTTGGTGCAACTACACTTAAAGAAACCTTGGCCTGTTCCAACTGAATGTTTGATCGCTGCGGTTCTTAACGAAATTTCAATATTTTTGTTTACTTCTTCTTCCAATAAAAACTTTTGTGTGCAGATATCAAATTCATTTCTGAAATAGAAATATTTTAACAAGCTACTAATAACCGCACCAAAGTAAATAATTACCTGCAGTATAATTTTTGTAAGATACCATGCTTGGTCCCAATCTTATAAAATCCCTCAGCAGATGCTTCAAGAACAACTCCAATAACGTTCCGAAGGTCTCCTTTAGCCTTGTCTACATCGGGAGTCGGTATGATGATGTTATCTCCAATTTTCGCTGGTGGATGCGACTTGTGAGAGGTTGCTTTCATCTTATTCGCTTGTTTTTCAAGGCTCTGCGCAGCCTTTGCACGTGCTTTTAAAATATTTTTTGAAGTTTCATCCCTGTCATCGTCTCCATCCCTATCTTCGTTTCCATCTCTGTCTCCATTTTCATGTCCATCTATATTATTTTTTTCATTTCGTGCGGTAAGTTTTTTTACGCCCCCGATTTCCACCACATCAAATCTTTTTAGTCTTCTCTGTTGTAAGGGTGTCTTTCTTTCCATTGTTTTAGCCTCTTCCACTTGTTGCATAAGTGCCAAATATTTTTCCTTTGTCAAAACATTAAAATGAGTTGATTTTTCGTTTTCAGATCTTAAAACCTCTGCCAAGAATCTTTGCCTCCACTCTTTTTGACTTACGTGCGCACTTGATGAAGCCTCATTCATGATAATGAGAAACAGAAATAAACCCCAAATATTAGATCAATAAAGAGGAGGATCTTCGGAAACTTTTTGATGAAAATAATATAGATGGACATGAAAATGGAGACAGAGATGGAAACGAAGATAGGGATGGAGACGATGACAGGGATGAAACTTCAAAAAATATTTTAAAAGCACGTGCAAAGGCTGCGCAGAGCCTTGAAAAACAAGCGAATAAGATGAAAGCAACCTCTCACAAGTCGCATCCACCAGCGAAAATTGGAGATAACATCATCATACCGACTCCCGATGTAGACAAGGCTAAAGGAGACCTTCGGAACGTTATTGGAGTTGTTCTTGAAGCATCTGCTGAGGGATTTTATAAGATTGGGACCAAGCATGGTATCTTACAAAAATTATACTGCAGGTAATTATTTACTTTGGTGCGGTTATTAGTAGCTTGTTAAAATATTTCTATTTCAGAAATAAATTTGATATCTGCACACAAAAGTTTTTATTGGAAGAAGTAAACAAAAATATTGAAATTTCGTTAAGAACCGCAGCGATCAAACATTCAGTTGGAACAGGCCAAGGTTTCTTTAAGTGTAGTTGCACCAAGAAGTGCACGTCGAATCGATGCCTCTGCAAGAAAAACAATGTTCTCTGCAACTCGAAATGCCATAACAGTTTGACATGTAATAACAAATAAATAATAAAAGTTATTGAATGTGTAATAATAGTATATTTTTTATTAGGAGTAAAAGCATTACTTTTGAGAGGAGACCATGTAGACTTGGAAAAATTAGTTTTTCCTAATAACATTACATTGATTATAGGACAAACCAGTTTAGACTAGGACAAACTAATTCATCCTATCGCTCTTCGGATAGACTGGTTTGGCCTAGGAAAATCTAGTTTATCCTAAAATCGGGTTTGTCCGGTAACATATATACAGATTTGGAAAGTGAGGATCTTGATGGTGAATTGTAATTTGCCGCTTGCGTGTATTTGTGTCATGCTACACGCATAGTTCCACCACAGCGTGCCCCCACTCTTCGCAAAAGGCAGTGTTATCAGGTGGGAAAAATTCAGTGCATGAGAATAATTTCAAAATAACACGAGGTTTGGAGAAAAAAGCATGAGATGGCTTAATTTATCAAAAAACACCTCTTGACACAGCTTAATTTTTAATTACTTTTGTAATGCCATTTTTATTTCATTAAAAAGCATTATGTTATGCTATTTTATCATAATATTACATTGTAAGTAGGTACTTACAGGTACTTACTTAAAAGTTATTAACCACGTAACCTTTCTAATTTATTTTATTGTTAGGCCGGGCGAACGTTGAGGCGCAGTTGACGTGACGCAGGGTGACTCACGGATCGTAAAATCTGTTGTTTCCAGAAAATGTAGGTACCCTTACGGAATAGAGTTAAGAATCACTGCAATACAGCGTGAATACAGCACACACACCGCATATCCGTCGACTGTCATACCCGTTTATGTATTCATTGCTAATTATTAAGAGAGCAGTCTACAATAAAGGACATTTCAAGTACCCAAATATTGTAGATACCTACCTCTATCTATTCAATTTTGCCCTCGACTTTGCCTTTATTTCTCGTTAGGTCTTTGTTTTGGTAGATTTCAAAGAGTAATTTTAATAATTTTATTATTTCTTTTTGTGTCTATTAAAAAGCATGAGATTTCCTCGGAATGCATGAGATCTCATGCAAAAGCATGAGACCTGACAACACTGGCATCAGTTGACCGGACAGTTAGATTTGCACTGGCGAATTGGCGTTGGCGATACGGAACCGATTACCGTAGTAGTGGGGAATGCTAGACCAATGCACGGCGCCGCGCCACTTATACTTCGTACCTCCCCTGGGATAAAGCGGCAATTTCTACTTTCTCTGTAAAGATCCGCAATTTCCGAATCTGTATAATAGTATATTAAACAAGTTTAGAAAAGCAGAGTTTTACTAAAGGAATATAGCTCTTAAGCTAAATGAGTTTAATAAAACTGCTTTTCTTACGAGATTTGTTTATACTAGTTTTTCGCATTTTGTGTTAGTAAGTAGTTATAAGCAAATAGTGATATAAAAGCATTGCAAAGTTAAAAATTTTAAAAAATTCATAGTAGGTACCTGTATAGGACGTCCGTAAAGTAACCTGACACGGCTCTGTTTATTTATATAATAACTGAAATCACTTATACAATAAATAATTCTTAGTGGCGAAAGTCTAAATAAAATGTTTCATGCTATACACACGGTATAAGATTATGCATAATAATTTCCATACAGCTTTTCAAAAATTGTTATTTTTTGTTTAGAAAAATAAAATATTTAGTAATGTTTTTCTTTTTTGATGTTGTGGGTTGTGAGAAAAATATTGTACACAACTCACTGGAAAGAGCAATAGCACACTTGCATGATTTACGCTACTTACCATGCTCGTTGTGTAATATACTACTAGTTGTTTGGATCTACATAAAGCCTAATTTAATTATAATTTTTTTATTACTACAAGAAAACAACGTAAAAACACATTTAATAAATTCATTCCTTCACACCAAACCTACCTATGCAGCGGTAATATATTCTTGCATCGGATAGCACAGGTACTATTTGAATATCATGACAGGTACCCTACATACATTTACATATTTTTAAAATCATTGAATTTTGCATTTATCTTATGTATATTTTAATGACAAGTACACCACACCTCAGCAGTGGGCGTTTCAAATAAATATCCTTCGGCTTTTAACCGATGTTTCATTCTCTATGTTTTTATAATATATAACGAACGAATGCGCGCGAGTTCAATAGGAAATAATATTGCATAGTAAGATCTAATATAGCGATACTGACAGCTAGCAATACATATATTAACCAGATCCTGAGCTTGAAGCACAAGAAACTGCTATTGTTAATGCAAAAAGTCTGCGAAATTAAAAATGTGTTTGTTAGTAGTGTCAGCAGGCCGGAGTAAGAGACTTCAACTACAAATACGAGGAGTTGTATTTAGTTTCCTGAACTTTTGTTTCATACAATAAGCTTTTCATGTAATTTCACAGAAAAATATCTGTAGGGTTCAGATCCGGCAATCTTGCTGGCTATTCTACATTACGTCTTTGAGCTAACCACCTTAGGTGTTCTACAGACAATAAAAACCAAGAGAAAATCAAAAATATTTTAGTTCCCAAATACAGGGTCATTCATGACGACTCTAGATAGTATACAGGTTGTCCCTGTGCAATAAAATGGCTCTTTTTTAGTGCCAAGTGATTTACTGAAAGAATCCTCAACCAAAAAAAAAAAACTGAAAATCACTAGAATTCAATAGATATAGGTTTACCAAACAGACATAATTAGATTAAAAACCAATACACAAAACGTTATAAGTCTTGGATCTTGTTAAAGAAATCTTTTTGTCAGAAAAACCAAATACATTTATAAAAGTATATTGTTTTCTGAATCTTTTTTTGTGAAAAGAATATGTTCGATAAACTGAGTACTTAGAAAATTAAAAACCAGCAAATGTGTGACATTTTTGACAAAATTTATTAAATCAAAAAGAAGTAACAAAGCAAGTTTTCTACTTGATTAATAGTCGGTATGACCTCCACCATGTTCCAATAGCATAGTGACACGTCTGTGCATTGAGATAATCAAGCGGTTAACGATCTCTTGCGGAATATTGTTTCATTCTCTCCTGCCGCCACGAGTAACTCATCTGCAGTCTAAGGTGGAGGAATATGATTACGAACGGCTCTAGCACCGAAATTCCACATTGTTACAATAAGATTCATGTCAGGAGAGTTGGCTGGCCAATCTAATCTATTGATATGTCCTGCTTTGAACCCTTCTTGCGCGATTTGGTCGAGCGTTGTCGTCTATAAACACAAAATTTTCACTTAATTAATTACGTAGGGGGTAGATAATGGGCGTAATAACGTGTTCGATGTAAATTTGACTTGTCATATTCTGTGGAATGCGAATTAATGGGGTGCGGCAGTAGAACATTATTCCACCCCAAAACATTACGGTACCCCTTTCATACGGAGCAACTTCACGGGGAAAATGAAATCGCTCTTGACGACCTGGTTCTCTTCAGACTCTTTGTCGATTGTCATCAATAACCAGCCCAATTCTGCTTTCGTCTGTAAATAAGACCCACCGCCACTGGTGTAAAAGCCAACTCCTATACTCCCGCGCCCACCGGCGACGGGCAACACAATGCCTTGCAAGTAGAGTGGGGATCCGTAATGGTCATCTAGCACGTAAATTTGCGTTGTGGAGTCCTCTTCGAATAGTAGGGATCGATATAACACGGCGAAACGTACCTTGAAAGTGAGCTGAAGCTAAAGATGTGCGGTGTCTAGGGGTATATAGTACCAAATACCGATCCTCCCTTTCATTAGATACTCGAGGACGTCCACTACGTGGTCTGTTTCCCACTGTATCAAAATTTGACATTTATTAAATAAACAAAATATGTGAGATCATATGAAAACTTCCTTATTAAATACATTAACAGTAAAATATTTGCCATTGGATAAATTAGTACCAGATGCTGACATGCCTAATGATTTGTTTGAATAGGAGGACATACTTTGGGTAGGAATATTCTCGCTTTCGCCTTCTTGTTTTCAGTAGATGTTTCGATGCAGCCTTCAGCCACACAATAAGACTTCCAGCCACCATGCCTCTTTATACTTAAAGACCTGTCCCACAATCGGTTAAATCTGAGTTTGAAATCATGAAACATATGAAAAAGAGCCAAGAAGATATGAAGGAAGACTTAAGAAAAATGAAAAACAGTCAATATGAAATGAAGAATAACCAAGACGAAATGATGGAAGATATGAGAAGAGGCATGAAAAACAGTCAAGAGGAAATGAGGAATAGTTTAGACGAAATGAAAAATAATCAACAAGTAGTAAAAAGTTAGAAGAAGTAATTAAGATCAATCTCAAAGAGTTTGAGGACACCTTTGAAGAAGAAATTAATCTATTGAGGGATGAGATGCAAGATAAAGTCCAGGTCGTAGAAGAAAACCTAATTTAGTTAGCGCATAAGGTTGCAAATGTGCAATCACAATGGTGTGCGAAGAAGATTGTTAAGAATGTTAAGGCTGACAACAGTTGCATTTCATGTGCAAGAATTAAACCACCCACACTGATGGAAAGGTGTCATAGAGTACTTACCATAAACAATTTGAATCAGCTGCCTTGGAAAATAACTAATCAGAAGAAAAAAAGGCTACATCACTAATAGTCCCTCTACGGGGTGAAGCCATGGAGATTTTAAGAACACTAGCTGAGGATACACAAAAAGATTATGAAACGCTGAATAGTGCTTTAGAAAAAAGGTAGGTGAAAATGTACTGTATTTCCAACAATTTGAAATGATTAAATTCTGCAATAGAATTTAAAAAAATGTTTCAGGACTACGAAAAACATAAAAAAACAAACTTTTCGGGTTCCTTACCCCACTGTGCGCCTTGCTGAAATTGAATGAAGCTCCTGAAAGCGCCCGCGGTCTGTCCGCGGATATCAGTGTCCGTCACTCGACACTGGCAGGACTTGGTGCACAGGAAGTGCATGTGCGTACGCGAAGGACATAGTCAGAGGTATCAAGTTTCCCGAGGCATCGGGTAACCGAATTCCTTCGGACGGTGGAAACCGCAGCAGGACAATAGACATGGTAACCCTCGAAGCAAACTGACAGGAGTTTGATGGCCATCGAAACATCGATTGGACGCGATCCTTCTTCAGGTGTAGCAGATACTTTTTATAATCAAAGTGAACTGTTTCTTTAACGCTCAAATCGTAGAATACATTCAAATATAGTCAATCTATAAACAAGAATAATTAAGTCACTTATCATAGCAATGTTATAACAGCTACAAAAAGCGAGATACTTTCAGCCATCATGTGTTTTTATAATCAAGGTTGAAAATCGCCGAAAACCGTTCTCAGTATACGCATTTGGATTAGGCAGTTTAGTTTTAGCACATTGCTAATAGTGCATTATAGTAATAGGTTGTTTAGTAGCATCTCTATATCGAAGAAGGAAACGAATATTAAAATAGTTTTCAATTCTTAATTTGACTTTGTAATAATGTTTGTATCAGCTACAACTAAAATTGGCACCATATTATATAGCATTTTATTCGCTGTTGAGGTTTTGTATTGCCTTTTGCAAACAATTAAAAAATAATTATATAATACCAACAAATCAACTAAACAACTGTTTTATAGAAGCTCTATTTTACTATCTTTAGTCTTTATGTCTGCAGCTGGAATGTTATGTGGTATATTACTCAATATTATTTTACATGTTCTGGTGCACTTTGTGCGCAATTTTTATTGCGGAGAAAATTCTATTGTGATTTGTATGGCCCATATCTAGTGAATTTTACATGCGCCTCGTATTATGTGATTATTAATGTTATAATAAAATAAAATTGTTTTTTTTTTAATTTCATAGTTTTTGACGTTAAAATTAGTGCCAAACGGATTAAAATCATCATAAATTTTCATAATTATCTTCGTTTTGACTATTCGACATTAGAAAACCAGCTAAATTTATTATACTAATTCCTGCTGAAAATTTGTATCCAAGATCATTAAAAATAAAGACCTTAACTCTTCAAAAATCTCATTTTATCTGCTTTTAGCACATTTTATATAAATAAATCAACAAGAAAATAAATTGCAACTATCTTTTTCTTATAGAATTTATCGAATTGTGTAAAGAGTAGGTACGACTATTTGAAAATTAGTTACCGCATAACTAATGGAGACATTAAGAATAAATCACCTACCCATTTTACCAAGTTCTGGGTTTGTTTTGGCCTGCTACGGTTTGTTTGTTATGATTCTGTCCCAACTAACACTAGTCCTGTTTAATTGTACACTTTAATGCGTATTTTCGAATAACACATCCCTTTCGACATAAAGCACCGCATATAGCGGCTAAATAAATTTCGGAGGGCTTTCTAAATATAGCCTTATTTACGCGTACCGGCTGTCAGTCACGTTTGGTATACGGGGTGATAAAATTTTATGAGGCCATTTCTAAATTTGAATGTTTAGAAACACTAGAATGAAATGTACCGGTTTCGGTAACCCTAGTGAGAGATATGGTAGTTTAAATTTGTGATTGTATGCCGGGTGTCCCAGCTTTTTAAAGCTGATCGTAGCATTAGTTTAACAAATTAATAAAAAAAAAATAGTTAAGATGTTTTAACGTGTTTTTGTTTACATTCTATAGCAATGTATGTGTTAATTTAATGTTAATTATTATGTGATTATTGCACATTCTAAAATTACCCTGTAATATTTTTCAAACCAATATAAAATTCATGTATCATCCAATTATATTTACTTGTTCAGGACGTGTGAAATAATGTCATATTTCTTCACCCTGTATAGTTTATTTTACTTACACAAATGTTTCCTACATATTCATAAGACATTATCAAAGCTTTATTGTTATTATTATTATTATCTACTAGGTAATAAATATAAACAAAAAAAGCACATTTCAATATTAATCTTTTATTATTCATGTATTATAATTTCAAATCGATACGCCCTAAAGCCATACGTCCTCTTCCACACGTTATAATGATAATGTGTATGAAATATAGCTTTAAATGACCGTAAGGCTTGTGTCTTTCTGAACGATTTGTCATTTTTACGGAGACAAACAGTTCGATGCTTCCAGGGTGCATTGTATTCCGTTAGAACCCTACTGTTTTATTGGACGCAGATATATTTCTACGTTTGGGAGGGCCTGGTCGTCTTAGTCTTAATGACCTTTATCTAAAATTGAGCATAAATTACACACGAGCTTAATAACTTAATTGTTTAACACTTATCTAGCCGTTTCCATCTAGTGTTGTTGCTCCTCGCCTTGCTGGAACTAGTTATAAACAACGTATATACAGGGTGATCGCTTAATATTGGATGCAGTTTCCACGATTATAAGTGCAGTGATGGACAGAAAAAGTATCCTTAAGGATACTTAAGTACCCGATTACTTTATATTACTTAAGTAAAATATCCCTTAAGATGTTACTTAATGATTAACAGAATTGAAATATCTAAAATGGGTTTATAAACTAGCTTAACTTTAAAGTTAACAATTTAAACTAATTATGGAGCCATTAGATCTCGGTGAGAGCACTGAAGATGCCATCTCTTAAGTATGCCGAAACGTCTACAGTTAAACATGGACCACGGTAAAACAGCCTAGAAAGTGTACATCATTCAATTTAAATTAACTTCTGTCAAAGATAGAAGACCACACGCTGATGTTTTATTGTTCAACAAAATTATTAATTCTCACTTTAATTGCCCTTATTTATCATTAATTTTTTTACACTTTCCACAAGAAGTGCAAACTCTATTTGCAAATGAGTTTTATAGAACTAATTCAGGACAAAATACACCAATTCCCAAAATGACCAGACATACAATTTTATTTATATTATTTTATTTGACCGCTGGCGGCAGTTGAACTATCTATCTATACTCGCGACAAGAATTCAGACGACTTACGTCATACGAACAAATGAACAGTTCATTACATTTTCATCAAAATATTTAAGAAACTGCAACTGATAGTAACAAAACTATATACTACACTAAAAGTTTGCATCAAATATTGCACTAAATTGCAATAAAACATTGTTTTTAACGCGACCAAATATCGAAAATTACGTTGACAATAAAAACAAATGTGTAACGTCAGCCGTGACGTAAGACGTCTGAATTCTTGATTCGAGTATAGTATTGTAATATTATACAGGATGTTAAAAAAATAGTGTAAAATATTTAAGGAGGTAATATTATGAACCAAAATAAGCAGAAAAGTCTCAATAAACATGGGTCCGCAAAGTAACGGTTGCGGAGATATGGGATGTTTTATGTTTTTTAGCCCCTTTTTTTATTTTGCAAAAACATTGTGTATTTTCTTATAATAGTTGGTTGATGTTTAGTGAAATAAACAGTACGTATTTGACAGTTGTCCTCAGTGCACAAGTTTTCTTTCGCTATGGCTGGTTACTCTAACGCAGAATTAACAGACATGCATTTTATGTATGGTCGTGCTAATAAGAACGCCACCGAACCAGATTCCTTCACAACGAATGTTTGGAAGAATTCACCAAAGATTGCGTGATACCGGTTCCTTGAGCAAACAGTACCATTTATCCGGAAGACCGACGAAAATCCTCATGCTCTAACAGAATCTGGACATCAGGCACGTTTTTCATTAAGCATTTGGATGGGTATTGTAGGTGACAGGTTTCAAGGTCCTGTTGTTTTACCAAACTGATTACAGGCGCTGCTTACCTCAACTTTCTGCAGAACACACTGTATGAGTTTATGGAAGACATTCCTTTGAATCAGAGGCAACAAATGTGGTTCCAGCATGATGGTGCTCCAGCTCATTTTTCCATGGCCGTTAGAGACCATTTACACCAAACTTTTCCACATAGATGGGTAGGAAGGGCCGGACCTGTTTTATGGCCTCCAAGATCGCCTGATCTGAACCCTCTAGATTTCTTTGTTTTGGAGATATTTGAAGACATTAGTGTATGGTACTCCTGTAAATAGCTTGGAAGAGCTGCAGCAACGGATTAATCAAAAGTGTCAAGAAATCCAAACCAAGGAGGGTCTTTTAGAAAGAGTTAGAATATCGTTGAGACGAAGATGTCGTGCCTGCTTGAAAATGAACGGAGGACACTTTGAACATCTTCTGTAACTTTGTTTTTTGTTTGTTAAAAGCTTCCTTTGTCGGTTTATTTCTAATAAAATAAAATGTTTGAAAAACGAATAGTGGTCCATATCTCCGCAACCGTTACTTTTCGAACCCATGTTTATTAAGATTTGTCTGCTTTCTTTGGTTCATACTATTACCTCCTGAAATATTTTACACTCTTTTTTAACACCCTGTATAATTCCAATTTGATTTGATTTTATTGTGTTTATGTTCAAATGTGATTCCACTATGAATGCATCATTGTTCCACGCTCCACAAGAAGTGCAAATTAAAATTAAATATACGTTCTTGCGTTTGTACATTCTTATAATAAAACACTGTCTGAAACACTTTACAATAAATATCTATTAATTATCCATGTTTCAATAACAGATATATAAAATACTACCATGACGTGCTGCTTTTGTGATCTACAAAAACTGTTCTTTACCTCGTGACCCTAAATGTTTCAATAGGAATATATGCTACATAACGAGAAATAGATGTTCCCTTATGTCTGTCCCATTATTCGTCCCATCCACAGAATAGTTTGCGTAAAAGAAAGGGCATGTATCCGCAGTCCCTCTCTGACGATGATACACGAATTAGCGGTCTCTCCACAGGGGTGCTAAGAACCCCATTCAAACAACCACCGCGGAAGTCAATAACAGTTAAAAGAGAATAGCTTCCAAGTTAAGTTATTATAGTAGATGATGGGCTGGCCTCCTGCAGTACAATGCTCTAGTTATTCGGTCGTTTATCTCCCGAAATTGGGAAGAGCGTGACACTACACGTGAATCATGACTTCATTGTTCGGGAATAACCGTTTCTACTATTGACTCGAGCCGGACAAAAAGAATGATGATTATGGAAACGGGAGGATCTGCTTTTTTAGGTCGTTCATTCGATTTCGACAATGGGCGTGTGACATCTTATGGGAAAGCGCGATTTGTGGTGTCTTTTTTAGTGATAATCGTAAAATTTAACGGTTTTGGGAACGGCAGTTGTAATATCATTATTCGATGCAATTTGTCTGAGCACCGAAATCCTATTTCAAAGGCTTAACAGCAGTCAGTTTATCCTTTCTAGAAAAAAATCGTTATTATCTGTACAAGTGTTGTAAGGATGAGATCAACGGGTTGGTCACATGTTTCTTTATTATTTTTTGATTGTTATATAAAAAAATCATACCTCTGTACTGTAACGTAACGGAAAAAATCCATACGTAACGGTTTTTCACTTACGGTTGTAAAAAATCCAGATGTTAGTCTCGAGTTTAATAGTTATTTATCTATTAAGAACGAAAAGTGACATATTATTGCTCGAGGGTGATAGTAATCACTCGAGAGCAGTGATGTCACTTTTTGCTCGTAATTCATACAAAGTTTTATCAACAATCACTCAACAAAATAAAACTTTTCAATTATTAACTTTAAGCATTTGTAATTTGGAAGCTGTAAGAAGAGTATTTACAATTTTTAATAATAATTCTTGATCCAGAAAGCATATTAGGGCTATATTCTGACATGGTAAAATTTTCATCAATGCGATTGCTTCATTCAATTACTTGTTTGATTTTTTTCATTGACGTTATTATCTATGTATCCTTCTGCAATTGTAGAACTCTTCCATCTCCCGTTTCGCTTCAATTGTATAAAATCAGCTCCACCATGGACCAATAAAGTAACCGGTGTTCCGCGAAAGCAATGCCCCGTGTATACATGACACTCTGGTAGGTTAAGATAACACAGGCACACAAAATAAAATAAAAGTTCTGTGCCCGAGCTCCGACTAATGGTTCCCCATGTATTTTTGGCTCCCAAAACCGATCCCGGGGTCGGTATAGCCCAGACGTTCCAAATTTGCGCGCTACGGTCAAAAAATGACCAAAATTTGGCCATTACCTGGAAATAGGCGCAAAGTTTTATCTCCGTGCCATTGAAGGGTCCAAACATGAATCAGTTGATGGATAGGACCTCGACAATTGTCACTTAAAAATTTCAAATTGTCAGAAAAAATCATATGATTTCACCGTATTCAGGATCGAATTGATTTAAGAGGATTGTCTTCATGTAGCATTGCATAGTGAATAAAGACATAAAAAAATAAACGTCTGGGCTATATAATTAGCAATATTGTTTGATATATTAGCATTCATTCCTACCATTTGATTAAAACACTTGTCTTTATTAAATAATCGTGCTGGTGTGTTTTTGCTTCTAGGTCTCAAGGCTACATACTTCTTATACAATAACAAAAAGTTGATTGATCAAGAATTATCTTGAACGTCATTTGTGACAGTAAAAGTTCGACTTCTTCTTGTCTTTGATCAGGAATAGTAACTATCAAAATGGATTGTTTGTTCTTAACATACATTTTTACTAATTCGTCATGTCTGCAGGCACCCGAAATTTCAATAATTAGAACTATCTATAATAAGATATTTCTATTAAGTTACAGATTTTACAATAATCAATATGTACAGAATTTACATTTTTAATAAGTATGTTTTATCATCAGCCTCGCACAAATATTTGTATATTTCCGCTTGCGAAAAGTTTTTTGATTTCTTAGACTTATATCCAACTCCTTGATAGATAGATAGATAGAATTACATTTATTGGCTACTATTTATACATATGAGTACAATGCAGTTTTAGCAAGTCATAAAATTTACATTAAGACGGACAGATACAGAAAAATACGAAATGAAACAAACATAGACAAAAACAACATAAACACTAAACATACACTTCTGTTAAAAATTTGGATTGGAGAGGACGTCAATATACTCCCGGACTGAGTAGAAACAGTATTTCAAAAGACATTTTTTATACTATTTTTAAATTTAGAATTACTCAATTCTCTTATGCTTGCAGGTAAAATGTTGTACAATGCAAAATTCAATCATACGGATTCATCAACAAGGCGTAACGTTAGTCAGACTAGCGGAGGTTACGCGAAAAATTTACACATCTGTTGCACTAATTTAAATAAAAAGCATACTCCTGTTCACTACTATGTATAATACTTACTTTATGATATGTTAACTAATCCGCAGTACTGAAAAGTACAGTTTTAGAATATAAATACTAAATATACAATGGGAAACGCAAGGAACTAGAGGCCGAAGTTACGCGATTTTTAGACAGGTACAATACTGGGTCTAACTTTTGGCGCAAATATGGACGTAAATAAACAGCCTACCTAGCAACGCATGCTTCGCTACCTAGCAACGTATGTTTCGTGAATGAGCGCAAAGCTGGTTAGGCCAACTAACGCGCTTTATACGGACGTAAACTCGTTAGTCGGACTAGCGCTACGCCCGTTTCATGAATCCGGGGGAATGAGTTTACCTTGGACCTATTTAATCTGTAACGAGGTGCTCTTATTCGATCACATGATCGAGTACAATAACTATGATAGGCAGAATTGAATAGCTCCCTGCTTTTACGTTTATGAATTTCCAAAAGTTGATGATATATATAAAGAGCATAATCTTGAACTCTATAAAATACTCCCGACAATGATCTATAAAACCACAATTAGATATTATTTGAATTGTCTTCTTTTGAAGCCTAAATATTTGTAAGGATGATACAGAGTTGCCCCAAAGTATACAACCGTAAGTTAAGTGGGAATGGAAACTAGATAAATAAACATTTATTAAAGTCTTCTTATGGAGAAAGCTTTTCAAGCGTCTGATAGCAAAAAGACTGCGGGACAATTTACTTTTTAAAAGATTAATATGTGGAGTCCTGTTTAACTTTGCATGCTCTGGATAATTTTCTCCATATAGCTCTACAGCTTTTCTTGAATTTTTTTGTGACACGCTGTAAATTAGCAACATATTAACTTTTTCTGAATGAGAAAACATTTTGTAAGCACAAAAGTTATACGTTTGACGTTCATTTTTGAGTAGTGACAATTATTTTGTGACATTTATGCACTCTCCACAAGCAAAGCTCAATTATTTTCCAACGTCTACGCGATCCTTCCACTGCTAATGTGATTTTTAGATGGTATTTCTTTTGAGAGTCTTTAGGACGATATTGCTTATAACTTTTAACAGGAACAAAAATTGGGTATGTTTTTGGAAAAAATATAATTGATGACGCCATTAGTCGTTTCTGTCAAATCCTGAAGATAATACTTTCGATTGAAAATGGAGACTACCTCTTGCCATTTAACACTACGTGTCCCAAATTTTATTTAAATTTTTTGTATTCTCACTGTAGGCCCATACTATCGAGTTTGAGACACCGTGTACAAATAATAGATGCAAGTTATAATTTGCGTAATTTCAACACCTACAGTTAATAAACTTACACTTATGCCAATTAGCTTATATCGTTGAATGTACAATATAAGACGTATTAATTATATTTACATTAAAATTGACAGGTCTTTGTTTAAGTTAATAATAGGTATTTCTGAAATGCCATATATTCAACTGTGAACGATTTTCTAGTTATTTATCATACAGCTATTATTGTGTCACTATATCTGTGTATTTAAACAATTTAACAGATAAAAATGAATTTCACAATCAGTTTTGTAAAATGTCTACTCTCAATGGTACATTCTACAAATTAAAAACTTAGATAGCTTAAATGCATTCTTTCTATAATCATCAACTGAAATGTTACTATCAACAGTTATTTTAACATGCATAGTGTTTTCTAATTGTCTTTATAAAATCCAGGGGCGTATTTTATTGTTAAAATTAAGGTATTTTTTTTTATTTTTTACATTTTTCCACTATTCGTCATTTTTGTCCTCAGCTATAATTTTCCAAGTTTATGTGTATAGGTTAAGAATCACTCTGTATACACTTTTTGAGAAAAACACCAACCCTACTGCTACATTTACCTAAATAATATTACACGGCAACCTCCTCAGGTGGCTTATATCATACTTGACCAACAGATGTCAATGTGTACAGATAAATAATTCAACATCTAACTATATCTGTATTACATCTGGTATACCGCAGGGGTCCCATTTGGGCCCTTTGCTTTTTTCTCTATTCATTGATGACATTGACAGCTGCTTTCAATATACAAATCATCCACTGTATGTTAATGACCTTACATTTTACATATCCGTTGTTACTGTTAATGACTGTTTCCTAATTCAATCTGACATAGATAGGCTGGTATCTTATTGTGGAAAAATTAAATTATATTTAAACATTGACAAATGTAATTTTATAACTTTTAGTCGATTAGCTAGTGCACATGATTTTAACTACCACATTAATAATCAACCAATTCAATCTGTTACATCTATTAGAGATCTCGGTGTCACTTTAGATCCAAAACTGAGTTTTGAACCTCATATAGAAAATATAGTTAACAGGGCGCTTCGTAATCTTGGTTTTATATTAAGAGTAACTAAATCTTCTTCGAAACCAGCCTCTGTCATAATTTTATACAATGCCCTTGTTCGTAGTACCCTCGAATTTGTTGCCATCTTCTGGAACCCTCAATATCAAAAGTACATAAGTAGAATTCAGAAGATTCAAATGAAGTTCATTTACCACCTAAATCTTAGATTTAATCGACAATTGCTTTTCGAAACTTATGATAATAATCTTAAGTTTTACCGATTACTTAAATTAAGTGAAAGAAGATGTGTTACGTATTTAATTTTTACTCATAAAATTTTTAATAGCGCCATCGACTGTAGTTACATCCTTCAAAAACTAATGATTAATATTGCACATTATTCATCCAGATCATGCCACTTTTTTTATTATCCAACGTTTCATACGAATTCTGCTAGTAATTCACCTGTTCGCCAATTGCAACAAAACTGTAATCTATATTTCAACCATATTGATATATTTTCTCTCTCACTGTCGTCCGTTTGTATTCCACTTTGTATTTTTTTGTTATACTATTGTTCTTTTTTTTCTTTCTTTCTTTGTTCCCTGTAGCTCACTTAAGTTAGCTTTAGTTTAGTCTAAGTTTTTTGTACGCTTAAATTCTTTTGTATCTTCCGCGCAACCCTGTAAATTGCAATGTCAGCTCATTGTGTTGGGTCGCCTTGTACTGTAAAATAAAAAATAAAAAAAAAATTATATACAGGGTGTCTACTATTATTTGTGTATAAATCTCTAAAAACTTTATTCTTCAAGATAATCAATTTTTTTTATTTTAAATGACATCGAAAACCACTTCCTCTGACACCCCCACGGCATTTAAGATGGGGATCCAAGACCTGCTATGATTTTTTTATACTTCCGAAATTCAATAAGAACGTTTAGCGATTTTTTTATTTAAAATCTGATAAGGTAGTGTTAATCAGGACCCCTCAAAAAACCCCTATATAGTGTGAAATTTGAATAAAAACTATAGTGTTTTCCTCTACACGTTTTTAAAGTTTTACTTTTGTAAAAATTCGTGTAGAAATGTAGAGAAGAATATCGTAGGAGCTTTACTAATAGAGTGATTCCCCACAGAGAAACATTTTCTTATGAAAGACGGGCTCGAGAGAAAAGTTTTTCAATAATATTCGTAAACGCCCTAGTGTAATAAGGGTACAAGATGAAGAAAATATTTTGCAAACAGTTGAAGATAAACCGCTGACTTGATGGATGGTCCATCAATTCATTCAAGGATGGTTATAACTGTCACTATTCTTAGCTTGAGTGTGTGAGTTATTCCATGTCAAGGTATTCCTGTTCCGATTTATTTTCTATTATTTAACATTTCAGTGTTTTCACATTAGTTTACTATTCCTGTAATTTTTTTCGGTATAGAATTTGGCTGCCTATGTTTATGTGTCTATTGTATTTGAGGTTTTGAATACAAGAAACTGTGATAAACAGGTCTACAATAATTATATGAGAAATTACTTTTTTTCGGTACAGAATTTATCTTTCATCGTCAAAAGGCAACAGTAAATGAATCTAATTCGGATAACAAGTGAATAACACTCCGTTGAACAATTGCCACTAGGGAGCTATCTAGAACCTACTTGTGTAATTCATAAGGGCATGACATGAGTGCAGCTCTCAACCCACCGACGGTGCTAGCCCGTGTCAAGCTCCGAAGCCGCAAGTAGCTATTACGGCATTTCCTCCTTGTTATTGCGGGCTTGAGAGGGGTGAGGCCACCCCTGGCAGGGTCGAACTGGCGTAATTGTTCTTTTCTGGCGGGGCACAATGCTCGTTTTTGTTCTTGAGGACATGGGAACGTGGTGAAGTGTCAGTCAAGAACGATCGGAGATGGTTGAGAAACTGTTAATTTTGATAGTATACATACAGGGTGTCTACTTTTATTTGTGTACAAGTCCGTAAAAACTATTCTTCAAGATAATCAAAAATAATTTTTTTTATTTCGTGACATCGAAAACCGCTTCTTCTGACCCTACCACAGCATTTAAGATGGCGATCCATGACCTGCTATGATTTTTTTTATATTCCTGATGTTAACTTATTCGCTGAATGTAAATTTTTCGGTAATTTTCAAAAATAAACAATAGGTGACATAAAATGGTTTTATATCTAACTGTCAAATTTTAAAGACAAATTCTACCGATCTTTTTATTTCTTCTAATAAACACTATTAAAATCTTGTTTTAATTAATAATTTTTCTTGAAAACCTTAAAGTTTTTTAAAATTTGGTCAGCTGATTTCCGGGCTGGTTGTCACGTTGTCGGTTTAGAACTCTTGACGTTTCGAGAGACTTATCGCGCTCTTCTGAACTGTCAGTTTCAGAGTAACTTCTGAAGAAGAGAGCGATATGTCTCTCGAAACGTCAAGCGTTCTAAACCGACGACGTGGCAACCAGCCCGGAAATCACCTGACCATTAACGACAGCCACGGAAGCCTACAAACTAAAAAGTTTAGTATAGTTTTAGGGGTGACGCACCCTCATTAAACTCCTTGTAGTGTTTCAATTTACTTGAACTCATAATGAAAGAAGGCCTATAATAAACATAAATCATAGGTATACCAAATTTGGTTATTCTAAATTAAAGTAATTCGAAGATATAAATTATTTTTTTCGGTATATTTGACTCCACTTTGAAGGCATGCAAGGTATTAGTTTTTAGCTCGAGGTTAAATCCGAGAGAGAAATGTAGACATTTCAAAATATTGCAAACTAATTACATTTTTGAAGTAATATGAGAAAGGTTACATGCCCAAGAAACCTGTGATATTTACGAGTACACATATTAGTGATTTTTTAAATAATGCCCCTGATAAAGTTTATTTAATGGCTAAGATTGTTATTGTATTTTGGGATTGCAGGAGCTTGTAAAAATTGGTGAAATCAGCCGAGTAATATTAGATGATATTGAAGATTAGGTAACTTTATTAATTGTGAAACTGAAGCAAACAAAGAATGATATACATAGGAGATTTATAGTTAATAAAAAAATATATTAAATTTTACAGAGAATGTACATAGTCCTTTGTCCAGCCGCAGAATTGTCGCTTGTTTTATGCACATCGCAATGGAAAATGTATCAATCAGGTTGTTGGTAGAAAGCAATTTTATAAGATACCTGAAGCAGTAACCAATTTTCTTCTATTTGCTAAATGCAGTGGCGTAGCGTGGACTAATCTAGGCGTGGGCGATGTCGCATCAGCGAGGCCCTTTTCTTCCGCCATTGGATGCTGAATAAACTGAATAATGTGACACATAATAGCTACATGCAAGGTCACAGTGTGCATCAATTTTGATTCAAATATTTTCCTACAATCGGGAGAAATTAAAAAAAATTAAATTTTACAAAAAAATTTTTAATGCTGTATCTTGAAAACAAAAGGCAATCGGACATTAGTGTATATAAGTTTATTTATTATTTTATGGTCCTCTATCGTGTGATAATAATAATAATAATATATTTTTTTTCTTTTGACAACTTACATTTATAAGAATAGTCACATTAACATTGAAAAGAACGAGTAGAAAAAAGAGGAAAAAAAAAACAGAAAACAAAATACAAAAGAAACCAAAAAAATATAAATGAACATATCGGCAGAGATCACACAAATTCACTCAAGCTATAAAAGCATCTATCCAATAGATAAAGTTTTAATTGTTTTTTAAACAAGATCAAACTGTTTATATATTTAATATATACTGGTAATTTATTAAAAACTTTTTTTGCTTAAACAGGTGAATTAATTGTTACATTATATTTGCAACTCGGAATAAAGTAATGATCTCTTTGTCTCGTATTTAGACCGTGCATTTGCTCATTTGAAACAAAATTGCTTTTATTTTTAAATAAACATACACAGGTCGAAAATTAACAAACATGGAAGGGTAAAATATTATATTTTTAAAGAGTTCTCGACAGAAGTACCTAGAAGAAACTTCGGCAATGCACCTTAGAATTTGTTTCTGCGCAATGAATGCGTCCGATGTTTGAGTGGAATTACCCCATAAACATATGCCGTATGTCAACCTGGAGGAAACCTGGGCATGATATTCAATTTGGAAATTAATTGGCCAGTGTTTATGCCATGTTAAACATTCATCTAAAGTGATTCCCAAGAATTTTACGTCGGTATTAAATTACATATAATCTTTGCTGTTCGTTTTTCTTTTGAGTCCTAAACAGTTTTTGACTATTTTGTAATCTTATTATCTTTGTTTTATTACTATTAAGATATAAAGTATTATTGACGCACCAATTTTCCATGGCTTTCAACGCAGCATTACATTTCGATTCTAACAGTTTATCATTGGCATCTGAAATAAGCATAGACGTATCATCAGCATACATAACAAGAAAAACGTTGGACATAAAAATATCAAGTTCGTTTGTATATAGTAAAAATAGGATAGGACCCAGCACCGAGCCTTGTGGAACCCCCACGCTTACTTCTCCATATTCCGACCGAATGTTACTGGTTCCAAAATCATTCGTAAACTTTAAATGAACATACTGCTTTCTGTGCGTTAAAAAAGAAGCAATCCATTTATGGGCCACTCCACGCACACCACACATTTCAAGTTTACACAACAACTTGTCGTGATTAACAGATTAACACAGTCGAATGCCCTGCTAAGGTCGCAAAAGACCCCAACAGGACACTCGCCAGCCTCCAGAAAGTTAATAATTTTATTATAAAAACAGTAGACAGCAGTGTACGTAGACAAATAAGACCGGAAACCAAATGTTGCTTGTATGAAAACACTTTCTGTTTTCCAATGAAACTCAATAAACGATCAAGATAGCAGTATTCAAATATTTTAGAGAATACACACGAGACGGTCTCGGGTCTGTAATTTTCAACACATGTAGGATCTTGTTTTTTAAAAATAGGTACGACTTTTCCAGTTTTTAAGATCTTAGGAAACTTACCGGCCGAGAAAGATAAATTTACGAGGTAGGTGATTGGTTCAATAATGATGTCAAGTACTTTTTTTTAACAAAAACATGGGTATTTCGTCCGGTCCTGAGGAACGCTTGTTTTTTAATTTATTATTTAATAGTAGCAACATTTCTTTGTAGACAAAATAAGGCTCGAGAAAAATAGAATTCGGGTTGATGAGGATAGAGAAATTGTTACAATCCTGACAATCCTACTCAGGACTTGAGCATATATCACCGACAATTTTTCAGGTGTATCTAAAAAAATGAATTAAAAATATTTGCGGCTGCTTCAGGTTTTTCATATAATTTTCCATTATATGACAAATTAATGTTCCCAGTGCTCCTATATATCCCAAATTGTTCTCGAAATATTATTGGAATTAATGATTTTATTTTGATAAAAATTTCTCTTAGCCATATTAACTAAGGAGGTATGCTTTTTTTAGCGATTTTATACATATCCACAAATTCAGCACTTACAAGTTTTAAATTATACAAATCGCTTAGTTTTAGACTTGACAATTTAACCTCATCGGTAATCCAGCTTTTACTGCAATTCCACTTATTATTGAATACTGTTTTTGATGGATAATAATTATTATTGAAATGATACAGAAACACGCCGTAAAAGTAATCAACGGCATCGAAACGATTTATGAGATACAAATCATGCCAAGAATCACCCTTCAAGGCTAGATAAAAATTATTAATAGATATATCAGAAAACATTCTTTTACACTGACGATGTTTTGGCCTATTAGTCTTACATTTGTTACCTATTTCAAACAAAACAGTTCTGTGTTCAGAAAAGTTATTATCTACAACACAAATCACATAAGCGTTATTCGTATTCGAAAAAATGTTATCAATAGTTGTACAAGTATTCATTGTAACTTTTGTAGGCCACTCGACCATCGGACGCAAGTCAAACGTAAGTAAAATATTTTTAAAGTGTTAAAGTCTTTGGTAATTTTCTATATTAAAATCTCACACAAAACAATGCTCACAGTAGGCTATAAAATTCTAAAACATTATTTATACCGTCAACAAATATGTTAAAATCTCCCTTAGGAGATCGATAGCAAGTTAAAATAATTGTTGTACCCATGATTTTATCTTCCCATAAAGTGCCACATGTTTCAAAATGTTTTTCAACACAGAAAGTGTCCAAATCTAATTTACGAACATTCAAGTCAGACTTAGAGTAAATAGCAACTCCCCCTTTGTCAAATAATTATACTATGCATTGTAGTTTTTTCAATGGTACCCTGTATATTTACAAGAAAAGAATGGTAAAAATCAGAAAGTTTTTTTACAAAATTATTCATTTATGATGAAAGTTAAGAAAGTTAAAGTAGTGCAGTCTGGATGATCTGAAAATTTCATACCTAATTATGAAGTGTTTAATTGCTACAAATAATTACTTTTTGTAACCTCTTAGTAAGGTCTTTTAGGGTGCTATTCGTACTATTTATTTAGAGTTCATGGTGTTCGGTTTTAAATCCCCCCAAGGGGGTCTCGCGCGAGGCCCCTTTGAGTGCGTGGCCGTGGGCGAGGGGCCGCTTCGCCCACGCCTAGCTACGCCACTGCCTAAATGCTAAGTTATATAGATGGCATGCAAGATCGTCTGCAATACTTTTAGTTGAATCTGGAGGAAACTTGCTCATTTAACAACTGTACTTTCGATATTAAGAAAATGTAAGTTGTGTATAATAAAATATTCTAAAATTAAATAACTCTGTTTTCTTATGTGTATATATCCGGAAAAAAGTATATATTTCTCGGAGAAAAAAGTAATTTCATAGGAAATGAAATTTTGTTGCCTGTCAAGGGAGATGAAATGTCAAACCTTCTCCCCATCACAGAAAAATAAATATTTTCAATGTATTCACTCAACTGATGCATAAATGAAACTTTATTTAGGTACAAGTTTAATTTTTATACGTTATATGCACCGTAATAATCAGCGTACTTTATTATACAACAAATTTGATGTAAACCCAAGTTTATAGTAACTGCTTCAGTGATATTTATTTACCGTATTGTTTTTTAACGTGTTATTACTTTATTACATATTTTTAATCCAATTCTTTTTTCTACAGATTACACATATTACTTACCGTTTAAAAGCCAAATAGTAACACGATACTTTGATACGCAACACGTACTTCCTTCTTTGTCCCCTGTAGTTCCCAGAGCCGTTAGACTCAAAAAGAAAAAGACGCGGAACTGGGAAAGGGTTAACTTTAACTGTAACACTATTACCCTTCTAGGACCTGCCAGACAATGACACTTCTCACGTTTCCTGTCATATTTCATACTTTCCAGCGACCAAAACAGGAAGTGCAAGCAACACTACCTAAAATATAACGATTCAAACACCGATGACCCTTTCCCGATTGTCCTACGGGCATGTATTTATCTCTTATCAAATGTCTGATCGATGTTTAATAAAGGAAAAGGGTTCACACCTTCTGTGCCTTATCTGCAGTTGGGAGAGACGAATTCTCTGTGCGAGACGATTTATCAGATCAGAAATAAATCTTGTCAGTCCGCAATGGTGTTCAACGTCTACCGAGAGAATAAGAGCAAAGCAAGAAGAAGGATTAACAGTTATAGGAACAGCTGGAATGTATCGTTGAGTATATACGAACATATACGTGTAAGGATTGTTGATTGGTTTTATTAAGTACAGAAAATTTGATAACTCTGTTGTCCCAACAAAAAAAACTAAATTTATTTAGAAATGTAGTTAAAGTGTAATTCCATATATATGTTACCATAAGCAAATAAATGAGGTATATGTACAAAATGTACATTACCATTATTATTTAATGATTTAATGAGAAACATAATATGGTAGCACAGGGAGGTAGCACCTACCTTATTGATATTTATATCCAGGACTGATAGTTCAGGAGATTTCAATAATGTTGCATCACTTTCTGTTTTCTTACTTGTTTAAATTAAAATTTGTCATTACAAAGATTTTTTTGCTAGAGACTTCTCGTTCTTCCCTCGGCCGTTCGACTTGTTTAAACCAAGGTACTTACTTGGTCTGACGACCACGACCAGGTGGATTATCTCCATTGGCAAAAACACAAAGGATAACAAAAAATTACACACAAATACATAAAAACACTGCCACACGTTTACCACAAAGGCAGTACAACATTTGTTCAATGTGGTACTCGGAAAACGTTTTTACTATTGCGCTGCCACACGATAGTATGCATTTCCCATAAATCAGCACGCAAAAAAATAAATTTGCGGAAAACAAGTACCTACCGAAAAATGATTTCAAACTAATCGACGTACCGTATGCAATATGGGATATTTTTTGACAGCATCTGATGCAGTCGCCACCTGTAGGCCACTAATGCAAGATGTTCTTCACGCATATACTGTTCAGTTAATTGAAGGTACTTACTTATCTGTACGAGAAGTTGTTATTGTATTGTCTGATATGTCCCAGTCCTTTGGTGATGTTATAGCCCAAAATCTGAATTGGTATCTTTAAAGTTTCAGTCAACTACGAGGCGCACCGCCGACCAAAATCACCGAAACTTCAAACGTATGCTGATGACATCTCGGTATAGAACGTAGGAAATTTGGAAAAATGGGCCGACTGGACGCCGGCAAAGGCCAAAAACTGTAAATTTGTCTCTAGAAAGTTTCCCGTACCCGAGCGCTGGGGTTTGAGGTCGTTTTTACATTGAACTTTGCATGGATACAAGGAAAAATGAGGTAAAAATGAGCTAGACAAGATGGCGGTAGTCATTTCATTGCCGTATCGCTTCAATTTATAGGGTGATTCAAAAAAGCTTGATAGGCAGAATAAAAATTGACAAAATAAAATAAAATTCCAAATTCGAGGAAATTTTCGGGTTTTTCGCTTCGGAACGGTTGTTGAACGAGCGAAAGACTGTTCCGTATACAAAGGGTTGAAAAAAATGTTACCGCAAAAAAAACTCAAAATTAAGGGAATTGAATTTTTTTTATGAAACTTCCATCAAGGATATATTATGACACTAACTAACGAAGCAAATACAGAGTGTTTAAAAATAACAAACCATTCTCTGAAAACCCTTTAAATTCATGGAATTAACAAAAAACATTTTTGATGAAACTTTTAGCATCACATAAAAACGACCCGATCCGATATTTAAAATACAGGATGTTGAAAAAAAATTAACCAAACTCGAGAAAACACTACCAAATTACCAAAATATGCCAACCACTCTTCTAAATTATAGAGCGCCGGATTTTCCCCATCATAGAGAGTTCAGCCAAAGTCACGTCTACATTTTATTATTCACAGGCGTATAGCCGCGCGCGGTAATGGAAATTAAGTAAAACGCACTACGCAGCGGTGGTCATGCCGCGCAGAGCGGCCTCGGGCTTTAGCCCGAAGAAACGTCAAGTCGACGATAGTCTAGTAGTTTATTAAATTACAAAACAAAAATATAGGTAATGCATTTTTATTATACTTCAGATCAATACTGCCAAACGTCACAAAGACTTTCGTGTAGGAGTCCAAGAAAAGCTGCATTAAAAGAGCAAATGAAAACCTATACTGCAGCATTTGTAACTTGTAAACAATATAGAATATATTATTTCCTATCTTAGTTTTAAAATAATGTAGTGTAGGTTTATTGTTTTTTAAAATATTTAAATAAACATTTTATTTCCTCATGGATACTTTAATTTTTATATAGTACAATCTATTGCTATAATAATGACACTCTTTAAAACGAATTAGATGGTTTATTTGGAACTATTGGCGTATTCGTAATGAAACCTACTTTCAACCTTCAACATTAGTTCTTAGTTGTTCTACTTAATAATAGAGATCTAATAAAAGTTTTGTGTCTATATTTATCTTATTTGATTATAATTACATTGGTAACTGGAATTTCTGGTAACCATATTTGTCTTATTGTGGCTTTCGACTCAACAAATCACCTACTAAGTATTTACCTTTGTTCTTTTTGCATGACGTACTGGTTGTAGTATTTGTTAGAACGGTCTTTATAGAGCAATTGCATGATGTAGAACTTCAGGTTATTACAAAAAATTGTTAAAACAATTCATTTAATGCATAGATGTAGATATACAACACATGACACGAATTTGAACTTGTAGGTTATAACTTATTTCAACACACGTTCAATTTTCTTGTACAGCATATCGTTTTAAAAACTTCTTTATGAAAATAATTACTACAAATTCTTTAGTCATATACTTAGATGAAAAAAACATTTTTTCGATCGCACTTGGTACTTTCCATTCCATTCTTCCAAGTGGAAGTGAGTTAGTTGATGGGCGGAGCGAAGGAAATCAGCAGTTTGTAGGCAACCTTCTCTCTTTAGGGCTCTTGGCTGACAAGGCCGTGAAAATTAATCCTTTAATAACTCTCAATTGCCGTGTGTGTTAAGCGTATTACCACACGTGAAATGCATTGAACACCAGCCTACCAACTTTGACATAATGGACATATATTTTCCCTAATCTTGTAAACCCTTGTCGCAGGGTATGGATGACAATGAAAGCGAGCATGAGGTATAATTCACCCTTACCACACAATCGCATTGTGTAGAGTATTCATATATTCTGATGTACAAGATGTTTAATAATCTCTTGCAGTAAAATAGGACAACGTAAAGCGTCATGTCTTCAGCGTAATTGAATTTAAGATCTTTACTATGTAAACCTTCATTATCAAAAGTTTTACGCCAAAATCAAACTTGTAGAATAGAAAATTACATTAATGAAGAAATTAATGTAATGTAGTTATATCTTAGATGATTATGTATTCCTCAAGGATGTTACTTGGGTTCGTCTGTGTTCTTCCATACATATAAACGACATTGCAGGTATTCTACAAAACTATGATAGAATATATTTTACGCTAGATTTCAAGAAATAATTTAGAGAAATGTTATCTTCTAAATTCAATTCAAATATATTATTTGAATCCTTTTTATATTCATATTTAACGTTTTGGGCTATAATTTTTAAACAGAAATCACAAAGTTGAACATTGAAATGTTAATTTAGTGTAATAATATACAGGGTGTTAAAAAAATAACGTAAAATATTTGAGGAGGTAATAGTAGATATGAACCAAAGTAATCAGAAAAGTGTTAATAAACATGGGTCCGCAAATTAACGGTTGTGGAAATATGGACCACTATTCGTTTTTCAAACATTTTATTCTATTAAGGAATAAATCGACAAATGAAGCTTTTAACAAACAAAAAAGAAAGTTACAGAAGATGTTCAAAGTGCCCTTGGTCCATTTCCAAGCAGACAAGACATCTTCGTCTCAACGATATTCGAACTCGTTCGAAAACACCCTCCTTGGTTTGGACTTCTTGACACTTTTGATTAATCCGTAGCTGTAGCTCTTCCGGGATATTTACAGGAGTACCATACACTAATGTCTTCAAATACCCCCAAACAAACAAATCTAGAGGGTTCAGATCAGGCGATCTTGGAGGCCATAAAACAGGTCCGGCCTGATCTGAACCCTCTAGATTTCTTTGTTTGGGGATATTTGAAGACATTAGTGTATGGTACTCCTGTAAATAGTCTGGAAGAGCTGCAGCTACGGATTAATTAAAAGTGTCAAGAAATCTAAACCAAGGAGAGTGTTTTCGAAAGAGTTCGAATATCGTTGAGACGAAGGTGTCGTGCCTGCTTGGAAATGGACGGAGGGCACTTTGAACATCTTCTGTAAGTTTGTTTTTTTGTTTGTTAAAAGCTTCCTGTGTCGGTGTATTCCTAATAAAATAAAATGTTTGAAAACGAATAGTAGTCCATATCTCCGCAACCGTTACTTTGCTGACCCATTTTTATTAAGACTTTTCTACTTATTTTAGTTCATACTATTACCTCCTGAAATATTTTACACTCTTTTCTAACACCCTGTATGTTTCTCAGCATACAGTGTTATTCGAACGTTTGTCTTGATCGTTCTTCATACTCTTATGTGTCATACTTTCGAATTAAGTGTTGTACAATATTTGTATGAAAAAAAATACCTTCAAGAGTGCATGAACTTTTGTCAGAGGGTTCAGGCAACGTCTCGAAGGGAATGGAACGCCCCACGATTCGTCCTTGCCACACAATCGCATTGTGGAGCGGAGAATCCAGTACTTCACTCCACAAAGCAAGCATCATTGACATGATGCTTACTGTGCTTTTATGAGCGGAAAATAGGGGACCGACAATACCGGTATTGTTATCAATACTATTATTTATATACAGGTAGATCGGATTCTCACATGCGGACATACAGGGTGATACTGAGTTCCCTTTTGTAGCGCGCATTGAGTCATTTGAATAAGGTTAGAGTAGGCTGCAGCAAAAACATTTGCAGATTTGTGGCAGGTACTAGATCTATAAACAACAGAAGAGCAATTAAATGGTGGTTGTAGATTCTTTTATAAAGGAACTGTTTTCTACAGACTGTCTCTAAATGGTATGGACAAAATTTTACCGTATGTTCTTTGGATCGAAATAAGTCAAGACGTTTTTAAGTGTGTAGTACAACTGTTCTTAATTGCGCTAGAGGATGTCTAAGAGACATTTTGGAGTATATTTCTCATTCATTAATGTCATATTGTTGAATTTGGATAAACTAATACGTTAATGAAGAAATGGGCTTATTAATACAATTTTTGGTTAGAGAGATGCTTTATGAAAAAGCACAACGAAATGTATTGATAATATAACTTCATTTTATGTTTGTAATAGCTTATAAGTTAGTTAACTAACTCAAAAATTGTTCAGTGATACTAATGCATCAAAGACTAAAGCTAGTAAATGAGTCATTGAACATTACTCATTCAATTGTGAAGTTAATTGTCATCCAGATCAATATTCAACAATTTAGGCCACAAAACCTCCAGTTAACATCATTTAATATGGTGTCAAAAACCATTTACAGTTACAGCAGTAGCATTTTCAAATAAATATAGATCAAAATTATGAATACTGACTGTAATATACACCAAATAGTCACTCGTTTAGGATGCAGAGGTTTCTCATGTGCCAATCACTGCAACTATGACGATGTGCTTATAAGATAATTGTTTGAGAATTAGGTACATCTGGTTGTTCATTGATCCAATTGACAAATGTACGACATTTTGAATTATCCAGTGGCTTTAGTTCTTTTGTATTTAACTGTATATACCTTCAGAGCTAAATATTTATGTGAAATACGTCATGTTGTGGATTCAACTTGTGACTTAGTGGACATTTCTCTGGTCAGCTATGAAAATATTTTTCTGTTCTTTTAATTACTTATATAAATGTCATACATTACACTTCTCAAACGTCTCAAGACTCAAGCAAATTGATATGTTTTATTAAAGAATTTAAAAAAATTAAGATTTCACATTTGGACATTGAAGACTATCTATACAGACAACAATTATTTGTAATATTACACAGTGGATTGTTGAAAAATCTAAATCTAGCTTGTAGACATCCATTATCATCCAGTCATTGAAAACATATCATTTTACGAGAAATGTGTAAGGAAACAGGCATCCAATACCTCCATGAAAATTCCAATGTTTCAAGTGTCACACTAATATTATCTACTTTTTATTAAATATATTATTACAAGGCTTAAAAAACACTACCAACATGATGTCATACATATTTGCCGAAGATGTTTACATTAGTGTCAGCCGCGATGTTCAGGAATCAAAAAGCTAACTTCTCAATTTTCAACGGGTGTAGTGTTACTCAGTTTGTAGCTCTGTTACTGAAGGCATTCGTTTCAGAAGAGGTAACAAATTGTTTAAGTTTAACTCATACCGATCACATCTTCCTCAATAAAAAAACAGATAGTTTACAGTCTTGTATATGAATGATCATTAAGTAGGTACTTAATTTTAGGACTCTTGTATCGAAAATGTTTGCTTCTGATTGGGCGTTCTTGACGCCACTTTGTTTCTGATTCGTTGAGGTGTTACAGAATTTTTTTCAATACATAAAAAAATTGTTAATTCAATTTAAAACGTAACATTTCCGTTAGACATGTTTTTGGTGATTCTGAAATTGGATACTACGTTGTAATTTTAAACTGACACATGGACAAAATGATTGGTATCAGAATACCAAGAGGTTTAGACATGAAAGTGGTACCGAAACATGCTGATTAAGCCTTAATGAAAACGTTGGAATAGATGATATCGGATTAATTTAAAAATTATGCTTATCTTTTGCATATCATCTTGAAGGTAATAGTTTTTAATGACAAAATGGCTTAATTTGACTGCAATTTATAATTTTTATCAGTCTCGTATTCTTTGATTAATATTTAGTGTCTTTATACAGAGTGATTTGAAGCTTATCCGTCCAAACAAAAGTGTTCAATATTGATGCTTCGAGAAACAACTACCCTGCGGGCTATAGCTTTACTTCTTACTTGTAATAGTGTTTAAGTTATGCGACGAGCTTATCTTGCAAGTGTATACGCGGCTTTAAGTTATACTTGATAATACCTAAAGGTCCTATCATAATCATGATGTAAAATTAAAGAGACGTTGTTTATTCATTATTGAGCAATAATTAGGCAACAAAACTTTTTGATTTACTTTATATTCTCCGTAATATGCCATTAGCATTTGAATAAAACCTGATACCATTAATATTAGATGACTTAATTGCCAGAATGATAGATATGAATGCCTATAACATACCATTTTTTTGTAAAATATATTTTGTAGCGACTATTATATTCTACATATATCTGTCTGTCACACACAGCTATATTTTTTTAAATATTTATGTATATTAGGCAACTGAAATAATATTCAAGTTTGGAGCATTAGAAATGAAGGGAGACATGTGTTGTATGATTTTTATGATGCATTAAAAGCTTTGACCTTCCTTATAAGGCACATACCTATCAATTTTTATCTACAAAATGAGAAAAAATATATATATTTTTGACAAGATAATGATAATTCTAAAGGACCCGTTGAATATTATGACAATTAGATTTCTTCAACTTTTTTCTACGTTCAGAGTCGGTATACAGATATTATTTTAAAGATGTTCTCAATTTTTTAAATATTATAAGTATTTGACACTGATATTTCTTATAAATAGCTACTTCATTTTTGTTAAATTTGAGGTACGTATCAAAAGCAAGGAGTATTCTTAGTTACGTTATTTTTCTACATGTGCATCATATCATGTCAAATATTGATAAGCTTTTACTTATTAACATAACAATCCGCCGCCTGGAATTATAACTAGTTATATACTGAGATTTTCAACTTTTTTTGAATGCTGAGGAATATGAAATGGTGGTACCTAGTCACTATTTAAGACTATAGAGTGGATGATCATAATGATCATACATCTCTCATTCAAATTGTGAATTGTTGATTGTACGAGCAATCGAGCAATCCTTCTTTCTCCCACTTTCATTATGTTCCTCATTTAAATGAACAAACACCGCATTTTTTATTATCTTTTAATATAGGTACCACGTAGAGGTAGCTTTTCCCTAAGTTGCCATCTTTAAAAACTTTTGTTCCATCTTCAAATTTAATCACGAATTAGATCAAGCAGGAAATAAAATAAATACTAACACAATATATTAACGATTTAAATGTTATAATTTATTCTAATGGAAGACAATAATCGATACTATCGGTTCAAGTGTGTAAATTGTTTTATCTACTTGTAAACCAGAAATAGATGCGATGGAACGGTTAAAGTTCAAATTCCCAATAGTTCAATTCGTGTTTGACCCCACGATCACCTTGCCTATCTATTTCTAATTCTCTAAAGAATTCTCAACATAGCCTTCTGCCGTCGAAGATTTCCAGCCCCCATGACGCTTTAACACCTGAATATCTGCACCGCCGTCAGCCCGAATGGCGACTAAGGATGTTCTAAAACAATGTCCATTGTATTATTCGGGATTCTTCAATCCAAGCATTGTTGTAATCATTTTTGGAATGATTCCAAAAGTATTAAACTTCGACAGACTGAGAGGTACATTTTCCTTATCTGTAGAATACAAAAAACCGTCTGTGAGTTGCATTAGGACGAAATTTGTATTTTCAAAAAATATAGTTGATACCTTCCACATTTCCTTCTTTTATAACAAACTCTCGGACAATTTTTGTCTTCTTGCATGTAATTACAATTTTTTTTATAGAGGCCATTGTATTGAATATGATCTAACATAACCCTCGTGGGTAAATATGTCCTTAGAAACATATACATATACTTCCTCATTTGTCTGGGCTTTTTGGTCTTGTAAGCCTCTGATTTTTTCAAAATTTCAATAGTTGAAAAAATCTCCTTACATCTTGATTTTTCCTAATTGAAATCATAGTTCAACATTGAGTAGTAAGTTCATAGTATATATGGTTCTGGCAGCTTTGCATTCCGGAAAAATAAACTACAAGGATTTTCTCAGACAGCTCATTTATCTTGTTAGCTTTGCACCAATCTTGAAGTATGTGGTACCTACTCTCATACCACGCCTTGAGTTTTGTTGGAACTAGACTTGAGATCGCTCCACTTGCCACTACTATATCAGAGGGTAAACTTATGTCAGAAGCTGATTTTAAAACGCGCTTTTTATATTAGGTTATAATAGGTTTGTTTGACGATATTTTGACAGCATATTTTTTATCATGTTATCAAATGAAAGTAGATAAAATTTTGTACAATAGCCCTGTTATAAATTCGTATTGTAATATCAATCTTTACAACACTTTATAGTAAATAACTATTATAAATCCAATGATGGATGTCTGTTAAGTAAAATCTAATTATGTACAACTCTTGATGATGTCACTATTCAAGTTTTAGACATCTTTCTCAATGTATCACATTTGTAAGAACGGTAAAGCCTCCAGCTGTTATTCCAAAACCCCAGGGGGTCCAGCCAGCAAAATCCATCTCGGGAAATTGTCTAATCTTATACTCCGCCCATCCAGAACCCATCCGAACGTATCACCCAACGTCCATGAGCAGGTTAGCTTCCTGATAAAGGACGTAACGTTTATCTTAACACCCAAAAAAAACAACCATCTCATTTCACTTTGTTACCAAAGCAACACGTCCACAAGACATGACACCTACAGCCTAACGTCTGCTGAATAACAACAAATTAGCACTTCTACACCGTGAGCACTTGAAGCGTGCTGGTTGGAAGGCAGCGCCGGCATTGGTTGCGCTACGAAAACACGCCCATGCTGCCTTGGATACCTACCTTGCGGCACCGCCCAGAAATCTAATATAGGAAAGCCGGGAAGTGGTCTGGTTTGGACAGTCGCGATCGAGAGCGTGTTGCGTGCTCTGTAGAGATCGAGTGTTGTTGCACCTTGCCTGACGAATTTACCGATCGCGCCGTCGAATTTTCCTTGAGGCAGTTGCGGATTTGAGCTGTGCTTGCGTTGTTGTTGTGGATAATTTGTGTTTATTTGTGCCAGTGGGTGATCTGGATCTTGCTTCTGTGGTAAGTAGGCTGTTTTTGGTGATTTAAATGAGACGCCACACGTTGGTCTTAGGTTGGTACGGAGGCAGATTCCTCAGCTCGTACGAAATCTTTTAATATAGTTGGAGGTTTCTGAATGGCTTAATGTTTATTTTTGAAGCACTGTTTACTTCATTTAAGACTATTGATTACAAATTAGTTTAAGAACTAGAAGGTGATGCTATTACAAACTTTTTAGCTTGTTGTTTATATATTTATATGTCTATTTCATCCTAAATCCTTTGAACTTTGTCTATTAGTACCTTTTACTTTACTTGTCAAAATATCTCAAGAGTTATCTGTGGGTGCTGATATAATAGTTTAAAACTTTCAAAATAACCTGATTAGCATAATTAAAAAGCAATTTGTAATTGCTAATAAACATTCTTAAAGACTGATTAGCCACGTAATTAAATTATCTATTAATTAATTAATTTAAATATCACTCTTGTTATTTGGTGTGACATTGGCTTTTTATGCTTTACATTAATTGAAAGCTTCAACGATTCACGCGTGCAGACAAAAATATTTCCGCCTTTCCTGCCAATGAATTAGCATTAAATATTAATATTCAATCATAATTTACAGTATATAATTATCCGTGTTATTTTTTTTAACATGTACACTGTCCGTCGGAGCAATGGTATTATTTAGAAGACAATGCAGAATTCAGTTTTATCAGCTTTGGAGTTCAGTGTAGCTGGAAATCATGTATTCAAACACATTATATTCATTCTGGAGAATAATTAAATTTATTAGTTGATATAAATGGAAGTAGGAAAATTCGACACCGAGCAGGTAGCGACTAGGATTTGATGGCAATTTTCGACACCAAATCAATATATTCTTTTTTCAACTTCCACATTCAAACAAGTTAAACCAAACGTATGTTTTAACCATTTTCCAATTTCTGAATTTGTATCCCTATATTCTTGTACCAGACCCAAAGATTGAAATTTTTTGAACCAGTTTTGATGCAAGTGAAAACGGCAACCGCTAATTTTCACATTAGGCCAAGTATCCAACAAAGCATTATGAATGTTTACACAAATACTTCAGATGGCTCTAATGGTATTTGAAATATTTCAAAAATGTTAGACTTCAGTAAAGAAAATAAATGTTTGTAAGTTAATGTCATTTTGTCCTTCAACAAACAGTATGCTAAAGGGACATAATGTCCGTTTTCCAAGCCATGTATAGTGAACAATTGGAGGAAGTATTTGGTACTGTATGAAAATGTACCATCCATATACAATGTTTTTAATTTACATAGCAAACGAATATTTGTTTCGCATGAAAATACAATTATGTTAAATTGAAGATGGTTTAAAAACAAAAAACTTTCGTTACGGCAAGTTTTAGGAGAATAATTACCAATCACATCATGGACTTCTGATATGTTTCTTGGTAACGGACCTGGTAACAGTTTACGACGACAGTTGTAAATGTTCTTTCTTATGACAGCAAATTTACAACCCTAAAAGAAGCCTTTTTCGAAAATTCTACCTATCCGTTTCTACCTACATGTCTTACGACGTGGTGTCGAAATTTCCTGTAAGATAATTTGACCCTTCGATTACCCCAAGTACAAACATAATTTGGTGTCGAAAGTTGTCCCGCCGATATTTGAATTTGGAATATAGTGACTCAGGATTTGAAACCACTAAGTATTCTAAATATCACTCAGAAGAGAAAGACAGAACTCATCAAACAGTCTATAGAAAATCGTAAATTTATCAAGAAATAAATGATTCTCGCTCTTTTTCCAAGATTTTGTTTTAAAGGCAAATCTATTAATAATTTTTATGACTGAGAATTCTAACCGTTGCTTTATAATTTTATTTAGTGAAATACTAAGTTCCAAAATCCTGAAATACTGTATAAAGAAAGGAAAGGAAGCATATTTGTACTTTTATTTACGCTCAAAACAAGTTGAAGCAACTGAAAGATTTACCTTTTCAGTGATTCTTCTTCAAGAACACCTATTTCACTATACAAGAGTTAGTAGACACTATATTCTAAAAAGTAGAAAATATGTCACCTAACTATTTCCAATATTGCATAATTGTGATCACTATATATTTATTGTCATATTTGCAACACTGATACATTGTTAAAAGTTATGATGCTTAGAGCGAACCTATTATTAAATAAAATGCGTTACATTTTTTTCAACAGTTCAGTTGATTCTGTCTTGTACAATCTTAAATCCATATCATGAGTACCTAAGTGCGAATAAGCTTTTCACCAAAGCACCAATTAAGCTCAACTTGTTTTACTAACTATAAATAAACAAACACACAGTGGTGAAGCCTCTCTAAAGAATTTCTTCCGTCGGACAGTGGATACAAGTGGACAGTCTAATTTATTCGGTTCTATTATAAGCTTTTTATAAATAAACCGCACATACCTACTCAAAAGATACCTATATTTTAAAAATAGACCCCTATAATATGCGTCTGCTTTGAAGCGAGTTGTGAAATTAAAAGATTATTTAATTTTTCTTTGTCGAAATTGAAGTAATAAACAAAATTTAAGGTCTTGCACCAAAATTTTGAGACAGAGTGGAATAAGAGAAAAGAGAGAAGGGAGATTATAAAATGACCGCCTCACACACCAGATTTAAGCCTTATTTGGCGCTAGAATTCATCGCCGTCAAATTAGTTTGACTTAAATTGATGTTTTAAAGAATATTATGAACCTAATTGACTCTATTGACTTCAGAACATTGTCAGGTTTCAATAATATTGTGTAACTAACTAGGTACTCTACAGATAGGATTGGATTTTAGATATCTTATTCTTCCACTAATTTCCGGGACAATTGCCGTCCCGTGAAAAATTCTTACGGGACAAGTTTAACATACCCTGAAATATGGGACAGTTGGCAACCCTATCTACATACTAGTTTTAAACTGCTGACATATTCGTAATAAAATCAAAATC
This sequence comes from Monochamus saltuarius, assembly GCA_025584915.1. Lineage (NCBI taxonomy): Eukaryota > Metazoa > Arthropoda > Insecta > Coleoptera > Cerambycidae > Monochamus > Monochamus saltuarius. The sequence goes on from CM046723.1 coordinate 45,897,041, forward strand.
AACTTTCAACTTTTATTATTAGTTCTTAGTTGTTTTCACTCACCAATATAAATCTCATAAAATTACAGATATCATTAACGAACATATAAAACAGTAGAGGGCCATGAACTGAACCCGGAAGTACCCCAGATTTCAATTGAAGTAAAACCATGATATTTTCACTCATCAATAGAGATCTGATGAAATATCTACTCAGATCTTCCAGAAGTTCAGAAACTCATCAGTTCAATTTATTTATAAGTGGCAAAATAGATAAATTAGGCAATCAATAACAATTTGCACATCACAAGTTCATAATTCTGTTTTAATAGATATCAGAAAGCCGTTAAGAACCTTAGGCAAACGTACTTATGCACCTATCCACAACCTCAAGCAGTCATTCATTGCTCAGATAGTGACAATAATTGCTAATTCCTAATAAATTTACAACTTAACAATTTGGAGAATGCATCGTGACGTTTATGTTCGCGATAGCAATTAAGATAGCGCCTTATATCTATCTAAATCATAGCGGAAGGGTTTAATACCTTTGGCAATAAAAATAGCACTGTTATCTCCTGACAAATCTGTCGTTGGGGATCGTCTCTTTCTCTAACTTTGGAGCGATTTGTGTTCATAAACGGCAATGGGTAGATAGTTGCACTATTACGAAAGGTTTGATATCGCCAGTTATTGCCTCATAAAAATAAATAGCTGTGATAATACTAATTATGTCTATTAGTTATTATAAACAAACGTGAGTATTAGAAATAGAGAATGTTCGTTCAGATATACAAGATGCCTTGAAATTAATGCAACATAAAGCAAGAGTAAATTCCCGACAGCAAAATAATGCAATGTAGCCAGGTAGGTTTGGCTTAAAAAGATACAGGGTGTCAAACTTAAAATTTTAGCCAATATTCGTAAATATTTTTTGAAAGAATCCAAATATTTACATTTATTTCGAACATCATAGGTTTTTGGGGGTGAGAAATTCAAATTTGTTCCTAATTTTGACGTCGCTTTTGGCACATCGTACCTCTTTTAAATGGCAGACTGTTTTTGCATCTTACTGTATACATCTAACTGTTGAAACAATCGATTCTCTTATATTTTTTATGTGAAAAAGGTCTACCTTGTTGAAATCGTTAAGAGTAACTGTTTTTGAAATAGTCGTATTTGAAGTATTCGGTGCACCGAGTAAAAAGGTTGATTTCAGGTAAAGTGCCTTATCCACTGAAAATACAGCAAAGTGTTACTCAAAGTGATAAATTATGTCGATGTGCAAGATTTAAAGGTTTTGCAAGGTTTGGTGACACTGTTACCTTTGGATTTTCAACAAAGGTCTCATCAAAACACAAAAATTTCATCAAAACAGACCGATTTTCTTGAAATTTTGTACATCGCCAATATTTAAAATTCTAAATAAATTTAGTTCAGCTCATATTATTATTACTTTGGGTGTACCGCAAGGGTGTGTCTCTGGACCGCTGTTGTTTTTAGCTTAGCTCAGATATTATTATAAAACTGTAGGATTCTAGCATTCCCTGATGAAAGGCAGATTTATTTGGAACAAAATTATAAGTGAACTCTCTACCAATCAATTTAAAATTAAATTCAACTAAATCACATCTAATCTAATGCTTTTTAGTAGCAGAAGTCGTATGAACCTCATTGTGAATCTCTAGTTCTAACTCATTTTAATTATTGCGACGTTGTGTTTAGCTTTTCTTTAGATAACGCTTGCAAAAATCGAATTTATTTTGTTCAGAACTCTTGCGTATGGTCTATTTACAATTTAAGAAAGTAATTGTTCGCCATAAATATAAATTGACTCGACATCACACGACCCTCTATCGTTATTATTATTAATATTCGTAAGATTAGCGACATTTTCAAACTTTTCTGGAAATTTTGGTTCGTGCAAACTATTTTTGTATATTGACACCATCATCCGATCAATATCCGACAAAGCTCAGCCTTAACCTCCAACTCAACTGAATCGATTATATTCCAACATTCAAGCAAGCGGACTTTATTAATTTATCACACAGCTAAATTGTTTTTTCTATGCCCAAACTTATGTTTATTCATTAGACGGAACGTCGATAGATTACACCGAATAAGGCAAATATTTCTGGGCAGGTGAACGACTCCGCCGGATAATAAATCATTCCTCGTTGATAGGTTGCTAATTAGAAGCTATGGCAACCATTCAACCACTTGAAGCGGCTCTAAATAGTGCTAAGAGGGTGCGATACACCGGCGAACACATATGTGCGAAGAGAAAGTCGGGACCGATTTTCCTCGCTTGCTATATTAATCACCTGGTAAATGTTTGATGATAGAATTATTACTATAATTTGATTATTAATATCTCTACATTCCATCAAAATCTTAAGTTGTAATTCCGTAAATAATGAGTGTAAATGAGTATCACTGAAAAAAAGTTAGTTAGTCTACAATTGTAGATCTATGTTCTACAATGTGTGTGATTGTGTACTATCTGTCCAAACAAAATCTGTATGTAGTATTATTTCAAATACTATTATGCTTATAATTTTGTATTAATAATGTCCATACAATGTTTTAGTACAATAGAAAATGAAAATAGAAATGTAGACCAAATAGATAGGTACTACCTTTTACTATAGTCTGTTTGGGAATGAAAGAGAGTATCTAATAAAACCCCGAGATAAGAACCGGCCATGGGTGTGGTAATATTTCGTTTCAGGTAATTATCGGGTAACACTAATGCTAACAGGTAGATAATGGGTGTACATTAGTATATTTTACTGGATACTTCATAGGGCAGGAGCCAGTGTATTGTGACAGATCAATCCAGTCTGAATATACGAAGACGTGCTAGTGCAGTAGAGTAAAATTCGACTTGTGTTTAGTGACTATTGTGCCAGTGGATATAATATTGTTTGGGTAAAATGTCGAGCTTATCAGATTACGTACCTGCTAAACGCGTGAAAAGATGTGCGCTGTCTCAGAATGAGAAGATTATTATATTAAATGTATTGAATGCATTGAAACACCAAAATCCTACTAACAGTGTTGACGACATCGTGGAAAAGTGTTCCAAAATTACAGAGATTGGAAAATCGACTATCTATAGACTTTTAAGGAAACAAAAATGAACAAGTTATTAAATCCCCCAAAATCATCTACAGGGAGGTCAAAAGTCGTTATAGATGATTTCTTCAAAATGTCATTCGCAGAAAAGTACACTCATTTTATTTAAAAAAATACCAACGCTAAACAAAATTTTAAGTGAACTTTCAGAGGACAAAGATTTGCCAAAAATCAGTAGAAGCAAATTATGGGCCGTCTTACGAGAGTTGAATTTTTGCTGGGAAAAGCAGAACAGGAAGTCAGTTCTTATCGATAAAGATGAAATTATTTGTTGGCGAAGATCCTACTTAAGATCAATTAGAAAATTCTGTGACGAAGGGAGGAATATTTATTATCTAGACGAAACTTGGGTCAACGAGGGATATACTGTAACAAAAGTATGACAAGATAAAAATGTAAACAGTTTTCAACAAGCATTTTTGGATGGACTTTCAACAGGGTTCAAGGCACCTTCAGATAAAGGGCGAAGATTAATAGTGACACATATAGGTAGTGCCAGTGATTTTGTAGATGGCGGTTTACTTTTATTTTAATCTAAAAATACAGGTGACTATCACGAAGATATGAACGCAAATGTTCTTGAAGAGTATTTTACACAGATGTTAGATTTTATTCCGGGATCTGTAGTTGTCATGAATAATGCCAGTTACCATTTACGGCAGACCAAGCAGACGCCTACAACTGCTTGGAGGAAAGCCTATATAATTCAATGGTTATCCGGAGAAGAACATTTCTTTTGAAACAAATATGGTGAAAAAGGAACTTTTGACACTTGTCAATCTTAATAAAGATCAGAAAAATTATGTTATCGATGAAATAGAACAAATCGCCAAATAACGGTACTACGGTTATCACCTTATCACTGTGAACTTAACCCAATCGAATTAGTCTGGGCGCAGGTAAAAGGAGATGTAGCGCGAAAAAATACGACGTTTAAATTAAGTGACGTGAAAATTTTATTAAAAAATTCCTTGGAACGAGTAACTGCAGATAACTGGCAAAGATGTATAGATCATGTACAAAAAGAATAGGAGAAAATGTGGGAACTCGATCATTTAATTGACCTTACTGTGGAACCTATCGTTATCAATTTAGGAGACGAAGATAATTCATCAGAATATTCAGAGGATGAATTTTAATATACCTACTTTTTATTTTCTTTATTGTACATTTATACAACACTACATTTACTCACCATAATTTGAATTTTCAAAATACATATATTTTTGTGTGGAATAAAAGTCTATTCATTAAATTTAAATAAATATTTTGATAATAATATTGAATAATTTTATTTGAATTACTAAAAACCCTCTTAACTCGGTTATGATGCTTAAAGTAGCCTCATGTTTTGAAATGCTGTTTTTATATTGTTTACTTATAAGAGAAATGGACCGAGAAATTGAAGCGGCATAGACAAAGACGGAACGTCGGGGGTTAAATTTTATCTAACTGCTACAATTTAGTACAACCTGGTCACACAAAGTTTTTTAAAAGTACACCTCATCTATACCGATAATACATAATATAAAAATATTAATTTTAAGCACCAGTAATACATTTATTTACGATTTGCATACATAATAAGCTTTTATTACTCCCTTTCATTTCTAAACAGACTATAAAAGTTTTGTGTTTTTGACACTACAACGTTTTATAAAACTATTTTTAAATATTCAGGGTGATTCAGAACTTATGAAAAAACAAGAATTTACAGAGGACTTTGTAAAGAAAATCAGAGAGGGCCGTTCGAAAATAATTTAAAACTAAACTTATACACGACACTCGAAACTGGTTCACTGTAAAACCTGATCTGGCGCTAGGCAAATCATGGACGATCCCTGCCCAAACATTTAAGAAAAAGCGTTACTGGAAAAGAAAGAAAGTAATGACATAAAATTAAATATTTTTATAATACTCACAGAAAAGTGATACTTTTCCTGCCCTTTTATAATATTTCCTACCCCTTTTAATACATATACATTCGAGACAGACTTAATAAAGCTTACATGGCAACTCCAATATTTTGTTACAGTTACTACCTAACCCTTTTACAGAAAAAAAGAAAAATAAGGATCTATACCTATATGATTGTAGTAGCAGCTTTATAAAGTGAAAGAGTAACATTTTGTCAATATTGCGGGCAGATCTTTAGCAAATCACGGAGAACGAGGAAGGTACACTCGTGCCACAACAATGCCAAGAATTTGGGGAGATTTATTCCGCCTTAAGGGGTGGCTAACTCTTTAACAACAGCAATTTGAAATATTTACTTCATCAAAGTCGAAAAGCCGCTTGTAGGACTGTAAATATTGATGCTGGACTGAACCACCGTATTTACCTGCCTCGACTCAAATCCAAACACCGGTAGTAGGTAAAAAGGAAACAGAAAGTTTTCCTATTCGGTGGTCCCGGCGTTCGATACTGTTTTTTGCTGAGTTTGGCGGAGAGGTAATTTAGAATGCATTTGCGATGTTTTTGGAGTCATAATTGCGTCTAAATCAACCACATTTATAAGATATTAATCTGATAATAAGGGATAAGAGATGCAAGTGAAATTATTCTAAATATGCATAGAATGTAGTCAAAATATGTACAAAACATTAAAAATATGCTAACTTCTAAAGCATAATCAGAAATGTAATAAATAATTTATTAAGGTGCCCGTATCTCTCGCCGTAAAATGATCAAATTTGTGGTGTTTTTTAGGTACTGAAATCTCGAAAAATAAAACACGTAGAGCAAAAGTAATATCAAAAATAGAATTATTGATGTTTTGTTTATCCACTTTTACTATTTAAACTTTCCTCAAATAATGTAATAACTTTTAAAATGCATTTATATGACACACATAATTTCGCTATTCTAACCCCACATTTTAACAATTATTTTCACATACTTATAAACAAAAGTGAACAATCTTATATGCAGAACAATGTAAGTTTATGTGTTAACAATGTTTACATCTATAGTTGAGTTTACAAAAATACGTATTTTGAAAGATTTCAGTACCTAAAAATTCATTGGATAGATTGCTTTCTGATATATATATTGATTTTACTGGTACCTTAGAATATTTGCAGATAGCATGAAATAACATTATTGTTATTTGCTAAACTCTATATTATTCAGTTCTTAAATGTCTAAAATTATTTATATTTGTAGAAAACACTATTTCAAGAATACGGCGCCCTTAAGATTTTTTTTAATAACGGAGATAATAGCTTTGTTCGCACAACAACAGAATCAGGTTTCCAATCATCAGGTGCATGCGTATTTCTAGTAAAACAATGCATTTTCAACCTTATGCAGGCATTAAAAATACAAAACAGACCTAATAAATCTCAGACAAGAATCTTTGGTCCTTTATTATCTGACTATAAAATTGATGACCCATATATTCTGGGTAGGTCGATCTATTTCAAAATTAAAAGCATGAAAATGCCTGTCAAACATTTATATAACTCTAAATTCTTTCAATTTGATGAATTTTATGCATAATTTGATAGTTTTTCAAACTATATACAAATAATAAAAAATGCATGTAACATGCAAAATATGTTCCTTGCATATTTTATCCTACCGATAATAGATATTTGAATTTTTTTCCAATTATAGTGGTTTACAAAATCGTTACTGAAATTTCAATTAAAGTCAACACACCGAAAAAACAATTTCGTGCTTGTAAAAAAAATGTTTCATGGAAATAAATTATTTGTTTGTATAAGACCCAACAAATATTTATCTTATTTCTCGGTACCAAATGATATTTTTGAAAAATCAATCATACAGTTATTTTGTATAAAGAAATCATGTGTTTAAATTAAAACATTATTTCATTTTCAATGATACACTTCTGGCGTCGATTTAATTATACTCTACGATAAAACAAAACTTGTATATTTCAAAGAATTTTTATTTTCAATTCAAGCAGATATTTGCTTATTTAAGTCCACAACTTATTACTCAGGCAACAACTGCGGGTTAATGTCCCGACCACCATTGAATTAATCTTCTTAAAAATCTACAGCAAATAGTCAACATATTCCGGTTTCGAACTTATTAGCTCTCATCAGTATGCCACAGGTGAGTGATGAGTTGATAGATGACTAACCTGGCTGTTCATGTCTCTCAAACCAGGCATACATGAGTACGTGAAATATAGCACAGCTACATCTAGCGGAAACCTATTGACAATTAATTCCAGTTTATAGGAAATAATTCGAATTTTTCCTTTCAAATACTTTTTCCGAAGATACGACTATATTAGGAGATTAAGTTTTTTTAATTTACGGTGTTTCAAAAGATTATACATTAACCTAATAAAACTTCATTGAAAACTTTACAAAAAAATTAATAGATTACATATTTCTCTTTTCCACATCCAAATATGCATTTTTTAATTAAACACATTATTTGAATCAAAATGTACATTAATTTCAATAAAAAATCTTTTTTTTTATTTCAGTACGTTATTTTTATATAGATTTGAACAAATTGCTTAAGGAAATAAAAAAATATATTTATTTGAAAATCATTTTTTGAAATTAAGTTTTCATAATATGTTGAAATGAAATAACTATTGTTTTATTTAAAGAAATAGATACTCGTCAAAAAATTAAATGTTTTTACCAAATAAATCAATTTATTTTTAGCACGAAAGTGAGCATTACATAAAAAAATTGTTTTCCGATAATAAATTACGTTTAAATTGAATTATTTACTGAAAAAAAAATATATGTTGGTGCATGTAAAATATTTTGAGTAAATCAACACAATTGGTAGCTAAAAGTCCAAACCCCATTGTGTTGAAATAATAACACTTCGTTGACTTATATCATTTCTCTGTGAAAAATAAAGTAATTAAATTCACTGATGAAATAAAAAAATAATTTCGCTCATAAAAGAATTAGTATTTGCACAAATGTTATTTTTACTGTGTACTATTAAAATCTATATATATTTTTAACACTCTATTACAAACACCATTTATACTAATTTTCATTCACTACATCTACATATATATCAATAAACTTCTGAATGGGTATGTAAATATATCTATTTAGCAAATAGGTATCACTATCACTTTCTCAGCTGTTTGTTTTGGTATACCTACGGCTTGGCGTATAAAAATAAATGTAATTTAAGGACTACAAACTGTATCAAATAACGTAACGTAATCTTCGTTAAATATGTTGTAATGCTTCCCATTTATCATGAGGATACGTTGCTGTTATAGTGTTTCTTAAGTCGGGAATTTGAGGGTAGATTGAAATTTTACGCACTTTGAATACGGTTGTTTTCACAAGAATATTTTGTTCCATAATAATCAATTTATGTACAGAAAAATTACAAGAAACTTGAATATAAAATAAAAAAATGAAAATTATGTACATAGTTGTCTGTAAATATTTTGCATGGAATAAATCATAAAAAATGGTTATCTTATTTAAATATTGAAAACATTGTTATATTTTTGTTTGGATTTTAAAGGAATTAAGCTCGAATATGCTTAAAATGTCTTCGGAACAATTTTCTAAATTGTTTTCAGTAACAATACTCATTTTTATAGTTGCTTAAATATAACTTAGTCAATTTGACTCACAAAAATTAAACTGAACTGTTATTATATAATTAAACAAAGCCCTGTCAGGTTGCTAGGTTAAGGAAAACCTACACAAGCACCTACTATGAAATTTTTTGAATTTGTAACTTAGTAATGATTTTATATTTATCATTTTTATATTTTTTTATAATTACCTACTAGCACAAAATGCGAAAAAATATAAAAGCAGTTTTACTAAACTCGTAAAGCTAAATTCTTTTAGTAAATCTTTGTTTTTCTAGACTTGTTATTTGATATACTATTCTCATAATTCCACAAATGAAATTCTTACACTACACAATCTTAAAATTCTGTATGCAGTAAGAGTACACAAAAATGGTGCAAATTTTATTTGTACTTTTTTCACAGTCTATTGTGTAGAACTGTATTCAGTTTATATACAATTTTTACGACTTTTATATTTAGTACATTTTTTTCAGTTTTACTTAACCAAATAGGTATGTGTCGTTTTTATGTAAAAAAATATTAATTATTATGATTGTGAACAATTTTATGCAAATTCAAAAATTTGATATGCCTGAAATCTACTGAATAATACTTATATAAACTACTGATTTTTTATTTATAAACACATGTTAGCTGTAAACTGTGTGACATGTAAACTTTGAAGGGATAGTGTTTTCTATATTCGTTTCTTGATTGATGTTTTTCATTCTTTATTTCAAGATTGTAGATACTAATGTTTTTCTAGTAAACGATTAATTCTGAATTTTATATTATTGTTTATTTAAGGTCGCCGTATTTGTCGCCGTAAAATGATAAAATTTGTGAAGTTTTTTAGGTTCAGAAATCTCAAAAAATAAAACACGTAAAGCAAAAGTAATACCAAAAACAAAATTAAAGATGTTTTGTTTGTCCACTTTTACAATTTAAATTCATCTCATACAATACAATAATGTTTACAATACATTTGTATGACACACATTATTTTGCTATTATAACACCACATTTTAACAATTATTTTCGCATACCTAAAAATTTGTTGGTTAGACCGCTTTCTGTCGTTATACATTCACTTTACTTCGGTACCTTTGAATATTCGCAGGTGGCATGAGATAAAGTTCCTGTTATTTCTAAACTCTATATTATTCAGTTCTTAAATGTCTAAAATTACTTGTATTTCTATAAAAAACTATTTCAAGAATATGGCGGCATCCAGCAAATAAAATTATTTTTACAAGCAAAAGTTTATTGAATCTAGATTCAGTTCAGCTGAACTAGAACTAATTATAAATTCCCTGCCACTTAACTGAAAGAGCTACGATTATGTTTGGCGTATTTCGTGCATTAGTTATTATGCAAAACTATGGTTGTTCTATACTTATAACGTCTACCAATCGACCATTGTCGACGATCGACCATATCGATAGTTACGTGTGAACTCCGAGCGGGACCGTAGTCGACCGAGAGTAACCACCACTTTTATTAAATTTGTGATAAAGTTCCATGTTTGCCATTGTGCGAGCAAGAACAAATTTTTTGAATCAGCTATCACTAAAATATTCTGATATTGTATATTTTGGCGAAGTCGCCAATGTTAAGACCCACCCCCCAAATGTAGTAGGTATATACGTTTATTTTTTGATCAGACATCTAAATAGACATTCAAAACTTCACTTTCACATCAATTACACATTCCTTTGCCTTGTTAATGACTTGTGTCCACGTAAAAAAATACCATACTGACACTTTCTAACAACAGCCCACTGCTTTGTTTGTGTCAAAAACAACGATAGCAAAGTTAGAAAACGTCATCTTAATAGCAAATCAAAGTGTGTTGAAATCACCAGCGACTTAATGTATGTATTTTTATGTCAGAAGAATTTTCAATGACGTACCTACTTATATTTGCAGGCGATACACCATCTCCGACGACACCCACGCCCTCTTCCGTCGACCCCTCCACGCAGACGTCGCAAAATGAGCGTGAGATAAACCGAAGAGGATCGCGTGTGCCTTGACAGACCGGGAGAAGACAAAATGCTGTCGACGGCGGCGGGGCTGGGCTACGGGGGTGGCCACCAACACCAGCACCAGCAGGCCACAGTCTCCATGACCAACGCCACGCCCCCTTACAGCCCCCCACCCCAGGCCAGACACAGCCCCCTGCCTAGCTTCGGATTCACCCAGGAGCAGGTCGCCTGCGTGTGCGAGGTGAGAGAGAGGGTTGCAGGATTGGGGTTAGTTCGAAGCCGCTAGAGGCAGGGTCGTACTTAGGTTTTATTAAGCGTAAATACGAAAGGAAGTAGAATGATAGAGTGATCGAGAAGTTACTGGAAAACATTTATTTAAAAATATATACTAATACAGAGGTCAGGAATATGAGTGCCGTAAAGGACCCCACACTTTTTATATGGTTTCAGTCGGAAGGTCTAATTTTTGATGGAAAAGGTGGTTTTCAACATCCTGAACAAAAAAGCTAATGGGCACAAAAAAATCTACCGTCAGGATTTTGGGCTAATTAACAAATTAAAAACTCCACCCCCGAAATCACTAGAGAACCGGAATTTTTTCCAGTATTGCTGGCTTATTAAGGCAAACCATCGGCACAAGATTTTTGCATTATAATTAACAAATTAATAACTCTACTCCCGCAATCGTTGGAAACCTAGGCTTTTTTTGCACTAACCCTGTGATCATGGGGAGAACCATCGGCACAAGGTTGTTGCACGTAATTGTTTATTTTCCAATTCTTGCGACCTGGCTAATTAACAAATTAATAAGTTAACGCCCGAAATCACTAGAAAACAGATTTTTTTGCAATCACTCTAGGATGATGAGGAGAAGCATTGTCACAAAGTAATTGCAAATATAATTGTTTATTGTTCGATTGTTGCAAACTCGCTAATTAACAAATTTATAACTCTTCTCCCGGAATCGTTAGATTTTTTTTGCAATAATTCTGGGATGAATTGAACAATAAACAATTATATTTGCAAAAGTCTTGTGCCGATGGTTCGCCTTAAAAAGACAGAAATCCTGGAAAAAATTTCGGGTCTCTAGTGATTCCGGGAGTAGAGTTATTAATTTGTTAATTAGCCAGGTTACAAAAATAGAAAAATAAACAATTTCGTGCAACAACCTTGTGCCGATGGTTCTCCCCATGATCCCAGAATTATTGCAAAAAAATCCGATTTTCTAACGATTCCGGGAGAAGAGTTATTAATTTGTTAATTAGCGAGGTTGCAACAATCGAACAATAAACAATTATATTTGCAAAAATCTTGTACCGATGGTTTGCCTTACGTAATAAGCCAGAAAGCCTGGAAAAATTCCGGTTCTCTAGTGTTTTTGGGGATGGAGTTTTTAATTTGTTAATTAGCCCAGTTACAACAATTTAGCAATAAATAATAAATCTAACACCAAAGTGATAAAGAGAGACCTGGAAAACCCCCTAGAGAACGTTTTCCAGACATTTTCGTTGAATCGTGTGTGACATTTGCCATATGTTCAACAAAAATGAGTCATTTGTTAAATAAATAATTAAAAATTTGCGAGCGTACAGAGGTTAGATGTACCTTTTATTATAAACAATTCCCTGAACATTTTGCAGAAAACCGCATCTCAATCGGACCTCTTCGCAAAAAGTTGCAAGTGAAATGCTAATTTGACGCGACTAGTAGTAATCCTAAGAAAACCATTCTCAGTAAATACCTATGTTTAGGTGTCTTTTTGTAATTATTATAGATAAATACATAACAGTCCTAAGATCTATTTGCTGTCATAATTCTGTTACCGTTGGTCAGAGAACAAAATTGTTAAGGCAAACATATTTTGTTTAGTACAACTTATAATATGGCAAAATGTATAAATCAATGTTCCAACAATTATCAATGAAGTCATATGTATGTTCTCTGATACCATAAATATAATAATTATCTAAAATAAAAATTAATCTAGCTAATTTTACTGCAAAAAGTTATACGTACCTGGTTTAATGAAAACATTCTATAACATTCGGTATTTAAGTTCACTTTTGAAACTGTGGAAACTAGAAAATTCAATCACAATGGATGTGATCTGACCTATTTCTGCATTATTAGGATTATTTCTTCAGGTGGCATCCTTTAAGTTGAGTCAAATATCGAACTATAAAAGTTATTATATAAATTAAAATTATCTGAAATTGAATATCGCCAATGTCAATAGTGATGTGGATCTGCCAAGAAAAATATAAATTTAAAACATGATGCTCACTTACCTCATTAGAAATCTACGCTTTGACACTAGTTCTGTAATGGATTTTTAATTCCTTAAAGAATTCTTAACATAGCCTTCTGCCGTAGAAGATTCCCAGCTCCCATGATGCTTTAACATTTGCATATCTGAATCCAAGCTTTCTTGCAATCATTTTGAATACAAAAAATCGCCTGTGAGTTGCATTAAAAGGACGAAGTTGCATTAAACAGTTGATATCTGCCACATTTTCCTCTGTTATAACAAATTCTCGGTCTATTCCTGTCTTCGTGCATGGAACCACAATTTTTATATAGAGGTCATTGTATTAAATATAATCCAACATAACCCTCATGGGTAAATACGTTTCATCATCTGCAGCAGGTACTTAGAAACGTATACATATACTTCCTCCTTTGTCTGGACTTTTTGGCCTTGTAACCCTCTGGGCTTCTTTTCTGGAAGCGTTGCTTTCCGGAAAAATAGGCTAAAAGAATTTTCTCAGACAACGACTTTACTTTGTTAGCTTTGGACCAATCTTCATACTTTTGCACTCCAATTCATACCACGCCTTGATTTTGTTGGAACGGGACAGAAAATCACTCCGCTTGCCACTGCTTCCATCAGCATCACTTATTTTGGAAGGAGTTTTTTTATATTTATGGGTTTGTTTGGCAGTTGCTAATGACGTCAAAATTATAAACAAATATTTATTTACCACCGCAGAAACCTCGATCTCCATAATGTATGCAAATATTTAAATTCTTTAAGAAGTGATTTACAAATAGCGAAAATAAAATTTTAATTTTGACATCCTGTATATTTTCATTTTGTCATCAGGAATTTGATCTTGCTCTGTGTCCCATTAATTTCACGGCACTCTGTACCGAAAAAAGAACTATCGTACAGTTTTGCAAAATTTGAAATATTTCATTCACTCACGGGCGTAGCCAGGATTTAGTTTTGGGGGGGGTTTGGTTTGAAGTAAATAAGACAACAAAAATATACTTACATGAAATTTAATATCTATATATTCATCGGAAAAATTACGACATAGGTATTTATAAAGAGAGTTCTTAACTTTAAATGAAATGGTTAAATTAATTTCGTTCCTCTGCGCTAAATCTAAAACCATTAAAGAAGAAATCTTCGGCTTTTTCTTTTAAATATATCCACTACTTCATCTGCATGAATTTCTGTTCCATAGTGAATGTTCATGAGAGCCAAACCATTAAGTCTGTTTTCACTTGTAGTGTTTCGTAGATAGTTTTTCAGTCTCTTTAGGCTGGAGAAAGACCTTTCTGGGGTAGCAGTGGATACAGGAATGGTAGCCAAGATTTGTAGTAATGTGTAAATATTAGGATAAAGGTTTTTATCGCACATATCTAGGCATTCCAAACTAGATTTTCCATATACTTCAAGTTGAATGCAGTTATGTTTGTAGTCCGGTTATAGTTCGGCTGCAACTGCGTCTGCCTCTCGTCAAAAGATGATGCTAGGCGCTACTATATACAGGGTGGGCCATTTTAATCAGTACAGTCGAATATCTCGAGATTCGTGAGTGTTAAAAAATTACTCAGACAAAAGTTGCTCAAACATCTGGGGGCCAACTAGCTGTGCATTCAGATCTGACTTTGATTTTGAAGGTTATTTGAAGGTCAAAATCAAATTTTTAAATAGAAACCCATATTTTTGAAGCCGGATTCGAAAAGAACAAGAAATCTTACGTCTGAAGCCAAAAAATTTTGCTTGTTACTTTTAGATCGTAATTACAAGGTGAAATACCGGGAAGGCTGCAGTCAATCCTGTAGCTACGTAACTTGAAATCGCATTTAGGCTAACTTCCCATAATCTAAGCAACGTTAAAATCCATTAAAATATCATCGAATCACTTGCATATTTCTTCGGTATTTGAAATCGATAAGAAGGCTTGGATATTATTATTCTAAGGCAACTAAATTCGTATCATTGTTGATTTAACTGCGGTTTAAAATTCCATAATAATTTCTGCTGTCTTTCCGTAATTCCTCTTCAAATATCAAAGATCGGTATCAGTATCATATTAGGTATGTAAACAATTATTGGTTTTCGGCTTAATCTAATCTTAAAAATTTGCTGAAAATAATGTCAATTACAGCGGAAATTGGTATTATTAAGAGTTTTACGGTGTCAGTCATATTTTAAAAATGTATCTAATATTATTATTAGCGCATCATCTCTTGATCTCGTTCACTTCTATAGTTCTGACAATGATTTGCAGAAACAAACGGAAGCAAGATTATAGATTTAGTATTTGAAATATTCTGAGACACAATAATTTTTCATATTCAGATAAGTATAAAAGATGTAAGCGTTATTAGCAATTAAATTTCAATGGAAGTGCAGGGTAACGGTAATATTTGGGAGGATTTCGAAATAGATTACAACCTGATAATCAGCAATTTAAAAAATCTATTTAGGAATTTAGAGAATGAAAGACGAAACTTTCGACTCTCGCAAGACAATATAATAGATCTTACCAGATTGAGCAAGAACAAGATTGCTCTACAAAACAAGATAAAACTTGTCTCAAGCAACAGTAATATTCTTAAAATTTGCTGAAAATAATGTCAATTACAGCGGAAATTGGTATTATTAAGAGTTTTACGGTGTCAGTCATATTTTAAAAATGTATCTAATATTATTATTAGCGCATCATCTCTTGATCTCGTTCACTTCTATAGTTCTGACAATGATTTGCAGAAACAAACGGAAGCAAGATTATAGATTTAGTATTTGAAATATTCTGAGACACAATAATTTTTCATATTCAGATAAGTATAAAAGATGTAAGCGTTATTAGCAATTAAATTTCAATGGAAGTGCAGGGTAACGGTAATATTTGGAAGGATTTCGAAATAGATTACAACCTGATAATCAGCAATTTAAAAAATCTATTTAGGAATTTAGAGAATGAAAGACGAAACTTTCGACTCTCGCAAGACAATATAATAGATCTTACCAGATTGAGCAAGAACAAGATTGCTCTACAAGACAAGATAAAACTTGTCTCAAGCAACAGTAATATTATATTAATATAACTCATTTTTTATTCACCCCCCTATAGTTTTCTCCAAAAAAACCTTCCCATCGTACCCCGTACATGCGTCTTCTCTCGAAGTAAAACGTGATTTAATTATAATATTAGTCAAAAACACCGTGAAAAATATGTTTATTACCATTAGCACCCCTTCAAAACCATCCCTTCTATTAGAGCTACCATTCGAAGAGACTGTTATGTATGATGACATTTTGACTGGCATTATCTGGTAATCTTTATTGGCTAATGCCCATTTCCACCCCAGGCGGTCGTAATTGTTTGTTATATCGGGAATTCATCCCCAGTGGCTGGGGATGATGATGGTATAGCGATAAGGGTGGTGGCCCGGTGGCGGTGTCGGGTTGTTAGGGGATTAAGGCAAATTAAAAGTTATGAATTTAAATTTGAATTCGTTGGAAAGTCAGCATGGCGGGAGCAATGTATACAAGGTGTTTCAATAACGTATGATGCGGTTTTGGAAGGAACCTCAAACTGTATAATGTCTGCGGAGTAGTTGTTTCCTGCAATATCATTTACACACTAAATAAGAATGAACAAATGCATTACTATTTTAATTAACCAAAAAAACATTTTTAATTTTTTTTTGATGTATCAATCGTAGTTTTGGGAACGTACCTAGGCTATGCAGCAACATTGTTGCTAAGGTATCAAAATTGGCCTTAGAGCAAGGTTATTTGTTTTGGATTAGAAGGATTACTATCAATCTATTCAGATAACAAAGTTAGTAAACAATTAAGATCGTATGGTTTGAAAAAATTAATAAAATCTTTTACATACTTATATCTGTCCATATCACGTAATATATTTATTGGGATAGGTTATATAAAAATAACACTTTATTATCAGTTACTAATATCGTTTATTTTAAAGGCGGCACTCGGAAGACACGTCGATGCGATGTAAAGAAGAGTTCGTTATATATTAATATTTATACTAAGTTTCTATTCCATACACACACCAAACATTCTGCTAATTCAACATTTTTGTCCCTACTCGGCCGTGTTTATATCTACAGGCCTTGGCTTAAACTTAAACATTAAACAATAACTGTTTCTTAGAATACTAGCATAATTGATTATTTTTGAAAGAATATTTCTACAATATTTTTTCTACATTCATGCAAAAAACAAAACTTGATTGAACTATATTTAGTGGAAAAAGTGGTTCTTTATTGCACTAGTGCAATAAAATGTTTATTGCATTCATTTGTCATTCTACATAAACGTTCAAATCGACGTCACATTTTCCTAGACTTAGTGTCATCTAAATATCATATTTTGGTTTTTTCATGAAAGTAGAAAAAATATTGTATGCAACTCGTATAAAAAGTGCTTATTGCACTCGACGCAAACACTTACTTTTTGTACTTGTTGCATAATAACTATTAACATATTTAAATCTGAAGAGCATCCATTGAAAAATAAGGAAATGGTAGTTGTGATCATTGTGTACATTTTATTTACAATTACCTACAACATTATAAATATTAAAAGTTGATTTTAGTATAATGGTAATCAAATAGTAGTTTCGTCAAGCTTATTCCATTGTTTATACAGGGTGATTTGCAAGGACGATTGCAATATGTTGGTTTGTCATTCCACTTCAGTTTCTCGTAAAAGAATAAATTCAGAATGCGGAGCAATATACATGGGTACCGCATGAACTTGTCCAGTTTTGTTCCTTTTGTAATTAAATGTAAAATTACAATTGTTGTATGTCCCTGAAAAATTTAACGGCAAACGTTGATTGAAATCCTGTTCTAAAACAACGTCACTGGAAATATTGACCTGTATGTCAATTTACGCAACATGATGATTAAATTCTGTTTCTCAATGTTTGCTTTGCCGAATAGATCTCGATTTTTCGGGCATGATTTTATTAGCAACTTCTATTTTAAGGGTCACTGAATCTGCTATATATGATTCCGCTAGCTCTGATGACTTCCACCCCCGTCCTTTTTATGAATGCCTTCAAGCGGCCAAATTTCGAAATATCCTGGTTCTTATTTAACGAAATAGTCAATTTCAACATTGAGTATTCTGACCATAATGTAGCAGGGGACAATGTCTTTGATTTTTCTAAGAACAATACCAATAATATATCTTCCGTTGTGGACACATCTTTCATTGTACACCATTTGATGAAATTTTGACATGATTGTAACGGTCTTTAGATTTGTCCGATAACAAACCTCTGCACGCAATAATTGCTGCTTCTTCAATGGACGTTTAAACTTAGCGACTTTATATTGAAGAATAATTATTTGATAACAGAACTGTTAACTAAATTATATTATTTGTTGTGAAAAAATACCCAATAAACAATAACAACGATGCTATCTGTTTATTTTGGGCATATTAAAGTAAAAAGTACAATTATTATAGTTATTAATACTAATAGCAAAAGCAGACTTATTGTCAGTATCGTTTGTATTAAGCGTATTAACAGAAAATTCACTCGTTTGAGAAATATATTGACGTTCAAAAATAAATTTACATAGCTTGGTGGATATACGAGACACGAACAAAAATAATTTTTATATTTTTGAGATATTTTATTAGTAAACAGCTTTGCATTCATATTATGGTCGAACAAAAAATAGTATAAGCATCTGGAACAGTAAAGAGTTACCAATCTCCTCCAACATCGTCGTCGATCGGTAAACTCTCCTTACTGTTCTTGATACTTAATATACTAATATGATTTACTACATTTGTAATTTTTCCTATGGCAAAACTACAAACCCAAATTTGTAGTAACTCTTTCAGTAGCATTTCTTTCACTGTAACTTGTCTACCCTCATCAGCTTCACCGCATGTGGCTTATTTCCAATAAACTTCGTTATGCAATGGCCTGTACAAATTAATAACTACGATACTGCAAATATTCGAATGCGCCAGGCTTGAAACCGCTCATTACCGATTTTAATGGAAGGCCCATAAATGATAATGGCCACGTATAAATTCCATCGCTATCAGAATTTGCTTGTTATTGTATGAGTAAGGCGATACCGGGTAGAAATTTAAAAAATTTTCGTTGTGATACGCTAATGTTAATTACCACTTCGCCAATCTCTGTTTTATTTCAACAATTCCCGTGACTCACCGATCAGAAATGAACCATAAAAATTAGTAATTCGTTTGTTTTCATTCGTCGGATTTGATTTGTGTTAATTGCCGATCGGAGTTGGCTTCAAAACAAATGCAACTTATGCGGTATCGAGAAACGTGCCAGTTGTGGTGTAATGAGAGATAATTTTTTCGTTATCTTTATTGTTTCGGGTGACCTTGATGTCAGATATACGCAGTTTCACTGGAACGGGATTAAAGCTAATTAAAACAGTTAAAGATAAATATGATGAAGAAAGGGATTACAATTTTATTTTATTTGAAAGACATTAAGATAATTCAAATTAATTCTAAAAATGTTGGGTAAAGATATCGATACAAATGGTAAAATGTCAGAATGAGGGATATTTATAATTACAAAATTTAACACTGTGATAATAAATGCATTAGAGTAGCTTGACACGCATATTAATTTGTCAACTTTAACGTATTTTAAATATTGTCACGGATTTCCCAACCCCACTTTTTCTTTTACCAGAAAAACAAACATTTTACTGATATTTATTTACTACTCCGTACACTACAAATACTAATTACAACTCAACTAAACACTATTTCCACCAAACGAATATTCTAAGTATTTTCTAACATCTCTAGATCCATTTCTCGAACGATTCTCGTCGATTCTCAATATTCCAGTCGCTCCTCGATACACGGCATTATTTTGTTTGTTTATCATCATAGGGGCGATCGAGGCAATCTAACGTTTTGCGATACCGCAGTCATCGATTTGGGTGCGAGCAAGGCAAATTCTGTGACATTATTATTGTTAGGTATACAGGGTGTTAAAAAAAAGAGTAAAATATTTAAGGAGGTAATAGTATGAACCAAAATAAGCAGAAAAGTCTCAATAAACATGGGTCCGCAAAGTAACGGTTGCGGAGATATGGAATGTTTTGTTTTTTAGCCCCTTTTTTATTTTGCAAAAACGTTGTGCATTTTGCTATAATAGTTGGCTGATGTTTAGTGAAATAAACAGTACGTATTTGACAGTTGTTCACAGTGCACAAGTTTTCTTTCGCTATGGCTGGTTACTTTAACGCAGAATTAACAGACATGCATTTCATGTATGGTCGTGCTAATGGGAACGCCACCGAAGCGCGACGTCTTTATGTTGACGGTTATCCAAATCGCCAGATTCCTTCACAACGTATGTTTGGAAGAATTCACCAAAGATATCAGCCGAGGTAGGAATTAGTGATCTCTTGTTTGGAAAATCCTTCCATGTGTAACGACTACAGACCTTAAATCCAATAAATGATCATCAAGTACGTTTGGTTTTTTGCCGCTGTTTCTAAGTCATGATGCTGAAGACCCTAGTTATCTTGCAAACATTCTTTTTACTGATGAGGCCGGGTTCACAAGAAATGGAGTGTTTAATTTTCACAATACGCATATTTGGGCCGAAACTCCTCATACTCTAATAGAATCTGGACATCAGTCACGTTTTTCATTAAACATTTCGATGGGTATTGTAGGTGACAGGTTTCTAGGTCATGTTGTTTTACCAAACCGATTAACAGGCGCTGCTTACCTCAACTTTCTGCAGAACACACTGTATGAGTTTTTGGAAGACATTCCTTTGAATCAGAGGCAACAAATGTGGTTCCAGCATGATGGTGCTCCAGTTCACTTTTCCATGGCCATTAGAGAGCATTTACACCAAACTTTTCCACATAGACGGGTAGGAAGGGCCGGACCTGTTTTGTGGCCTCCAAGATCGCCTGATCTGAACCCTCTAGATTTGGGGATATTTGAAGACATTAGTGTATGGTACTCCTGTAAATAGCCTGGAAGAGCTGCAGCTACGGATTAATCAAAAGTGTCAAGAAATCCAAAACATTGGTGTATGGTACTCCTGTAAATAGCCTGGAAGAGCTGCAGCTACGGATTAATCAAAAGTGTCAAGAAATCCAAACCAAGGAGGGTGTTTTCGAAAGAGTTCGAATATCGTTGAGACGAAGATGTCGTGCCTGCTTGGAAATGAACGGAGAGCACTTTGAATTCTGTAAGTTTGTTTTTTGTTTGTTAAAAGCTTCCTTTGTCGGTTTATTCCTAATAAAATAAAATGTTTGAAAAACGAATAGTGGTCCATATCTCCGCAACCGTTACTTTGCGGACCCATGTTTATTGAAACTCTTCTGCTTATTTTGGTTCATACTATTACCTCCTGAAATATTTTACACTTTTTTTTTATCACCCTGTATATACAATATTATATAAATTCACAAATTTATTATAGTTGAAATATAACATTAAGCGAATCGGGCTTTTGTAGAGGCACATAAGTAATTAAATTTTGCTAACATTTTTTAATTATAAATTCAGTATAATTTTTAATTTAGGAGTTTCCTTTTCTACAGTTCTTTGATTTTATGTCCCTATTTGCAAATTTAAGTGTATAATAAATCCTAACCTATATACAAGGTGATTCAGAATATCTTGAAAGCGTCAAATTGGGCCTACTATTCCCAATTTTTTTAAGAAGTTGTGAACTACCCTAAATGTAACGCCTAGTTATAATGAGTTAACTCTTCATAAGTTATATGAACCAAAATTTGGTGTATCAAAATGAATACAGCCAGTATACAATTATTGTAACATAATCTCAATTGTTTGTTAAACCTTTACGAAAACAATCACATTGACCTGCAAAAATCGTAAAAACGTTTGCTTTTCTTCTAAACAAACATCAATCTCACGCTGCAATTGCATCTATGAAAATGATGCAAATACAATTTGAAACTATGTTAATGCATTGGTAGTACCGGATGCATGCATGGGCTACAGATTAAAATATACAGAGACCAAAAGTAAATCGTAGCAGTTCGTATTCCGGGAAGGCGAGAAGGAATCCGAAGCGCTGCAAGTACGTGATAATAACACCAATAAACTCGGAAATTTGTTTAATATTTATTTAACGGGTGGTATTATTGTGGCGTTCGTGTTTGATTTATTGGTTATAGTACCACTTGCGAGACATAACATTCTGCCTGGGCCGGTTTCTCATTATTACTGTTAAAGAGCGGTCGTTGTGTAACGATTCTACAGGGCGGTTCAACAGATAGTGCCAGGAAATGTTTTGCAAAGATCTCCAGAAACGGAAAAACTAACTAAAGTGTCACACTCAAACGAGACTGGTTGAGTATGTCACAGATTCATTCTATTACATTTACTTTAGTTTTCAGTTTATCGATTTACGAAAAGGAGTTTGTATAAAATATTTCCTGGGAATTGGCCAAAATAATAAAATCATAGTTTAAAATACAATGCAATCATAGTTTATTATTACGATCGTTTCGGGATAACACCCATCTTCAGATAAGAGACATTTTTTAAAAAAATTGTTTACATATTTGTTTCTATCTAAAAACAATTTATTACAAATTAATAAATGAAAAAATATTAAAAAAACGAACTTAGTTATTAGTCCAATTGGTTTTAAACTACATAATGACTTGACTTGCCGAAATATATATATTTTTTTCATTTTTTTTCCTAATACTAAGTGTATGTTACTACCTTTGTATTAGGGGAAAAAAATGGAAAAAAACAATACTGCTCGATTTCTTTTCAAACATTCTTCTACTTTGGTTCGATTAAAAATAATATTTCATGTCACTTTGCCTCTGACTTTGTTGTTAATAACTGGTCTGATTTTTAAACAAAAATATAAAATTATATACAGGGTGTCCGGAAAATATGCGCACAAACTTCGGGAGCTTAATCTACTGATAAACATAGTCGTATAAGCTTATGCAACACTTTTTCGAATTCTCAATAATAACGAAGTTATGACCTGTCAAAAAAAAAATTTTTATTTTTATTTCTGACATAACTTGTTTTGTAGTAAACCGATTTTCTTCAAATTCGGTACAGTTGTTATATGCATTAAAGTTGACCGTAAAGAAAAAGAATTCAAAATAAAAAACCACAACACCTTTAAACCTACAATCCATGTAAGAAATCTGGTAAAAAAATTTTTATTTATAATTATTTTCTAATTTTGACATGCCAAAATAAAATCCCATTAAATATCCTATAAAAAAGGTACTCCTGTTTCAATTCACTAAAAGTAATCGTGTTCGAGAAAAATGCCATTGAAGTTTTCATGAGATCACGTGGTCCTCAGTAATAATAATAAAGCATGCTTTAGAGACAAAAACCGTGAGTCTGTTGTTTATAACGGGCTAATAAACAATATTGCGGAATTAAGAGAAAGGCCAATTGAAAATTTTAATATTATTAGACAGAAGCCCGGAATATTATTTCGAACCCGCCAGTCACATTTACGAAAAATTAATTTATATATAGAAGTAGCAGGGAACCACTTTAAAAGTCTTTTGTAAATATTTTTTTATTTGTTAAGTATTAAATAAATCTTAGTACGCGGTGTAGAACTAACTACATCTATCGGCCGTTCGCTACTCCATGCCGGACTGAAAATGTCACAGACACGAAGCGTTCTACATGCAGTAGACACCATTGAAAGCTGTCGACCTTTATCGCGATCGGCGAGAAACGATATTTTGCAAACACGGAATTCCAGGAAACAACTACTCTGCGGGCTAATGCCCCGACCAGCATTGAATTACACCTGCTATAGCAACAGCTAGAGTCATTCGTCAGACGCCCACCAGACATATACCGGTTTCGAGCTTATTAGCTCTCATCAGTATGCCATAGGTGAGGTATCTGACGAATAATCCTAGCTGCTTTCGTCTGTCTAACCCGACAGAAGGGACCATGAGTACGCGGTGTAGAACTAACTACATCTATCGGCCGTTCGCTACTCCATGCCGGACTGAAAATGTCACAGACACGAAGCGTTCTACATGCAGTAGACACCATTGAAAGCTGTCGACCTTTATCGCGATCGGCGAGAAACGATATTTTGCAAACACGGAATTCCAGAAACAATTCTGCGACCAGCATACCTGAAACCTATAGGCAACAGCTAAGTCATTCGTCAGACGCCCACCAGACATACCGGTATATGTCTGGTGGGCGTCTGACGAATGACTCTAGCTGTTGCTATCATTTTCCAGGTGTAATTCAATGCTGGTCATTAGCCCGCAGAGTAGTTGTTTCCTGGAATTCCGTGTTTCTAAATAAATCTTGTTTCGATTCCAAAACACGCTTTGTATTTATTATTACTGAGGACTACGTGATCTCATGAAAACTTCAATGGCATTTTTCTCGAAAACGGTTACTTTTAGTGAATTAAAACAGGAGTACTTTTTTTTAATGGATATTTAATGGGATTTTATTTTGGCATATCAAAATTAGAAAATAATTATAAATAAAAAAATTTTTAAAAGATTTCTTACATGGATTGGAGGTTTAAAGGTGTTGTGGTTTATTATTTTGAATTCTTTTTTATGTTTACGGTCCACTTTAATGCGTATAACAACTGTTCCGAATCAGTAGATTAGGCTCCCGTAGTTTGTGCGCACATTTTCCGGACACCCTGTATATTTCGGCAAGTCAAGTCATTATGTAGTTGAAAACCAATTGGACTAATTTGTGAGTTCGTTTTTTAATATTTTTGCATTTATTAATTTTTAATAAATTCTTTTTAGATAGAAACAAAAATGTAATTTTTTTAAAAATGTCTTTTATCTGAAGATGGGTGCTACCCCGAAACGACCGTAATAATAAATTTCTATGATTACGTAGTATTTTAAACCATGGTTTTATTATTTTGACCAATTCCCAGGAAATATTTTATACATTGTTATCGTCATGGTCAGTAAGTTGGAAATATTGTTTATGAAAAGGTGTTTGTAAAGCGATAGGTAATTTTGTGTAAAGTACCACACAAAAAAAATTGTCATATACCTATATTCATGCAATTGTAAATCAAACACACGTAGTACTAAAATTAATTCTGCTTTTGTAGCTGATGATGGACTATTATAATTTTATAGCAGATTTTCATGTAGACGCATAGAATATAAATCATAATTGTAGCATATAATGCTGCCAAGAAGTAGCAAAATATGCGTTATATCTGCGCGTATCTATTCTAACGTTCTATCTAGAACAAACTTACTGCAAATTTCTCTTACAAATTTTAATGGATATTTTTAATTGTAACTTTAATGATTTTAAATCATATTTTAAATAATTTAAATAGTCATTAGATGATTTTTTTTTGGTTTATTATTATTCTTTAACATATATATAGTTATTTTTACATTATATATCCTCTTGTTCTGTAGTTGGGTGAAAACCTTTAAAATAGTGTAGATCGTGAAATTGATACAAAAAACATATTCACAATGAAAATTATTCTTGACTAATTTCCAAATAATATAATAATGTAGTCAACATTTGTATTCGATTATTGTTGTTAGCTATTATCCTGATCTATAAAATTTTAGGACTCGTTGCTTTTGATAATATAAAATTAACGACAAAAATGTCACTGCATCTTACAGAAAAAAAAATGTATTAAATTTGTTTGTAGTACAAATATAGAAAGTCTTGAACCACTCACTGAGATTAAGGACTTGAGTGTAACATTTGACTATAAAATGAGTTTTATCTTTCATAATTATTTGGCTAATAAGTGTAATAAATTGTGTGGTTTTATTATAAGAATGTGCAAATATTTTAGAACTGGTAGAGCAATAAAACCAATTTATTTTAGTACGCTATCCTGAGCTTTTATCTGTGTTAACGTTTCACGTACATGGAAAAACATTATCATGTAAATTCACACACCTGTACCACATATAGCTCCAAACCTTGTTAGGACATTACTAGAATGTAAACTACAGATCGTAGTATATAGTTCATTCTAGTATTTCCTAGCAAGATCTAGTACAGGCTTAAGCTAGTCAATATAATATGTAGGATGTCTCGTACTAACAATTTATTAGAAATACAGTAGATGTTATTATTAAAATTCAATAAAAAATACACTATGAAAGTCACATTTTTATTTCTGAATAGTTAAGAAGGCCTTATTAGAAGCACAAATAAATTCTGTCTAGAAAGATTTTTTTAGGGGAATTTATTCATCCATCCTCTAAATTTGAATTATCCATCCTTCTCTGTAAACGTGTATTCTTCATCTATCATCTCAAAAGGTATTGCAATGTAAGTATTTCATTCGCATCAGAAAACATGTTGAATATTTTTCCTGATACTATACTTATGACCAAAATAAGTCGATTGAGCCAAATATGCCTTATCCGAATGTTGCTGGTTTCAAAAATACAGGGCGTTCAATGCTAGAATTTTATTTTGAAATATCTCAATAACAAAGAAATGGCACAATTATATTTATTGGCACGGCAAATAACAATTTTTAACTAATTTTGGCGTTGCTTATACAGGGCGTTACTTATGCCCTGTTCCTTTGATAAAAAGGGGATTTTTTTTTGTATTTAGAAATACGGACATCATGTATTGAAAATAGGAAAAAACGTGCTTTGTTTCATAAAAAATGACTCTTGTTCGCTTGGTTATCGAGGTATTTGCATATACAAATTTCTATGCATTTCGTTTTTTAGCAACTTGTAATCTTTAAATTAAATTAATGCGTCTTGGCGGCTAGTGTGCAGCAAATTATTTACAGTTTTTTAAATAGCAATTTGAAGGGAAAGTAAACAGTGATCGTATCATTTGAACACCTATTATTCTGGGGTGACATATGGCTTTCTCATATGTGACCTCCATTTAAAGTAACATCCTGTATAATTATCACGTCGTACAAACTTTTTGCAGTCATTTGTCTGGCTGGATTCAGCCATCTTTACTTACAAATAAATAGCGAAGGAAGTTAGATAGGGGCTCTGAAACGGATGTCGCGAGTTTAAGGACGGTACCCGGACAAAAAGCCCTTAATGGCGTCAGTAGGGTGGTCCTAAGATCTTAAAGAAATACAATGAAGAGGAATTTTACCGATGGGGGTAATAACTGCTGGGTAGGTTTACTGTAATGTATATGTAAAAACAAATTCTATCAGATCTGAAGAAGATAGAACATGTGTCAAATTTTCTAAATAACATTTTCCCGAATCTCATACAAAAAGGACGCTACTAACGAGAAAAATTCTAAATCGTGCAAAATATCAAATTCGGCCTTGGCCATTAAAATATGGCATACCTACTTTCTCTATTTTTCATATTGAGAAACCTTTTCTTTACAATGTTTTGTTGAATTGTATGGAGCTTGTTACTTAATATACTAATTCGAACCCAAAAAACCATATTTCAACTATAACTTTTTTGTCTGTTACAGTCGTAGTTTCACCTATGTTTATTTTCTGTAATACTGACAATAGTTCTTATAAAATTCTGTGTATACACTGATAATTATTTGTAACGGTGGATTGTTACACCAGAATGGAATGTTACAACTCTAATATAAAGTTACACTATTTCAAGTGAATAGTACTATTACCAGCTGCATGTAAAATTCGTATGTAACTTTTTTTGTATTTTTTTACCCTGGGGTTTACTAACTTTACTATGTAATTTTCATATAAGATTTATATTTATCCTTCCAATTTCATTATCTTATTAACCCGCAATATTCCTCAATCTGCCTTGTAATATCGATGTCAAATTAATATCAATAGGAACCTTACTCGTTTCATTATATTACCAACAAAAATAGTTCGCATTCATACAAATGTTTTTAGGTATCATTTTTTGCAAAAAAACATAAGAAACTAGTTGATATATAATTTTGAACATTAATTATTAATAACATTTAAAAGTAAATATAGAAAACTGCTAGATAACCTTTGAAAATACTTAGATATGTTTACACAAAACAAATATATACGTACGTTTTTTATTTTGCCGAAACGAACGTAACATAACTTTCAACTATATACAGTATGCGCCAAAAGTATGGAATAAATTCAATAAAAACAAAACAATTATTTTTTGGGAAAAATCCTCGGACAGGTCGATTTTTTATTTAAAAAATACATATTTTAGCGTAAAATGCGATTTTCAAATGTCATTTGTTTTCGAGTAATGACGTCATAGATTTTTTTTTAAATGGCAACACCATATATTTTTCCTTGATTCTGAAAGATCGTTTAATTCTCTATCAGACAGTACTAAAATTTTGGAAAGTTTTCGAGTAAATGACGATTGAATGTTAGAAAACGTAAATTTTATCCATAAAAAAGTAACAATTCTGAGGTATGTAAAATAAAATACAATTGATTAAATTTTATACTTAAATTAAATGTTCGAATTGCCATCCACCAACTTCTTGACAATGTGCAAGTCTGTGAAGAAATTCTTCTTTAACCTTATGAATGATTTCTGGGGTAACTCTGCGTATTTCGTCCCGAATGCGATTTTGAAGTTCTTCTAAATTACGTGGTTTGTTAATGTACACTTTTGACTTCAAGTATCCCCATAAAAAAATGTCAAGAGGTGTAAGATCTGGCGATCTTGCAGGCCATTCTATCGGTCCGCGTCTGCCGATCCACCTCCCAGGAAAACAGTTTTGTCCAAAAAATCTCGTACGGGGCGCGCATAGTGCGGAGGTGCACCGTCTTGCTGAAAGCATATGGTATCGTCAGGAATGTCAGGGTCATTATCGTTAGGAAAAATTACTGCAAGGGCTGGAACAAGGTCATTTTCTAGAAACTCTAAATATCTTTGTCCTGTAAGGGTTCCTTCAAAGAAGAAAGGCCCTACTATTCTGTCGTCAACTATTCCAGCCCACACATTTAATTTCTGAGGGTGTTGGGTATGTGCCTCTGCCATCCAATGAGGATTTTCCCGACTCCAATATCTGCAAGTTTGACGGTTTACTGTACCATTCAGACAAAATGTGGCCTCATCTGAAAAAAGTATTTGCCGGTGTAAATTTCTATTTCCTTGACATAAATCCATTAGAATTTCGCAAAAGTGTAAGCGGCGATCGGGATCATCTTCATTGAGTTCCTGCACAAGTTGAATTTTGTAGGGATGATATTTTCCTTCCTCAAGATACGTAGCACTGTGCTCTGACTAGTGTCATTGTTTAATGCAACCAATCGTGAAGAATTATGAGGATTATCCACCATACTTATCAAAATGTTCTGTTTCTGATTTTCATTAATGCTTCAGGTTTTGGAATATTTACAACATTGCCAGTTTCTCTAAATTTAGACGCTACCTTACTGACTGTTGATTGGCTGATAGTGCGATTTGGATATTTTTCATTAAATAAATCGCAAAACTTCCTGCTGAGTTCTAGTCATATTCTCGCATCCGATAAAATTAAAGTTTCAATTCTTTGAGTAACAGTTAAATGTGCCATAATACTTTAAATTGAATAATAATTTCTATGTCGCTTACAATACTTATTAGAAAGTCGGTGTGACAATGACACTTTGCAAAGATTTTCACCTACGTGATCCATAAAAAAACTATGGAATTCGAAAAACTAAACGTTTTTGCTTTATTTTAATTGATTTACGTTTTCTAATATTCAATCGTCATTTACTCGTAAACTTTCCTATGTAAGAGGGCAAAATTTTAGTACTGTCTGATAGAGAATTAAACGATCTTTCAGAATCAAGGAAAAAATATGGTGTTGCCATTTAAAAAAAATCGATGACGTCATTACTCGAAAACAAATGACATTTGAAAATCCCATTTTACGCTAAAATATATATTATTTAAATTAAAAATCGACCTATTCGAGGATTTTTCCCAAAAAATAATTGTTTCGTTTTTATTGAATTTATTCCATACTTTTGGCGCATACTGTAGACCATGCATGGGCAACCTACGGCCCGCGGGCCGCATGCGGCCCGCCGACGAAATTTGTACAATGGTCGTCAGCTTAAAGTCACCAGTTCCATGGTCCATTCTTTTCTAGTGTCATTTATTATACACGGTGCTAGAAAGGGACAAAACATGGAAGTGGTGACTTTAAGCTGACGACCATTGTACGGCCCGCGAAAAATTTCTAAGATGCTATACAATTCGGCCCGCCGACCGTATGCAACGAAAAAAAAAATATTTTGTTAATAGATTCAAATATAAATGCTTGCAATTTGCCATGGGTTTATTTATTTTTGATTTGGTTTGCGTTAGCGCGTTCTGCGACACCCGCCGTGGCAACACAATAACATTCCAAGCGTCATACGTATTTGCTACTGGGGTAGGAGTGAGTCAATTCCAATACGACAGTCGTTATTTTGGTTTGGTTAGTTGTTAGTTTAAAATGGATCGTCCTTCCGCAAGTAAACACAGGAAAGTGGATGACGAGTGTCGTGTTTTCCAAGAGAAATGGGAACAACTGTACTTTTTTGTGATGTATAACTCAAAGCCGATTTGTCTAATATGCAATGATTCCGTTGCCGTTTTAAAGGAGTACAATTTAAAAAGACATTACGCGTCTAAACATTCAAAAGACTATGACAAATTTAGGGGTCAGATCCGAGCTGACAAATTACAGCAATTGAAAAAAACACTTTCATCCCAACAAAATGTGTTTTTAAAACTACGTGTTGAAGGTGATGAAATAGTAAGAGCCAGTTTTGTTATTAGCCAGTTGGTTGCAAAGCATTCGAAACCTTTTGCGGAAGGAGAATTTATAAAAGAATGTCTTACTTCTGTAGCCGAGATTTTGTGTCCAGAAAGGGTCAAGAAATTTATGGAGGTTAGTTTATCACGAAGAACTGTAACGAGACGCATACAAGCAATGGCTGACAATATAAAAATTAATGTCTCGCAAGTTGCCAAGGAGTGCGTCGCGTTTTCATTAGCACTCGACGAGAGTACCGATGCCTCGGACACCGCGCAACTAGCCATTTTCATTCGGGCTGTTGATACGAAATTTTTGATTACAGAAGATTTGCTCGCCTTGCAAGCTATGAAAGGAACTACCAAAGGGGAAGACATTTTCGAAGAAATTTTGAAAGTTTTCGAAGATTTTGGTTTAGAATGGCAAAAACTGTGTGGTATATCAACTGATGGGGCTCCTGCAATGGTCGGAACTAATGTGGGCGTCGTTGCAAAAATTAAATCGGAATTACTCAGCAAGGGGATTGATGTTGATAATTTTGTGACGCTTCACTGCATAATACATCAAGAAAATCTTTGTGGAAAATCTATTAAATTTAGTGATGTTATGAAAACGGTTGTGCCGTGTGTAAATTTTATCAAATCGAGGGGCTTCAACCACCGACAGTTCCAAGAATTCTTGCAAGATCTGGAAGCAGAATATGGTGACGTTGTTTTTTACACAGAAGTGCGGTGGCTCAGCAAAGGCAAACTGTTAAAACGCTTTTATGATTTGAGAAATGAAATACAAATTTTCATGGAAATGAAAGAAAAGCCAGTTGAAAATTTGTCAGATGAAAGATGGTTAGCCGATCTTGCATTTCTCGTTGATCTCACAACTCATTTGAATGTCCTTAACACAAATTTACAAACTCGGGGACAGTTTGCTCATGAATTGTTTGCACATGTCAAAGCTTTTCAAGCAAAATTGTGTTTATGGGAATCACAACTTCTTGCCGGCAATACCTTCCATTTCCCAACTTTAGCAATGCATGAAAATTACAATCGAAATTCATTTGCAAAAGAATTAAATTCCTTAAATGACGAATTTTCTCAAAGGTTTCTGGACTTTCGATCGCATGAAAATAATTTCCATATATTTACGAATCCCTTCGGAACTGATGTACATCAAGTTCCTATGATTTTGCAAATGGAAGTAATTGAATTGCAAGCAAATGACGCACTTAGACGCAAATTTGACGAATGCAGTTTGTACGAATTTTACACCAAATATTTTCCAACGGAGGAATGTACGAACTTGGCAATCTTCATCTGCAAAATGATGGCACTGTTCGGAAGCACGGATTGTTGTGAGCAATTTTTTTCCAAAATGAATTTCACGAAGTGCAAAAATAGGTCAAGATTAACGGATTGTAATTTGGAAAATACCTTACGTGTAGCAGTGGCTGACGAATCACTCGCGCCTAATTTTGATATGTTAGTTAAAAACTGTCAGTCTCAAATATCTCATTAATTAAATGAGAGCAAAATTAAATATGGTTTTGTATTCATTATTTTATATTTGTTTTATACTCCGTATATTGTTTATTAATATGTTTATTTTATAACTAGAAACTAGTAAAGAGAAAATATATATTCATTTTATTTTTGTTGTTACATGATAATTGTTTTTAAGTCTTTTGTTCCTGTGCATGCATTTGCATTGTGAATATATTTGTGTTATATCTAGTATCTATAATAATATTTGTAAACTAAAAATAAATAATATCCTTCGAAACATACTTTTTACAGATTTTATAATTACATATGCAGATCTTGATCTTCATTATAAGCCCATTTGACCTTGAAATTTTAAAAATTTTCGCCTGCGGCGCCATCTGGAACTCTTTTGGCCCGCGAGGCATTTACAATTTTTTTATCTGGCCCTAAGTTAAATAAAGGTTGCCCACACCTGGTGTAGAGTGTGTACCCCATTTTATTGCCTAGATCAATAGTGTGAAATAACACATCAGAATGTAATGTTACAGCTATTATGAAAAATTACTACTTACGAATATGCATTTTTTATTTTACAACGTTATTGTGTATTTTTAAAAAAAAATTATGTAATTTTGCACAAAAGATGTAAATGTACGATATTCATATGGAGATTCCTGTAATACAGTATAGATTTTTATCAGTGCTGAATTTTCAAGGCGGATTTCAATCCCGGAAAGCTATATTTCATCACTAACTTTTTTTGTCTCTTACAAAAGTAGTTTCACCTATCGAGAATCCATTTTCTCTAAAACTGACAAAACTTCCTGGGATAACTCTGTCTATATTTAACAATAAATTTACCGTATAAATACATTCCGTTCTATAAAAGCATTATTCACAGCCCGAAATATTCGGCGATGGCAAGAAAGATTCCGTTCTATTTTTAAAGACTCATTGCTCGCGTCGTTTGTGTTGTTAATGGCTCTGCAACATCTTAAAACAACACAAAGTGGCGAGGAAATCGAAATATAAATGCAGCCATTAAAATGATCACTATTTTTATTATATTTTGACAAGTGCGCTTACTCCTTTGACATATTTATTTATTGCAGTCAAAATCCGTCTCTTCCCACAACTGAACTTGACGTACCAAAATAAATATCAGACATAATTAAACGGCTGATGATTATAGCCTTACTTTTACAGCCCTTGGTCGACTAAAATAAACGTCGTGAAATTTGTTTTCAAACAGGAGGCAGTGGTAGGGTTAATATACAGGATGTCCATGAAATGTATGCGTCAGCAAGCCACCCTAGATCCTTTAGGTCAAAATACAGGGTGGTTCATTAAGAATGGGCACTCTCTGAACTGGAGATACTACACACCAAAATATGGCGATTGAGCCAAATACGCCTCATCCGAATGTTGCCGGTTTAAAAAATACAGGGTGTTTAATGCTAGAATTTTATTTTTAAATATCTCAATAACTTTGAAACCTGTTGTAGTATTAAAAAAAAAATTGGCACAATTATGTTTTTTGGCGCGGCAAATAAGAATTTTTAACTAATTTTGACGTCACTAGTAGAGGGCGCCACTTATGACACAACATGTTTCTTTTAAATGACAGAACTTTTTTGCTGTTTAGTGTATCCATATGTCTATTAAAACAATCGATTCTCCTACCTGTTGTATCTAAAAAAGGTATACCTTGTTGAAGTCGTTAGGAGTAACAGTTTCCGAAATAATCTTATTTGAAATATTCAGTGCACCGATTGAAAACTGTTATCGTTTCAGGTAAAGTGCCTTTTCTACTGAAAATACAGCAAAATTTTACTTGAAAAAGTTGTTCAGAACGATAAATTATGGGGACGTGCAAAATTTTAAGAAGATCGGCAAGGTTTAATTTTGAAACCATTTGTCAACAAAGCACAAAGATTT
The DNA here is from genome assembly GCA_025584915.1 of Monochamus saltuarius. Taxonomy (NCBI): domain Eukaryota; kingdom Metazoa; phylum Arthropoda; class Insecta; order Coleoptera; family Cerambycidae; genus Monochamus; species Monochamus saltuarius. Next base: position 45,931,106 of record CM046723.1, read on the forward strand.
TATCAAAGCCAAATTTTGCTGTATTTTCAGTAGAAAAGCCACTTTACCTGAAACGATAACAGTTTTCAATCGGTGCACTGAATATTTTAAATACGATTATTTCGAAAACTGTTACTCCTAACGACTTCAACAAGATATGCCTTTTTTAGATACAACAGGTAAGAGAATTGATTGTTTCAATACCAGTTCAAAACCAGTTGCAAGTGCCGTACAGCAGTGTATTTTTTAATAATTTTCGATTTTTTAGTTCCCTGTTCATTCAAATTTTTTTCTTTTTTGTATAATTTGTGAATCACCCTGTATATTCCATAAGCGCATACTCAAGCGCAAACCTTAAAAACAAACCTACACACGCATTATCCTTCAATCTCGCGTTGATAAGACCCGACTTCAGCAGTTGATAAGATAGAAAAAAACATCGGTCAGCGTTGTACACCTACAACAAGACTATACAGCACCGAGTCCACAGTAAATGTAATTGGAGACCTCTGGGTGATGAATGAGCCCCTTGCACATGCACGTGCGTGGGTGCTACCTATTAGGAATGCGCCATGCTGATTCTGCACCAACTTTTTCAAAGAAAAAATAAGAAGACTGCGTTGGAACGTAGAAATCAATGTCTATTTCCATGTTTTTGTTACATTGTTTTGCTTCTGTGCACCAATGCCTACATGCAGCCAACGTCTTTTATTGTTTGAACACCCAGTGCAACTTCGGTACAATTGTTTTCAATAGGTCATTATTATGGCCGAATTATTGCGAGGCTAGCCATTGGCGTGAGCACGGCGTGGTCGCTATTCACGATCGACAAAGCAAATAACAACTTTCCGTGCTATTCATAGCTTCATACGGTTGAAACGTTGGGAGGTAAGTAACAAGCCATAGGCAATGAGAAACATTTTATAAGCACAAAAGTTATACGTTTGACGTTTGTATTGAGTAATGACAAATATTTTGTGACATTTATTTACTTTAAACAAGGAACATTAAATTATTTTCCAACGACTACTTGATCCTTCCGGCGCTAATGTGATTTTTAGGTGGTATTTCTTGTGAGATTCTTTAGGACGATACTGCTTATAACTAGCTGTTTTTCTGTCAAGACTGACAGTTCTGTCATTAATAGATACATTACCAGTCATACGGTTGTCGGGATAATTTGTTAGAATTGTATACTCGCGACAAGAATATCAGTAGTGGCAGAAAATCTCGAGTAAACATATTTTCATTGCCAATATTTCTATTAGAATTTTAATCAATATCGTTTCTTGTTGTAATCTCTCCTTTGTCAACTAAGAGAGTGGCCGAGGGGCGATTTCATTATCGCGGGTGCAACATTTAGACTCATTTAAGGTTTCCTACTAATACTATTAAAAAAATATGAAATGATTGTTTGAAAAGCTACATTTGATCCTGTTCTCTTTTGATTCGTTTATAATTATTCAAATGAAATGGATAAATAATCACGAGAGAGGTTTAATGTGCTATCGCGGGTGCAACATAATCGGCCCACCTTCACAGATCATAGAACAAAAATACAAAAATCTGTGTGAATTGTGAAACATTTATTTTATTATGCATTCATATTTTAAAAAAGAACAAATTAATCAACCTTTTAGTAATAAAAAAATATAGAAAACAAAAATAAACTGTGAGCAATCGCGGGTGGAACACGTCTAAATTACGTGGACATAAACGCCATTATAATCAAATAAATAAAAGAAATAAGAGATCAAACAATGTGTGTTACTAATTGGTACACTTCTTTGTTACTTAACTTAATTATTTCTTTTCAAATAAGTCAATTTTTGCCGAAAATTCTATTAACATATTGCCATCAATTTTCTTCCTTGTTGCTTTCAATTTTGCAATGATATCTTCACAATGAACGTCTGCTATGTCATTCACGATTTGAATTAAATGTTTACTATCAATTGTGGTCAGAAATTGTACTTCGTTACGATGATTTCTAGTCACCCGTATTATTTGTCTTAATCTGATTTTGGCCATCATTTTCAAATTTTCATCGGCATTAATTTTACTTTTCATTAATCCTCTCCGTTTCGAATCACGAGCCCGTTATCGACAGGTATGATAATAATAATATCTCTACCCCTCGTTCATTATTAAGCAGGCCACATTTGCGCCCAGGAACGATTTACGTTGTTAGGCCCTAACCACCATTCAGTGCAGGAATAAGATAAACCTGGGAAACCTCATTAATTAGAAGGGTAGTCAAACGTCGACCGGTATCAATCTCTCACATTGATCTAAGCCAACATTCTTCCACCATACCATACCCGCAGAGGAGATGCCAATCTCTCCACGAATATAGCTTATATACGGTCTACCAGCCGCGGGGGTCGAACCCACAGTGATCTAGTCACCTCGATTCAAGTACTGACGCATTAAACCGCACGACCAATGACCTATCTGCATAGAGTTCTGCATTTTCTTTTAGTTTTTTCTTATATTTCTGTGATGCAGTCTCTTTCCGTTGTCCTTCTCTCATTTTAACCAACCTATCTATAAAAAGTGTGAAATATTAACATTAACACTTACTAAATATAAACCACTAATAACACATACATAATATTACTATTCAAGGCTTGATAAATCAATAAATTATGATAAATGACACCATAATGTTAAGAATCAAACTTATTACACGGCGACCCGAATATTGCGATCGCGGGTGCAACCAATTTGAGTCAACGTTTATTTTAAATGAAATTACAATATGCCCTTAATTGTGGTTGATTTAAGTTTTCCTTTTGTTTCTTCTTACTTTTATAAAGTTTCAAAACATTAGCACTTTATTTCTGTGAAAAAAACCGAACTTTCATATCTTTTATATCGTGGGTGCAACAAACTAAGTAATAATGGGTTCTTGTAGTCAATATTGCTTGAAAAGTAATAATAAGTACTTATATGTTTTTTCATAAACAAATAAACAATACTATCACTTTAAGGTTAACCAGCAGAACTTAAGCTCAAACTTTTCGTAACAGCGGTTTTGCACAAGTGCTGTCGGAAACCGATGTTCGTTCGCACCGAACAATCAAAAGTTATTGTTTCTAAGCGCACTAAAAATTCAAATATGAATTTAGGTCCGATAAAGTAGTTTTATTACTAAATTCATATATTTTTCTTTATATTGGCACCAAAAGAAGTAACAAACACTATAATTCAGAAATTGATGTAGACAATCGTCTCCAGCGGAATCGCCCCGAGGTCCTTCTAAGGCTATGGCCTGTATATTCATGTGGATTTGGCAAATTTAAAAACAGCGCAACATCTTTTGAGACGTTTGAAATTTTATGTATGTCCATTACAACGATATGTAATGAAAAACCTATTAAAATGTATGTATTTTGGTCGAAAACATATATTTTCTGTATATATTCAAATAAAAATCTCTAATTATAGTCTCCTAAATCTTTTTTATCATTAACTTTTAATTGAGCTAGTTCATCGCATCTACATGCTCCTATGATTCCAAATATTAGTATGACCTGAAAAATATTGTACATAAATTCTATAAAAATAACTGCTCTAATGCATATTTTCAAACGTAGGTACGTACCTTCGTTGCTAAATATTTATCATCGGGTACTTTACTTGTGACTTTTTTGTCTTATAATTATTGACTTATCGCTTCAAATATGCAATTAATTTAGAATAATTATCAATCTTTACATTGTGTTCCACATTTAATTTAAATTTTACCATAGAATATTGCGCGCATAATGATGAACTCGTTTTTTTTGTGATAAAAATGTAAAATATGCTATCATCACATTTTCGGAGTAAACAGTTGCATTATTTTTTTTTGCCCAATTCACAAATTTATAGTACGCATTGTCATAAACTTTTCTCGACCTTTCTGGAAATACTGCTGCACCTGACGAATTTGCTATTCCTCTTAACTCAGGTGGATTGCACTGAATTGCACTTTACTCATTTTAATCTTTATCTGTCAACTAAGATCAAACGTTTCCAAATAAAATAATGTAAATAATTTGTACTAGTAAAACAATTGATTCCTTCAACTGCACGTATTGCCTTATGTAATCTATACAATTACTATACGCTTGAAGAAAAAGTACCTTCTTAAGCCTATAACTTCTTAACTAAGCAAAATTATGCCAAGTTGATTTATATCACATTAATTTTGCCCAAGGAAGTTAGCCTTCAAGTATAGCCTATCCTTTATTTAACACCTTGTATTTGTAGCCATATGCAGCTGTGAATAGTACGAAAAGACAACTCGACTCAGAACGGACCAGCTCAAACTATTACTACCGTTTATTTCAAAACACCCTCACTCTGCGTAACCGTTCCACGTCTATTTCAATGCGATTACACGATTCAGCCATCAATGGCACTTAGCTTAAACGATTCCTTGACCTTTTACAGCAACACTTGACTCCTCTCTCTTTCATTTCAGGTGCTTCAGCAGGCGGGCAACGTGGAGAGGCTAGGCAGGTTCCTGTGGTCGTTACCAGCCTGTGACAAGTTGCACAACAACGAGTCAGTGCTGAAAGCCAAAGCGATAGTGGCGTTCCATAGGGGTAACTTCAAGGAATTGTACAAATTACTGGAAAGCCATACGTTTAGTCCACACAACCACGCCAAGCTCCAGGCGCTCTGGCTCAAAGCTCACTACATAGAGGCTGAAAGATTGAGAGGTAAAAATACGTAGCACTCATGAACTATTACAGTTTTTCGCCTACCAAAATAAGGAAAATATAACAAAATTATTTAATTTCATAAATACAGGCAGAAAATTAAGTAGTAAAAATGTAGGAATTTATTTATTATAGTAATTAATATTAATTATCCCTTGAGCACAATTATGGATAATAATATCAAAATTTATAGGCATCTGGTAGGTTTTTGAAGTGCTAGCAGTATGGTGACTTATTTCTATGGATGAAGTTGATGGTGCATTGGAATTATCTAGACAAGCAATTCATTGATTTGGTCGTAATTATTTTACACTTCAGTTGTGTTTTTTTACGAATATTAGGCTGCTGTTCTTGGCTTGTCAGGATTTTTTAAGAAATGTTAATCTTATTATTCTCTTGACTTCAGACTTACACTGACGTTTAATGAAAATTTATGTGAGACGACAAAGTACTCAAATGGAAGTCAACGGTGTCTATACAGTGAAAATTTACAAAATCGTGTTGTTATGACTTTAGCAGCTCAAGGGACGATAAGCATTACTTTCGGTCATATTTTTAGGGTTGATATGATTGATTTTCACGTATAGTAGACGAAAAAATCTATTACAATTTGTCATTCTTTGTATGGCAATAGTTGGCCTGTGTGTGAACACAAATTAGTCATTTATTTTTGTTTGCAGGTAGGCCTTTGGGGGCAGTGGGTAAGTACCGTGTCCGACGAAAATTCCCCCTCCCCCGCACCATCTGGGATGGCGAGGAGACCAGCTACTGTTTCAAAGAGAAATCCAGGAGCGTGTTGAGGGACTGGTATAAGCACAACCCCTATCCCAGTCCCAGGGAGAAGAGGGAGTTGGCTGAAGCCACCGGACTTACCACGACGCAGGTGTCCAACTGGTTCAAGAACAGGAGGCAGAGGGATAGAGCAGCGGAGCACAAAGACAGGTATGTGGTGGTCAAAATATATTTGAATTAGCTAAACCAACGTCAGTCAGTAACTGCACCACACAGGTCGCCTATGACAAGTTCTAGAGTGATTTATTGTTGTTTCTAAGGCATACTAAACGTAGTGCACCAGACTATAGTTGTTTCTTATATACTTGATAAATTAGCACAGGACTTCAATTCTTTTTCTCGTTTTGTCGAAATCTACCTAGTTAGTTTACAAGAAAATACGTAAAGATCGAGTTATTTTATACAGTGTAAACCTTAAAGAGGTTCATCATCTAGACGAAATTAGTGAAGTAATTATTTCTAATATTTATGGAGATATTTTATTTTTAAATACCTACATTTTGAGGACTGCTGACCAGACAGAGCACTGGCCTAACCTAATAAACCATATGATCTGCTGAAGTCAAGGTTGCCTATCGCCTCTAAAGTAAATATTTTTTACTTACATAAATTAAATCTTGGCGATAGATTCTAATTTATAAATATTTATTTTAAAATTTTATATACTTGCATAATCATATTTTATTGGAGATATATAGGGATCGTAAAAGGGTGAGGTGGTCATAAACATTTTTGTACACATATTTCAATCATTCTTTGACATGTTGTCTAAAAAGTTAGATTTCAGAACATTACTGTAACACTTAGCAAAGTCAGCGCTCCTCAACAAGTTTTCTATTGAAAAATCACTTTACTTAAAATTTGACTTTATTCCTGATTTTTTTGGTAAAGACTATTAGCGCCAGTGTAACACTGGCAACGCTGTAGAATACACATCCAATCTAAAATGCCATGATTCCTGAAAGCCTTATTAACTTCAGAACGTAGATCCGGAAAATCAGCGGTCCTCAACAAGTTTTCTTGAAAAATCACGAAATTTATTAAAAATTTGACTTTTTCCTGATTTTTAATTCTGTGTTCTACACAGTGAACTGGTTAAAATATTTTTACTTATTTAAGGTTCACCCTATACAGGATGAGTCAGAAAGAATGGCTCAACACTAAGCTGCAGATACTAGACACCAAAATATTATGTTTGAGCTCATCATGCCTTATACGAATGTCGCTGGTTTAAGAAATACAGGGTGTTCAAGGTTTAAATTTTATTCTGAAATTTCTCAATAATTGAGAAAGTTTTGAAAGCATGATTCTGAAAATTGGTAGTGTTGGTTTTTTGGTATGAGAATTACGAATTTGAAGCTCATTTTAACGTTGCTATTAGGTTAATCAAATCATATTTTTCATCTCTTGAGCTATAGTTGAAAAAAATCTAAAGAACGTTCTATTTTATATAAAGATCTTCTGTTTAGGTCTCAATGTATTTTGTGGTTATTTTCTTTCAGGCGCTGATATTGTTATTTATTTTCTCAGTAGGCTTGTATCAAATTTTCATGCCAATAAATATTAGCGCTTTCTAGGGGCAGTCAAAATAAGCTTCAAACAATTGACTTTGGGCATACTATAATCATATATGCTGCTAAATTTTAGTAAACATTCCAATTTTTCATACCTTAACCAAAAGTTTTGGATCGACATAAGTATTTTTATTGCTTTACCATTATTACCCAGTAAATTGTTGTTTTTCATTATTTGTCTTTTTGTGGTTACGGGACAATACGAGGCCGCCACCTGCGGTTTTTATAACCACCCAATTTTCGATTTTTCTACCTGTTCACCGGCCGAAAGCGAATTTCCCATGCCCAGCCGATATTAATTGACTTAATCAGTAATGAAAAGCAGGCGGGCGCGCTGCGATGCGTACTCAGCTATCGAATTACGTCGGAAGCCATACAATTATTATTATTCGATATCCCGAGTGATGAGCTGAAAACCAAGGGGGATGTTTTACTTTCGTCGCTTCCTGTTAATCCTTCGGAAAGGAAGGGCGGCACGCGGATATAAAACAATGAACAAATTTTATATTGAGTTTGGATAAAGCAGATACCAAGAAAATAAAATGCGTTAGATGTTCGTACATTTTTACTGAATTCTAAAGGTATTTAAGGTTGTCGTATTTCTCGTCGTAAAATGAGCAAATTTGTGGTGTTTTGAGGTACTGAAATCTCGAAAAATAACACAAGTATAACAAAAGTAATATAAAAAATAAAATGCTTCATGTTTTCTTTATCCACTTTTACTATTTAAAATTTCCTCATATCAAATAACTTTTAAAAAGCCTGTATAAGACACGCATTATTTTACTATTTTAACCTCATATTTGAACAATTATTTTCACAAATATATAAACAAAAGTGAACAATCTTATATGCAGAACTATCTAGTTTATGTTATAACAATATTTACATCTACAGTTAAATTTAAAAAAATAGATACGTATTTTGAAAGATTTCTACAACTAACTTATATGGTTTAAATGTTTTTGCTAGATTGTCTATTTTAACTTGCTAATAATACTTTTTTTGTTTTTAAATTTTACTGAAATGCATTCATTAAAAAGAAACAAATTTTATTTTACTAACATACATATATTTGACGATAGTAATATTTCTATAAAACATGAAAAAAACGTGACGAGCATTAAATTTCTGTCTACTACATCTGAATTCCTAAACATATTGTCTAACAGTGTATTCTTAACGGGTATTATCTAGGTATTCCTCTTATTTAATAGGTTTGTTCATGCAACAATTATAAACGGTTTGAAACTATTAGAAACATTCCATAAGTTTAGTTGAGAAAGACTTACCAGTGATTTTAACGCAAATATTTGAAGGTACATTTCTAACAGTCTGCAACTGCTGCAGAAACACACTTAATTTGAAATACGTACATGTGGATACACTATTGTCAAATCAAATTCATAACCAATATAGAATACAGGCAACTTATTCCTCAGATCTATAAATGATATTGCAGGAAACAACTACTCCGCGGGCTAATGCCCCGACCGGCATTGAATTACACCTGCAGTATCTGTGTGAACAGCCAAGAACCCTTGTCGGCCACACCCCTAGACATAGACCGGTTCGAGCTTGTTAGCCCTCATCAGTATGCCATAGGTGAGATGACCGACAATTGAACTGGCTGTTCCTTCATATGTAGGTTCACATATAAATCGAGTGCAGGTGAGATGTAACTGGTCTGCTACTTCCTGCTCGGTCTAAGTGGCTCGACTTGCAGAAAGCGACCTACATTGTCGTAGGTATTTATAGATTTAATGGCGCATTGCCCAGGGCGAGAGGTCTGCGGTTAAGTACCTACGACAATGTAGGTCGCTTTCTGCAAGTCGTGCCACTTAGGCCGAGCAGGAAGTAGTAAGACCAGTTACATCGCAACTTATTCCTCACGTAGCTATTCGGTAATCGACTGCAGTAGTTCTGACACGCTTTTTTTATTTTTGCGAATGACCACCTACACACACTACTTTAATTGTAACGTAATAAATAATACTACAGGTGTATCTTTGTAGTTTTGGCAGTGATGACTAGTACTGTTCGCATTTTAAATGTTACAATATGACGTTTATTACAAAATATAGTAAACAGTGTATATTAAATTTACAACACCCCATTTACTACAATACTTGCATCACAACAACGAACTTATATAGTTTACTACATTTGTAATTTATTCTACTGCAAAATTATAAGCAGAAATTTGTGGTAACTGTTTAATCAAAAACAAACATAGTGCACGTTTATGTTGGAGCGGCACGCCAGGACAAAAGCTACGCTCCTATAGCCACGATTATTCAATGTATACATTCTTGTAGAGGTGTTTATAGTGGAGTACTAAAGCCGAGCCAAGCGCTAAAGCATAGAATCTAGCAATCACCGCATTTAGATAAATACGCGAGGTGAGGGAAAATTCAATGGTGAAAACCGCTTTCCGATAGTATATACACAGGGTGAGTCAGTTTATACTAGCAGCACTCTAGGATTCGATAGAAAACCTTATTTTAAGTCAAGTATGTTATATGAACACATGTCGAAAAACGCTTCGTTTTTGAGATACAGGGTGTCAAAGTTTCATACTTTTTGAAGTTTTTTCCACACAGCTTCTATAGTCTTTGAGATAATTTATACAAATCCTTATCATAAATTATCTATGATTGTCTACAAGTTCTGACATGCTTAAAATATTTGAAAAGGTACAGGGTGATATTTTTCCGGGGCCACTCCAGAGCTTTTTCGTGGCACGCCACTGACTGTTATTTGTAAAAAATTTGAATTCCACGTTAAATGTAGAAAATTTTTTGTGTTTTGCATGTTTATCGTAATTATAACCGTTGTCGAGTAATATGAAAAATTGTCTGAACGGAAGTTTTATAAAAAAAATTGTATTCATAAAAATATTCACAAAAAAAATTTTCACATAAATTTCGTCAATATAAATTATTAAACGTTACATACAATAGAACTTTTGGCACTATTTATTTACTATTGCATATTTTTATTGTAACGTTTCAAACCTTTTAATAAACTAAACTAAATAAAAAATTGCGAACAAATAATAAGCCAATGCAACTTTACAAATAACCCTAAATAATTTTAATTTCAAATTAAATTTTCAAAATGCGAACCATTTTGTTGAATACATAATCGACATCGTCTTTCAATAGACCTTCCTGCTGCAACGAAGTGATGAACTCTTCTGTCTTGACAGACATGCCTTATACGTCTTCTAAGATCTTCAATATCTTGAACAGGAGTTGATATACTTTTTCTTTAGGGAAGCCCAACACAAAAAAAAATCCATTGGTTTTATATCTGGGGCCCATGGGGGCCATGCGATTGGACCTCCACGTCCAATCCCTCTGGATAATTTGCGTCTAACCAAGCTCTTACATTTTTTCCAAAATGAGCCTGGCAGCCATCTAATTGGAACCAAGCATGCTGCCTTAAATTTAGAGGAACATCTTCCCACATTAGGATGCTCAGTTTCTAGAAATTCTAAGAAGTTTTGCGAATTGATCCTTTCTGGCAAAAAATAAGGTCCAAATAAACGATTTTCAAAAATTCTCGCCCACATATTTTGAAATTCTTGACCTAACAGCACGTGGATTGTTATCTGTCCAAATTGGATTGGAATACTTCTTATTTTTGAGTTATAATGCAAAGTTACGTTTTCTAAATGGAACTGTATTTTATCTCACGGTTTGATAGCATTTTTCATTGGCTTTCCAACAATGTAATATATTTTATAATTCTTTATAGCAATATGCGTGGAATATCACGTAAAAACTGAATAAATCATGTTTTTACAAAAATCTAAAATATTATAAAACAAGGAAGTCATAGAAGAAGCAAAAAAATAAGAAACGCCCTGTATCGTTTAAACGAATCGAGATATGGAAATGCGGTTCTAGCCATTCAATTTTCAAATAGGAAAAACCCTATAAAAGTGTCGAAATTGGCCCACTGTACAAAATATTTTGTTATTCGTATTTTATTAAGAAAATACCATTAATTGGCCGTCGATTCTAATAAAATCTCATCATCTGATGAAGACGACGATTCGGTATACAAATTGCTATGATTTCAAGTTTAAAACTGTGGCCAAACTGTTAAAACATTGAAATTTATAAACTAGAAGAGTCCCTGGCGCTTCGCTCCAACATAAACACTGTCGCATTCCTCCTAGCTCTTGTCTTGGAACTTGTCTTCCAGCCCGGCGCGCGTCGTATAGCTTTTGTCGTGGCTTAGAATATCTTCTCTGATGAAGGCCCAGACAAACGAGAAACGCCCTGTTATTGAAGTTAAATAACGATATCAAAAGAGAACGCAATTTTTCTCCTCGAGCGTCACCCGTTCTCATTGACTACGTTTCCAACCGGTAACATGACACCCTCAGTCGGACCGAATCAACCCAGAACTAATTTCATGTCCGGTGAGTGGCTTGCCTGCGGTTTCCCGGCCAAGGAGGCACTGCGAGAAACAAACGTATTGCGTTGCCTCTCGCGGTGTCGGGTGTCGGTTTCAGCCGTTTCAGTGACTCACGCGCTAATTTTAGCGCCTGAAACCGAATAGCCGAATGTTTTTATTACGCTACAGCTCGGTTTTAACCCAGTTTCAGCGTAAATATTAAACAAACGGTACAACAAATAGCCCGCGATATTTACTCCCGACTTCTATTTTTGGCGGAGGCGCTCGGTGTACGTCAAATCCGCTTTAGAGAGCATCACAATCAAGAGCGCTTGATAACCTCGTTTTATTATTTATTTTTTTATCAATTATTCACTCGGTATAATCTGGAGACACAAATTAGCAATAAGGCTTAAATTTAATAGATTGATAAATAGACCACATTCACAGCAAAAAGAAATCGACGTTACTATTTTGGAAGTAGTAAAATAATGTGGTGTAAAACACGTTTTATTTGTAAAAATATTGAGACCAAGACCAAGAGGAAGGCCCATTAATATAATTTGTTTTCAATGTGTTCTTTGTATCATTTTTAATAAGGAATACATACAAATTTTGTTAAACATCCTTCAAACTGTAACCACATTGCAATCCATCAGTTATTAATTTCGGCGACACTAGATCGAAACAGTTGTGCTTCGAACGCAGTAAAATAATTTGATGCATTGTTTTATTTAATACAATTTATCATAAAATAAAAGCATTTGCATTCCGAACACCCTATATAACTATACAGGGTGAGTCAGTCATACTGTCATTAATTTTAACCATGTATTCGGGAGGCCTAATAAAGGCAGAAAATCGAAAAAAAATTTACTCGACCTTTAAAAAATTAAACAAATCACCCTATAAAAATCGGTAACACGATGCTCCTGGTGCACTACGAACTTTCTGATGACGCACCCATACGACAATCGAATGCCGGATTAAACATCGTTGCCACATCATGTTTATTGTTTACATACATAATATCGTCTAACACTGCAGAGTGATACTCAAAATTACCCCCATTTAGCAGTTTCTGCATTTCCCGCATTTCTTCCCCCCAAATTTGTAGGTCACGCCACACATTTGAAGGGGGGATGGAGAGAATACAAGATACAAGCTGTAAGCAGTAGTTTGTTTATTTCGGTCTCGCGTATTCGTCGTAAATTCACAATGCATAATTTTACAAATTCGGAATATGCAGAAATGGTAGTGTTATACGGAGAATGTGCGCGAACTTTGTGTACGTGCCTTCGCGATACGGGTTCTGTGAAACTGCGTCGGGTGATCCTAATTTTATTAATACAGTGCTATAGACGGGTGAGTGCAGTTTTACTCGAACTGGCATTTTAAACAGGTTAGTACCATACTACTTAAAAAACAATAAATGACGATTCTAGGCTAGATGTATGTAACTACAAACTCATACAATTCATATTTATTTGTAAAACGTAGTGAAAACGTAATATCAAAATTTTTAAACTGTAATAACCTAACATTCGAAAACTTTTATTTATTACCTACATTTGTTTTTATTAACAAATAAATCAATATTTAAGGAAAATTCATTCATGTATCTAAATTAATAAAATAGTTTTAGTCCTTGTCGTTAAATAACAGTACAAAAACTAGGTAACTAGGTTATTGACCTAATAATACGGTAGGTCAAGATTCACCCTCGATAACTTATGAGTATGAGATCAGAGGCGTGCCATTTCGGTCTTGGACAGTTTTCTGTCGACAACACGATGGTTTTTTATTACTTAGTATTTAAACACGAAACACTTTTCAGCTTCTCTTAATAATTTACCCATTGGGTATAGGTTTTTTATGTAATGTACGTAAATGGTTTATTACTCGGTTTATTATTAGATACGTTGGAGTTTTGTGATTTCAATGTAACTAAGCTAATTTCAGTCATAACAGCTACATTTGCTCAGAGGAAAATTCACACGCTACTTGTCGGTTTAGCTTTCAGAAGCGATTTGTTGTCAACGTATGGGCAGGAATGCATGGGTATCGTTTGATTGGACCGTATTTTCTACCGGAAAACCTGAGTGGACCGTGTTACTTGCAATTTTTAATAGAATTATTTGATTATTATTATTTGATTTCAATGGATATTAACATTTTAAATTATTATTGGCTGAAGTTGAACTGAGCAAGAAAAAATGATATTCTAAAATAGTCAGTACAGCCGTTTATTTGTGATGTCTAAAACCTAGGTAGGTAGGCACTAGAAAAATATTTCAACTTGGCGATATTGCATCAGGTCGACATCGAGTTGAACTGTGAGCTGTAAACGACCAAGGCTGTGAGCAGTCAGTGACAGTTTGAAAAGGGGATTTAAATAATGATTTGGAAATATTTTTTTCGGCGTAAATATGCATTTACTTTTTTTTTTTAATCGCGTCTTCGCATTAAACTTATTATTCCCTATCTCCTCTTAAAATTAATGACATTATGACTGACTCACCCTGTATACGGACGTACTACCTAATTTTTTTCTACAGACGTCTAAACAAATGGCCTAAAACGAAAACAATTTTTAATAAACAATTGTATGGCGTATATATCCATTCATCTCTAATCGATTAAAGTCAGAATCGTAGACAATGAGTTATAGACGATATTAAATCATACACAACCTAACAAAAACAAACTGGTTCGTCATTAATAACGCCAGGATCTTTCTGATAATGTTTAATACGTTAGTAGAACCGCAGCATTACAGAAATCGGTGTAGAATTACTTGGAATAGGTGCTTGGATTACAGATTCTAATTTTAAGTACGGTAATGACCTTCCCTCACACCGAGCTAAAAATAACGAGAATAAAATTCGGCCAACCGCAGACCGTTTCATTTTTCGGGCATGCAACTGCTTTCGGTGTCCTCGCCCACGCCCTTTGCTTGTAATTATGATTTCTTGGAAGGGACAGGCCGAGCTGAATACATATTGCCAACATATCTGTACATCTGTTCCTGAGGACGGGTGAAATATGTGCCGTGCACATTCACAGCCTCGTTGGAGAGCTCGGTGGATGAAATATGTGGGTGCTGATCGCCGGAGATGTAACACACTTAGGTACATAAGAAAGATAATCGAGTACTTTGGCACATTCGGAGGGGAACTTTTGTGTAAAACCGATGTTTACAAAGCTTCTTTAACTGTTTTTCTAAAGAAATAAATATTGAGAATTTGTTTATTTAGCAGAAATAAATGTTTTGTTCTACAGGGTGTTTCTTACGTAGAGGTCAAAAATAAGGGTTTTTTGTTAAATAAATGAGGGATCTTAGGAAAATCAGTTTTTAATTTATAAACCGCTTGAAATAATTTAACCAAATTCAGTGTGCATATTTAGTATGATAGTAGGTATGAAACAAAAAATTACTAGCTTTAGAAACTTGCCAGTGGCGGAGGTGTGGGTATCATCGATAATTATTTGCCGAGAAAAGATATATCACTCTGTATAATATTACAAATAAAATAGGTCATCATATGCACCATTTTATTATCATCACTTTTTGTTTCTTTACGCTTTTTGTATTCCAAACCGATTAAGGCTGGGATTTTGTATACATATTTTTACCGTCTAACAGGGCTTCAAGCGAGGACACAGAACTCCAAGAAAATTGAAATAATTGGTTATTATTATATATCAACGTATTCACAAAGGTTCCCGCTAGTGCGTGAGATAATTTTCATTGCTCATAAAATCACAAGAATAATTAAAATAAATGTTAAAATACCTCAATTTTAGCCACACAGTTACTACGACAATATGTCACAATTACGGCAAAATTATCACAGCCACAGCCACCAAGTTACTTCACTCACTAGCCTGGACATACCGGGTGTCCCGAAATAAATGCAACAAAATTTGGTCAGAAATTCTTAAGAGAAATTTAAGGGACCCGTATTTTTTACTTTTGATAAGTGCGGCCTCCTTTCGGAGATATAGCCCCCTGAAACAAGCCCCTAAAAATTTAATTTTTTTTATATCTCAGAGCTATATCGCACAAGAACCACCAAATTTGGTACACAGGGATTTTATGACATGTAGAATACGATGCTGATAAGCTTTTTGGCAATTTAAAGAAATCACAAGTTAAACATTAACAATTAATAAGAAAATGTGAATATCAAAATAAGGTACAATAAACTTGGAAATTAATAACAAAATTAATGATACTTCATGATTAAATAATTTAATTCTAAAAAGTTTGTTAAAATCACACTGGTCAGTTCCGTAAAACGTGTTCAAAGTGAGAACCGTTTTGTTCAACACAAGCCTGCAAACGTGACACGAAATTTTGACGTATTTTCGTGTGAATGTTGGGAATATGTCTAATTTCTTCAGCCGCAGCAAGGATTCGTTCATGTAATTGTTCCCGGGTTCTAATTGGTACGGCATAGACGCGATCCTTCATGGCCCCCCAGAAAAAAAAGTCCATGGCATTTAGATCGGGAGAACGGGGGGGCCATGTTACATGAGGAGAATTGTTACCTATCCATCGCCCTTGGAAATTTTCATTCAGCCACTCAGTTACGAAGTTACAAATTGCGTCTAATACCGAGAGGAACATCTTCCATAAGAGGCGGTAGTTCATGCTCCAAAAAATTAAGGTAACTTTCAGCATTTAATCGTGGAGGCAATAAATATGGACCGATGATGCAATCTCCGACAATTCCAGCCCAGCAATTAATTGAAAATTTTTCTTGCGAATGAGTCTGCCTTAAGACAAATGGATTTGCCATAGCCCAATAATGAAGATTGTGCAAATTTATTAGGCCATCTTTTGTAAAGCACGCCTCATCGGTAAAGAAATAATTTCGTATAAATCCCGGATTTAAGTTGTAACTTTGAAGAGCCCATAAGCTAAAATGTCTTCTTTGTGGCAAATCTTCTACTTTAAGTTCCTGGGCCTTTTGAAAGTGAAAAGGTTTCAACAGTTGTCGTTTGATAAAGCGGTGTATTCTTGTTCTGGGAATCTCAAGTTGAGATGACGCGCGTCTTATGCTTATTTCGGGATTTTCTTCAATTAAATTTAAGATAATTTCTTCCTGTTCGGGAGTTAATAAATAACTTCTCCTGAGTTAGGTTTTCACAACTACGGATCCTGTCTCCATTAGCTGCCGATGTACTCGTGCAAACATTGAATGGTATGGGAGTATGCGTGCAGGAAATCGCTCGGCGTACAATCTGCGTGCGAGACGTGAATTTCCACGAGCCTCCCCGTAAATTAGGTGCATTTGTACCCTTTCTTGGACAGAAAATCTCACCATTTTTTCGGGAACAATGATTACTGACAACTATTAATGGTAACAATTTGACACTGGTTAATGACAACTGTCACAGAATAAAATTGATTGTTTATTGCGAATGCCAGCCACCTACGATTAACACTTTAAAATTTCATATGAACCTCGATATGCATCCAATAACGCTGCGTTTTTCGAAAAAATTTTAAGAGACAAAAAAGTTTTTAAATTCCCTGGAGTTTCTAAGAGGCTACTAATTTTTTTAAAAATTAAATATGCAACTAAAGTTCGGTGGCCCCAAAGGCAAGGGGGCCCCCGAAAAAGTGTCTTGTGGGGGCCCCTTGCCAAAAAGCTTATCAGCATCGCATTCTACATGTCATAAAATCCCTGTGTACCAAATTTGGTGGTTCTTGTGCGATATAGCTCTGAGATATAAAAAAAATTAAATTTTTAGGGGCTTGTTTCAGGGGGCTATATCTCCGAAAGGGGGCCGCACTTATCAAAAGTAAAAAATACGGGTCCCTTAAATTTCTCTTAAGAATTTCTGACCAAATTTTGTTGCATTTATTTCGGGACACCCTGTATAGGACAACTTGTGTTTCACTTTCAGATTAATATTTATTGCTAATTTTACATTTTGTGTCCTCGAGTAAAATCATGACATATATCACGGCTTCCATTTTTATGTACGTCAAAATTCACGATAAGCTTCAGGGAACCTTGTGGTTCGGGCCTATACGGTTTGTATACTCATAGGCCTCATTGATTCGCCGTTTCGCTCACTCAGGCTGTGCAATTTCTTTTCTACAAAATCCCCGCCTTAACAACAAAATTATTTATTTGAGCAAGTGCATTTTTACAGTTACTTAAATTACTTAAAAATATCTTAGGGAGACCATTCAAAACAATAATAATAAGAAGCCTTTATCTTATTTAATATTGTGTATTGTCAAATTATTAGTTATTTTTAAAAAGATTAGTGAGGCTAGGCGAATTTATATCGAAAGATTTCCAAATCATCCAACTCCAAATCCAAGAATGTTCAGAAATATTTTTCAACGTTTTTCGGAGTCAGGCTTTAAGCTGCAAATCTTAATGTGAATCATAAATTAGTTTGGTCTATTCTCATACAAAAGGTTCAAGTCTCTCTGCCGGATGACTATCCTGCTCGTATAAAGTTTTGCCAAAAACAAAATGTTGACTTTACCGCTGGCATATTGTTTACCGACAGAGCTAATTTTTTCGGAAATACTATAATGAACTTCCACAAAAAACACGTTTGGTCAGATAAAGCCCTAATGCAACAATCTCGACTTCAACAGTTTTCTTTGAATGTATGAGTGACTATTCTGCAAATATAGCAAGTGTGGACGCGTTGTTGTAGCAATGTTATACAACGTGTAAGATCTACCGACTAGAGATATATATAATATCTAACATGTTATACAGGGTGTCCTGAAAGTAATGGGACCCAGCTTAAACATAATTTCCTGTGATCAAATAGAACCGATTTAGATAAACTTAGCTTAGTCCAAAAGTGCTTCGTTTAGAAGTTACAGGGCTTCAAAGAAAAAAAATTGTTTTCTTGTTATGGGCATAATTAAGAAACGAAACGTCGAATCATGTTCAAATTTGGTACAGTTATGTTTTAGTAAGTAGGGCCGCATATTCGGTAAAAAAAGCGTTTGAAAATTTCACATTTTCTAATTCGATCAAGTTACCACTTGTTAAACTGACGTTGATACGCTTAAATTAGATAAAAATTTGATGAAAAGCCTGTCAGATTAATATTAATTGTTGTACTGAGTGTAGTTGTGTAAAGTGTAAATGTAATGTGTAAATAATTTAAAATCATTAGTAGTATTTTATAAAATTCTGAAAACATATCTCGACATAATCAGTTTTCCAACTCACAAACGGCAGATATGATCGCTGTTTATTGTCAAAATCAATTTAATGGAGGAGCTGCAGAAAGAAGGTACAGTTACGTGGAACAGGTATAGCTTTTCTACGCCAAATTAATTTCTTTACCATAATTTTCCGTCAAGCGTATCAGAATAGGACTAACAAAAAAGTAGAAATGAGTTACAAAAAAACTGCCAAGAGCGCCCCCTACGATATACATCACTACTTACTCCTTCACAGTGCTTGTACTTATCTAAAACATAACTGTACCAAATTTCAACTTGATTCGACGTTTCGTTTCTTAATTATGCCCATAACAAGGAAACAATTTTTCTTTTAAACCCTGTAATCGGTTCTATTTGATCACAGAAGCTATGTTTAACATGGGTCCCATTACTTTCCGGATACCCTGTATAGCAGCAAAATTTGCTACATTTGGTTCAAAAAGATGTAACATGTTATATAACTTTGCTATATAGCAGTGTTATATAGCAAGTGTGGAACGTGCATAACACCCTACATTTATATAGCAAAACACCCTTATTTTTGGCCACAGAATACGAACCTCGATTTTTGACTTCTACTAAAGAAACATCCTGCATAATAACTTTGTAAAATTACATTTCAAAAACATGATTTTACTATGAAAAAGTGCATATTCATAATTAGTAGCATAACATTTTGGTGTGTTATTTCACACTATTGACTAGGTAATAAAGAACCAGCAATCCACCGTGTAAAATTGCTAATAATTTTTATCAGTGTATATAAAAAACACAATTTTTTACCAAATCATCTACTAGTTTGTGCTTTTCATAGCCTCGGTCATGATTTCCACGGTCTCCCACAGTCTAACAATATTTATTCTGTCGCTTTGCAAAGCTGTGTTTGTTCGCTCGCCGGAGTGAGAGTGGAACAGACCTAAATATAGCCCGGCATACGCGCGCATCGGCCTGGGAAGCCGGCAGTTAGGCAAATTGATGGTTAAATAAACACTTATTAGGGCCTTTTCTCTTCCTAGGCCGGCTCCGGGGGGCGGGCGACAAGTGGTGCACATGTGTTTACCAAATTCCGCCAGGAATGCCCGCCGAGCCGCCTCGACGGTCCCCAGGGTGTGTTTCGGCTTCTTCGACCGGTGGTTGAACCCTGGGTTAGTGCTGAATGGTTTTCTTCCTCTTAATTGACACCGTGATTATACATAGTGAAGACGTACAGCGGCGATAAGACGATCAATATATTGACAATAGTTATTATGAATTATGAACACCTGATGAACTACAGTTGTCAACTAAAACACTTGTTCTTGTCAAAATGGGCTAATTGGAAACTGCTTTGATAAAATCTTTGAGCTTTGTTGAAATATGGTTTCAAATCAAACCTCGCCGATCTTCTTGAAATTTTGCACGTCCCCATAATTTACCGTTATGAACAACTTTTTCAAGTAACATTTTGCTGTATTTTCAGTAAAAAAGGCACTTTACCTGAAACGATAACAGTTTTCAATCGGTGCACTGAATATTTCAAATAGGATTATTTCGAAAACTGTTACTCCTAACGACTTCAACAAGGTATACCTTTTTTAGATACAACAGGTAGGAGAATCGATTGCTTCGGTAGACAGATGGATACACTAAACAGCAAAAAAGTTCTGCCATTTAAAAGAAACATGCTGTGCCATAAGTGGCGCCCTCTACTAGTGACGTCAAAATTAGTTAAACATTCTTATTTGCCGTGCCAAAAAACATAATTGTGCCAATTTTTTTTTAATTCTCCGACAGGTTTCAAAGTTATAGAGTTATTTCAAAATAAAATTCCAGCAACATTCGGATAAGGCATATTTGGCTCAATCGCCATATTTTGGTGTGAAGTATCTCCAGTTCAGAGATTGCCCATTCTTAATGAATCACCCTACTAAACGTCTACTAAATGCACAAAATTCTTGGGTCTGTATGTTGATAATAACCTAAGATGGTCTGAACATATTAGTGTACTGGTTAAAAAACTTAATCAAGTATATTATGCTATATCTAAAATAAAGCAAGTAATGCCTTTGAGCTCATTGCTCGGTGTTTACTACAGCCTGGTTTATTCTCAATTAATATACAATGTCGTACTTTGGGATAATGCCTCTCTTCTGTTTGTAACCATCATTTTTTCCTTTAAAGAATGTTATTGAACTTAAATATTTGCTAATGTCGATGTTATGATGTAAAAGTACTGTTACCTTTAACATGGACTAATACGACCACAAAGCTTACAGTTCTCACACTTTTCCAAAAAATGTGTTAGGAGTACATTTCCAGTGTAATGTTTCACGTTTTTAAATGAACGCCATTTAACAAGAACATCATCAATTTTGTTGTAAAGTTGTTCTGATTTTCCCGGCAACAGGTTCCTTTCGCTTGCTCCACCGCTTTAAAAATTTCAAGAGGCGTACTCAGAATGCCTTCTGTACTACTACAACTATTGAAATCCACATTTTACCAATTTTATATATGAAAAAATCTATTACTTTGTTAGAGGTTTTTTGCGTACTAAATATTGCGTACATGGCCGCGTTTGTTGATATTATTGCTAGGCATCCGTCAAAACTCTCAACTGTGGCATATTCAAGTGTTCTAAATACCGGCCATGAATAAATGTTTGTCTTGCAATTCAAGCAGTCAAGTATTGGTTTGGTATTGCGCGATCAAAACAAGACCGAGAAAACCCAAGAATTGCCAACACTTCTAAGAAGGTTTTGGTATTATCTAAAGAAAATGTAGTAAAGTTTATAACATGATGGCAAACGTTACTCGAATACTTAGAATATACGCCTGCTGAAGAGAAGAACTTACTACTAGGTTAGATGCTATAGAAGGCAGGTTGCTTTATTGTTGTACCTAGGTATACCTAAATCAAAGACATGCGAGGAACGAATATTCACCATCGTTGATAAAGATACGATGTATACAGGGTGTTCTTAAATAAGTGTCGCAACGGAAAACAACTGTTAATTCCTCTTGAAAAAAGAAACATTTTTTTTCTCTTCCATTTTTCTCTCCGGACTTTCGTTTTCGAGATACACGGTGTCAAAACTTAGTTTTTTTCCAATATCTTAGGAACCGTTTGAACTACAGGACTGAGCTTTTGTAAACACATTACCACTATTAATAGCTACTTTTTCGCACCCTTCTCGAATTTATTGGACGTGCCAGTAGTGGAGATTTTAAGGTATCGGAAAATAGGTAGTAATTATTTACAATTTTAACGAGATTTAACAGCAGATAGGATTTTAACTTTTTTTATCAATTTGGCGAGTAAAATTTAAAACTGTTCAAAATTACGTTCATGAACTTGCACGCATTACATCTTCGAAACATGTTTCTTTCTGCCGCTGCGGCTTCGCCCCTATCGGTCAACTCTTCGATATTATTGTCACGGAATTTGCCCCACTCACTCCCAAACCGACGACTGTGGCACCGCGAATTGCCTAAGATTGCCCCGATCGCCCCTACGCCATTCTGGTAAACAAACAACATGCCGTGATCGAGATCGGCCTGGAAAAATCGAGAATCGACGAGAAGCGTTCCAGTCGTACGAGAAAAGGGATCTAGAGATACTGGAATATATCTGGAATATTCGTTGGGTCTATAAAAGAAGAATAGACGGCCGAGTTAGTTAGTCTTGTATAAGTCTTGTATTACAGTCTGAATTAAAGTGTTTAGTTGGAGATATCAAAGTGATTTAGATAGCGATTAATTAAATAAGTGTTTAGTTGACCTGTAATTAGTAGTGGTCAGTAGTTAATAAAGAAGTAATTTATTAACGGATTGTTTTTCTGGAAGTAAGAGAAAAGACGGATTGGGAAATCCGTGACAATTTGGTGTCGGAAGTGGATTTAACTGGAAGTTTTAAAGAGCTTTCTGGAACCCTGTCCACAAAGTGGGATTTGAGTGGAAGTTTGAAGAACTTTCTAGAACTTTGTACGGGAGTGCGACAAAGACCCAAGTGTGACATATCACTGCACTCGTCGTGACTCAAGGAAGTGAACGGTGGTATTTGTGCAGGACATTCTCGAACATTCTAGAACTTTGTACAGGAGTGAGACAAATACCCAAGTGTGATATATCACCGCACTCGTCGTGACTCAAGGAAGTGAACGGTGGTATTCTCGAAGGACAATCTCGAACATTCTAGAACTTTGTACGGGAGTGAGACAAATACCCAAGTGTGATATATCACCGCACTCGTCGTGACTTAAGGAAGTGAACGGTGTTATTCGCGAAGGACAATCTCGAACATTCTAGAACTTTGTACGGGGAGTGAGACAAAGACCCAAGTGTGACATATCACTGCACTCGTCGTGACTCAAGGAAGTGAACGGTGGTATTTGCGAAAGACATTCTCGAACATTCTAGAACTTTCTACCGAAGTGAGACAAAGACCCAAGTGTGACATATCGCCGCACTCGTCGTGACTTAAGGAAGTGAACGGTGCTATTTGCGAAGGACATTCTCGAACATTCTAGAACTTTATACCGAAGTGAGACAAAGACCCAAGTGTGGCATATCACTGCAGTCGTTGCATTGTAAGGAAGTCAACTGTGACATTTACAAACACATTCCTGGACATTCTAGAACTTTCCAAATAGAGTGAATGCCTGTAACTAGAAGCCAAGTCAATATGGATGCACAACTGGCGAAACTGTTAGAAATGATGCAGACAATGCAACAGGAAATGAAAGACCAGACGAAGACGATGCAAGAGAAATTTGAAGAACAAGGGCATAAAATCGAAGATCAGTCCCAAACGATGCAGGAAAAATTAGAAAATAAATTAGAAGAACAGGGAGAGACGATGCAAATGAAATTAGAAGAGCAAGGGTGTAAAATGAAAGATCAGATACAGACAATACAACAGGAAATGAGAGATCAGACGAAAGAAATGCAGACAAAATTAGAAAAATTAGAGAATACACTAGAAGAAAAACTAGAGGAGCAGTCATATAAAGTGGAAAAACAAGTAGAGGAAAAACTGTTAGAACAAAGAAAAGAAATGAACGAAGAACTGTTAGCACAAAAAAAGGAAATAGACGAAGAAATAAACTTGGTTAGAGAAACCTGCGAAGAGCTTCGACATAAATTAGACAAGGTAACAAAAGAGGGTGTAATCAAATCAGAAGGACCTGTTATCCGAACTCAGAAGACGAGACCCCCTGAATTCGACGGCAAGGTTTCCTGGAATGTATATCTGCGTCAGTTTGAAGCAGCAGCATCAGCAAATGAATGGTCGGATTATGAGAAAGCTACTGCTCTGATAGTTTCTCTACGAGGTGAAGCTCTTGACGTCTTACAAGGAGTTCCTGCTGGGCAACAGAATAACTACGACATTCTAAAACAACATATGGAAATGAGATATGGGGATAAGCACCTGCAGCAAGTGTACCAGGCACAATTGAAAAATCGTCACCAGCAGAATGGAGAGAATTTACAACATTTTGAGACAGACGTTGCTCGACTGGTTCGATTGGCATATCCAACAGCCCCGTCCGAATTTGTAGATCAGTTCTCCATTCAAGTTTTTATCGACGGCCTAAGAGATTGCGAAACTCAGCAGGTACTACGACTCGCTAGACCTAAAACGTTGAATGACGCTCTTTCACATGCACTGGAATTCGAGGCAGCAAAAATGGCGTCCGGTAGACATGTTAAAGTGCGAGCCATCAATAATAGCAGCGATAGTATGGCAAATGGAGAGATAATAAGGACGCTGAAGGAGATTGTTGATAAGTTCAGCCCAACTACTATGACAAAGAAAGAACAATCTGATAGTCGAAGAGATCGCCTTGTTCAATGTTGGAACTGTGGACAGATAGGACATCTGAAGAGACAGTGTAGGGCCCCAGTCGCAGATCAGCAAAGGCGCGACTCCCAAGCGGTAGCCTCCAAGGAATATGTTAAAGTGCGGACTATCAGTGATAATAGCGATAGTATGGGAAATGGAGAGATAATCAAAACACTGAAAGAGGCCATTGATAAACTCAGCCTAACTACCAGGCCAAAGAGAGGACAACTTGATAGCCGAAGAGGTCGCCCACTTCAATGTTGGAACTGTGGGCGGACGGGTCATCTAAAGGGACAGTGTAGGGCCCCAGTGGCAGATCGGCAATGGCGCGACTCCCAGGCAGGCAGGAAACATGGAAACGCAGAAGCCCTTTCTAGACCTTGTCCTACCAACAACAACAAACACTGTAGTAGTCTCGAAAGAAAAGAGGACATATCATTTGTTCCTTGCAAGATAGTAGTAGCCCAACCTGAAAACAGATGGAGTTCAGCGGCGATTCGGGAAGACCAGCAAGCTGACTGTGACATCAAGCCGTTATTAGACTGGAAAGAAGCCAACAACCGACCCTCATGGGCTGAAGTCAGCAGTAAAAGCCCAACATTAAAGAGCTATTGGGCTCAATGGAATTCCTTGGTGTTGGAAGACGGTGTCCTAAAAAGAGCATGGGAGAACAATGACGGAACGGAGGTCAAGAAACAAGTACTACTTTCGAGGTCCCGGGTCAAGGAAGTGCTGCAGGAAGTACATGGAGGTACTGGGGGTGGACATTTCGGTATCAATAGGACTCTACAGAAGATTAGGGAGCGTTTCTACTGGTTGAGCTGTAGGACGGATGTAGAAGATTGGTGCCGAAAATGTGACGTATGTGCAGCCAGCAAGGGACCGAAGACCCGTTCCAGAGGCAAAATGCGCCAGTACATCGTAGGAGCACCGTTTGAGAGGATTGCGATTGATATCGCTGGCCCCTTTCCGAAAACCCAAAGTGGGAACCGATATCTACTAGTGGCCATGGACTACTTCAGCAAATGGCCGGAAGTATACTCCTTCCCAATCAAGAGACCACAACCGTAGCAGAAGCGCTAGTCAACAACCTGTTCTGCAGATTTGGTGTGCCCATGGAACTACATTCAGATCAGGGCAGAAATTTCGAATCAGGTGTGTTCCGAAAGGTCTGCGAGCTTATGGGAATCAGAATAAAGAGGACCACCCCACTGCATCCCCTGTCATTTGGTATGGTGGAACGCTTCAACGCCACACTAGAAACCATTCTTGAGGATGTTTGTTTAGGTGAACCATACAGACTGGGACATGCTCAGTCCACTCTTCCTGTTATCTTACCGCTCAGCTGTCCATGAAACGACTGGGAAGACTCCCGCAAGGATCATCTTTGGAAGAGAGCTTCGCCTTCCAGCAGATTTGGTATTTGGTCGTCCTGCGGAACAGCCCACAGAGCCAGACACTTATACCCATGACCTAGAACGAAGACTAGCAGCCGTACACGATCAAGTCAGATCTCGAATGCGATTAGAGAGCGATCGCATGAAGACTCGATACGACGTCCGGGCCAATACAGTCGGATTCCAACAAGGCGACCTGGTGTGGCTGTACAACCCCACGCGGAAGAAAGGAAAATCGCCTAAACTACAGAACCGTTGGGAGGGCCCCTATACCGTCATTAAAAGAATCAATGACGTCGTCTACCGGATACAAAGGACTCCCAGGAGTAAAATGAAGGTCGTCCATCTGGAGCGTCTGTCCCCGTATAGAGGTGTATCCGATCGGGACGATCGGTCCTAAGGAGGGGGCAGTGTCACGGAATTTGCCCCACTCACTCCCAAACCGACGACTGTGGCACCGCGAATTGCCTAAGATTGCCCCGATCGCCCCTACGCCATTCTGGTAAACAAACAACATGCCGTGATCGAGATCGGCCTGGAAAAATCGAGAATCGACGAGAAGCGTTCCAGTCGTACGAGAAAAGGGATCTAGAGATACTGGAATATATCTGGAATATTCGTTGGGTCTATAAAAGAAGAATAGACGGCCGAGTTAGTTAGTCTTGTATAAGTCTTGTATTACAGTCTGAATTAAAGTGTTTAGTTGGAGATATCAAAGTGATTTAGATAGCGATTAATTAAATAAGTGTTTAGTTGACCTGTAATTAGTAGTGGTCAGTAGTTAATAAAGAAGTAATTTATTAACGGATTGTTTTTCTGGAAGTAAGAGAAAAGACGGATTGGGAAATCCGTGACATTATTGACATGGATTTCATAAACGATGCATTTCAGATGTCACCATGCGGCGGGTCGATTCGTCGTTCTCCGGATGTTCTCTTGAGGTCTTGCACTTGCAAAATGTGAGGGTGTCTCATCATATTGTTAATTGTTACTACCTATTCTTTAAATTACAAAAGATTTTCGAAACGTTAGCAAAATGTTTGTTTTTGTTCATAGATAGTAATTTTTATTGAAAGCGGTTGACTTTAGTGCAATGAACCAAGAGAACTATTTTGTGTAAAAATCATTGGCGCTTCAGAATGTGCTGTCAAATGTAAATTTTTCCAGTGGCGTAAAAGTTATGGGGGTAAAAACCCTTCCAATACTTTAAAATCTCCAGTACTGGCACTTCCAATAAATTCGAGAAGGATGCGAAGAAGTAGCTATTAATAGTGGTAATGTGTTTACAAAAGCTCAGTCCTGTAGTTCAAACGTTTCCTAAGATATTGGAAAAAAAAACTAAAAAAACAATAAAGTTTTGACACCGTGTATCTCGAAAACGAAAGTCCGGAGAGAAAAATGGAAGAGGAAAAAAATGTTTCTTTTTTTAAGAGCAATTTACAGTTTTCCGTTGCGACACTTATTTAGGAACACCCTGTACATTACATGAGACCAATGAAAAACATTCTTGTCTTTTTTATTTTAAAAAAAACAAAGTGTGTTCCAGTTGCCATAAATTCAAATTGGCGTACGGCCGTATATGATTAGTGCAATGCCCCACTGACTTAAATATATCAAAAATTCAAGAACTCGCCACCTGTACACGTTCCTGTGTCGTCGAGAACACCCAAATATTTACTACTGGATTCTTGGCGTTCTATTTTGGGCAATTTCGTAACAATTTGGAGGCTATTGCCCCGTCTATACTAGGTGTAGGAGGTGATACGAAAATAAAGTAAATACACTTGTGGGATTGACGTCCGTGTATTTACTAAAAACTGGGTTTTATTTTAAAAACCGCTGAGTGACACAACAAATGATGTTTAGGTTTGATTTTACAGATTTGATCTATTACGCCTAACCTTTTATGAAACAAAACGAATGTATAAAAGGTACGGATTATATTAATCAGTACCAGCAATTTTCAGTCAACAAAGCCTTGGAGCTTGTGGGGTGGGTAGTAAATGATTTTTTTTCTATATATTTTGACAACAATATAAATGATGAATTGATTCACATTTCGTTTTGGTGTTAGAAAAATCTTCAAAGGTTTTTTAAAGATGTTCATATAAATGTATTTATTTTTTTCCCCGACACTAAATTTAGATCTTTTAATATTTGTTTCTTGCATTATAAATAGAAAATTACAGCATAGTAAGGTTATGATAATAACTGTGGAATGCACTACAGTAAACTGTAACGGCCGCTTTACATTTAGGCAATGGAGCATGCAATGCAATGAAAACTATTTTGCAGCAAAATCTTTCATGCAATATTGCAAGGTGTCATTTGTTTTACATTTATGCAATATATTGCCCATTGCCAAATTAGTAAAATAAAAATGATTTCGATCTGCTGGTCTTCTGCAAAACCATCAACGGTGTTGTGTACAACTGTGGTGTGAAGTTTCAATCAACCTAGAGTTTCAATGAATGAAATAAAAAAGAAAATTATTATGATTAATTGAGGTTAATTCACTTTTTACTTAATTTCTCGCTGTTAGTTCCTTTTGTGTAGAATGGCAAAACTGAATATTACCAGAAAAGGAACCAGAATTTTACGTGCAATGCAATCAAATTAGAGCAGACTCTACATTCGTGCAATGGACTGAAAATTGCGTCGGTCATTAATTTTAAGTTTAATGCGCATGCGCGCATGCAATATTTCTTTGCATGCAATAAGAATTGCATAAATGTAAAGCGGTCTTAAGGAAAACGTATATACAGAGTGATCCGTTTTGTGTAAACCTTAGTGGAGGACTTTTCAAATAATATTTTACGACAAAGTAAAAATAAATGTAGTTTACAATTATGACATCTACGTATTTTTTACTTTTTTGTGCACACAAAAAATCTCTGTAAAATAATTTTTTCTGGAACCGTCAGAAAACTGTAACATTTTTTCAGGAGTCTTTAAGGTTGACATTTTCCTTACTCAGAAAAAATGGTATCTTAACAACAAAAGTATTCACTTTTAATCCTAGGAGTTAAAGTTGACACTTTTAATCCTTACATTAAGTTATTTTTCTACGTTCATGTAAAAAAACATATTTTTTTTATTTAGATGACTCTAAGTGTAGGAAAATATGACGTTGATTTGAACGTTTATGTTTGTCATGATGACAAAACGCTGTAGTAGCATGACAAATGAATGCAATAAACATTTTATTGCACTAGTGTAATAAAGAACCATTTTTTCCACTAAATATAGTTCAATAAAAATGTTGTTTTTTGCATGAACGTAGAAAAAAGTGTTAATCAAGTTTTAATTTATAAAAGTTTCTTCAGTAATATTTACAATGACTTTTGTTTATCCATAGTTTGAACAAGTATTAAAATAAATCACGGATACTGCCAGTACCCTCATTCTTGGATCAATTGTCAAAGCAGTTTTCATTAATAATTATATAGATGTTGTGCAATCAGAAATGACAACGGTACTTGGTTTATCAATACTACTATCAACTTTCAATATTCTTTTCGCAATATTTTCTTTAGTCAAAAGTGAGTCTTCAATATAGCCTTCCACTACAGTGCTCAATCTCCATCCTCCGTGTCTTTTAAGACAAGAAGGTCACCACCGCCGTCAACTAAAAGGGTAGCAGAGGTTTGTCGTAATGCGTGTCCACTGTACTCTTCCTAGATGTCCAGCTTCAAAAATTTTGCCACTTTGCGAGACGGCACTGATTTTATGAATACCGACCACCATTCGATGACACTTTCCACTAACATATCTAATAAATAATCAACGTTCTACCAGTCCGATTGGACGTAAAGCAACATTTTTTCGATAAAAACTTAAATAATTGTCTGCCAGCATAGTAAAAGAACGTGGTCTCTTGGCTTTGGTATTGGGAATTTTTATAAGTGGAAGTGGCCTCAAGTAGGATCCTTGAGGTATTCTCATATTAAACAAATTAAACCAATACCTACAAAATATAACAAAAACCAAGTGACACTAGTCAAATTGTTGAAAAACGATCTTTTTAACAAATCGTAACTTATGATGATGAAAGGAAAAAATTATTTAGTTTATGTGACTCAGATGTTGAGAATGGCAGTCCAAGTGGCATAACCGTGTTAAATCCACATATATTTTTGATTTTCTGGGACCATTCCGTATTTTAAGCGTTAGATGCGTAGATTTCGGGTATGGGATGAATGGTGTCGAGTTGGCACGTATCATATATGCGATGTCGTCTAAAATAGCACGGGCTGGGGCTATTCTCAGATTCCAGGTCCGAGCTGTATCGTCATCTGATACTTGACACTAGAAATAGAAATATACACGCAAGTCGAGCGGACTTCATTTCTTAAAACTCGGTCAGGTTCCTCAAACAGCGCTGAGAATTTTTCAGGAAATGTGCCGGGGCGGATAATTTTTTATTGCACCACGCAACCGATTGAAATTCTTGGAATACTTTTGCAAATGATGACGTTGTTATCTCATTTGGCTGTGAAATTGTCGCTCAGAATTCTTTAACGGGTATTTGCTAACGTTCATGTTTTGCTACTTTACGCGAATTTGTGATTAGAGCTTAGACAAAAGCTCACTACTATAGAATCAGCCTCTAGGTAATGGACAATGGCTTTAGTCTTGATTCAGTGGTGTTTTAATTGACTATTGCTTATATGTATATTTCGTTTCAAACTGTCAAACTACATCTTCACTCATTGCAGGTTCTAGATTACCCACTAACAACAAAAAAAACTCCGCATACAGTTAAATAAAATGCCCAAAAACTTTGATTGCACCCACCTCAGTCTAATTATAAAATCTTGTCCGATCACCGTAGTTCCACTGGATTTGACCTGGACTCTAACAAAAACAAATCGCATATAGCATAAAGCGAAATATATTTTAGTAAGACCTACCTGCCTGTACCCGACACATGTTCTTTTATTTTATTACTATAAACTTAACTCTTGCAACAACAAATTTTATCGTTTAGTCTTCCGCCCACTGCAATCTTAATAGTTAACCCTGTATAAGAGTAAGTAGGAGGGAAAAAGTAATATGCACATGAAGCATTTCTAACAACGTTTACGTTTGTTTATCATGACGTTAGCTACTGTCAAACAGTCTCGTCGAACCAACAACATCCCAGACGACCCGATTTGAACCCGCTTGACCGCAGGATGAAATCGGTAACTTAGTACCTCGCAGAGACGTGATAATTTTTAATTCCCTATCGCCGGGGGAGTTTAGAAGCCCCGCATTGTTTTCCCAACAACGGGCTGGCAGTTTGCGGGCTTGGCAGGGAAGCGGAGCACTCGGTGGAAGCGACGGTGTCGGGTTTCACCGAAACAACGAGCCCCCTCTGCAAACATCCTCCCCCACGACCACCGATGTGTACACGGGAGCTTCTCCGAGTCCTAAATGGGTTCTGTTGAAACGTCACGTCGCACTCGACGAACCTATTGACGTAATTTCTTCTTCCAAATGGCGGCGCCATATACAGGGCGATTGAAAATGTCAAGAAACTATCTAGTACTTATACTGAAAAACTAATATAGTACAAGGCGAACTGGATTCACTCGTAGATGGATTACAAATGTTCACAACTTTGTAAACCCCCATGCAATAACTACTAGACATTTTCAACGTGAGATTAAGGTAAATGTTTGGGCCGGTATTATTGATCGTTATTTGATTGGACCAGTTATTTTGCCAAATCGATTACATGGCGAAAGTTATTTGGAATTTCTGCAACTCTCCGTGATTTAATCGAAGATTTAGATACCGTTGCAACTTAGACTAGAGTTTTGGTTTATGCATGATGGGGCACCGCCTCATTTTAGTGCTACTGTTAGAGACTTTTTGAATTTTAAGTTTCCAAATAAATGGTTAGGACGAGAAAATAATTGTGCTCAAAATTGATCACCAAATGTCATTATTTTCTTTAGCGAACATTGAAGGATTTTGTTTATTCCTCCCAAGTTGAATCCCGAGGAGATTTGTGTTATTTTTCTAAAAGTCAAAACATACGGAAGTGCGCGACACTGATTTTGTTAATTTTTACTAATCTGCTTTTTTAGTACGAGATTTTTATAAAGCAAACTTTGTGTCAGAAATAACTGGTGATTGATCTTTTTAGCGCAAGAGTTTATTCAAATAATCTTTACTTTTTCAGAAGTGTGGCAAAATCCCTAATTATACTAAAGAGTAAAAGTAGTTTGTTTTATACTGAATAATTTACTATGTAAAATGAAGATGTTACATATATAAAAACTGCTTATCGCGCAGAAAATAAAACAAGATTAATTGTTTTTTATTTTTTACTGTATTAGAAAGATATTTTAAGCTAATATATATCAAATCTCCTACAATTCATATCAATGAATGTATGCTCTCTGAAACTAAACATCTAGGTATGCTAATGAGCAATTCCACAGACAAAGCTCTATTCAATAATTATCTAAAAACATTAATCTAGCTAAGTTTGCTAACCTGATAAAAACATTCTATAAATATCTAAGTTCACTTTTGAAACTGTGGGAACTCGAAAATTCAACCACAATAGATGAGGTCTGACCTATTTCTCCACTTTTAAGATTGCTTCTTCAACTTCAGGTTTCCTCCTTTAAGTTGTGTCAACTATAAAAATTATTATACTATAATTATAATACATTAAAATTATTTGAAATTAAATATCAAGCATACATATGACTTCATTGATAGGAGTTGTAGAATATTTGATACACAGACCATTTTTGATATATATTAGCTTAAAATACCACTCTAATACAGTAAAAAATGTTACAAAAGCTAATAATAAAGAATATATGGATATATATTGTGGGTGTAATTCAACGCTGGTCGAGACTTTAGTCCGCAGAGTAGTTAGTTTCACACAATATTGTTAATACCTAAAAATATACAGGGTGTTCCTAAATAAATGTCACAACGGAAAACTGTAAATTCCTCTTGAAAAAAGAAACATTTTTTTTGTTTTCCATTTTTCTCTCCGGGCTTTCGTTTTCGAGATACACGGTGTCAAAACTTCATTTTTTTTAGTTTTGTTCCAATATCTTAGAAACCGTTTGAACTACAGGACTGAGCTTTTGTAAACACATTACCACTATTAATAGCTACTTTTCCGCACCCTTCTCGAATTCATTGAACGTGCCAGTGGTAGAGATTTTAAGGTATCGGAAGGGTTTTTCTCCCTTAACTTTTACGCCACTGGAAAAATTGTCATTTGACAGCAAATTCTGAAGCGCCAATGAATTTTACACAAAAATAGTTCTCTTGGTTCATTGCTCTAAAGTCAACCGTTTTCAATAAAAATGACTCTCTATGAACAAAAACTTCAAAAAATAGGTAATAATAATTAGCAATTTTAACGAGATTTAACAACAGATAATATTTTAACTTTTGGCGAGTAACATTTACGAAAACTGTTCAAAATTTCGTTCGCGGACTTCAATGCACGCATTACATCTTCGAATCATGTTTCTTTCTGCCGCTGTCGCTGCGGCTTCACCCCTATCGATCAACTCTTACGATATTATTGACATGGATTTCATTAACGATGCATTTCAGATGTACCCGTCCGGCGGTTCAATTCGTCATTCTCCGGATGTTCTCTTCAGGTCTTGCACTTGCAAAATGTGAGGGTGTCTCATCATATTGTTAATTATTACTACCTATTTTTTGAATTGCAAAAGATTTTCGAAACGTTAGCAAAATGTTTGTTTTTGTTCATAGAAAGTCATTTTTATTGAAAACGGTTGACTTTAGAGCAATGAACCAAGAGAACTATTTTTGTGTAAAATTCATTAGCGCTTCAGATTTTGCTGTCAAATGTCAATTTTTCCAGTGGTGTAAATGTTACGATACCTTAAAATCTCCACCACTGGCACTTCCAATAAATTCGAAAAGGGTGCGAAAAAGTAGCTATTAATAGTGGTAATGTGTTTACAAAAGCTCAGTCCTGTAGTGCCAACGGAAGATATTGGAAAAAAACTGAAAAAAGTTTTGACACCGTGTATCTCGAGAACGAAAACCCGGAGAGAAAAATGGAAGAGGAAAAAAATGTTTCTATTTTCAAGAGGAATTTACAGTTTTCCGTTGCGACACTTATTTAGGAACACCCTATATTAAAAAAGATTAATTGTGTACCTCGCGAAACGTTAATATTTTAAGCCTTACCCCACCCCACCCTTGTCTCTTGAAATATCCCGAATCAGAAGAAAATATGCAACTATGTTGTAATTTATCCAATTATGTATTTTTTCTTGTTTGGAAACCACCGAAGAAAGCTGAAGCTTTTAGATAATCATAAATAATTACGCCATTTTCACCGTATAATTAATGAATTTATAAATGCGGCGGTGGCAGTAGCGAAAAAAGTAGAAACCTCGGCTATCTGTCTGCCGCTTGTTGATGGCCGTTGATGAGCCCCGTACACCCTTCGTCGGCGGATATCGAGTTACTCGCTGAAGACAGCCCGCAGCTGGAACCCGATATCACGAGGCAAAGTTTTCTGCGGTTAACGTACCCCCAGCGAACATAGGCATCGACAAAAAGAAAATAGTCCATAAAATTCACAAAACAACTAGAATTATGCATTTCTAAGAAAGTTGCCTACCCTAAAACAGTATTTATAAAATACATTTAGACAACCCCCGTTAGTTGTAAAACATATCTACCAGAGGACGAAAACTACAATGCGCAAACTACTTTGGACAGCCCTTAAGACTTAGGATTGTCATAGACTATGAGTGAATTCACGATTCGTGATATGCGATGGGTGCGATGGTTTGTGAAGAATTCGTGAATTATATGTAGGGTCTTTTGTTACTGTATTAAAAAGATATTTTCAGCTAATATAAATCAAATCTCCTACAATATTTAAAATAAGATGATTTAGGATTCTTTTTAAATTGAACACTATATTGTTTTAATGCTGAATCGATGCTGAAAGTTACTTTCCACCGTGGCGTGCGGGTTTTCATCTGACCAACGATGTTCATTGTGAATTATGCCTCATCAGTGAACAAAATGTATTTGAGTATTTGTAAAGTACATGGTTTGCTTTTATCCAATTGCAACCGCAAACCATTATCACCATCCTGAAGATTCTGGACGCGCTGGATATGGAAAGGTTGTAAACTATTTTTGTGAATGGTTTCCCATGTCGTAGTTTGATTAATTTGGAGACGGATTGCAATGCGCCTTGTACTTACACCCGGGCTACGTTCTACCATGTTTAGAATTTCTTCTTTCACTACTAGACCATGACCAACTTGCCTCACAGATGCAATTCTCACACTGGGAAACATTCCAGGTTCACATGCATTGTTGAAAACTGTCCGGAATACATTTCTATCTGGCACTCTTCTGTTCTGGAAGCAACGTCGATATATAGCAACTTCACGATTAGCGCTACCGTTGCAATACCCATAAATATAAATAATATCAGCATATTCTCGTTGACTAAATGTAGCACTACAAAATTATGTGTGTTTTTAATGCAGACTTAACAAATGTAAAAATAAATGTGACGGTTATAACATAAGCGTTTAAATCACAAACGTCAAAATAAATGTAACAATTAGTAATAACTAATGTGGGTTTGGTTTAGAATGCATGGACCTACTCTAAATAAAATATTAAATAACAGCTTTCGCAAAAATATCAATATTTTCATTGCTATCTCAATAACCGTTGGTATTTGACCATAACAATATATTTATTAGGCATTTTTGTTCACTTTTGCCCCCTGAACCCACTTTTTGAATATTGGGGGTTCCCCCAATCGCGCTGAATATAAACAAGGATATTGCTTAAATTGTATCGATTTAAACGACCTTTTCTGTCTTTTGCAGTACCCAGACGAATCCCGAGAAGCCCCACCTGGACTCCAGTGGGTCGGACAGCGAGGCCGAAGCACAAAAGATGGCGGCGGCGGCAGCGGCGGCGGCGGTGTCCTACGCGGCGCCACCCAACATGATGCAGACGCAAATCAACCCCTATCAGACTATGGGGCCGCCCACAACGTACCCCTGTCACCAGCCCATGTACCAAACCCCTCCGGAGATGTTGCACGACTATCAGACTTTGTGACAGTGGTTGGCCACCCCCCAGGACGCCACCGCCGTCGCTGGGAACATGTAGATAGTGATTATTAGTGAAACACATGCGGGATGTGTCAGGAGTGACAAGGGTTCTGGGGGAGGCAAAAATTACTGTGCAATTTAAAATTGTCTACTTGTGACCCCTTTTGCATCCCTCAGACGGCGCCTCTGCTCGATAATTTTCGAAATTCAGCTGTAAATAGCGACTGAAAATTTTCTATGAGTAAAAAGTCGCTATATTGTGATAAGTTTGCACATCTAAAGTCCTTAATTTTTTTCTATATACAAATAAGTCATAATTTGTAATTAAATAGAACGTACTTTGCTTACTTGTTTATAGAGAAAAAGTAAATCAGAAAGGTGATATAACACACTTCTGATGCTGTCCTGAAATGTAAAGGTATTTGTATACTGAATTTCTCTGTTATTTTTCGGAATATATGTAGCTGATGCCTAGCAATTTATAACTATTGCTGAAAGCAGTTATAAATATTTCTCTACGATAAACTTATGTACTTAAGTGCTCTAATTTTTGTTCATATTTCCGCAATTTGTAAATATTATACAGAATTTAATTTAATTTTGTACTTAATATTGTGAATTATGTAAAAAATTGTTATAGCCTTAGATATACTATTATATTTATTTTTATCTTAAAGATATCATCTTGTTATTTTTAATCCATTACAGGATTTTGTACTACAATACTCTTATTTCGATAAATTAAATTGCGTTTTCCCCACACTGTTATTCGTTTATAATTATTATTGTTTTAAATAATCTGTTTGGATTTGTATCATAATACCGATAAAATACTCTAGAATCTAGATCTTTATCATATTATATGTCAACATGGAGATAATATAAGGATTGTTTAATGCAACAATATGTTTTCATCTTTTTAGTAAGACAGGGTATTTATTTATTGCGAAACAGTGCCTTTGGCAGTTTTCTTATATTTTACTTCAAAAATTGAATAACAGAGGGCGCTGTAGCTCGAAATTGATACAAACTATCTATATTCTATGGCTCACGATTTCTAGGTTATAATTTGATAGACTGTCTTGGGAGACCTTGTGAAAAACATACTTTTTCCGTGGTAAATAGAAATCATCCAAAAGATTATTTAAAAAACTATTTCATAAAATGTCCCTGTAGAAACTGCCTGTTCCATAAAAAGTAGTTAAAAGCGTTGACCATTGATATTTGCTCATTAATTTTTCACGAAACAGAATTTCTGTAAATTATTCTAGGATAAAACCAAAGTGTTTATATAAAAGTGAATGCCAAAATAACTTATACTTCTTATGTTGTTAAGTGATGAAGAACTGCATAGATCAGCTTCCATAGCATTGGTATTTAGCTTTTAGAAGTATTTTTAACAATGTAAATACTGTTGCACAAACTATTGATATGAGCAATAATTTGGATGCTGCAGCTATCCAGTTTTTAGTTCTGAAATCACAAGTCTTGTAATACGCCTTTTATCTATCTTCTACCTAGTAAGCAGATCGTAATAAAAGCAAAAAAATAATAAATCTTCACAATATACGTACTGGAACCATGAAGCACACCATGTATTATAAAATGTTTTTGTTGTAATAAAAACTTTTAAAATGTATTTCTGTTTAAATTCGCCCATTCCTTATAAAAAGCAAAATGATATATAGATACTTAAAAGTTATAAATTTAAAGAAGCAATTGTTAAGAAAGAAATGTCAAAAATAAACTGAAATGGCCACAAATTGGCGCTACCTCTACGATGCATCTTACTCAATTCAATAGCCATATTATTTTGAGATGGTCGATGCACGCGCCATCTACGGTCTGACAAAATAATAAAAATTCGATGTAGACGTTTTAAAAATGTTATGTTGGCAACACATACACAAGTCAACTGTCAAAGTAAAATGCACTTAAAATGGCAACCTTGTACAAAGAAAAAGGTCGGTGATCTGTCACTTTGTCAATGTTATTTTCGTAACTTATCACGATAAGCAAATAAAAAAAGATAATGAGCTATACAGAAAAACATGAAATTATAACAAAGGAAGACTGGGTGAAATTGTTAGAGGAAAACGATCTGGGACGCAGCAATATGAACAAGTTGATCATGAATTATTTGGTAACAGGTAAATTTTAAAAGTTTAAAGAAAAATAACAATATTTAATTATAAAGTATTATTGCCTCTTTTGAATTTTTAGAAGGTTTTAAAGAAGCAGCTGAAAAATTCCAACAAGAGTCAGGGGTTATCCCTTCTGTAGAGTTAAATTCTTTAGACGATAGGATTAGTATTCGAGATGCTATTATGACGGGGAGGATACAAGAAGCAACAGCCCTCATCAATCAGTTACACCCAGAATTACTAGATAACGACAGATATTTATACTTTCACCTGCAGGTAATTCTAGACTAACCTAAAAAAGAAAAGAGCTTGTCACTATTCAATTATAGTATTGTTTTATGCAATGTTTCTGTTTGTAGCAACTCCACTTAATTGAATTAATCAGAAACAACAGGATAGAAGAAGCACTAGCATTCGCCCAGAGCCATTTGAGCGAAGCGGGTGAAGAAGACCCTTCCGTTTTATCAGAGTTGGAAAGGACGGTG
Organism: Monochamus saltuarius; assembly: GCA_025584915.1. NCBI lineage: Eukaryota > Metazoa > Arthropoda > Insecta > Coleoptera > Cerambycidae > Monochamus > Monochamus saltuarius. Next base: position 45,969,742 of record CM046723.1, read on the forward strand.
GCCCTTTTGGCTTTTGAAGACCCTCTGAATAGTCCCTTTGGTGATCTACTCGCGCCGTCACATAGACAAAAGGTTAGTCGTGGCAATTTTAAAAGCAGAAAACTTATTTTTATTTATAACCTAGGTGGCCAGTGAAGTGAACGCCGCCATTTTAAAAATGGAACACCAGGAAACGACGGTACCGAAAATCTCCACGGTACTGAAACTAATATTATGGGCGCAAGAGAAACTCAACAAGAAAAATGTTAAATATCCAAAAATGACTGATCTTGCAACCGCCACTATTGACAACCCTAAATAATGTTATTTATTTCTAGTTGTTTTTTCTTTGTACTTTTTTTTTTGTTTATTTAATGATTTAGGTTTATAAGATTGTACAATACCTGATATTTTTTAAAATCACGTTGGATTAATTCGTGTAACACATTTTGTGGACTATTTATACATTTTAAAACTCTCAAATTAGTATATAGAATTTTTTCAGGAATCATTTTTATCAAAATTAATAAAGTAGGGTGTTACCCAGAGTGTTACTTTTTTATCTGAGACCTGAAAATGTTTCAAAAAGACTATAATAAAATAAATATACAGGGTGACTTATTTCGAATGGAAAGAGACCTGTAAATATGGTATTTATTTCGGACTTTTTCAAAAAGATGGAGCAGTAAAAACTTTATTCTGGTGCAAAATATTACAATTTGTTTTGTTCTCAAGGCCTATTAATTTTTTGCATTGTTAAATCTCAAAAACTGATTTATTCTTTCCAAATCTAAGTACGGCACTAGATTCACCATCCCTTAAAATGGTTTTATGCCAAATTTAGTAAAATGTCGGTTTAATTTTATTAAAATAATTTAAAAAAAAATTTTGGCTATAAAAAGTAAATTAGAAACGTGCTAAAATAATTTTTCACTTGTAATTAACAATTAATAATAAAAATTTATTTACAAAATTTGGCATAAAACTGTTTTAGGGGATACTGCATATATCGTAGTTATAGTTTGAAGAAAAATCACTAAATAGTTTTTGTGAAATTTAACAGTGAAATAAATTTTAAGTAGGCCTTGAAAATATTTTTTTTTTAATATTTTACGTCAGACTAATTTTACTACTCCATCTTTTAGAAAAAAATCTGAAATAAATCATATAATAAATATCAATTTCACAGGCCTGATTCTGTTTAAAACTGATCACAATGTATATACAGTGTGTATCATGTTTAAATAAAGAAAATTTTAGATTCGATAGTATGTCAAAGACGGGAATTTTTTGCTTTATAGCATTTTCACTTACTTTTTGAGATACGGGAGGTAAAATTTTAATTTTTTTAAATGTTTCCATCATTTTTTGGTTTCATATTATATTTTTTTTAATTTGGTTATGGTTAATTTGTTGTACATTATTTATTACATGAGCGTAGATTTTGAGATCTGAATTTCCATTTCAAAAAGTTTATGGATATATTGTCATCAATTTTTAAAATTATTAACTTTCCAGAAAAAAACATGAAAACTATATTTTAAAAAAAAATGTAAATAAATAAAAACTACACTTACTGTTTAGAAATTAAGACGTTTAAATCCTAGTACTGATAAAAATAATGTTTTCTAATAAAAAAAAAGTAGATGTGAAAAACACAATTCCATTGATTTTCTGAAAAGATAAAAATTTCAAAAATTGAACAGACATTTTTTGTCAAGAAAATTATACTGATTAAAAAAATGTCCAAATATCCATTTTCTTTTTAAAATGGGGGTCCAAACCCCCACATCTACTCCCCAGTGATTGATAATGGGCAAGTTTTTGCATCATTTTGTGCTCTTGCTTTGTTGGGATTCTGCGACAATACAAATGAATGACAAAGTGGACTCACTTTGATGGGCGAAAGATACTCTCGTCTTTATTATAAACAATGATTATCCCAAATAATGTTATTTATTTCAAGTTATTTATTTAATGAATAACAGTATAACACAATATTTTTTTAAATAACGGGTCGATTGTCTACATTTTGTGGAAAAAGACTATACATTTTAAAGTTCTCAAATTAGAGTATAGAATTTTTTTAGGAATCATTTTTACAATAAAGTAGTTTTTACGACATTGCCGAGTACCTACGTTTCAAACAAAACCACTGTATATAATAAAAAATATATATTACGAATTGCATATAGAGACTAAATAAAGACATCTAATGACATTACGACAATAAAACTCACAAAAATTATGACACTACCATCCGAAAACGTACTCCATGGCTTTTGTAACGATTCCGGTCGACTTCTGTGGCACAGTCTGAGGCGGAATCACACTGTTGGAATTCTGCGGCGACACAAACGAATGTCGAAGTGATCTTGCTCGCATAGGCGAAGTATAAACCATGCTCTCGTTCTCTTTATTCTCTTTGTTGTAATACGGCTGAACTCCGATCATAACACAATTATTTATTAACTTACCGTTGAGAGACAACGCCCGCGATACCTCGCTTAGATTATTAAATTTAACGTGTACCCAATTGCCCTGCGGAGGTATTCTCTTATCAGCTATCGGTCCGCAGTTTGCCATCTGAGCTAAAACTAAAGTTAGAGCACTAGGAGGGAATCCAAACACTGTAACCCAATGGGAATCCACACGATTACCACTCATACTTCCTCGACTGAAATGTTCGTTCATGTTAGGAGCGTTTCGACTGTAATTCAGACTATCTTCGTTGTTTATTCTGGAAATGCTCTCGTTGAACCCTACCGATTCGTTAAAGTGGGCCAATGTACTGCTTAGAATAGGGCTGGAAGGTTTCTTTTTCTGTTCGATGGTGTCGAAGAGCCCCATTTTGGGCGGTCCGGGTTTTTCTGACACTGCTGTAAACGGAGACAAAGGTCCAGGGCTTTCGTTAAGCGACTGATTGAACAATTTTTGCCGTAGACTTCTAGGTTCTGTGGTGTTCATGCCTGCTTTGCCGAAATTGCCGGGAGTTCGATTTCGCCCAGGAGAAGAGCTTGGATTTGGCGAAACTGGTGGATTTTCACCTCCTATTAGAAAGCCAGGCAGGAAGTTGGGGTTGATCCCTGGGGATGCTGGACTCGATGGAGCACTTCCCAACGTCATAGGTTCCATCTAGAAAATTCAAATTTTCAAGTTCCCTTTCAAGGAATGAACAAATATGTACCTACTTTTATCACAGCCAGACCACAAGTCCAAATTGCTAAATTTTTAATTCTTATTTATCAAATTAAAAGCCAAACGACTTTTTTGACATCACAAAGCAGAAGAAGAAACGACAGATAAAAATATTTAAATTGCATGTCGTACTCTACTTTACCGAGAAAACACTTAGAAATCACGACGATAGATGGATCTGCTATACACGATTAAAGTGCATGTAGCTTGAATAAAAATCTTTTAAAAAAAGCCAAAAATAAAATCAAATTAAGAAAAGTATCATCTCCATGCAAAATGTAAAATTAGAACAGCATTAAATTCTTTGTAAACTGTGCACTGAGATCTAGTTGGCTATTGCCAATAGTTACCTGTTACACTTTTGTTTTTCAGTATGATTGATGATTTCAAAATGGAGATTTTGTATTGTTAAAAAGGTGATCTGTGTTAAAAAGTGTAAAGAAGGTGTCAGATCGACTTTAACAAGTAAGTAGTTATATTTATATTAATTATTAGCTGTTAATGATTGTAAGTACGAAAAGTACACCTACCTATACCTTATATTCTTCGCACGCAAGAAGTTGCATTAAACGCAACTTCTTGCAACTTATATCACATTTTTATATACTTCATAAAGAACGCTTAAGAGCGTCGTATTCTTGAAATACTGTTTCCTACAAATACAAATAAATTTAGACATTTAAGAACTGAATAATCTAGAGGATATAATAACAGGAATGTTATCTCATGCCACCTGCGAATATTCAGATACCGACGTAAAACGAATATATAAAACGACAGAAAGTTGTTTAGCCAACAAATTTTTACGTACAGAAATCTTTTAAAATACGTATTTTTTTAAATTTTACTGTAGATGTAAATATCGTTATAACATAAACTTACATAGTTCTGCATGTAAAGATGGTTTCCTTTTGTTTATAAGTATGTGAAAATAATTTTTAAAATGTGGGATTAGAATAATAAGTAATGTGTGTCTTACAATGGCTTTTTAAAAGTTATTATTTTATTTCAAGAGAATTTAAATAGTAAAGTGGATCAACAAAACATTAATAATTTTATTTTTGATATTACTTTTGTTCTACGCGTTTTATTTGTTAAGATTTCTATACCTAAAAACACCACAGATTTGATCATTTTACGGCGAGAAATACGGCGACCTTAAAACTAAAATGAAAAACAGAAATGATTTTTACCAATAGTATTTTTTTTATTTGTTGCTTGCTTTGTTTCCTTGTTTATGAATTTTGAATTGGTAAATAGATATAGAAGGTTTTTCATTTTCAAATAATTTTTGTATTCTCTCGGTACCTCGGCAACCAACAAGACGAGTAAATATTTTGTGTGTTGTCTATTTGCTGTTGTACAGCTCTGGTTCTGATATTTCTCATTCTGATAAGATCGACTTAAAAATGTTTACAGAAGGGTAAATAAAACCAACATCATAATTATTAAACAAAAGTTCACGGAACTCCCTCCTCCGAATTTTTTCCAAACGAGATCGATGTGCGCAGTAGGGGATGAGATCCGAGCCGGCATGAAATAAAAATAAAGCAGTCTCTGGCAGTACCTGCAAAATGGCGATACCGAGGGTGTTATGTCGCGTTCGTTTGTTACTTAACAGCGATTTTTCAGTGGTTGCGAAGTATCCCGTCGCCGTAACTGGTGTTTCGATAAATAAAGTAAGTACTTGCCTGCCTCATTTCATTTAGTTCTCAATTTCGCGGGGCGAATTTCGCGTTCTATGCGAGGATAACTGCGTTCATCCCCTGAGAGTTGCACTCACCTGTTTCGTTGATGCGGTTAAACCCCCCTTTGATTCACCCGTACTGTCTGCACGCTCAATTTTTTTTTAATTGAAGAAAAAGCGACGGTTCCTCGACTAGTTTTGAATAGTGTGAGGTTATGTGTCGAGCGGTGTGGTTTATTATTATTAATTTATTCGTGAATAAACGCCTAGATCAAGGTACCTGCATAACGCTGTTCAAACATGAATTTGCCACTGTTAATATTTACTAATGCTTAGTTTATGAGACAGCATATAAAAAACAACGTATATAAAAACCGTTTTTTTTAATAATATTTCTTAAGTGTTTTTGCAACGAAATTTTAGTTGTAATCCAATATTTCTACAAAGTGAAACCGAGCCAATTTTACGCTACATGTGTAATATTTATTTAGCCATCAGAATATGATTTTTAAGGTCAATAACATTGGTCATTGTTGAGTAAGTTGTGAAATAAATGAAATACAATTTTGTTTCGATCTCATCAGTCGCTTATCAAATTCGTAATAATTATAAATGGTTAACAATATGTGTTTATCTCGGTTTATTTTTATATATTTATGATATCAACATAGGAAACCGCAATTTAAAATAAAATTATTTAAAATGGAGCAATTTCATTAAGTTATACCTAAGTGGGTAACTAAATTTTAATCAGAAATAGGTACTTACCTAAATGGTATGAAGTTTTGTTTATTAACTGCTCATAGGTATTTCTTGTTAGATGTGTAACGTCAGTACAAATATTGCAAATAATTTTAGGAAAAACAAAATTTTACGGTAACATCACAAATTACCTAGTAATTTACGATTTAAAAATAGCGTTATTATACAAGGTGGTCCATAATTAAAGAGCTCTTAATGTAAATCGGAACAAGGAAGGTACTTTATTTAAAGTAAGACGATATTTAAATAGGAGCATATGAAAATGTATTTATGTTAATACTTAGGGGATATTTCACTCGGTTATTAAAGCAGTTTTTTCTGTAATAACGTAAATTTATTGTTCATTATTAAACTGCTTATTTAAAATTTTTGTGGTAATTTGTTTTAATGAATACCTATTGTTGGCTGTTATCATATAGTCAACGTGCATTGAAAAATTGAAATTCGAATATTTTGAAAACGGTTTATCGAAATGAAACAAGTATACCTTTTTTGCTTAAATATAAAGACATGCAATAAACATACCTACAAAAAAATTTAATCCGATTATATCGGCAAAACGCACTGTAAACAGCACCCAGTATGTGACATATTGAAAGTGAGCTTACGGTATGATACGCCCCTCAACAACACCTCCCTATACGGAATTTAAAAGAAAAGTCTAAAACTTTTTGAAGCATCGAGAAAAATCAATTTGAAAATTTTCCCTTCTACACCCTGTATTTTTTTAATATTAACATTATGACACAGTATATTTTAACATCTAGAATCTAGTTCCTGTATATACCATCAAAATATAAGACATGTTTATTAAAAACAGTAAGTACCTAATGGCCATTTCCACCGTTTGGTTTAAGCTACGCTTACGATTTAAGGAACCTTAAAAATACAATTTGCCTTCCACCGTTTACTAAACCCGACATAAAATGTCTTAAACCTTCTTAAAAATAAGCCCTCGAAATTCTAGGCTTATCTCTTTTAACGATACTTAAAGGTTCTACATAACCTAATTCAATAATTTGGTTTTATTATTTCCACTTCAAAATAAACAAAAAAAATGAACTATGATGAATATGATATATTTAATAATGATTTAGATATATTAGAAATAATAGAGTACCTATGGGTTTCCTCGAAAAATGTACGAGAAGTGATCACTTTCATACGATGGATAATTTAACTTTTTTTAGAAGATACCGGCTGTATAAAGAAACAGATGCACATTTTGACCTTAATCGAAGAAGATCTTGAATTTCCAAGTAATATGTAAGCTCTTAAAAAGAATCACTGATCAATTACAAAAAAAAAATACATTTATTTTTAATCTTTAGTATGTAATAATTCTGTATCGCCAATAAAACGGACTCTTATTTATTTCCAAAAAACTTTTTTAATGATTCTGCTGTACTGTGAATATTATTTGGCGACAGTGAATTCTCCACCGTACTTTTATAATTTGCTATTATGTTAATTAGTAATACTTATTCTTCATTGCCAAAATTTACCAATCGTGGTTTTTTTATTGGGAATTATTTACATTATAAATACTACCAATTCGAAAACAGAACTTATCAGAACAACATAAAGTCAGAACCACAAAACATATAATACAGTCAGAACAGTGAGTGAAGATTGAAGTGTCACACTTTTGAGGTTAAGAAATAGTCATGAAGCTAACCACTTGTGCAAAACACCGAAAAATTATGAATATTGGCTTTTTAGGTAGACTTTACAAATGAAACTTAATAATTGTGCGGTGGAAACGTTACTGTTTTAAACTAGGCCTAAAATTTTAACCGCCCTTAGTTAACTACACTTAAAAGGCAATGCGGTGGAAATGGCCATAGTATCATAAAAATATATCTAATATGTGTATATATGTAATTACATAATTTATTAATTGTTCCTCAAAGTTTTTATAGCATTCTCGTAGTACGTAAATCCCTATATAAATTCATTTTGAAGTAATTTGTATGAGTCATTATAGTAAGAATTATGATAAAATAAAGTTTTACACATAGTGTGTTGGAGATAATAATTGAAAACCGAACACAGGATGCGTTTAAGTTATTTAAATTAATAATATATAATAATATCTCTACCCCTCATTCTAATCACGAGGATTAGCCCAGAAGTCGAAGACTTGTGCGGGAGAGGGCATATTATTATTAAGCAGGCCGCATTTGCGCCCAGGAACGACTTACGTTGGTAGGCCCTAACCACCATTCAGTGCAGGAATGAGGGAAACCTGGAAAACCTCATTAATTAGGGGGGTAGTCAAATGTCAACCGGTATCAATCTCTCACATTGACCCAAGCCAACATTCTTCCACCCTACCATACCCGCAGAGAGGGCGCCAATCCCTCCACGAATATAGCTTATATACGGTCTACCGGCTGCAGGGGTCGAACCCACAGCGATCCAGTCACCTCGATTCAAGTACTAACGCCTTAAACCGCGCGACCACTGACCGATCCTAAATTAATTCATAGATTCTTTAAGTATTTCAATTGTCCGTTTCCAGATTTTAATATTGATTTGTTTATGAATAGAAGGTAGTTATTGTAGAAAGGCTTGATAATATCTGTAGGTTTTCGTGTTCTAATCTGTTCTAACGTAGACTAGAAACATAGTTGGAAATCATCGTCATAAGTGAGATATTGAGAATTCTTTCTTTCACAGAAAATAAAAAACACATGTTGGTGTTGGTGACGTGAAACATTTCTATATTACATTAGTTTTTCTTTAGTTTTATTGGGTTTTTGCCACACTTCTGAAAAAAATAAAGATTAATTAAATAAGCCCTTGCGCCAAACGGATCAGTCAAGGGTTATTTTTGAAACTAAGTTTGCCTAACCAAAAAATCTCACACTGAAAATAGCAGATAAGTAAAAAATAACAAAAATCACATCACTATCGCGCACTGCCGTATTTTTAACGTTTTGAAAATCTCCTGTTTTCGTTTTCAAAATAGTAATAATAGTTATTTATGCAACAAGTGCAAAAGCACTTTTTGTACGAGTTGCATACAATATTTTTTCTACGTTCATGCAAAAACCAAAAAATGTTATTTAGATAACACTAAGTCTAGAAAAATGTGACGTCGATTTGAAGGTTTATGTTTGTCATGATGACAAAACGCTGCAGTAGAATGACAGATGAGTGCAATAAAGAACCACTTTTTCCACTAAATATAGTTCAATAAAGTAAGTATTGTTTTTTGCATGAACGTAGAAAAAAATATTAAACGTATGTCAAGTTTGACAGTTTAAAATTTGTTTACCTGTTTCCATAGAGATGTTAAATAATTTTTATTTTATTGTTACTTACTTCTTCTTGATACAACTATAGCCAACAATGATCGATGTTTACTGAACAGTTTGATACACACTTATCTCCGTTCAACAAAATAATCGCGGTCTCTTTTAATTTTCTTTTTGTTGCATTATCTTCCTTCTCAAACATTTTTGCCGTACCCCATTGAATTAAATGACCGTTTTCCCAAGCATGTTCGCAAATTTTGGACTTTTCAAATTCCCGTCTTTATATAATTGTTATGTTCCTCAACTCTAATATTCATAGGCCGAGACGTTTCTCCAACATAATGTTTATTGCATTCACAAGGTATACTGTAGATGCAATTTTTTGAATTTTGTATATCATTTTTTGGACGCGTTTTAGACAAAAATGATCGAAGTATTAGTTGCCTGAAAAACTGTTCCAATTCAAAGGAGCAACTAACAGTAAAGAGTATGTGGAATGTATCGTGCAAGTTTTGGCAGGAAAATTATTATAATGACTATATTATGATTGACCTGTTTAACAGCATAGTATTTTTAAACCTGCTCGAAATGCCCGCGGTGCAACCAGGAAGAAACAGCAAACAGATCCATGTAAACGTAAAACCAGTTCAGTTTCGTTAACGTTCGTCTTACGCGTAAATTTTACCATATTGCTACTGTAGAATTAGTGCGCAGAGAAGGCGAGGCAGTTGCATGTTTCTTGGATTTTTTTCAAACCGATAAAAATAACAACGATAGCTCTCCAACAAACCGCATTGAATATAATCCGGTGTTCAGTAAAACTTGCCAAGGCGGTTGAAAAAACTATACACATAGTAAATGCTGTGCCAATAGTCAAAGTCAAAGTTGTCCTGTACATAATATGTTTCATAAATTCATATGAAAACGAGGCGAGCATCTTACTTCAGCACGGATTTTCTTAAAAACTAATCGACACTGGAAAACCCCATAATTGGTACGACTATGTCCTTGTTGAATGGACTAAATCGTCTGCTGAGGCTATTGGCGTGAATGTAAAGAACAAAAAGATAAACCATTCGAACAAGTCACGGCTGTTAGGGAATTGACAAAAAATGGTCTGCAAGAACAACAATTGATGAAAATTACTGGTCATAACAGTCCAAATTCTATAAAACCATACTTTTAAACATTGACCAAGAACACCACAATAAGATCATAAATACTATGCGTGGTAATAGATCTTCTATAGTAGAAAAAATTAGCCAATCTAATGTTGCGTTAAATGTTAATGGCTGTACATTTACCAGCTGAATTTTTAATAAATATGTAGTCGTTTTGTAGTGTTACGACTTATTTAAATTTTTCTTCTGACCAAACATCCCTCTGACATTGAAAACTGCATCATAATTTTATAACAGATTTCTCAAAGCACGTTGTAACAAGCGATTGCCATAAAATTCTCTCGTACATTAATTTGTAACTTGTACCGCTTGCTGCTTTCTTGTTTAGAAATTAAAAATGAAATAGTCAGATTACAATAATATTAAAATGAATTTGGAAAGTTTTCGTTTTTAGACAAACCGTATAAGGCAGCAACAAATTTTTAACTGACTGAGTTGAATGACCAAATTTTTTTATTTTTGAAAAAACTACAACTTCTGAAAGTACTCGTAGATCAACAGCAAAAACTCTTGTCCGTTTAATCAGCGTTATACGTAACGATATAAAATAAGTCGACAGTGAATCTTCCTGAAAAAATCAGTGTTTACGTTTTATTTGAATAATTCTGGATTTAATTAACAATTCTGTTTGCGCACGTAAAAACTGGTTGCTATCTAATAAATTTAGTATCGCAAAACTTGTTTGTAGGTGAAAAGAAATGTCTAATACCTGCGTATAAATCTCTTGATTCGTTCAACACTTTGTATAAGTAAATGCGCAGATATGTGTTAATTTAAAGTTAATACAATTTGTTTCTGGGAAAAGTAATGACACTTGGTGTACCGTTTATCTTAGAACGCTAGAGAAAAATGCAGAGATGCTCTAAAAATAAGTATTATTCCCTGCCTACACAACTTTTTCTGTTTGGTTTGTAAAAACTAAATTCGTACTCTAGCCAGTAGAAATAAAAATGTAAATACTTGTCAGTTATTTAATAAAAGGCTGGCTTTCTATTTTCCATTGTGTTTTTAAAAAGTACTAGAAATAATATTATACATCCTGAGATGGAAAAAGTGCCAAATGGTTTGCTATTCAGTCTACAGCGTGGTAGAAGCATTAAAATGCTTAGTAATACCGTTGAGTGAGAAATTATATTTCTCACTCAACGGTAACACGTAATGTATGAAGAGAACCACTTCAAAAACCTGTCGATGTAAATTTGTCTATAATTTTTGCATATGCATGTCATAGTTTTTCTCAAGTCGAATAGAAAATCAGTAGGTCTATTTTCCGGATCCAAAAACGTACATAGATTTAAAAAATGGTGGGAATATTTTAGTAGCAGGTATTCATTTTTTTATACTGGATCATACCATAATGTTGACTGAAACGAGAAATCTTACAAAATTTTAAAAAGTCTTGTGTTGCGAAAAATGTCTTGTTGAATGTTGAATGCTGAATTTATAATGCGTCCACACACAGCACAAAACAGGTCATTTCCTATAACAAGTATGTCCCTATAACCTTCGGGATCACTGTCAAACCACATTGAAATAATTCCCGTCTATTTCTTCTCTCCTTTGACGTGTTACTTCACTTCTCCCCTCATCTAATAGTTGTTAATGTAAATTATGTTACTATTTCCTAAGAAAGAAAAGAAACGCATTGACGCGACACCGACTACTACAGCGTCCCGTAAATAAAATTAAACGACCCTCGCGTTCAATCCTGTTACTCGCGCTGGCACTAATTCTACTTATAATATTTAAGAGTCCTCCTAAGATATCTTATTTGTCAGTCTTGACTTTATCATCGTGGATGCCCATGTGTCATGAATGTTACATCATTACGACCTGGATGTATGTTTCTATAAAGTCCAATTTTCAATGTAAGCCCCCCTGGAACTAGAAATAGCTCTGGGTCATTACAAAACCCTTGGGGATTGCATACCTACACCTACCCCTGTCTTCAAGAGACCAACTAAGCTACCTGTTAAGCGTGGAGTATTCCTGACAAGTTAAATCCGCAAATATTTAAAGCGGTCCACCCACTACTACGTTAGGTCTCTCACTTAAGTCACACAAGCATATTTTTGTCGATAAAAAATAAAATTGTTATCGGTACGTATTTTATATGTATCTATTTGTTTGTTTCAGAGTGTGTATATTCAAACTGTGAGGCATTTTAGGACTAAATTATCGACGTGTGCAGTGTTAAACCAAAAGCAAAAGGACCACACCAGTTCTTCCTCTTCGTCTTCGGATAGTGACTTAACAGACAATGATTCGGATTTGGAAGACGGTAAGTGAAAATATTTTTACAATGGCATTAAAAAAGCAAATAGTGGTGATGTTTGCTTTTCCTATAATTTTATGCATAATTCTAAGTGGAAAGGGGCAATTTTTTAGAGGTTGTAGTATTCCCAGAATACTAATTCGAAATTACGTTTTCTAAATTTTGTGCTGCCACTGTAGTACCCCAGTTCAGTGCACGTGCACGATTGTCAGTGTTGCTTGTTGTTACCTTTTCAAACTAACTGTATGAAATTATGGAAATGGCAGAGAACATAGCTGCAATGGAAAATCTTATATATAAAATTCTTGTGTCACAGTGTTAGATGCCTCCTCAGAAACGGCTTGACCGATTTTTATGAAATTTTAAATGTATATTCGGTAGGTCTGAGAATCGGTCGTAATCTATTTTTCATACCCCTAAGTGATAAGGGTGGTCCACCCCAAACATTATTTTTTTATTTTTTGGAAAAAAAAAATATTTTTATTTTTTTTAAGATGTGGCATTAAAAAATACATACAACCCTTAATTTTCACCCTTCTATCACAAACCCCTATTTTTTAATAGCCATTTTAGTAATTTAATCATTTTTAATACTGGTAGATAACTAATCGATTATCACTAGATCAATTATTCCCGCCAGGCGTCTACCGGGTGTCATTTCTCACCACAAACCTAGCAAAAAATATAGACAGCGTCGGTTCATGATATAGGTCACGTGACAGGTGCCGCGTTTTCTAGGGACCTAAGATCCAGAAAATTGATATTTTATTTGCTTTATGTTGGCGGTTGTGCAAATATGATGGCTGCATTGCAATATGAAATTAACTAACTTGCTGTCATTTTAAATGTCATTATAGAATGTGACCAATCACAGTAAACAAAATAGATTCACGCTACAATACAACCAACGTAAATTGTCATAAAAACCAAGTTTTAGTGATTCTGGACCGTTTAGGTCTGCCTTGAATTAGATTAGATTAGATCATAAAATATATAGAACGCCAGAAGCCTTTACATTACGCACTCAAAAATAGTCAGACTATGGAGAGGCTTAGAAAGCAGCCATTTAGGGAAAAATTAATGTAAGCAGTTGGTTACACTGCATTTTAATCCCATCATGCAATTGAATGCAAAAACGGAATGTTTGTAATTGGACCATAGAAATCACAAATTGGAAGTAAATTTAAAATTCCCGCTAGTATGCAACAAATTTTGTTTCTGGGGATATCCTATATCAACAGAATACATTGGGGACGCACACGATGCTTGTAAATTTAGAACAACTCCTACTAGATTCCGAAATAACGCTTACACGCTATAAATATCTCGTAAAATTTTATGCAAAATGTCTTTATAGCTGAAAAAACACAAACACGTCAGATTATTTTTTCGTTTCCGTGCATATACAAGGTGTCTACTTTTATTTGTGTACAAATCCGTAAAAAAAATTATCCTTCATTTTTGTAAAAATTCGTAAAAATTTTATTTCTCAAAATAACGCAACAAATATTTTTGTGATTTAAATATTATCGAAAACCGTTACTTCTAATGCTATCACAGCATTTAATATGGCGATCCAAGGCCTGCTATGATAATTTTATACCCTTTGAATTCAATAAAAACGTTTAGCGATATTTTATTTAAAATCTGATAAGGTGGTGTTACTCAGGTCATCTCAGAACCGGTTTATGTGAAATTTTATCAAAAACTATACATACAGTGTTTTCTTCTACGCGTTCTCAAAGTTTTATTTTTATAAATCTTTGTAAAATCTTTATTTTCCAAAATAACGCAACAAATTATTATATGTTTTAACGTCGAAAACCTTTTGACATTATTCAACAGCTCAACACTTGATTCATCTAATGCCTTTCAAATTCAGTATTTTGTTTTGAGGGGGGTTGTGATTAACCCCACCTTATCAGATTGTACATCAAAAATTCGCTAAACATTTATATTAAATTTCAGGGGTATAAGAAATTATAACAGGCCTTGAATCGCCATAGCAGGATCAGAACAAGTGGGTTTCGATGCCATTTAACAACAACAAAATGTTGGAAGAATAAAGTTTTACGAATTTGTACACACATAAAACTTTGAGACTGTGAATAGCCGTCGCAATCTTAAACGCCGTAATAGAATTAGAAGTAACGGTTTTTGTTGCTTTATTAATAAAAATAAAGTTTTTACTAATTTTTACAAAAATGAAACTTTAAGAACGTATAGAAGAAAACACTGTACAGTTATTGTTCAAATTTCACGCATAGGGGTTTTGACAGGTCCTAATTAACACCACATTATCAAATTTTAAATAAACAAATCGCTAAACGTTTTTATTGAATTTCGGGGGTATAAAAAAATCATAGCAGGTCTTGGATCACCATCTTAAATGCCGTGATAATGTCAGAGAAAGCAGTTTTCGAAATCATTTAAAATAAAATAAAAATGTTTAGTTATCTTGAAGAATAAATATTTTACGGATTTGTACACAAATAAAAGTAGACACTATGTGTGTTCGATTCGACGTAAATAATTTAAGACTTTGAAAAGTTCACGTCGCATAGAAGCTACATATCAATTTTTTTAATTGAAGTACGGAAACTTTGTACATTTTCACAGTCATTTTGAAAATTTTATCGTTGAAACATTTGAAACCTCGCCTCACATTTCTGTATTTTTTATTACCTATTTTTCTTGTGAAATTGGACGTACGAAGTTTCTAAAATATTACTTTACCGAACTACTAACAAACCTTCGTCATATTTGTAAGAATCCAGCAAATCCATTGAACAGCAAAATCTTAGGAAAATCATAATTTACATAACGAAATATACATAATTTCGCGTAGCAAAATATAAAGTGTTCTTTTTCCTAGACAAATCAGTGAAGTGTTCTGGAAATTTTAAATTGCATGCACTTTAATAATGTACTCGAATAAAACAGCAGTTCTCCAAATTTTTAATATTGAGAATACATGGAAGCGCACTGAAGGACTTAAAATAATAAGGAAAATAAAACAAATGTAACTCAAATTTATTTATTTCGTAACTATAGTCTAAATTTATTGTTGCAACCTAGATATACAGGGTGTTTTATTAGTAATGGGTCACAGACCACCTAGTAATACGAGTAGTTTAAACCAGAATATTCAGAATACACTTATATGTGATGGGGATGGCATTAACAGAAATGCAGTGTTGAAGTAAAACATTTTTTTTTACGAAAAATTCTATTAAATGTTAAAAATACAGCTGTTAATGAATAGTGGCCGTGAAATTTTACGTCTATGGGTTTTTGGGGAAGCCAAATTTAAATTTTCACATTAATTGAACGATCAAACGAACTTACCTGTGAAGTTCGATCCGAATATATCACTTCTCCCTCCCAAAAATTAAAAACTGCGGTTCAAATAGATACATAAAACAAATAATATCTAAAGTGCAAACATATTTTAAAGAAATGAGAGCCTGTTACTGGCTAATGTCACAGGTAAGTTCGTTTGATCGTTCAATTTTTTCGAGTTTCCAACGCTTACGCAAAATAAATCTGAATCTCAAAAGGCGATATTTTAATAGTAACTTTTTTGTCTCTTACAAGAGTCGTTTCACTTATTCTTTGACGATAATTTTTCACAGTATATAGCTACCAACTAAATTTCTACTTAATGATGACATGATTTATTAAAACGTATTGTTGACAATCAACAAATGTCAGATAGACAATTAATTTATTTTTTGTGTAAAAAATTATCTCACCGAACAAACTTTGACTCTTGATAAATACTCAAAATTTTGTCATATAGCTTTCTTCAAGCGTGTTGCTTTAAAGGTAATTTCCGAGCATCGCGCTTTCTCATGACAACATTTTCACGGTATTAATAATAATATTTTTACTACGATTTTGAGAACGAAAACCGAGAGTTTTTCGAAACGTCAATAATACGGAAGTGCGCGATAGTGATTGCTATTTTTTA
This sequence comes from Monochamus saltuarius, assembly GCA_025584915.1. NCBI lineage: Eukaryota > Metazoa > Arthropoda > Insecta > Coleoptera > Cerambycidae > Monochamus > Monochamus saltuarius. The sequence continues at coordinate 45,986,060 of CM046723.1, forward strand.
GTTATCTGCTTTTTTCAGTGTGAGATTTTTTGGTTAGACAAACTTAGTTTCAAAAATAACCCTTGACTGTTCCGGTTGGCGCAAGGGCTTATTTAATTAATCTTTATTATTTTTTCAGAAGTGTGGCAAAAACCCAATAAAACTAAAGAAAAAAAAATAATATCCCTCATTCTAATCACGAGGATTAGCCCAGAAGTCGAAGACTTGTGCGGGAGAGGGGGCGGCATATTATTATTAAGCATGCCGCATTTGCGCCCAGGAACGACTTACGTTGGTAGGCTAACCACCATTCAGTGCAGAAATGAGGGAAACCTGGAAAACCTCATTAATTAGTTGAGTAGTCAAACGTTAACCGGTATCAATATCTCACATTGAGCCAAGCCAACATTCTTCCACCCTACCATACCCGCAGAGAGGATGCCAATCCTCTTCACGAACATAGCTTATATGTATACGGTCTACCGGCTGCGGGGGTCGAACCCACAGCGATCTAGTCACCTCGATTCAAGTACTGACGCCTTAAACCGCGCGACCACTGACCGATCCAAAGATTACCAAGACTCTTATTATAGATGAATACACCTCACTATACTTTTATATTAACTTTACCTTCAAGAGTAGCCCAGGGTTCTAATTTGGGTCCTCTTCTCTTTTCGATCTTCACTAACGACACTACCATTTTTCTTAGTGGCCATAAATAACATAAAAGTATGCAGTTGACTGAAAATTCTCTCTTTGCTGGTTGTTTTTACTTACAAAATAGAATGGTGTAATGAAAGTCATCTAAGTTTAAATGTATTTCAATGCGAAATTGACAGTTGTCACGCACCTACATCTTGACGCGGATTAATTTTCTAAATTTCGAGATTTGTGTGGGAGAGGGACGGTATGCTAATATTGTAGCGGCTAAGGTAACTAATCATGTAATATATAATGACATATATTTGTTAAATGAACATTAAAGTTTATATTCGTTATTAGTTAACCGCAAACATATCAGAAGTTAAATTTAAAAAAAACGTTGAACAGACATTAAATTACAAACTCCGAATTTGAATGTTCGGAACTTTATAACAAACTGCCACAACTGTGCGAAAACAGTAAACCTAAAATGAATTATCTCTGGTTTCGTATTCTGCTTCAACTAACGTTTAAAGGTAACAATTTCATAGTTGAGTTTGTGGTTAAATTGTTAGCTGAAATTAACTTTGTGGAAATGTATCTATACAGGGTCTCCCAAGGAAAACTGGACAAAAATCGCCGACCTGTCGATTTTTGTTCTTGGGAGGAGCTTGTTTGACAGTCAAGCCAACCCAACATGTTCATCCCCCTGCTTTAAAATTTCAAATGGAACTACCCCACTTGTAGCACATCATTTTAAAGCCCTTTTCATTGCGAATACAAAAATCGGTTGGGAAACAAGCAAAAAACAGCGACTTTTTTTTGTAACACTGCCTTTTCGTTATTTTAAAAAGAGATCAGATTTGAATTCGTATATAAACTTTTTTTTGCTTCGGCTTTTTTATTTGTGACTATTTTGTAAACTGATCGACACATCAATAAAAATAAGTAATGAGGTTGTCAACTTTCCGTTTTTAGCCAATAATTCTGCCAAATCTCAACCGATTTCTAAAAACTATGCATCACTGTATTCCCAATTTTTTAATATAATAAATATATGATAAAATCAGGCCTATGATTGAACATTCAGGTTAGCGTAACCGATGACAGTTAAGTTACGATAACTGGGTGGGCATAACTGAGCTCTTAACCGAAATGGAAAGATCGCTATGATCGATCAAGCAGTTATCTGTGCCTGTTATTATGGCCAGATAACCCTGTCATGGCAGTTAATTATTTAACTTACGTCATCTGTCATCACTCGTATGTCAAAAACGGAATTAAAAATCATAGGTACTTAACAGTGGGTACAAGTGGAAAGAAGATTAGGGCACACGGCCCAACGCCAATATGGAGAAATGCTAATTTTCATTAAATGTAATAAAATATTGTTAAAGTAAACCCAATACATGTTAATATAAGTAGGTACTTTGACAAATTTTTGAAGTACATATAAATTCTTTAGTGTATGGACCGCAAACAAATCCCCAACAGTGGTGGTAGGTAAGTGAAATATTTCATATTAACTTATTGATACAATTATTTAAATTATTTTAGATTCATGCAGAGTGGAAGCAGAATGTAAAAAGGAAGAGCAGAAAACTTCATCAGGGTCAAAAACTAGTAAAACCTGGATGCACATATTCAATATTTATACACAGTTTACGTGGGTAATCAAAAATGTACCTTTAGGCATGTGATCTGTGCTACTGCGCTAATTACAATTTACTACGCCTTGGTGGAGTCCACGTTGCAATATATTATAATTATAGGAGGATAGTATAGGATGCAACATATCAGTGTTACTGTAATCCATTAGAAATTATTGTCAAAAACACATAACTACCATATAAAAAAGATAAAATGTATTATTTATACCTACTCTTTATAGAATCTAAATTATTACCAATAATTAAAAACTAAGTACCTAACTTTTGTCATTGTGCCTTTCTCCTATCCTCCCTATCTCCTATAAATTAATTATTATTAATATTATTTAATAATATATTTCTTTTTGTTTGTTAATATTAATTTAGGTATCACTATCATACTCAGAATAGCAATCTTAATTGTATAAAATTGTAACCCCACTTATAACAATATGCCAAATGTCATACGTCAATTACCAGAAAGAAAATTCAAATTTCTGGCCAATAAAAAGCTCCAGTTACATTTAACGGCAGGTTATTTCAAGCAGTTTCATAACTGGGTCACGTGATCATTCTCAAGTTAAGTAACTGGGAAAAATAAACTTGACAGGTGTGTCAATCATACGAATTTCTGATTAACCTACCAGTTACCGTTAACAGGCCTGTTAATGCTAACTGGATGTGTTCGATCATAGGCCCGATTACCGATTATACTCGTAACACTCAAACAATCGGTTAATCGCGTTACCAGATCTCAGAACCTGTATCAGAAGAAGAAAACGAATGATATTTTACTGACTGCTGTTAAATAGCACCATTTTTTTTATTCTTAAAAATATCTCCTAGAAAGAAAATTACGCGTATCATGACCCTTACAGACATCCAATATTTTCGTACACTTAATAAGCAAATGTAGGTATAAAATTACCATAATTGTGTGTTTGGAAGTGGCTTCCCCATAGATGCGCGTGCTAGGTAATAACATAAAAACAAACGCGCCACGCCGTTTGTTTAGATTACTAGGCGCAGCCTACTGAGTGACAGACCACGCTAACCGCCCGCAAAACGGAGGCTTTCAGCTTAATGAGGCTTTTCAGCCTCGAGCAGGATTGTACGTGAATTTTTTGTTGTGGAGTTCCTTAGCGTTTACCCTCTGATGCCCCCAATTTAAATTTGAATAGCTATTAGTATATGAGTTGGTTTTAAACGCGGCTGGTCCGCTTTCGTCGATTTTTTGGTATCTACTATATTCAGGGTGATTCTACTCCTATTCGCATAAACTTGGAAAATTATAGCTGAAGAAAAATAAAATGGCAAATAATGAAAAAAAATGTAGGAAAATATTTTTTTGTAAAATCGTTGAATAATAATGATATTTCGATTGTCATTTCAGTATCGAAATGACGGTCATTTAGGCACATGTGCTTAAAAGTAAAATAAAGTAACTGAATTTTAAATTATTTATTTATTCTAAATATTAGTAACACAATCTTTCAAATCGGATAATTAGACATTAGGTGAACATATTTTTTTCTTCACTTCGTATAACATCAATATTGAAAGAAGATAACACCTGCATCCTGGTGCTGCTGTTGCACTGAGTTTTTGGAATGAAAGTGGTATTTTCTTTCTCTCCGAGAATTTTCCTTGCTATCGCCTGCTTATTTTGTATGGAATTTTTTATGTACCCCTCTGCCACAGAAGTCGAACGCCAATCCCCGTGTCTCTTGAGCATCGATATGTTGGTTCCTGTATCAACAAGAAAAGTTGCAGAACATCGTCTAAAGCTGGCTACAGACTATGCGTGAATTCGCGATTCGCGATGCGCAATGCGTGATTCGCTGAATTCGTCTTAATTCGCAGGCATTTGAGAACAACACGCACTATTCGCGCACTAGATACTGATTAGTTAATCATGTTTAAAACAACGTAGGATTTTAAGTTTTTCAATGCAGTTCTAAAATGGATAGCGACGATGACTTGACAATAGCTAGTGCTATTTACATTAGGTATTATGGCTAAAAAATCAAAACGAGAAGAAAACGGAAACAACGAAGATGGTGGTGTGTGTCAGTGTAAAAAATTTAATAAAATTCAATAATGATACTGGTGTCGTAGAATTTGCTCAAAGAAGAATGGATCAAGTCTGTCGTATATCGTCCATTTGAATTTTTGTTGTCACCATTTCAAAATTTAAATAAATTAATAAAAGGGGGAATACTTTATATTTATCTACCTTGTGTATGGTATCGCTTCTGTTACAATTGTAATATACTTTTGTTGAAGTTTTATCGATACTGTTGTTCTGAATTGCATAATCCACATCTCGGTTTTCTCTGCAGTGCCACTCTTCAAAATCGTCCTTATTATTGAAATGATACGTGTTTTGTTCTACATTAATCTTATGAGCTTCTTGTAAATGTTTAGTATATTCCTTGTATGTTCGGTAAGCGCCAATAATCTGAAATTATTATTTTAAAGCAACAATAACAAATACCTTTTCAACTGAGCAAATAACACAGATTATGTGACATTTTTTACCACTTGGTTGAAAGAATGATGCTTCTTCTTCTTTCTTATTATGAATATTTTTCAAGTGTCGTTTAAGATTAAATTTCTTCGAAAATTCTTGCTTGCAATATTCGCAAGTTAATTGTTTAGAACTAAAATGTTAATGTTAATTTTACAGGAACCTAGGTCAAAAATCGGCTGAACTTGAACTTACGTGTTATCCATTTAAAAATTATTAAAAAGCTGGAAGAAAAATGCACTCACAACCTGAAACACAAAATTAATCCAGAAAATTGTAGGGAAAATAGCTTCGAAGCGAGTGCCAAAAAGTAAACACACTTCTTCTATCTGTAAAATAAAAATTAGAAAACAATTTGACTAAAATTGAGGGTGAAATTCTCCAAAATAGAGAAAAAATCACGAAAAGTGGAATTGTGTAGATAGCAAAGAGAAGTTAGCGCGCCAAACAGCAACGTAAACATACAGATTACAGCTAAAGCGTGGCTAAAGCTATCTGCGATCTGCTAAAAATTAAAAAGAGCGCCAAGAACTAGAGACCACAGAACCGAGAGCCGGCGGGAGCTACCGAGAGCTAACGAGAGCCGCACAAGAAAAACGGTATCCTCCACATGAACTAGCGCGCCTCAACGCGAATTCGCAAATTAGCACGCATCAATGCGAATCTCCATAAATAGAACGATTCGTATTAATGCGCGGCCTTTGATATTCGTCAATTTTACCGCCTCTGCGGGCGAATCGCTACAAACAAGCGAAGCACGTTGTGCGCGAATCGATTTGTAACGAATAAGTACCTACACACTATGCACGAATTGCAGAAGAATCACGCATTTCGTATTGCGAATCGTGAACATATTCATAATATATAGCGAACTTGTGGCTCATAATTAGATTTTTAACGAATAAGTCCCTACACACTATGCATGCATTGCTTATGAATCACGCATAGTCTGGAGCGGGCATGAGTGCACAGTATACTCAGTAACATTGGGTAATCTAAGAAATTCGGCAATCTTTTTAGGAATTGAACCTATGTTATTTATACCCACTGATTGTGTAGTACATTTTGAATTCCTGTACTGTATTAGTGTTGGTATTGGGAATAGTCACTTTAATGAACGACTTAGCATCTTCAATATTCTCTGTGCTTAAATATGTTCATTATTCTCTCCTACACGCTCAAAATATACCAACAATCAAGACAACTTTTTGGAATAAGTACTTTTCACCATCTGCCTCTGATAAACCTTTCAACCTGTTTCTTGGAAAATATTCTGGATTTTCTGGGTATAACCCGAGGTATAACCACTTGATTTCGTTTTGAGGGCAGCAATAACATTGGTATATTTACTAATATCATTATTTTTATTCAAATAAATTGTAGTAAAAAAGTAAAATCTCTAGTTTTCACTTTTGCTATGAAATTATCAAAAAAATATACACAAAAGAGTTTGGGAATTTTTGTTTTACCTTGTTTTACCCGCTTCTGGTCAAATTGTATTGACTTTTTTTTGATTTGCAAACTTTATCGCTGCACTACGAAGCCGTAGAAGGGCCACGTCTACAATTTTTTTTTAAGTTTAGACTTTAATCTCTGAATTCATAGTTTTAACTCTGAATTCAAACTTTAATCTCTGATTTCAAACTTTAATGTCTGAATTCAGACTTTGAACTTGCACTGCTAATAAAATTATGGGACAAGTCGTAGCACTCAGAGCTTTCTAGATAGAGAATTGAGATTTAAAGGACATAATATACAGGGAAACATGTAACTTTACGGTATTTGTCATCAACTATGAAATTTTACAACATCCTGTATAATTTTACTGTTTTTGATTCTAGAGACGATTTAAGGTGTGACTGTACTTGTTTGGGAAATGATTTAGACCACTTAATTTCCTTAGACCTATTTTTATTTCTGGATAGATTGCCGTGATGTGCTAACACCATCCATTCCTGATTAAATTTGTTTGTACGATTGTCATGAACAATACTATTAAAGTACTGGGTGTTTAAATAACGTTGCGCCTTTGAATTACACCTGAAATGCATATAGCAAACAGTCGTAGTTAGTTGTCAGCGGTGCCACTAGTCATATGTACTGTTTCGAACTTAGTTTTTATCAGTAAATCACAAATGAGGCCAATAACTCGTAACCTTAACTGTTCACAATCTGTCATGATAGTTAACATAATATGAGTACGCAAGAAGTAGCACGTGTGTACACATCTAGTAGTCATTGTCTACTAAAAGTTGGGCCTGAATACAGTCACAGGCACAAAGCAAACCACTCCATTCAATCAGAAACTCTAACAGCCGGATTCATGAAACGGGCGTAGCGCTAGTCGGACTAACGAGTTTACGCCCGTGTAAAGCGCGTTAGTTGGCCTAATCAGCTCTGCGCTCATTCACGAAACATACGTTGCTAGGTAGTGAAGCATGCGTTGCTAGGTAGGCTGTTTATTTACGTCCATATTTGCGCCAAAAGTTAGACCCAGTATTGTACCTGTCTAAAAATCGCGTAACTTCGGCCTCTAGTTCCTTGCGCTTCCCATTGTATATTTAGTATTTATATTCAAAAACTGTATTTTTCAGTGCTACGGATTAGTTAACATATCATAAAGTAAGTATTATACATAGTAGTGAATAGGAGTTTGCTTTTTATTTAAATTTAGTGCAACAGATGTGTAAATTTTTCGCGTAACCTCCGCTAGTCTGAGTTAAGAGTTAAAAATCTGAATCTAAAAAAACTGGGTCTGCGTCGGACCAGACGGTGGAAGTTATACTTCTTAAAAAAAAAAAACTTCCTTTCAAAGCCTGAACGTACAAAAAAAAAAAGTTCTTAAAAATTTGTTCTTCCTTTTGAGCGTGACGCGGTTTCTCGACCAACATCCCATCCCAATGTGTCTAACGGGCGCAAAGAAGTATAACTTCAAAAAAATTGTAGGCTTGGCCCTTCCACGGCTTCGTACTGCACTGTATAGTCTTATTATAAAAGAATAAGTTAATTTTTCAATAAAGTATTACTGAAATTGAGGAACAGTGAACCTAAGCTAGCGTTGGAATAAGTATATTAATCTTGATATTAGAATAGCTTCCTTTCTGTGTTGTTAGTTCCTTTGTCACCACGGATATGTTTTTATTAGAGGCAGATTAGTTTAACTTATCTAAATTAGTTGTGATAGATAACAAAATCCATTTCTTTAACATTCCTTTAGTTTCAGTCGAAAATAATTTTGTTAAACTCCAATTTGCTCTTGGTCTTATTAAAATAGTATTTTAATTTGTCATTTATAGTTATTTATGCATTATAAAAACAACTGAATGATCTTCTAGTTCTACAGTACCATTTTGTCGTCCAATTTGACTATGTAGAACAGATACGCATCGAAAATGGAACAAATTGTTGCTAGTTATAGCTTGATTAATAGCTGACAGGAAGCGGTAACTGACTGTAGTGATAAGCGTGGCGTTGGGAAATTTTAACGGACTGCCAGTTAAACAGATTTTACGTGTAGGTAAATGTTGTTTTTAGTTAACCAGAAATTTGTAAATGTCACAGCATAGATAATAGAAACTGCAGATAAACTTGAATTTTTACCAAAATTCTTATTTCGTTTTTAGTTATTCGAAATTATACGCCGAAAAAAATTATTTTTGTAAAGTTTTTAAATGAAGTTTTATTGAGTTATACGGATATGATGAGCAAAAAATTCAGGGAATAATTCTAGACCGAGAATAAATGCCATGCTCTTTCTATAACATTGTTTCCAAAACTGATTATTAACGGAGGGTGTTAAAGTTAAAATTTAATTTTCGATATTTGTAAATAACTTCTTAAGAAATCTAAATATTTACATAAAATTTGTAAATCAGGAGTTTTTGCGGACGAGAAATTCAAATATATTTCTAATTTTGACGTCACTAGTAGAGGGCGCCACTTATGGCACATCATGTTTATTTTAAATGACAGAACTTTTTTGCTGCTTAGTGTATCAATCTGACTATTAAAACAATTGATTATCCTACCTGTTGTATCTGAAAAAGGTATACCCTGTTGAAGTCGTTAGGAGTAACAGTTTTCGAAATAATCTTATTTGAAATATTCAGTGCACCGATTGAAAACTATTATCGTTTCAGTTGAAGTGCCTTTTCTACTAAAAATACAGCAAAATGTTACTTGAAAAAGTTGTTCAGAACGGTAAATTATGGAGATGTGCAAAATTTTAAAAAAATCGGCTTGCTTAGATAAAATCTTGTGCTTTGTTGAAAAATGGTTTCATCAAACCTTGCCGATCTTCCTAAAACTTTGCTTGTCTCCATAATTTACGATTCTGAACAACTTGTTTGAGTAACATTTTGCTGTATTTTCAGCAGAAAAGGCACTTTACCTGAAACCAAAACAGTTTATATTCGGTGCACTGAGCATTTCAAACAGGATCATTTCAAAAATGGTTACGCCTACCGACTTCAGCAAGGTATACCTTTTTCAAATAAAACATGTAGGAGAATCGATTGTTTCGATAGTCAGATGGATACATTAAGATGCAAAAAAGTTCTGCCATTTAAAAGAAACATTGTGTGCCACAAGTGGCGCTCTACTAGTGACGTCAAAATTAGAAATATATTTGAATATCTCGTCCGCAAAAACCCCCGATTTACAAATTTTATGTAAAATTTGGTTTTCTTAAGATTTACAAATGTCGAAAATAAAATTTTAACTTTAACACCCTGTAACTCCGTTAATAATCAGTTTTGGAAAACATGTTATAGAAAGAGGTAGCATTTATTTTCGGTCTAGAATTATCCCCTGAATTTTTGCTCATCATTTCAGGACACCCTGTATATCTGATGTAAAAAATTGCTATATTTGTTTACACAATACTGCAGCAAAAATTCGTTAATATAATAATTTGGGCTTTTTGGGAAATACCTTGTAGAAACCCACATCTTTAATCGTTTTCGAAATATTTTCGTTTAAAAATTTCAACATATTTTTTATTTTATGCTGGTTTTAATAAATTATTCTAATTTTATAAAATTTTTGCTCTACTGTTCGTTAAAAAAAAAACAGCAATTTTTTTTTAAATTTTACTTCATATTTATATTAAGTAGCACCCCCTATAAGGTAGGAAGCTCAAAAGTGGCATAATATTCAAATATGGCACCCTCAAAAAAACCATAGGCACCATGTTTAATATCGATACCTACGTCAACAACTGTAAAAATAAATCTTATTAGAAGTTTTTGTAAAAAAAAATATTTTATTTCAACACTCTGTATCTTTGTTAATATTAACATTCCCCCCATACACATAAGTGTGTTAATATTTTGGCTTAAACTATTACTAGATGGTCTGTAATGCGTTATTTATAAAACACCCTGTATAAACATTATTTTCTATTGTTTGAAAGAAATGCTAATATGTGACATAATTGAAAGATTTCGTTTCCTTACAAGAGCATGACTATCTAATACTCTCTATATCAAATTTCAATAAAAAATTATGGTTTGTTTACTCTTATGTTTAAATTGAATTGTAAATATGTCGTTTATTATTGTAAACCATAGCCATCCAATATGCCTTTCTTATTTACGGTACCAATTGATGAGTGTTTTCGTTTGATAACGCAGATAAATAAAAGATAACAAGATTCGTTCAGTAAGATCAGATCAGCGAATCCGCCTTATTTCTTTAAGCCTACCATATAACAAATAAATACGTCTGAGAATAACAGAAACGACGCCGACGTATAATGTTTATTTATAAACAAATAGATAAATTTAAACATTGATAGTAGTAATAAATTATAATATACAGACAGTATGAGCTACCATAAATGACCTAAGACCTAGGTTTTCTTCGTGAGGATGCAAAAACAAGAAAAACTTTGAACCCGTCAACTTTTGTTTATAAGGGAGCATATTTTAACGATTTTGTACTGTATTGTAAAGATATTTATATTAAGTTGAATCAAATGTCTAACTATAAAAAATTTAAAACGACAATGTCAAAAGTGTGCAAATGTTGCAAAATTCGTGCAAAAATCCGTGAATTTCGCGTCCATGAGGGCAAGGCTTAAGTGTGATATCTGCGGAGTGCGCATCAGGTAGGTGTAAGTGGGCAATCACCGTCCATAAAGACAGGGGCACCTTTAAAGTAAATTGTTAACCTAGCAAGGTTCAGCCGACGTCAACTTATTTTTGAAAATTTTGTCTGCTTTAACTCTTCTCAAGTGGCACGCTTAGGCAATCATACCACCCGTACCTTCCGTACTCATATCTGTGTTGTACATTAGTCACTCTCTATTATTTTGGATCTTGGGTAATTGATAATACAAGATAAAAACTTGGTAAAAACTGTTATATCACTGTTTCTACTCTAAAAATAATGAATGTTATGTAAAGCAATTATTTTTGCCATTTTTGTATATTTTTTATATCTGATCGTCTTCAAATTTAGTACGCTTCTGAAATGTTGCTCCTCGCACGCTTTGCCCGTCGCGCTTGTCTACAAGCTAGCGATTAGTCACTGTCTACAATTTTGGAAGTCAACTATAGGTTAAATTATTAAAAGGGATTGAAACGTTTTTTTGTCTTTAAATATAGACAGTAATGAAAAAAACTTGTGCTGTCAACAAAAAACAGTCCAAGACGTACCTATTTAGTGATAAACAATCCGGCAATCCGAGTCTTGACCTTGTTTTTAATGCCTACTCAATGACAAGTGCTTAATGACTGAATCACTCTGTATACTCATGTGTATTTCTTCATACGAATGTCTAGCTTTCATGGAAATAGTTCGTAATCTTTTTATGGTAGGTGAGATGTCATAAATTCGTGCATGTTAGGAAAGTACTTATTTCAAAATATAACTGGAATAAGTTTGTGTACTTTTTGCAGGACTTCGAGGTAGATGCAGTTGTGCGATAAACTGAGCATAAATTTATCCGCTCCCGAGTTGCTAAATCAAATAACGCTCAGGTCTCAAGCGATACAAACTTTCTCATCACACCAAACTTTAAGGTCGATGCAAATCGTCAGGTTTCTTGTACCAAAACACCAAGTTAGTAAATAATAATTTAGGGGGAGAATAACGTTTATTTGAGCCGAACTTTGTCAAGAGGGACGAAAACAAAAAACAATGCTTTAACCCACTCTAATTGCCGAAAAGCTCAGTCGCGCGGAATTGAATTTGAAAATCCCACTTCTGATCTCTGCGGATACCGCGAACGAATTGTCGGATTATGTCACGTAACCAAGTTACCCGGCTGTCGGTAAATATTAAATTGTCCCGTTCCCATTTCACTTCGGAAAATTTCAAACCCGCCAAGTTATAATCGGCCCCGGAGTAATTTCCTTAATGCGGATTTTCCGCCCCCGCACTCTCCGCCCAAGCTGATTTAATTATTTTCCTACTGATCAAAACGTTCGGAGCTGTGCACAGGAATTATGGCGCCGATAGTCAAAGGAGAGGAAAAGGTATGAACCATTGTAGTATGACGAGCTATAGTTGGCTTGTTATACTGATAGATGTCGTTACTCGTTTAATAGCTCTTTGACGTATTGTGATAGTATTGAGGTTGATATATTACCATAATAAGTGCTTTAAAAACCTAGTTAACACAAGTATTATGTACAATACTTTATACAACAGTGCATTTTATACAATTCTTTCGAAAAGTAACGAATAAATTCATTATTTTTGAAATTGAGAAGTTTTCGCAAAAAATCCGCTGGCACGTCGATTTTCTTTTTTAAAAAGGCACTTTTTGACATACGACCCACATTTGTGACGTCATCGTTGTTTGAGATATGACGTCATCGACAATTTTTTTAAATAGCAACCCCCAATTTTGGCCATGCCACATAAAGAGCGGGTCATTCTACATACATACATCATGAAAAATTATGGTGCTACATAACAAAAATTTCAAGAAAATAATGTTTGAAGATTTTAAAATTTAATTTTCACAATACTGTGCACTTCTTCATTATGCAACACATGTCCGTGCTTATTTAGATGAGCTGTTCCCGAATCGTTGGATATGGAGAAGGGGGCCGATTGAGTGGCCAGCCAGATCGCCTGATTTGACACCCCTAGATTATTTCTTGTAGGGATACTTAAAAAGCAAAGTATACGTTACTAGGCCGGTTAATTTAGAAGATTTAAAAGCAAGAATTCGTCACAAGATACATCGTATACCTCCTGAAGTTATTGATAATGTCCAAAAAGAATTTTTCTACGTTCATGCAAAAAACAATACTTTATTGAACTATATTTAGTGGAAAAAGTGGTTCTTTATTGCACTCATCTGTCATTCTACGACAGCGTTTTGTCATCATGACAAACATAAACCTTCAAATCGACGTCACATTTTTCTAGACTTAGTGTCATCTAAATAACATTTTTTGGTTTTTGTATGAACGTAGAAAAAATATTGTATGCAACTCGTACAAAAAGTGCTTATTGCACTCGACGTGTTGTCCTACTCGGCCTACGGCCTCGTAGGACAACTTCACGTGGCGTGCAATAAACGCTTACTTTTTGCACTTGTTGCATAAATAACTATTATTAATCGTTTTGGCTACTATCAGGCAGCCAACGGTGCACAATTTGAACATTTAATTTAGTCGACTTTTTACATAATCATTATCATTTTCAGTATTGTAAAAATTAAATTTTAAAATCTTCAAACATTATTTTCTTGAAATTTTTGTTATGTAACACCATAATTTTTCATGATGTATGTATGTAGAATGACACGCTCTTTCAAATGGCATGGTCAAAATTGGGGGTTGCTATTTAAAAAAATTGCCGATAACGTCATATCTCGAACAACGATGACGGCACAAATGTGAGTCGTATGTCAAAAAGTGCCTTTTTTACAAACAAAATCGACGTGTCAGGGGATTTTTTCGAAAGCTTCTCAATTTCAAAAATAATGAATTTATTCGTTAGTTTTTGAAAGCACTATATATTTATATTTTATATATGTCTGATTTTTTAAAATTACCGTTTAACAATTTTAAAGAGAAAAGAACGTTTGCCTGTACCACATTCACTTACATAATATACAGGGTGTCAAAATTAAAATTTTAAAAATGATATTTGTCTGAAATATGGAAACATCAACGGAGTGCATCTATGGTTTCAGAATATTTTTATTTATAGAGTATTTTTATTCTATTCCCTTTTCTTCATTCATGCTTTGATATTTTAGACCAAAATTACATAAAAAGTGTGCCGACTTAAGACAAAAATATGTGCCAAATTTCAAACAAATATCTTTAAAACTTTTTTTTATCAATAAAGATCATTTTAAACATTTTTATTTTGTCACGCTGTATTTTGGAAATAGAGTTCGAAAATAAAAAGTGGCATAAGAAAAGTCCCATCATTTTGGTCTAAAGACTGAGTGGTGACTTACTAATTTGTAACACTATTCGAAAATCTAGTGATAGAATACAGTGTAAAACCTACACGATTCTTAGCTTAAGCCAGAAACAAGTCATGGGATCGAATTTATTCGATAAATCGCTATCGAAATTTAACAGACACTTACAGAGGTGAAGGGATATAAAACCTAAGCCCTGGGGGAAGGTGGTATCAAGTGATCATCAACAGATCCACCCAAATTTCCGTTGAATTGTGAATGTTTTCAGTAAAAATAGATTTTTAATGGTTAAATTTAGAACGTACTAAATTGAATGTACCGGGCGTTCCGCTAAGGTTAACCAGCGGCTGTATCTTTAAAACTATTTGTTCTGCAGTTTTAGGGAAACAAATTCATAACAAAAGAAGAGTGACCTCGAAAAAATTAAAATTATTTTTCACTTTCAAATTTTACCGACAGATGGCATATTTTTTAAATCCAAACTTAAGAAACCTCTTTACTCTTTAAGTATCTTAATAATAGTTTCAAAATTATTAATTTTATTAATGTTATGTTGATTTTGCGTTTTTCTTAAATTAAATCTTGTTTAAGTAAGTTTGCATTTGCTTTTATGTATTTAGCTTTTTTAGTTTACTAGAGACGGACTAAGCTTTACAACTTAATGTCTAAATTTTTAACACCCTGTATGATAAAGACTTAAAATAATAAATCTGGGCAGCTTCAACCTTAGACTAAAATAAGGTAGGTACTCTTGGGTACTCTTGTTTGTTGTCGATAAAATGAACCGTTTACTAGACAACGTTCGACCTATGTTCCCTCTTATGAAGTTTTTCAATAATTTCGTTAAAGTGCCTCCTGAGACAGCACTGGGTTTTTTAAATTTTGTATTTTTTCGGATTAAACATTTTAAAATAAAATTTTCCTGTTGTTTGATTGACTTTCGTATCGCACTTTGTTGTCCAGAAAAAAAATTGAAATTATTATTTTTATTAAAAATAAAACATGAATTATTCGTTTATTATTATTTTTCTGGCAAACGGTTCATTTTATCGACAATAAACAAGAGTACCTTATTTTTAGTCTAAGGTTGAAGCTAGATTTCGTAAAGAAATTCTCATGTTTCGATTTGAATTTAAAAATACGCCATCTAGCGGTAAAAATTAAAAGTGGAAAACAGTTAGACTTCGCGATCCACTTTTGCTATGAATTTTTGTTTTATCGAAGGCTGCAGGACAAATAGTTTCCGAAATACAGCCACTGCTGGTCTGACTTAGAGGGACATCCTCCTTAAGCCGTTTTCTTTGAGGGATATTTCAGAAAACCAGCGTCTCTGCTTGATATTATAAGAATAAGCTTCAGTGCCTCCGCCTCATGAAAAATTCAGTCCTAGAAAATCGGCAGCACGCGCTGCCTGTATTACAGTCGACGTCGTTTTTTGTCGCTGCTAAATATGCACCCGAGGTACATGGAATTTAATATTAAAGTACGTCTTGGCTAGACTGTCCACGGCATGGGAAACTGGAACCAAGCTGGCGTGTGTTTGTGGAGCTCTTCCCCACGGACGGACAAAAGAAAGACCCGGGCAGTTATTAATATCGTCGAATGGCCTGTCGAAAAGTTCGCGAAGGCTATTATCGGAGGCGAAGTTCTTCAAGTCAGCGGCGTATTCTGGTTATTTCTGTTATTGATTTGAAGTTTAGGAACTCGGAGGTATATTTCACGCTTAATTGCCAAGACTTTAGCGGGACTCCATGTGCAAACTAAATAGAGGAAAATGTTTATACCAAAGTACACTGTGTGCGTTCCATTCCCATGGCATTATTACCGCTTGAGGACACAATTTTCTACTATATGACGTTTATTAAGGTGGTCTTAGCGTTTATAAGGATTTCAATACTTATTCAATTTATATATACAGGGTGAGTCAGTCATAATGTCATTAATTTTAATCACGTATTCGGGAGGCCTAATAAAGGCAGAAAATCGAAAACAAAATTTTTACTCGAAAAAATAAACAAATCACCCTAGAAAAATCGGTAACACGACGCTCCTGGTCCGCTACGAACTTTCTGATGACGCACCCATACGACA
Source organism: Monochamus saltuarius (assembly GCA_025584915.1). Classification (NCBI taxonomy): domain Eukaryota; kingdom Metazoa; phylum Arthropoda; class Insecta; order Coleoptera; family Cerambycidae; genus Monochamus; species Monochamus saltuarius. Next base: position 46,002,348 of record CM046723.1, read on the forward strand.
ATCGAATGCCGGATTAAACATCGTTGCCACATCATGTTTACATACATAATATCGTCAACCACTTCAGCGTGTTATTCAAATTTACCCCCATTTAGCACTTTCTGCATTTACCGCATTTCTTTCCCCCCAAATTTGTAGATCGCGCCACATATTTGGAGGGGGGAGGAAGAGAATACAAGCAGTAAGCAGTAGTTTGTTTATTTCGGTCTCGCGTATTCGTCGTAAATTCACAATGCATAATTTTACAAATTCCGGATATGCGGAAATGGTAGTGTTATATGGAGAATGTTTACGAAATGCGAATGCCCTTGTTACGGAATATTGGAGATATCTACCTAACAAGACATTTTCCAGGTGCGGGAACTTTGTGTAAGTGCCTTCGCGATACGGGTTCTGTGAAACTGCGTCGGGTGAATCAAATTGCGGCTGACTTTATTTTATTAATAAAGTGCTATGAACGGATGAGTGCAGTTTTACTCGAACTGGTATTTTAAACAGGCGAATACCATACTACTTAAAAAACAATAAATTTCTGGGCTAGATGTACGTAACTACAAACTGAATAATTAATTGTACTTACGAGTAATACTAAACATTCATATTTATTTGTAAAACGTAGTGAAAACGTAATATCAAAATTAAAAAAAAAATAGTTTTACTCCTTGTCGTTAAATAACAGTACAAAAACTAGGTAACTAAGTTATTGACCTAATAATACGGTAGGTCAAGATTAACTCTCGATAATTTATGACCATCAGATCAGAGGCGTGCCATTTCGGTCTTGGACAGTTTTCTGTCGACAGCACGATGATTTTTTATTACTCAGTATTTAAACACGTTGGAGTTTTGTGATTTCAATGAAACTAAGCTAATTTCAGTCATAACAGCTACATTTGCTCAGAGGAAAATTCACACGCTACTTGTTGGTTTAGCTTTCAGAGGCGATTTGTTGTCAACGTATGGGCAAGAGCGTACGGGTATCGTTTGACTGGACCGTATTTTCTACCGGAAAATCTGAGTGGACTGCGTTAGTTGCAATGTTTTATAGAATTATTTGATTTCATTGGATATTAACATTTTAAATTATTATTGGCTGAAGTTGAACTGAGCAAGAAAAAATGATGTACTAAAATAGTCACTACAACCGTTTATTTGTGATGTCTAAAACCTAGGTAGGTAGGTACTAGAAAAATATTTCAACTTGGCAACATTGCATCAAGTCGACATCGACTTGAACTGTAAGCTGTAAACGACCATGGCTGTGAGCGGTCAGTGACAGTCTGAAAAGGGGTTTAAATAATGATTTGAACATTTTTTTTCGGCGTATATATGCATTTAGATTTTTTTTTAATCGCGTATTCACATTATACTCATTATTCCCTATCTCCTCTTAAAATTAATGACATTATGACTGACTCACCCTGTATAATTATTAACAAAATATTTTTGTAAACAAAACATTATTATTTTTATGTGTCGATGTGATAAATTACTTCAAATAAAAATTGGATATACTGAAGATATGGGAAATAGATTGCTGATCACCTGTCATCTGCAAAAATAAAGAAAAAAGATCCTTTATGTAAAGCGAATATTTATACATTTGTCGGAAATATTACTAAAGCAAGACCTAAATAGGTAGTATCAGATTTTTTTTTTCAATATTCAAATGGTAAAGCATGTACCCAATTAACAGCAATTCATACAAGTTGCTACGTTTCTCAATTTTAAGGTTGCTCACGAATATACCAGACATTGTTTCCGTAGAACTTCAGCTACAGTATTAATAAATTCAGGAGCTGATATCAAAACTTTAAAAATGCATGGTGGATGGAAATCTTTAACGGTAGCTGAAGGTTATATTGAGGAGTCCATAGCTCGTAAATCAGTTAGCAAAACAAATTCCCTACTGCAAGTACAAGTGCTGGATGCGATTTTTTAAATAATTCAACCACTTTGAAGGATTTAGTAGTTCATAAACCACCTACAAGTGAACACTCTTCAACCTACGTAGATGAAGTAAATGTTTCGAGGAATGTTTTAAAAGAAACAGGACAAGAACAGGCTGTTCTAATTTCACTATACTTAAATGTTTACAATAAATAAAATTACGTTCGTTAAAGAACAAATTTTAATTTAGCTGCATTAAAAATGCTGTTAGTGCCTAGGCAGTAAATATGAAACTTTAGTGCCTTTTAAACCTTTAATGCCCATCAGCGAAAAACTAGTATACTAATATACTCATCAAGGATGCATTGTTTACATTTGCCTTGCACTGATACAGCAGTTTTTTATCTGGAAACTACACGTATAAAATTAATTTTGATTTTATTGCTTTATCCAGTCTCTTAAACGTTCCGATTTAACTGATTAGTTCGAACTATAAAGTAACGATCGTAGAACAAATTAATTTGCAATTATTCTCATGCGCCCGCAAATTCTGGACTACCAGCATAAAAGTTGTTTTCGTTAAACGACTGGTTCGTGCTGGAAATATAACAAGGATTAACTGTGCCTCGTCCGAAGAATTTCAAATGCTTATTTTGTGCCGCAAATACGTTTGTTTTACGGTCTGAGAGTTTACGGGTCCTCCTTTGTGCCTATTCGGTCCTTTGTTGCTCCTTGGGGCGCCTTATACACTAATGTGACAGAAAAAAATCACTTTTTTATTCATACAGAGAGTTACTGTTGTAGGTGTTAAATAATATGTTGAACTGAGTCGTAGGAGGAAGAAAAAGCGACTTGTATTTGTTTGAAAGTTTATGGGTTCGAATAGAATTGTCTGTGATTACTAGGGTTGGAGCGTTGCGAGGCAAGCCATCGGCGTGGGTGTGGCGGGGCTCGATATCAATACAAAGCAACTTTCCGTGCTATTATATGAATGGTTATGTATGAGCTTATTAATATTATTCTCGTTATCATCAGTGATTTGTGTATCTCTGCGTATACTTGCATGAACAATAAACCTTGAATAGCAGCAATGCAAAAACACGTTTGGTTAGAAGTGAACAAACGAACGACGAATCAATCAATACTATTTGTATTGTACAGTAAATACCGGTAAATAAAGTTTTGTATAAATCTCGTCTGTCATAATGCGTTTAATATCCTAAGCGTGTAATAACCTTCGGCTTAAGCCTCTGGCTATTATCTTAATCTATCCTATTTAATGTTCTTGATATATGTATAGATAACTATTATGCATGCTAAGTTTTGGTGTAGTGGTATTATTTTAGAGGGACCATACGTTTTTTCTCTCTTTAATTATTTATTACTATATTACTAATATTTTTGTTTAGTGTATTAATTGTTATAATTAGTGGTTTTGTTATTAACTGTAGGAAATGCAAATAGTGTAAATCACGCGCGAAATGCATTTTTCACTCGCGTGGGACCTGGAACAAACTGTCTCACTGCGTGTAAAAAAATGTCCTTTTTGACAGTTGTTATACAATATACTATCACGATACAGTAAAGAAGATCTAAAAATAGTTTCTGTTGCGATAAACTTGAGCTCTGAGTGATATATCGCTGGAAAACTAGTTCAATTGCTTTGAATCGACAATGAAATAATCATTTACTGGAGCCTATACTCGTAAGAATAGACGCGAGTGCACATTTATCAACGACGCTCCTCGATTACAGACGCTGAAAAGGACGCCAAGATAAGTGCCCTCTCTTGACTTTCGAGTAAACAGACCGACAAATTGAGATTTCGTACGACAGCTCTGGATTCCAGCCTTAACCGAAGAAGGCACCTTTTTAATAGAGACGGAGATGCTGTTCAAAAGGACGAGAATTTTGTTAGTCCTTATATTTCAAGTAAGGCGGTGGGTGGATTTGCCCTTTTGGCTGCACGAAATATAGAAATTTGTGCTTTATTCCTTGTATGGTTTGAACTCGGGTTTGAAGAACTCATATGAATATTTGAACTCGAGATCGGATTGAAAGTTACGTTTACAGGGACGGACTTAATAAAGTTCTCCCGTTTTCAACTGGGTATTCATTTCATATGTGGTACAGATTTTGATCGTCGATGAATTTTGAAGTTTTTGATACGCTATATTTACAATCGTGTAATAACAAAAAAGTATATAGGTTTTCATAAAACCTCTAACAATTTAAATCTATTCAATTTTAAACCATTTTGCAAAGTACAGGGTGTTTCTTAAGTAGGCGCCAAAAATCCATGGACGTATTTTGTGGCTAAAAACAAGGTTTTTTTTGTTATATAAATGTGGAGTCTTAGGATAGCCATTGTCCAGCTACAACGTGTCAAAAGTTTTTAATTTTTAATTTCTAAGCAGCTTGAAATAATTTAACCAAATTTAGTGTGCATATTTAGTGTGACAGTAGGTGTGACGGAGGTGTGGGTATCATCGGTCATTATTTGTCAAAAAGATATATGTCTTGAGATGTCTTCAAACATAAAAATCAATAGGGTTCATATCGGGGGTGATCTGGGTGATCCATCCGTCCAATCACGTTATTACCACAGTCTTTGTCTTGGCGCAAGTCTGGTAGTAGTAAATTTCTAATAATTTCAATTATTTTCGATCTATTTATTCAACTTCGTGGTAAACCATTTGCAATATAGTAAATAATCATACAAACATGAACTATTCTTACTAAATAAAATGAAAGATTTTGATATATTATCAGTTTTATATTTTCTTTCTTCTCCATCTTCCTTTTCATTTTGTTCTTTTCATTTATATAGAATGTTCTCTAATTTTCCTGCTTAGCTTAGGTAAAGGATACAATATGATAAAAATAAGTTTTCCTGCAACAATATCTCTTAAACTTAAAAATTATTGTATTTTGTGTTAAACAAGTACATATTTTTTATTCAAACTTGGTACAATAAATATTTTTTATTAGAACGTATTTCTTTAATAAAAACGTAAATCAATTATAATATTCTAAACTGAGACTACTCCAAGAGTAGTCGTTTTACTGCCGAATACAGTAGCTAAAACTGACACCCGCTGCCCAACTTGTATTGTTTCTGCGACTGAAATGAATAGAGGTACCGTCGCGGTAACAAAATGCTCTGCAAGCTATAATATGTAGATTTATCCGGTTGTAAAATAAATGTTGTCACTGGTGACGTAGATATGCAAGGTTCTTGAATATTACGTCTTTCAAAGTACATCATTAAGTTCGACATTTGATTAGATTTAAGGTGATCTAGTTATATGGCCCGCTCGTTCACCCGACGTCGTTCCAGTAGATTTTTTTCTTTAAGACTTCTTAAAGGACGGTTATATGCAACTCCAATGTATGGTAGAGAAAATGTATTAAATTATATGTGTGTCATTAAATAAATAGTATGTAAGTGATTATGTCTCGACGCTTTGCGTACATACGAGTATAATAGTGCCACAAAATTATGCAAAAAGTCAGCACTCTATTCATTACCAGCACCTTCGTCATTTTCCATAGCTTTAAATTTTTAGCAAGCTGTTCTCGATTTATGTTATAAGACATATTTTACACCCCATAAATCCCTACCAGCTTTTATTTTCCGCTCTGAAAGCACGGTATAGACACTGTTGATTAACATCAGTAGTCCATAATAAATTACAAACGGTTTTCATTGCCAATAATTAATTAATCCTGAACAAACACGTCTGGCACATATTGTTTTAAATAGAACTAATATTAAAAGCGGCTGCCAGATAGTTTTACTAATTTGAAATCGAATTAATTCCAAAGCTATTTGACGCTATATCGATTAGAGCACCGTAGAAGCTTTGTTTTGTTTTCTTTACCTTATACGATGCAGCTTTGATCTCTTTGACTCTTCAGTTTGCGTTATGGTTAATAGAATTAGCATAATTTTAAATCAAATTGTCTGTTAATATTATAGATAATGACGTCATTTCAACACTTGAACCCGTGCAGTTCCATGGGCGTATCATTTTAGAGGGTTGAGAAAATTATTAAATATAAATCAAATACTAGTAGAGTTATTATTATGATTTTTATTACTGTGGCAGTGAAATTATATATATTTCAAATCTGAAAAAGAATAAGAAACTCAATAATACACGGAACGTTTTATTAAAAAATATGTTAAGTATTGCTTTTTGTACCCCTCAACTTCTGCACGTCACTGTACTTCCATTAACTTATTAAAGGAGTTCAGTTACAGTCCTGTAACTGGAGATAGTGGTGCACGGGGTTTAACAGGACTGTAGTCAGTTTACAAATTAACATATTAATATTGTCACGGATTTCCCAACCCAACTTTCTCTTTTACCAGAAAAAACAAACAGTTAATTTTGACTGATATTTATTAACACTCTGTACACTACCGAATAGGTACTAATTACAACTAAACTAAGCACTATTTAATTAAACACTATCTAAATCACTCTAAATCTCCAATTGATCTCACTGAACCATCCAAATGAAAACTCTAATTCAAAACTGACTGACTCTGCCGTTTATTCATCTTTTATAGGCCAAACGAATATTCCAGGTATTTTCTATCAGCTCTAGATCTATTTCTCGAAAGATTCTCGTCTATCCTCAATATTCCTGTCGCGCCTTGATACACGGCATTATTTTGTTTGTTACCAGCATCGCGTAGGGGCGATCGGGGTAATCTAGCGTTTTGCGATACCACCGTCGTCGAATAGGGTGCGAGTGGCGCAAATTATGTGACACTATGTTTATAGAAAATATGTCGCAACGTAGTACTATTATCAAATAGTAAGGTTAAGTTGGGGATAAAGTCCTATATAAATTAAGATAACACGTAAAAATGACAAGACGTACCTGACAAACCTTAGTGTTGAGACAAAGTTTTCATGGCATATTGGAAGTGGTTGAAACATATTAATACCTGCATTTCACCATTATTCATCCATTATGTCAAATTGTTTTTTTGATAGGGGTAGTCCATGTGATTCCAATTTCCTTATTCCACTAATTTAAGAAATCATAGTATCTATTAATGTAACGTATGTCATCGCTAACATTTTGGTCCTTCAGTAAATTCTGCAGTGTGTGTATGGCGTTGCTGTCATTTGGATTAATCTACATATAACATCTTTTATGCCATCAAAATGGCATCATATCACGCCACGGCTTCTCCATCTAGTTATAACTGATTCAAGAGGTAGAGATATACCTGGTAGAATCCCTAAAAACACCACTCCTTGTAGATGCCTTAATGAAAACTTTTTTGATAGTTGAGACAGCGCGTACAACAGTAGAAATTCTTAAATAACAAAAAAAATGTTCTTTGAACTAACCATAATGAACCTAAAATTTGCGACACTACGCGCTTTACTGTACAAATATTTCTTGTCACACCCCTCGTCATCTGTTATATATTTAAGAAATCCAAACTATGCTTCTTGAGATATCTTTCTTTAGATCATTCAGCCATATTTCAACCCCGCAGCCGTACCGACAGTTTGAGGGACAATTTCTTAGGAGAAAAATGGCCAGGTCGAGCATTCCTTTCACGTAAAAAATGTACTCATTTAATTCTATGGCTGCCTCTTTACCTTTACTGGGGTCCCGTGAGGCACTAAAGCTGTATCAGAACGGCAACCTCTGTCGGTTTATGAAAGATATAAAATGTAATGCCTGCCCGTGTCGCCAGGGCAAACCAATACATATTTTTGTTCAACTGTTTTTACTTTACCTTTTGCATAATGTATAGGCGCAGGATTCGGGAAAATCGCAGCAAGTATGACGTGACCAACGCAATGGAGGTATTTTTCTTTTCTTTATTTTTATTTCTCTCATGCGTAGTAAATATATCAAGGCAAATGGACCGTTATTCCTGTAGAACATTAAGTCCCTTGTGTTTTGTCCTATAAAGGATTCAGGATATATGGTGTTCATAAATATTTATCCATTTTAAGGATTCTTTAGCAAGTAAGAAACGGAAACTCCGTGTAATAAATATCCCTTTTACAAAGGAGACAAACACCGTATAGTTTGTCATTCGCTCCAAGGCGTTTCTTTGTTTTAATGAATGGTAGTTCAAAATCATATTTTATGCACTGTTGTCTGCGAATATTATGTACTTTATTTCAATATAGCATGCATAACAAAGTATTCCATTCAAACATTTAGTCTGAAGGAGGTATATAAATTGTGCGAAGTGTCCTGCAATGTTTATAAATACCTAACTGCAATGGGGAAGTTGCATTAATTTTATATTGGTTTGATATGTATTACAGGGTAATCTTTCAAACATATTGAAAGGTCAGAACATGCAAACAAGGTCAGTCTGGCGGCAACAGTCACATAATAATAAAAATATTAACATTTATAAATTGTCATAGAATGTAAAGAAAACCACGTAGCCGCAAACGCTATTACATTGTGTTTTTGTGGCATTTGTGGGTCATATGCATAGTGTAAATACTGCGTGGGTAATGCGATAATTATTAGTGGTGAGCTTACGGTATTGTTAAGCCGGCTCCACACATTCGGATATTTGTCACAAATATTTGGATATTTGGCATATAAACCAATATGTGTGGTGTTTAATGACAAATATTCGCACCAAAGGATATATTTGGCAAATATAAATATTTTCCGCTCAAAGTCGGTAAATGACCACAAATCAAAGGCGCAAATATTTGCAAAACAAGCAAAGACCTGTCTGATCCACATATTCGACGCGAAGTCGACAGCAGACAGTAGCAGTGTGCACAGGGTTGTTCTGTGGCAGTGTGTTGTAGTTATTTACGTTTCGTGTTTTAGTATTTAATTAAAAATGGAGTGGTCGAACAAAACCATAATGGAATTTTTAGATTTGTATGAAAATGAACCTGTCATTTGGAAAGCGTCTCATCCGCTCCACAAAAACAGGAACGAGGTCTTTGACGCTTGGAACAGAATACAAAAAGAATTAATGTCTTTTTCTCTTTTTTAATAACAGTAAAAAGGCTGAAGCCTGTACCAAAAATGGCGCTGCAGCGACCACTGAAACGTCTTCACTTTCCACTTCCATCTTGGAAACTAATCAAGAATATTTGTTGGGCTTCCCGCTTCAAATATCCAATAACATTATTTGGCAAATGTGAGGCTGCTTTTTGTGCCATAAAGAAAATTTTTGAACAAATATACAAATATTCGTGTATTTGTCAAATATCCGAATATGTGGAGGCGGCTTTAAATGTAACTTATTTTTTTTTAGGCCTCCCTGAGCATGTGGTTAAAATTGTTGTACTAAATGATAGTTAATCCTGTATACACACAAGTTATTCATTTTATATTGACCTACCAAATTTGCCGATGTTTCACCCATTGATCACCAATAAATATATATTTCTATAAATTAATTTAAACTATAACTACTGAATCGTAAATCAAACACAATTATTATATGATAAAATATAATTCAATTATTATGAATCCGCTCGCAATTCAATGGAAATATTATAGAACAGAATCGTTAAGCCCACATTTCATTGAATAATAATAAATTCGCAGTTAATAATATTCCATTTTGATGCCAACTTCTTCCAGGGGCATCTGAAAATCAGGGCGTGTAATTAGTTAGTAATTTCATTCTGAAAACTTTTAGCTCGCCTTACCGTTTCGATTTGAATGGTCATAAATTCAATTAAGCGAATTATTTAATAAGTTTCTTGTCTTGATGCTATTAATAGAACTACAATTGCGGTGATAGTGGTCTCCAATCGGGAAAACTATGGTATTTCTTACTATATAAAATATATTTATGAATTAAATAAATTATATTTATTTTTAGGTACAATAGGTGTCTAAAAATAGAGACAATTGTATGCAAGTAGAGAGATATGTTGTCGTTTTTGATTAATCAAGTAGGTTGGAATTTGGAAACCTGTGTGGACATTCCGAGGCATCTTATCGGCCACCACTTTAGATTAATTTTATTTAACACTGAAAAAAAGAATAGTAATCGTTTATACAATTCTAAATACACACAACGTCAAAAGTCTTGGACTCCCTCTCATTCTTGTTAAAGAAATCTTTTTGTCAGTAAAATCAATTACATTTATAAAAGTATATTGTTATCTGAATCTTTTTTTTTGGTCAAAAGAATATGTTGAATAAACTAGTACTTAGAGTACTTAGAAAATTGAAAACCAGCAAATGTTACATTTTTGACAAAATTTATTAAATCAAAAAGAAGTAACAAAGTAAGTTCTCTACTTGACTAATAGTCGGTATGACCTCCACCACGTTCCAATAGCATATTGACACGTCTGTGTATTGAGATAATCAAGCGGTTAACGATCTCTTGCGGAATATTGTTCCATTCCTCTTGTGCCACCCCGACTAACTCATCTGCAGTCTGAGGTGGAGGAATATGATTATGAATGCCTCTAGCAATGAAATCCCAACTCATATTCTGTGGTATGCGAATTAATGAGGGGCGGCGCCGGCGGTTGAACATTATTCCACCCCAAAACATTACGGTACCCCCTTCATACGGAGCAACTTCACGGGGAAAATGAAGTCTCTGTTGACGACCTGGTTCTCTCCAGACTCTTTGTCGATTGTCATCAGTAACCAGCCCAATTCTGGTTTCGTCTGTAAATAAGACCCACCGCCACTGGTGTAAACGCCAACCCCTATGCTCTCGCGCCCACTGGAGAAGGGCAGCACGATGCCTTGGATGTAGAGTGGGGACCCGTAATGGTCTTCTAGTACGTAAATTTGCGTTGTGGAGTCGTCTTCGAATAGTAGGTGTCGATATAACATGGCGAAATGTACAGTGTCTTCATAAATGATTACAAGCCACGTGACCAGAACTGTGATTCTCGGAGAACAACTCGTATGGAAATAGATTTCTTGTCTCTCAATTGCCGTAGTGAGGAGAAGGATATTCGCATATGAATTGCTCTGCGATTGTTTTGAGAATCTCGACCCTGATCACGTGGCTTGTAATCATTTATGAAGGCACTGTACCTGGAAAGTGGGCCCTGAGAGCTGAAGCTGAAGACGTGCGGTGTCTACGGGCATATTGCACAAATACCGATTCTTCCTTTCATTATATATTTGAGGACGTCCACTGTATGAAATTCTTCATATCTGGGTACTATTCGTACAACAGATGATCTAGGAATGCTCAACATGTTCGATATCTGATGATTAGAATGTCCTGTAAAGCAGTCATTCTTTCTCGGGTAAACACAGAAATTTCACGTCCTAGCATTATAATGTACAAGAATTCAAAGGAACACTTGGCTGAATACACTGCCAAACTGACCAAATTTGTAAAAACATTGATACAACTGTAGCCAACAATGATCGATGTTAACTGAACAGTTAGACACACACTTATCTCCGTTCAACAAAATAATCGCGCAAAAAAAAAATCCAAAGTTTGCGAACACGCTTGGGAAAACGGTCATTTGATTCAATGGGGTTCGGCAAAAATTTTAGAAAAGGAAGATAACGCAACAAAAAGAAAATTAAAAGAGACCGCGATTATTTTGTTGAACGGAGATAAGTGTGTGTCTAACTGTTCAGTTAACATCGATCATTGTTGGCTACAGTTGTATCAAGAAGAAGTAAGTAACAATAAAATAAAAATCATTTAACATCTCTATGGAAGCAGGTTAACAAATTTTAAACTGTCAAACTTGACGTACGTTTAAAAATTTTTACTACGATTTTGAGAACGAAAACAGGGAGTTTTTCGAAACGTCAATAACACGGAAGTGCGCGATAGTGATGTGATTTTTGTTATTTTTACTTATCTGCTTTTTTCAGTGTGAGATTTTTTGGTTAGGCAAACTTAGTTTCGAAAATAACTCTTGACTGTTCCGTTTGGCGCAAGGGCTTATTTAATTAATCTTTATTATTTTTTCAGAAGTGTGGCAAAAACCCAACAAAACTAAAGAAAAACATTAAGAAAAAACACTAGGTTTAATCGAATCATTTTATATATAGGGGGTCCAAGACTTTTGACGTTGTGTGTATATTTATTACAAATTATTATGATTATAGCTCCAAACACAATTTGTAGGACCTAATAATTCGCACCTAAATATTTAAGTGCTAAATATACTTTATTATCACAAAATAACTCATTGTGATATTTACTATACAGGTTTAACTATGACTAAGTACAAATATTTTAAGAGGGGATAGGGAAAAATAAAAATTAACAGAATCGTCTATAAAAAAAATTCCAAATTATTTATAAAGCGAAAAAAATGTTTTCCAAACTATATTAAATCCTTATTTAGGCATTTGAATACGACATGTTTGTAAATACACAAAAAACACGCGAAAAATTAAATGTGTGAAAAGCAAGTACTGAAAAATTATTTCAAACTAATCACAATATCGTATGCAATATTTGTTGACATCTGATGCAGCCGCCATCTGTAGGCCACTAATGCAAGGTGCACTTCACGTCGATAAATTTTTGACCTTCTTGTGCTGTTGAGGAATTAAATTCTGTTAATACTAATAATAGCAACAATGTTAACAGTAATCGACGATGTTTGCATAAAATAATTAGCACTATTTTAAACTATAACATCCCAAGATGTTTACAGTGTTCTATAAAAATGTTTCTTAGACTCTTACATACGGATTCATCAACAAGGCGTAACGTTAGTCAGACTAGTGAAGGTTACGCGAAAAATGTACGCCTCTGTTGCACCAATTTAAATAAAAGGCATACTCCTATTCACTACTATGTGTAATACTTACTTTATGATATGTTAACTAATCCGTAGCAATGAAAAGTACTGTTTTTGAATATAAATAGTAAATATACAATGGGAAACGCAAGGAACTAGAGGCTGAAGTTACGCGATTTTTAGACAGGTACAATACTGGGTCTAACTTTTGGCGCAAATATGGACGTAAATAAACAGCCTACCTAGCAACGCATGTTTCGCTACCTAGCAACACATGTTTCAAGAATGGGCGCAAAGCTGGTTGGTCCGACTAACGCGCTTTACACGGGCGCAAAGCTGGTTAGTCCGACTAACGCTACGCCCGTTTCATGAATCCGGCTGTTAGAATATAATCTAAACTTTGCCGTGTTATTTGATGTTTGGAGAGTATGCAACTAGCAATGCCGTATTCTAGGTTATGTTATTTTAGAATAGTAGAACAGTGACTATTTTTTAATTTTAAACGTTTTATAGTAATTAAATAAAGTGTTTTATGTCGGGTATGTTTAGTGGATATTTATGACGAATGTGCAAGGGGTGAAAATGTAGTTTTGGAAGTGTGCAACGAAGGAACGAAGAATGAATACAAAATACTACTTAGGTGTTATTATTAATAAAAATGTTTATTTTCGTCTTTTCTACACTTGACAATGTTGAAAAAACGACGGTAGTTGACATATCGAGCCATCTCGGACGATGATTGATTGTCATAGGCGCCGATTTTCCGATGGAAAAGAGGGTTTTGCCTCATTTTATAAACATCGAGCTAGAATGCCGAAATAAATTTGTTGTTATTTAAGGCCTCCCTGAGCACGTGGTTAAAATTTTTGTACTTCGTCATAGTTAACCCTGATTATTTGTAGTCTTGTAGTGCTTAAAAGTACAATCGTTTGCAATAATAATGGCACTCATTAAAATTAATTTAGCGATTTCTCTTTAACTGCTGACGTATCGTAATGAAAATCTACTATCAATTTTTAACATTTGTTATTAGTCGTTTCATTTACCAATTGATATTTAATGAAATTTCTACTCAGAACTTCCAGAAGTTCAAAAACTGTTGAGGGAGTGTCCTTATTACAAAAATATGTACATATGTCAAGTTTGAGATCATTTAAGGGTATAATGTTCGGCCAAACAGTGTAGCTTTTATCAGGCTCCGCCCATCAGCACCTTCAACGGCAAATTCAACTTTGTGCCCCTGTAAGTTAGGCAATTGTATGCAGAAATTTAGCAAACATGTCTTCTTGGCGGACAGATTTCATGAAATAAATGCAAAAAATTTAAATCTAAGCAGTCTGTTATATGAAGACTTAATTTACTAGTCTACAGCTTTCTTTTTTTATAATAGTGCCTAACAACGTCTCACCGCAGTCCTAAATGTGGGCAATATTGCGACCGAAATATTGTTCAGATCTATTTTTTTTTTTTGAAAATATGGCTCTGTTGTCTAGTAAAATAGACTTTTATTAGTTGATTAAAACTTGCTGCATCTTAATACGAATTTCCATTGAGGCGAAATATGAAAGCGCGTGGACGTCTAAAAACGACTTTGTAAAATTGCGAACATTACAGTCTTAACTCTTTATAATTTTGAAAATGTAATTCTGATGTCATGGATTTTATAAAGATCAGTATTCAGTAATCTTAAAATGAACTAGAATAGTGAGGTAAACTACGTTGAATCATTAATATTTAAGCATTGTCAGTCAAATCTTGTATTTCTACTTGCAGTAAGTGTCTAGGGCGATTATAATTTCTGTATCGTGAATAATTGAATTTCTACCTAATACCCTGTTCGTTACCCCCAAGGGTAATTACTTTAAAATAGTTATCTGTGTCTAAGTTAATCTCTGCCTTGCCGGTAGCATAATTGAAATAGGTACGCGACTATTCTATTCTGAGATATATGAAGTGCTTGTCATTTACAAAACAGGTCAGCTCAAAACATCTTTTACATTGTGTGGAATTTATGGTAATGAGTTCCCAGTCATTATGTAACATTTTTTTATGTGAACATTATTATTTACAAACCTCACATATGTACTCGTATGCAACCAAAAATACACCTGCCGATATACACAATACACAAATTATTCTGTCGCCAGTTCTATGGTGTCATTATATGGAGCCAGATGTAATATTTAAATTGGCCATAAATCCAGAATGTTGGGACAGCGTTTCGCCACAAAGTATAGCTGAAAATAACTCGATTTAACTAAAAACTTGCCTTAGTCCAAAAGTTGATAATCACGGAGCTACAGGGTGTCAAAGGTTAAAAAATAAATCGCGTTTTCTTTAATAACTTTCGACTGTTTCACGTTAATTTCACAAAATTTTGTATCCTTCTAGGGATGGCAAATTCAATTTTATTGTCCATTTTGGTATATCTTCTAGAGGGTGCCACCGGCGGATTTCGAACCATTTAAACCATAGCAACATTTTTGTTCCACCTTGTATATTATTTTGGGCTAGAAAATTTTTTTCCCAGTCTTTTATACTTAAGAAAAGTTACCTTATTGAAGTCGCTTGGAGCAACGGTTTCCGAGAAAAACACATCTAAAGCTGATGACTTATTATTTATCTACAAAATTCAAAATTATTCATTTATCCTCAAGCAACACTGGTAATTTTTCTTGAAGAAAGTGTAAATAGCTCTCTTTAATTAAACAATAGGACCTATTAGATTTGATTCTATTATACATTTTGTGGGGAACACTTAAGGCTTACGGTGAGCGCTCGATCCAAAGGGATATAGTTTTCGCTCAGTAACTCCTCAACGAAAAATGTTAAAAATATTAGGTTTTTTTAATAGAATACAAATACTATTTTACTTCGGCGCTGTGTTTTTAATTTTTGAAAAAATCAAAAATTAATTTAAAAAAAATTTATTTTACACTTTTTCAAAATTTCAAAACACTGCGCCGACGTAAAATAATATTTGAAGTCTATTAAAAAAAACCGCATATTTTTATCATTATCCGTTAAGGAGTTACTGAGCGAAAACTATGGGTTTGTTCCAACACAGCAAGAATCGATTCCGAACCGTCCAGAATTAGTCAGTTTAGTTGTTAATGTACTCTCGGCGAATGCGACGTAAGACGGTGTTGGTCAAACATTTCTCACGGTACTGAACAGTTCTCGACGGTTGTTGGAACAGATGTTATATATCGTTTGATAGAGCGCTCACCGTAAGCCTTAAGAACAAGGTCTATTCTGTCGTTATAAATAACGAAAATGAGCTAAGAGGACGAATTCGTGCCGCTGCTCAAGATATCGCTACGAATGAAGACATGCTACGCAGAGTACAAATAAACTTTGTACGAAGAATAAATCTCTGCATACAAGAAAATGGTGGCCATTTCGAGCATTTACTTTAATTATTTATGTTTGCGTTTACTTATTTTTTTTAGTATTAAGATCACTGCAAACAATAGATTTAGATGTGTTTTTCTCGAAAACCGTTGCTCCAAGCGGCTTTAATAAGGTTACCTTTCTTAACTATAAAAGAGAAGAGTGGGGAAGAGATTTTTCTAGTCCAAAATAATATACAGGGTGGAACAAAAACGTTGTAACGGTTTAAATGGTTCGAAATCGTCGCCGGTGGCGCCCTCTAGAAGATATACCAAAATGGACAATAAAATTGAATTTTCCATCCCAAGAAACCTCTGGATACAAAATTTCGTGAAATTAACGTGAAACAGTCGAAAGTTATTAAAGAAAACCCGATTTATTTTTTAACCTTTGACACCCTGTAGCTCCGTGATTATCAACTTTTGGACTAAGACAGGTTTAGTTAAATCGACTTATTTTCAGCTATACTTTATGTGGCGAAACGCTGTCCCAACCTTTTAGGGACACCCTGTATAAATAAATCATGTTTCATTCGTTTGAATTCGTTTTTTGCATATTCGGCCCTTAGCTAGGTAATAAAAAACATGTTCGCAACTTCGGAACATTTTTATTTAAAAAAATGTGAAGTCCTCACATAGATTGCACTTATATCTCTAACATTATAAATAAATATATAATCTTGTACCTTATATGTATAATGCAACGTGTCCCCGGTACCTGTTTTTACAAGTAATTTACATTTATTAATAACAAAACATAGAACTAATCACATTTTTCAATAAAACAAACTATAAATCGACTAAATTCTCAATTCGTTGACGACACACGACATTCTAAGCTACCTCGTAGGGTTCAAACTCCATATCGTCAATCCTCTTCGTCCTAGTCTTGACGTTATCGTAGTTGTGGTAGTCGAAGATCCTGTTGGAATTTTTATCGCTGAATTGAATGTTGGTGAAGGTCGTTTCATTTTTTAGCTCTCCCCATTGCACGTATTTGTTCTCTTGTATCTTCCTTTCTTCTCCTATAATTTTCGGTTGGTTTTGGTTTTGGTTCTCTTCCCGTGACTGTTTCTTTATGGACTCATTGATAGCGTTCTTGTCGCAGGTTTTCCTGTCTTTAGTTCTGTCTTTCTCTACACACTTCTCCTTTTCCTCTTCGATAGGTTCCTTAGATTTTTCCGACTTCTTCTTCGAGACCTTCTTGTGTTGCGAAATGAATTTCTTCCTAGTTTCTTGGATATTCTCAGTTCCTACCAACTCCAGACGACTACTGCAGCTGTTAGATTTAAGTATTCTAAATTTGACGCCTACATATTCCTCTATGTTACTATCTACAGATTTTTCGAGACCATTTTTTCTGCAGTTGTTGCAATCCTTGCACCTTTTTTCATTGTTCCTAATTTCTTCCATGATGGCTTTTGTTAAAACGGGTTGTCCGGATTTTCTGTCTACCACTCTTCCTCCGTAATAAGTAATTGTAGTGCCATGCTCCCTTATTTTCTCGAGGATGTCTTCACTTACATATTCGCAATAGATTTCGTTATCTATAGAATCGTACAAGTTTTCCTGGCTGCCAAAATCGGACATATTTGAAGGATGAGAGTTGGAATCAGTTGCAGAACACCTATCTTTATCTGGATCAGTGCTATTAGACGTATATTTGTCTTCACCGTTCTCCAATTCTTCAGTACTTTTCGATCGTTTCAATCCACCTTCAAATAATTGTCTAACTTGCCGTACTGTATCAGGATTAGGTAGTTCATTGTCATTTACTTCCCTATTCACTCTGATAGGGTGGTAGAAGAAATGTCGATTCAATCCCGGCTTGTTGTCTTCGTATTCTTCTTGTTTGTGGATTAAAGGAGTGACGTTTTTAATTGTCTTTGTATTGGATGGTTCGTAGTGTACTTTTGAGCGTATAGGTTCGATTATGACTATATTGTTATCTATCAGAAGCTCCTGGAAACTGTAATCTTGTAAGTATTGCATCAAGCCTTCGAATTCAGATTCTTTTTCGCATTTGGCAAATATTTTCTTTTGAAACAAGTCCGATTTGACCACTTTATACCTTACATGGTCAAATTCTGGAGGGTCACAAGTGCTTTTTGTCTTACAAATTGCTTTCTTAGATCTTAATTTAGCTGCAGGTTTATTTGAGGCTGGTATAGGATCCTTTTGTGGTTGTGCTTTTTCTGTCTTGGTGTCTTTGTCTATAATTTCCATTGCAGAAGGACAAAGGCTTTCGAATTGCCTGTCGTTATCGAAAAAGGTGTTGGCGTTGTTTTCGAAATAGTTGCAAGTTTCCTTTATCAAAGGAGATATCTTTTCAACTTTTTCAGGGACACGTTTTGGTTCGAATAGCTGTTTTGTAAGTTGAACTTTACTAGGAGGTTTTTCTTCGGGTTTCTCTCCGTTCTGTTCGAATATTTTCTTCACGTCTTCAACTTTGGTGTGTAGGTCTATTATTTTACAAGTAGTGGTATCTTTTTCTCCATCGTCTTTGTTTTGATTCCCGACCATCTTGTCCCAGTAGTTCCTCATCGTTCCTAGTTTTTCTTTAAATTCCTCTTTGCTGCTAGCCATATCTTCTGCTGGTTTAGTTGTGACTGATATTATTTCTAGTTTGGAAAGGTTGTGGTTTTCGTCGAGGTTGATCTGACTGCCATGCAAAGTCTCTTTTAAGGATTTAACTGCGGCTATTAGTTGTTCGTCGGACTTAGACTTACCACCCGATTGTTTCTTGCTTTTCTTTGGTACCTTGGCGATTTTAACTTCAAAATCCACCGGTATGGAACTGTTGGCTGTGATGTCGAAGTGTCTGCCTATGTTCACTATGAATCTGTTTTCTATAGCAGTTTCTCTAGACCGTAGAAACTGGTTAGACTTCTCGCACTTGCGTAGTTTCCTGTCGATTTTCTCGCACTTTCTCAGGTTCTTGCTGGCTGTTATGTCTGGTAGGGAATAGAATTGGTTTTCTATTAAGTTGGAAGTATCCTTAGAGTTTCTCCGGGATAAGTTTGAGAATTTCTTTGCTATGAAGTTCTGCAACGGCTTTCTCGATCCTTTTTGTGATTCCAAGAACTCCCTCAGGTAGCTATGACTGTGTTGTTTCGATTCCTTCCTCGTATGTTTGCACTTAGTTTCGTCCTCGGTACGGTCCTGTTTTCCAGGCCTTGTGTCCACGCTAACGACGGTTTTATATTGTTCCGATTTTTCTGTCTTCTCTCTGGTGAGTTCCTCGCCAGCTGAGACTTCTATAAGGGTCTTTATTGGGTAATCAGAACTTTTACTTTCCTCTGGTTCGTTTGTCAACGATATAGTTTTATCTACGTCTTGTTCTGGCTCCTTGATTCTTGCAGGATCCTCATACGGGGTGTTACTTTCTGTATTGGAGTTACACTCGTCAGATTCTATATTAACTTCTATAACCTTAGCTATATCTTCGTTGTTTAGGTTTATTTCATCTAAATTCGTGTCTGTTTCTATGTACTCTACGCTAGTCTGTTCTCCGTCTGTTTTTTCTTCGTCTGAATGCTCAGAATGAGATGGTAAAGAGTTGGGATTGACAGTGCCAAAATTGTGACTCTCGTGGTAAGGCGTTGGACGACGTATGGTTTTAGGTTTGTCTTCCGTAGAGTCGTATAAACTTCTATTGGCTGCGAGAACAATGTTCTCGTCGTAGGAAATGCTTTCCTGTTGGTCGTTGCTTTCCCACCTGAATTTCAAGTTGTCGAACGACGGGAATTTAGTCTTACTGAGGTTGTCCAAGGAAAGCGACGAAACGTTGTCGACGTCCACCACTGAGAAATTGTCTGTGTTGTCGGTATCGTACTTGGAATCGGGATAGTAATTCGGCAAGCTCAGCTCGGGTAGGTCTTCGTAAGAGACCCTGTATAGGCTGTTAGCGGAAGTTTTGTTGTTGTAGTTGGAGTCAAGGCTATCGTGTTTTGTGGTTTCGGGGATGTTCTGGAGGGAGGCGTACGAATAGATGTCGCGCTCCGAGTTGCGGCTTCGACGGTGTTGCTCGATGAAGTTGGGCTGTGGGGGACTGTAATCCGGTGGGGATATACTGGGCTGTGGTCTTCTCGGGCGTCCCGAGCTTTCTAGATCGTCCTCGCTTTTTCCTTTGTACCTGCAAATACAACAAAGTTAGCCGACTGCGATTTATTTCCAGTAATCGTAGAGTAAAATGTCAAGTGGATTCAGATCGGGGGTTTTGAGAGGTTATTCTAATGAGTTTTCATAAAAATGGGCAGATTGCGAGGTGATATTGATACGTTTGGTTTTATAAAAAATGTCTAGCAACATTTAATTTAATTAATATATTTTAATAGAATAGAAGAGTAAGACATGTAATTGTAAGGTACATATTTTTTTATTGAAATTGAAATCATTATTTTTCTCAAAAACCATTACTTATTTTGCTCAAGTGGACCAAGTCAGTGATTATATGAATTTATCTAATGATACGTAGGGAATTTAAAAAATATATTCCTCTAGTAACCTTGATACTGTTTTCTTTTTCCTCACTGTGTACATTATAAAGAGACGCGTTCGAAAAATAGAAATATACTGTTTTTAACATTCAAACGGATAATTTAGGAAGTGTAATAGCTATATATGTCATTTCGTGCCATGTACAGCACAAAACGTAATTAAGTTGATAGTAACTAGTCGTAATTTTCGTCCACAGCGGGAATTTGGTCTGTCGGGACTCGATTATTATGTGAAACAACCGAGCGCCCAGCTGCAAGTGCACTCCAGCTTTACCGCACGTGCCTGTACCAGACATGTCATCTTCGAAATGCTGG
This sequence comes from Monochamus saltuarius, assembly GCA_025584915.1. Taxonomy (NCBI): domain Eukaryota; kingdom Metazoa; phylum Arthropoda; class Insecta; order Coleoptera; family Cerambycidae; genus Monochamus; species Monochamus saltuarius. The sequence continues at coordinate 46,023,174 of CM046723.1, forward strand.
TGGATTGTGAGGGGATACACTTGGTGCATGTCTCATTATTTCATCCTTGTAAAGCAATTCAATATAATCGTGCCACTGTTGGTGTTAACCCGCACGTTTTTGAGGTTTAAATTACTGAATTTCATTGTCAGTTCTATTCGATTTTGATTGAATAAGTTAATGACAAACTGACATAGGGATGGTTTTAACAAAAAGTAACAAATAGGGTACTAAATCAGATTGCTTTAAAATTTAAAAAAAATAATAATTGTTAATTTTCTGTACTTTCTAAGTTGTCTTGATTTTAGTGTAGAGGGGGGGGGAGGGTGTATAGTGTCCCCGTTTTTTCGTTCTTAACTTCAGTAAAGGATAGAACATGCCAATATATAGAATAGGGATGCCTTTTATTATCCAGGCTGTCCCGCATAAGAACCGACACAGAGCAAGTACCATTAGGGGTACCCAAAATATTGTAATTTAACCAAACATACACATATGTACAGAGTGTTTTCAAACGAAGAGGCACGCATGGTACCGGTGAATCTACAGCTAAAAAGAACACATTTGCATAAAAATAATCTTAGTAAAATGTTCACCTCTTAGGGGATACAGCCCTTCAAAGTTTCCAAAAAATATGGATTAGCGCCTGTAATTTTCTACTAAGACATGGTTCTCAACATTTTTTAGAAAATTTCTGTCCTTTGGAAGGAGTTGAAATAAGCATCCTCTAAGTGTTATTGAAAAGTTACACATGTATTCCATATTTTTTTGGAAAATTTGAAAAGCTGAATCTTCTAAGGGGTGAACATTTTACTAAGATCATTTTTTTGTTTTGTATTTTTAGCTGAGAATTACCATTTTTGTTGCTTCTTTTAAAAACATCCTGTATACAGTGATATATGTATACGACACTTTTCCGTAGAAGAACCAAATTTGGTAAAACAAAACACCAAATTACGCCACTGATCTATTCTCATCAAAATATTAATTTTTTGTTATCATCACTGCGTTCTATGTTTCAAAGAAAGCTATTTTATTTATTTACTAAAAAATAAAATGTTTTGATGAGTTGTTGTTGAAGTTGAACACCGTATATCACGAAACCAAAGTTAAGAATTTTAAATACAGGACATCCTGAATACAAATTGCGAGATACTGTGGAAGTTTGTTTTACCGATTCTCTCGAACCGAAGTCCTGTTGATCAACTTGGCCCTGGGAATCAGCTGAGACCGCCTCTGTCTGCTCCGCGTCGCGCTACCGGAAAAATCCAAACTCGAGAATATGCTGTCCCCGGAAACGGCCCAACTCCTGGTCCTCCTTAGACTGGACTGTCCGTCGATCTCTCCCCAGGGGTCGCTGGACACGTTCTCTAGACTACCCCGCTTGAATTTGTCCTTAGACCTCTTCGTATAAGTGCCGTTGTCGACGTGCCTGCCTCTTTGGGAGGAATAGTCTTTGGTGCAGTTGAGGGTTAACTTGACGTTGTTTATGCAGGATTCTCGCTCGTGCCTAAAATGGAAAAGCGTTGTTACAGTTTTGGACTTATTGATCAAGTTTTTTCACTGAAACCATATAAATTGTTGTTTCATATAAAATATGTAATACCCTATACACAACCGAAAGTCTGTTGTTCAGACAAGGCGCCTGTGAATAACCTACACCGACGCTAGTGTACACAAATGTCAAATATACCTCGCCATAACAGCAACGTACGAATAATATAGGCTTATATATTATAACCTCGAAACTAGGTTATCGTTGAAACACGTCACGTAGACACACAATCTTTATTATCACTTGATAATACAAGAAATATTCTTCAACAATTTCGCAACTGTCAACGCTTTACTTTGACGTTTGTCACTTGCGTTTGGCTGCTGAATACAAACTGACTCCAGCGGCCGAAAACGATCTGCTTATATAGGTTTTACAGTTCTCGAAGTTTCTGAGATTTCGAGAACGTGTCGAGAAACAAATAGAATATTCCGGAAAACGTCAAAATAAAGGCATCATAACATTAATTCTAACATAAACAGAAACGTAATTTACACACTAACGAGGTAGGTGAGCTTCAATTATAAATTCTTACGAAAACAGGAATATAATTAACCAACTAAAAAGGTGGGTGAGCTTTCGTAACAATATATTAATTTGCATTTGTAAAATAAGGATATCCAATCAGGGTTCCCAGCGACCCTGGAAAACCTGGAAAAGTCGGGGAATTGAGAAATGACCCTGGATTTCAGAGAATTTGATGCAAAATACCAACAAGTCTTGGAAGTATACCAAGGCAGCTGTCCCCATTTTGTGGACCTGTGTTATTTGTGGAAATCTGAAAATTACATCCAAAATTTGATTTTCTAAAATTATCTTACATGCCTTGTATCTCGATAATGTATTTTTGTCTGTCTTTTTGAAACACCCTGTACGTATACCATGGCACCTTCGCCACTCGCTATAAAAAACTGTTCATGTATTAAAGATCAGCAGGCACTAAAAAGTATATCCTTTCAGTTAAGCCTTATACAAGGATTATGTTGCATAATTAATCCTGGCCAGGAGCAATCTCCCAATGGTCCCAACGAAAGCGGATTATCACAAGAGCAACAATTTGAAACTGAACGGGCTAAACAGTAGTAGTATGAGCTCGACGTAATCCAGACATCCAGAAAAACAGTTGAAGCGGTCGTGGTACTACCGCGATAGAGAAATAGCGTGACAGCTTTATCGCAGCCCCGACGACTGAAAAATGACCAGCGTCGTTGTTTACTTCTGTAATTAAAACACGTTTTTGTATTATTAGCAGCATTACTTTAATCATGGCCATCATCGTGGACTTTTATGGGTTTATTTAGTAATTACAGAAATAACAGAAATAGTGTGGAAGCTACGAACGTGACTATGTTACTGCACGAGAGGTGTAAAATTTTTATTTCCTTACGTTGTTGCTTGTCGATTTCATGCACATAAAATTGCGCGTCATGTATTTTCACGGAATGATTTTATGCCAAGCATAAATTTTATAGATTTAGTACGAAACCAGACCAACCAACAGTTAAAAAATTGTTTGTACTGTACCTTCAATTATACAGTGCAGCGATAAAGTCCTGCTCTCTGTAACAAAAATATTCGTCTTCCATTTAAATAAAGAGGTGGTAGGCAAGATTTTATCATCGCACTGTATATTACTAATACAGTAATTTCCGGATGGTTTTTGAATAGAAACGTTGTAGCATTTTTAGCGTTACTGCTACCTGATTTGGAAATTTTAAATACTATACAGGGTGATTCATTAAGAATGGGCAATCTCTGAACTGGAGATACTACACACCAAAATATGGCGATTGAGCTTAACATGTAAACCTGCAACATTTGTATAAGACATGTTAAGCTCAATCACCCTGTATGGTGAATAATTATGAAATAAGTTGTGAGACCGTATTTTTGGTCACTCTTCAGTAGGAACTGACTGTAATCCTCCAATTACCGCAGATTTTTACATGAATCTCGGCGCCAAAGAATTAATTAGGTAAAAAGAAGCGTCAATTAATTATAACTCTAATTTGCTCGGCTCTATTTAACACAGACAAAATATGCGATAGAACGGCTCTTAATAACGTTATAGGCATTCGAGTATACAATAGCGTTCCTCCGAGGGCACGAAATAGAGTGGAATATCCCGGTGAAACGGGAAGCGCTGAAACATGTCGCATATTATTTTAAAGTTTCGTACCATTATGTAACTGGATGAGAAGATGAGAGTAGGACAATTGTAGTGTCACTTTACATTCATTTAGTAATGTAGTTGATAATTAACACCATTAGTGAATGTGTATTTTTTCTATAATCTTCCTAACGAATTCTAATTAAAATGAGACACACACGAGCCAGTCAAAATACATTTTTTCGAACTGTCATCAAAAGTCTTTTTTTGTCACCTAACTACAAAATACTTCTATGTTCTAGAACGCCAAAGTCTTTTTGTTGTCTTTTTGTATTTAACTAACTTCCATTCTTGAAAATAAAACTACCATTTAACGTTCTAGATACAAAAATAGCTATTAAAAGCAGAATTGAAACTATTTTCATTTCAACCACAAGCATAGAGATGGGTAACATTATTAGGAATATACCACAAAATTTGATAGCTTAGGCAGTTAAAGCTACTAAAACATCAAAAATTGAGAATCCTCTTAATATTTGTGATGAACATATTTATATAAAATTTTATGCCGTTGTTTTCTACTTCAGCAGTTTCTGCTTTCAACTATTTCATCGTTCAAGTAAGTATTTTGTAAAAATAAAAAATAATACATGTAGCTAAGGAAATCTATGAAAATAAATTTAATAAATATGAGTATTATAAAACCATTAGCATTAGGAAGTGTTGAAGTGAAAAATACAGGGATATTCAAACCATGTTAGTATATTATTCAACGAACATATAATGAATACAAATTCTTACATTGTAAAAGTATTAGTGTTGTGGTATTTTATTCTTGAGACATCCTAAAAATTTCAAATGTTTTTCCCAAACTTTAATATCCAGTAGAAGGAACCCAGTTATTGATATAGAATAGGTAATGCAACATTGACAGATTTTCTATAAAAAAATCGTTAGTATGATTTCTGTAAAATTTAACACATCAAAAATTTAAACACACTGTACAGATATCTTACTTTTAGCTCCTTTTTTCAAATTAAACGTAAGAGTATACTCTTTGTTCTATATCTGTGAAGTTTGATGAGAATCTTAGACAAACCCCCTATTAAAAATAGAAATCCTTTTGCGTAAGTCGGTAATTATTAAAACTATTAACAAGTTCTCTGATCTGCATAACTTTTGCAACAATACGTGCATCCCGCTAGTGATATATATTTAAAACATTTTTTGCAAGAAACTCACCAGAATTAATGAACCGGATTCACATCGTAGATAGAAATCTGTACCACATCCCAAATGGTACTGGGAATTTCGACACACTTTGGTATAGAACTTGCGATGAAGTTGTTAATATTTTCATTTGTGTGGTGCTAATAACTAACACGTACGAATCGTCATCGACAAGCAATTATGTTGGTTTATGTCACTTCATATGCTGTACAGGGTGATAGATTTAAGATGTACACTTTTTCCGTATACCAAGGAAATGGATTGTTACTGATGGCTTTGGACTAAACAAACAGTAGCAGTTGTTGAACTTGGTCGAAGCCTATATAAACAAATACTAATAGGTGACTAATATTATTGTTAACGTATGTGGGTTCATAACTCTTCCGCGTGTTTAATAATATTTTAATAATCATTTTAGACCACGTTTACAATCAAAACTTTAACCTTGATCATCGTAAACATCACAACATTCTTCCGGGAAGTCATACAAAGCTAATATAAAAAAATGTAATGTGCATGTTTCTGCGAAATTTATTCCGTATGTATTTTTTTTTTATATATATAAAACTGTCACAAAATGACCCTGTGCTTTTTTAAGTTTATTAACGCACTCAATGCGATAATACCATGAATAACAACAAAACAAATAAAACCATATGAAGAACTATTTATTAAATGCATTGACAGTAGTCTTTACAATTGGTTAAATCAATACCAGATGCTGACATGCCTAACGATGTGCTTGAATAGGAAATATTTTTAGTGTGAGCATAATTTTTGGATGTTGAGGAAATATTTGGACAATATTTTTAACCTAAAAGAGACTATAGATAGTTCCACTAATCACATAAGTGATTTTACGTCATTTGTAAACAATATCCACGTATATAACCACATCCATCCTATGCAAAATCAATATTGATATATGCAGAACGGTCCTCGATCCCAGAGAGTTACTGTCACAGAGGATGGCCATCAATGCAATCACCCAACGGACATATGCTCCATAGAACCGGAAAATGAAGCCGTATAAGCGTGATTCACTCTGAAGTGCTGCCATTTTTAGAGGATGCAGTCTTACAGGAGAAACATTGAACTGATGGGAGTACGTCTCTTGTGAAAATAGTTCGAATATATCAAGAATTAAGAACATATGAATTAAATGAGCTATCTTGAAGGACTCCATATACCAGACCGTAATTTCAATATCGACTTTTCTTATGTGACTGCCATGCCATACAGTAATGGATTTCATTGAGGGCTGTCTTCGATACGACCTTCCATATATTTCCGCGTCATTTGCGGAAAGGAAAGACCTTTACCTCCCATAAAAATGTTATCTCTTATTGGTAAACCAATTCGGAGACAAATGTATGTAATTCGTATGCCGCGGCAATACCGTAAACTTTAAAATCCTCCTAGAAAATTTATTCCCACCCTCTCCGTACAAGCTGCGTGTTCTCTTCGTCAGCAAAATTTATTATTTAGGTCTAAATGAGGACTGCGCAGCCATTGTGGTGATTATCGTTAGTTGCAAATTTACTGCCATCATCGTTTTCGAACATAGGAAGGCGCAACTGAAACGGGGATTTCAGAACAGACACCAGATGGGCATCTGGAATTATGCAGGAGGGGTGGAGTCGGATTGTGATGTGTTTGAGTTGAAATGTGAAAATTTAACAGGTGTTGGGGTGAGTAGGAAGTAGTTAGCTGGTAATTTGAGGTTTTGAATTGGTTTCGGGGTAACTTGATTGTCATTTATATGAGTATCCTTGCATTCAAATGTGGTAGTCTTGAATTGGATATGATAAGAACATAATGGAACACCAATACAATACTAATGGTAAAAATCCTCAAATACCTTAACATTTGCTGTAACATGACCCATTCCTAGTTTTTATAGAATCTAAACAGCAAGTTACTCGTAAGATTCAATCCTGGATTCAATCAACTTTTTGTTCAGACCTCGTACTGCTTTTCCCGGAAAACAAGCTATAAAGCTGTAAACTTCTTTGCGGTTAACGAAACTCTCCTAACTAACCAATTATCCATGCTTCAACTTTATAGTTATAATGAAACTAGACAATTTATCCATACTTCCAGCATAAACACGTGCTTTGGGCTTTACGGTCTTTTAATAAAACCGTCGACGAAGCCGTATTTTAATGATGCTCTCCGTGCAGCTGGAAGTAATGGCTGTAAACTGGCTAAATTGGAAAATTTGCACTTGCGGAGAGCTTTGTTGAAAGGGCTTAAATAGGTTTGAAAAAATGACGGATCTTTTTTTGTACGCTGTATATACACAAAGGTTTTTGTCGTTTGAGTGACGAAACCTATCATAAAAAAATGTTTAAACATACTTTTACGCTTGGATCGAAGAACTGCTCTATTTCAAAGACGTTTGCTAAGTGAAAACGGCCATTTAATTTAAAATTCCCCACCTGGATATACAACGACACTTCGGACTAGCTATACGCACCGAACAGAAAACGCCATAAAATGTATCGTTTCCATTATTATGGCCCAATTTTTCTAGAGTTTTCCGCTTTACAAGTAGTCCTAAAGTTGTCCGGAAGTTTCTACCAAACATGTTGCTTAAATTACATGTAACATTCATGTTTATTTGTTTCTGTCGTCTTGTATTAACTTCTAAACGAGTCCACTGATATCGCGATTGCTTTGAAATAAAACTCAGGTCTACCCGACAAGTTATAATTACTTTCTATAAAGTTTTTATTTCAGACGTCAGACTTGAACATAAAAAATGCTGGTTGGTGTATCTACCTCTTATATTTTATATAATATCGCTTGGGACATTCTTTCCTTCAGGTTTCTTTCTTCTTTAGAAAAGGTACACTAACGTAAAACTTACACTAATAATTATGTAATGCATATTTTTTGCAATTCAAACCAATTCGTGAGCGTTTGAAAGCAAGCAAATTTTCTTGAATAACTGGATTTTTGACAACTGTACACTAATTGTGTAAAACTTGTACACTAATCAGACAATGCATATTTTTGTATTTCAAACCAGTTTAGCACAATAGGGATGTTAATGGAACATAATAATAATATTGAACATAAGTATGTACACTAATTGTGTAAAACTTACACACTATGGAATACATATTTTCGTACTTCAAGACGGAATATAAAAAATCACCCTGTAGCGTATTGCTTTCCCTGCCAGTATTACGTAGATGTATTTTATTAACTTTAATGATACTCTTTCTATGAGATCCTTTGATGACTATACACTAATTGTGCTGAAGTTTTACTCTATTACTACACCATTTCTGTAATGTACATTTTGTTTGTTTTTTAAACCCATTTATCAGAATTTCAAAGTAGTATTTTTTTTAACACTAATTGTTTTGGAAACTGTACACTAATTATGTAATTCAAATTATTTATATTAGAACAGACTTTACTAACGATGAATGCAGAGATTTTTGAATAATAAAACTTTTGATAACTGTACACTAATTGTGTAAAACTTGTACACTAATTATGTAATGCGTATAGTTTGTTTCAATTCAATTTATTAATGCTTCAAAATTCTTACTTTGAATACCAAATCTCTTAGTAAATGTACACTAATAGTGTAAACTGTTTATACTAATTATACAAGTATTTGTACAATATTATCTATATTTAAAAATCTCAAGAGAGAAGAACTAAGTCATTCTAAAGTCTGTTGTTTTCCTGCTAGTATTACGTAGATGTATTTTATTAACTTTAATGATACTCTTTCTACGAGATCCTTTGATGACTATACACTAATTGTGCTGAAGTTTTACTATATTACTACACCATTTCTGTAATGCACATTTTGCTTGTGTTTTAAACCAATTTATCAGAATTTCAAAGTAGTAATTTTTTTTAACATTAATTGTTTTGGAAATTGTACACTAATTATGTAATTCAAATTATTTATATTTGAACAGACTTTACTAACGATGAATGCAGAAATTTTTTAATAATAAAACTTTTGATAACTGTACACTAATTGTGTAAAACTTGTACACTAATTATGTAATGCGTATAGTTTGTTTCAATTCAATTTATTAATGCTTCAAAATTCTTACTTTGAATACCAAATCTCTTAGTAAATGTACACTAATTGTGTAAACTGTGTACACTAATTATACAAGTATTTGTACAATATTATCTATATTTAAAAATCTCAAGAGAGAAGAACTAAGTCATTCTAAAGTCTGTTGTTTTCCTACTAGTATTACGTAGGTATATTTCATTGATTTTAATGATGCTTTTTTGTTTCAGGTGAGTAAACGTTCAATTAGTTGTCGCAATAGGTAAGCCTAGAAAATATTAGATATTTTTTTATACAAGGTCGCCGATTGCCTCGAGATTCTAAGCGATTGGAATCGCAATTTTTTATACCTGAAATCTAATTGTTTTCAGCTAGATGCACTCCGTTTAATAATACAAATTCCACGTTAATAGAAAATTCTTTACAGTGCTTACTTTGCGAAGTAAAAATGTCGAGTAGATACAAATTAAATAAATAATTTACGGTTTTTATTAAATTTGCGTAACCTCTCTCTTTGATCGGGTAATTATTTAGAAATAATTGCATGCATTCGTGCATACAATTCTACTCTACAGTCGGAACAGTGGTTAAAACAAGGAACATTTATTGATACTTGATATTTTTTGGTGCCACAACTAGAAGCATGAAATCGATTCCCAATTAACAAAACCAGCTCCGTTCACACTATTAATCTATTTGCTCATCATTTTAGCATTGTGCTATTTATAGTTTTCAGTGTATCTATCAGTTTAGAGGTAAAATTTTTATGTAGTTGAGGTGGGAGTGGAAATTGGACACTATTTTTTTCTTTCGTTCAGTTTGTGTTGAGAATATTTTTATGTAACGCATAACCTCGTAAATTCGGAGATATGAAACTCGTCAAAATTCATGCTAGTGAAACAATAAAAAAATGCGCGTCATATCAGAACGGTAATATTTTTCCCAAAGGAATTGTTATGGGACATAGGATATCCTTCCAGTTCCTGGTGAAAGAGATTGCACATTTTTATTGAAGATATAAAATTGAACCGGATATTAGTCGAACTAATGCCAGACGGTTTGAAAGTTAACCGTTCTAGTACCTATAATAAAACGGTTTATAGTTTAGGATTTAAAGATACATTATTGGCGTTGCTTTTTTTCGAATCAATTTACTGCGTTTCAAAGAATTCCCTTCAAATAATGCAACATTTTAGAATATTTGTACACTAATTGTGTCTGCATGTTTCATATTTCAATCTAATTATTAATACTTGAAAACAGGATTTCCTTTGAATAACAGCAAAACTTTTGATAACAGTACACTAATTGTGTAAAACCAATTTTTCAACCTTTCCAAGCAAGAATTTTCTTTCAATAATTCTAAATCTGTTAATAACTGTACACTAATTGTGTAAAAGTTGTTTCATACATATTTTTTATATCACACCAATTTACCAACGTTCTTTTCATAATACTAGATCTTTCGATTACTATACACTAGGTAGTTGTGTAAATTTTTTACACTAATTATACAATGTATATTTCTTGTATTCTATACCAATTTATCGATGTCTTAAAAAAAGGAACATGTTTTGAATAACACTAACTCGTTTGATAACTGTACACTAACTGTATAAAACATATACACTTATGTTTATGTGCTATTTGTATGTCAAACTAGTGTATCAATGTTTCAAAGCACAAGTTATCTTTGAGTAGCATTAGTGGAACTAAGTCTTTTGGTAAGTACACTAATGATGTAAAATGTTTACTTACACTAATTATTGAACTTACATTATGCTCTTTTGAACTAATTTATCACCGATTCAAAGTAGCAATTTGGTTTTTTTTTCACATTAGATATGTAAAGTAATGTAAATATTTTATATTAATTATACCAGTGCATAATTGTTTTGTAGCAATAATGTCAGCACTACACTATGCCAAACTAAAATTTGTAATAATAACATTAAATGTGTAAAAATACATTACAACATTAAAACATTTACATTGATTTTCATTCGATGACATCATTAGTGTAATATCACACTAAATATTTTCTATGTACAGCTTGTACACTAGATTTTATTGAACACTAATTGTGTAAAATCCTTAAACTAATTCCACGCTTGCAAATTTTCATTTTCAAATGTTAGTTTTTACGTGTTTACAAGCTTAAAATCTGTAAGTCCCATGGCACGTAAAATATTGTGAAATGCCAGGTGTTTACAGAAATAATATTAGATATATATTTCTTAGAAATCTAAATGCGGTCACGCAATCATCGCCACGGACGGAATCGCATCAGAAACGTCTCATTAGAATTATCGATTGGCAATTATTCATAATCCCGACCTGAAAAGCGTCTTAGCGCTGTGATGGATGTTCGCGGGGTGAAACAAATTATCGGCGCCATGTGGCGTCCCATTCTGTCCGGTGCTCCGTTTTTCGGGGCGCGTAAAACCGTTTCAGGGTCGCAATATGTTAATGCGCATCCTGTTTTGTAGACTTGTGCACTACTTATGTAATGTTTATTTTCAAAGCAGGAATTTCCTTTCAATAACATTAAATCTATTTATAATATTGTTTACTAATTGTGTAAAATGTATTAACTGACAATCATTCACTTAATCCATAATCAAAGCACGACTTTTCTTTACCAATAATTCTTTTAATAACTGCATATTAATTTGTATGTAAACCTTGAATACTGATCATCTAATACATATTTTTCAAAGCAAGGATCTTCTCTGAACAACACTAAGTATTTTGAGAACTGTACACTAAGTAATTGTGTAAAACTTGTACACTAATACGTAAGCATATTTGTTGTGTTTCAAATCAATTTATCAATGTTTCGAAACACGATTTTTTCTTATCATTAATTCTTATAAGAACTGTATATTAATTAGTATGTAAAACTTCAACACTAATCATCTACTACGTATTTTTCTGTTTCAAATCAATTTGTCAATAGTTCAAAGCAAGGATCTTTAAATAACACATAAAAACAAATAAATATTTTAAAAACTATACACTAAGCAATTGTGTAAAACTTGTACACTATTACGTAAAGCATATTTGTTGTGTTTCAAACCAATTTATCAATGTTTCAAAGCACGACTTTTCTTTATCATTAATTCTTATAACTGTATATTAATTAGTATGTAAAACTTGAACATTAATCATATAATACATATTTTTGTGTTTCAAATCAATTTGTCAATAGTTCAAAGCAAAGATCTTTAAATAACACTAAATATTTTAAGAACTGTACACTAAGTAACTTGTACACTAATACGTAATGCATATTTGTTGTGTTTCAAATCAATTTATCAATGTTTCAAAGCACGACTTTTCTATATCAGTAATTCTTTTAATAACTGTATATTAATTAGTATGTAAAACTTGTGCACTAATCATCTAATACACATTTTTCGTATTTCAAACCAATCTGTCAATGTTTCAAAGCAAGGATCTTTGATTAACACTAAATATTTTGAGAATTGTACACTAAGTAATTGTGTAAAACTTGCACACTAATATGTAATGCATATTTTTTGTATTTTGAACTGATTTTTCAACATTTTAAAGTAGTATTTTTTTTAAATAATACTAAATCTCGTGACTACACTAATTGTAAAACTTACACTTAAACATAATAAACACTTTGAATAACGGTAAATCTTGTGAGAACTGTAACACTAGCTTAACATAAATCGTCTTTTAAAGAAAATTGCGATGTAGCTTTATGCCTATTACATTACCCGTGTCTCGTTTTTGTTATTTAGCATTTTTTTGTAATTTTGTATATTTTGGTATCAAGTTAAAATTAGTTATACTTTATTATGTTTCTTCATCTCGGAACTAGGTTAATCCCGTGGGATGTAATCTAAATACAAACAAATACATAAATGTTGGACCTTTACTCTATATATTTTATACAAGGAATGAAATAACGTGTTTAGGGTTGTGAATATCTTAAGCTAGACCCATATCATCCCCTAGACGAGTAAAAGGTAGCATTCACGATTTTGAGGAAGGACTTAAAAGGGGGGTGGGAATTGACAAACCCAAATCAGATCAGTCATTTGCGACATGAATTATCTTATCTCTGGGTTTAATACGTTGTAAACGGTGGATTTAACATAATTAATAGTGTTGTATACATTATACGCGAATGCTTGAGTGATTCCGTGGACGAATTTATATATATTTGACATTTGTTAGAATTTTATCGCGCAAAGCTGGCTTATTTTTATTTGTTTGTTTATTTTTACTCACAGTTTCAAAACACTTTTGCAATATAAATACATATTAGGTATGCAGGGTGGGGTGGTGCGTTTTTCATGGTTCACCATGAAAACGGTATAATGTACATATTAGATCAGATTAGGAAAAAATTGCAAAACATTTGCAAAAATGGATATTCCGATTTAAAAAAATTTTATAATAAAATTATTCATTGTACTTTTTTCAAACTACAAATTAACATTGATAAGCACGAGTAAATAAAATATTACGTAAAATAGAAATCAAAAATTCTGCTCAGAAAGAACAATTGTATCCCCCAAACTTCAAAATGAGCGTTTGTGGCATATTTAATCATATTTGCCTTGAATATCAAAACAAACGATTATTAATATCCGCATTAGCGCGTTGCTGTCGTAGTGACCTCGCCTCTTTCTTAATTATTTTCAATTGTTGCGTGTTCATCTTGGGTGCAGTTCAAAGTTCGTAATGCAAAGTACCTACTACTCAATGAAGTATTCGTGACATTCAAGGTAATGTTAATTCAGTTAAAACTATACAACACTTTCGGCATTCAAAACCAGGAACGTGAAAAAGAGGAATATATTTTTACACATCGCATTGAGGCAGAACCGTTGCCGTAACAATTCGGCCTTGGACAGTGTGGTCTCTGTGGTTTATTAAATTTTATTTTATTTTTTTTTTAAATTAAATTACATGTTTGACACGTGCTAACACGAAAAAGTTATTTTAACGGTGTTATATAATATTTCTTTAAAAGTTATGTAGGTAGCTGTCAATCCATCCAAGTATTTTTGGCAAGTATTAACTTCTTTACTAATACGATGGAGTTCAAAGTAGTGTAACTATCAAAACCTTATGTTGATTTAAATTGGAATTTTCATATTTTCATTTTATGTCAGTGTACAAACTCTTCTCATTCTGTTTTATGTACCCGAGGGATTTATATTGATTTAGGAGAGGTCGTGAGTAGGTCAGGATATGTTGCCCTGGAGCTAGACATCACCCTTCATGGCTTTATTGCCAGTGTAACAACCAACAACGTATTTAAGCTAAAAATTGCAGTTGCATTCTCAGTCCTGTACATTAAAATTTTTCTAGAGACGTTCACATGCTCCAGCTTTGATTGCAGTCATGTATTTATAATATTTCATAATTTAGGTTTTTGTGATGGTCAAAAAGTAATAAACTAGCTAAAACTAAACGGAAACACTAGATGACAAACAAATAAAATCGATTTCTTATTAGTGTTAATGATTACCTGAAGGTATAAATACCTTTTTTTAAAGTCACTTATAGTACAATTATAAATACTAGTTTCACTTGCAAGGGAGTTGTAATTTGTAATATTCAGACATTACATAAAACGGAGAAAACTGGAGAATATTAGTTTTACCAGTAGGCAAATATACAGATTTGGAAAGTGAGGATCTTGATGGTGAATTGTATTTTGCCGCTTGCGTGTATTTGTGTCATGCCATTTTTATTTCATTAAAAAGCATTATGTTATGGTATTTTATCATAATATTACATTCTATGTAGGTACTTACTTAAAAGTTATTAACCACGTAACCTTTCTAATTTATTTTATTGTTAGGCCGGGCGAACGTTGAGGCGCAGTTGACGTGACGCAGGGTGACTCACGTGTCGTAAAATCTGTTGTTTCCAGAAAATGTAGGTACCCTTACGGAATATAGTTAAGAATCACTGCAATACAGCGTGAATACAGCACACACACCGCATATCCGTAGACTGTCATACCCGTTTATGTATTCATTGCTAATTATTAAGAGAGCAGTCTACAATAAAGAACATTTCAAGTACCCAAATATTGTAGATACCTAGCTCTATCTATTCAATTTTGTCCTCGATTTTGCCTTTATTTCTCGTTAGGTCTTTGTTTTGCTAGATTTCAAAGAGTAATTTTAATAATTTTATTATTTCTTTTTGTGTCTATTAAAAAGCATGAGATCTGACAACACTGGCATCAGTTGACCGGACAGTTAGATTTGGCGATACGGAACCGATTACCGTAGTAGAATGCTAGACCAATGCACGTCGCCGCCCCTCTTAAAGTTCGTACCTTCCCTGGAATGAAGCGGCAATTTCTACTTTCTCTGTAAAGATCCGCAATTTCCGAATCTGTAGATGGGTAGCTATATTACTAACTAAAAAACGAAGAGCAACACAAAGTGGACAATCAATACTGTGAACAAGTTTATATAAAAACGCAATCGAATAATAATTTCTTCTGCAACTGAATTGGGTAAAATTACAACTGGAGCGTAATATATTCTGACAAAAACCCTGTTCAGGGTAAATATCATTGCTTTTGAACGACACGTCTGAACAGATTAAATTGTAGTCCTGTGTAAAATAAAACCTAATCTCCTTGAGACATTGGCTACCATATTAACAAAGCCAGTTTTGGGTTACAGGTAATTCCAAAATCTTTCAATATTATGTTAGAATGTAACAGCATTGCATTCTTGGATGTTATGGAATCACACCATTTGTTTAGAAGTATTAAATAATCTTGAAGAATTTACAGAAATAAATAACTTTTCATCATCGACATATAGAAGAGTTTGGCATTGTAGCTCAGAAGTAGTCATTAATAAAAATGAGGAACAACAATGGTCTCAGAACAGAACTTTGCGGTACACCTAATGTTGCAGGGAGCCTAACAGACTTAAAACCACGATATTGCACATACTGACTATGTTTCGATAAGAAATTTTCAATAACGCCCAGACCAGAAATTTTTTGTAAAAGAATACCGTGGCCCTATTAAGGGCTTTAGAAAAATCGGTGTAGATGACATCAACCTGGCCAGCCTGATCCATATTAATTATGTAAATAATTCAAAAAGAAAAAACAATATAAATTGTCCGACGTTTTGTTTGATTTGCACCATTTTCAGGATGCACATCCACATGTTTGTAAGATGTAGGCAGTAGACGATTTTCGAGAGACAAACGATATAATTTACCTTTCGTAAGTTTTCATTGCGTGATATCAACCACCAAATAAACTGTCAGGTAGGCGGGATTGAGGCCATATTTCATGAAAATTGATCGCGACGCGGTTCAAACTTTGTCGGCTTAAAGACTCCGCATTGTTCTGGATTAGATGGCAGTCAAGTGCAAATTGATCACCGTAATTTATTGCTATTGCTACAGGTGCTGCTGGAATTTGTGCATTATTTGACAATTTGATAACGCATTGCGCATTGGAGAAGTTTCTAGAGGAATCATTCTTTCGCCTGTACCCTTTGGGTGACTGCATGGCCTGCGGCGTCGTTTATGACTCCTTACTATCCGAGTCAATATCTGAACATTTGAAACACGCGGAAATTTTATCTCGCTAGAAATCTATCGCTGGTTAAATACAAACATTGCGTGTTAATAAATTGAGCAAATATTGCAAATACTAATTGATAAAAACAATGGCTGTGGTCGTTCTCTTAAATCCAAGGTCATAGCATTGAAGCTGAACACTTATTCTGCTATGAAATAATTAATATCGGAATTATTTTACAAAAAGAGAATTGTTTGGCCGTATTGTTACTGGCAGAGAGACGTTCTCTTTTGTTTGGTTACTTAATCTATCTTAATAACGATTTTTTTTCTATTTCATCTCAAACCACCACGTTTTTAAGGGATAATTTTATCTAGATCTTGAGTACCCAGATTTCAGACATTCTTTTAAAAACTTGGACTGTAAGCTCACAAGGGAAAATGTGTTTGATCTAGGTAAAAAATCTGAGCTAATTCGACAGTATATCTCGTACTGTTTTTTATGATATGATTACAACCTGAAGAGAATTTCAAATTGTTTGCACCTGATTTACCAAAACAGTGTCCCCAAGTAATTATTTATTGTTTAGTTGCATTTTTTTAGTATCTAATAAAATTTTGTTTTTGTCCAACAATTGAAGCATTCAATATTACAAAAATAATTTAGAAAAAAGAAATCAACGCTTGCTAAAACTCATATAACCAAAATTACATAGAATTCTGGAAATATCCAAAACAGTTGATAATTTAAAACACACACATTTACCCGCACTATAACATCGTCAACTATGTTTTTTTGAAATGATCATACTTGTTCACAGTAGGCTGTGATGGCTCTTATCTGAGGAAAAATTGTATTGTTATTGATTATATTGACAGAGAAGTTGTTGATTGTGCAACTAACCCCAATTTTAAGTTGATCTGAAAATAAATTAAGAAGATACGAAGGTAAATGTATGTGCTTTTTATATTATCAATTGCTGCTTTGGATATTCCAAGAATTTTATAAAATTTTAAATATATGGGTGTCGAGGCAACATTGCTAGATTTCTAATAAGTTAAAATCGCTAATATAAACTTTCGAAAATTCGTTAAAAAAATCATAGCAGGCTTTGGAAACGTAACTTGAAAAATAGCAAATCAAATCGCGCGGTTCGAGGATGTGTAAGTGAAAATTGAGACACACGGTATCTGCGCAACCCCTTTCGAGATTTCAGGGGAAGCTGTCCATTTGTTCCCTATTTTTCCTGAATTTCATTTATAATGTTATCATAAGAAGTCCAGAAATTATTTCTTAATTAAGGGTATATCGTACGTCGTATTTTGAAAAATACCACCATCAGTCACTGGCTAAAACTGATACTACCAGCATGTACTGCGTACATTTGGATTTTTTTATCTAGGTTTAGATACAAATGTTTGTCAAAAGGCCTCTTATTTCGAACTTCATGAATTTCTAATGCTTCTGATTAGCTTGTAAAAAGGGTATTATTTCCAAATTACAGAATTCTTGATGTTTGACCGTCAACCTTCGTTATACTTGAAAATAGTCGGGTACTATGACACAAAACTGCCATATGTAGAAACATCATTTCATGAAATAGCCGCCCTTAGAGTGTCACTAACAGAACGGAAGAGCAACAGATTTGCGTGAAAAGAAACATTCAAAGTACATAATCTACTAAAAACCTCTCGTACCCTCTTCCAGCCCTTCCCCACAATTTACTCAATCCATAAAACATGCCCTTTACCGCGTCCCAAGCTTCGCGCTACTCACTTCTCTTATCCGCTCCTCTTCCTAAACCCTTTTGCTTGTACTAGCGAGCTCTCCGTCGTTATCGTCGGGAAGCGCATGTTATGTCACTCCATTATCCACTGACACGGCGCTGCAAGACGTCCACAGCTCACTTAGAACTTTCACTATCACTATCTTCAACGGCTGAGAATCGCGACAATCGAGAGTTCCACCGCTGACCTGGCCCACTGGGATACTGTGTTGGCGTAAATACTGTAAACAGCACAAACACAGCCGGCCTTGCATTGTGGAAGCAGCGATGCCCGACGCGGTTGTTACATCGAGCGCTACCGGACGTCCCAAAAAAATCGGCGATTCAGCGTTTTTTTTTCAAATTTTTTGGTGGAGATTTCATGTGATGACATTTATTGGTAGGCTAGAATATACACCGTGTATAAATCGAATCAAGATTTTGTTTTCTACGAATCGTTTGATGTCAAATTTGACGGATACTTTTCCGAATATACGAGGTGTCTTATGGTGATGGCTCATTATAATATTTCAGAGACTATTTCGACTTGAATTTTGAAAATTTGGGCTCTGGGATTTTCATTTTTGTAGTACTTTTGTAGTACTACTTCCGGTTGTATTGGAAATCACAATCATCTTGATTATTTTAAATAGAATATCCTGTATAATTTTTTAATGAAAAAAAAAATTTGCATTGTCCTATACCTAAATCAGTCATTTCAAAATTATTTGAAATTATAAAAATTACATTTATTTTACTTATTTCGTGTTGCAGTTTTTGTATTTATACACAATGGTTCCAATTTTCCAGTTACATTTACCAATTTCCATAGAACACCCTGTATTTTTTTGTTTTAAGTTGTGCAAAATTAAATTCTTTTTTCCCAGTTGCTGACTTTATAGATAATTTTTTTTTTCATAAGTTTGTGATTAATATTACAACATTTTAATAGTGTAATTTAAGAATTTAAAATAAAAATTATATGCATGCATATTGTTGACTAAGAAATATTTACTAATGCTTACGTGTATAAGTAATATAATGCAACTTTCAATAAAATATAAATTTAAGCCCTATAAAGTATATATCAAATATTTATTATTAAATACCTTTACCATAAAGAAAAAATATATAACCAAACTTGCAGGCATATTAGGGGAAAGTTAGATTATTACATAGATATGCATAAGTATACACACAAGTAGTAAAAATGTATACATGGTGAAAACATCTAAAAAAAAATTAATACTATAAGTAATCAGAGTTCAATTTAAATAATCCTGTACAGTAGAATATTAAAATGAAGTACAAATTTAATCTTTTCGGACACCTAAGCGTGTGCTTATGGAATTGAATTCCAGATAAGACTCCATTCGAGTTTTCAACATTCAATTTCCCTCCCGCTTCAGAAGGTATTTTTACAACGCGTCTGAAATTTTAATTCTAAGGATAACGTCTCCTCCCCCAGGACGGCCCTCGTAAATATACTCCGGAAGGACCTTGCTATCTCCTTTAACGAGTGGGATCTTACACAATAACTCGTTCAATAGGAGGTATATATTTCCTAGGGCCAAAGCAAACCCTCAGCATCCACCTTTCTAATGATATTATCGGGGTGGATATTAACGGTTTATAGGGGAATATAGTCGAACGTAATGGCTACGGTGGCGAAATTGGCCGCATTTGCTTGGAACAATCGGTAAGTGTTCGTTAGAAATCAATATATGAGTGAAATATACAGAGCTGTCTAAATTTGGAGATAGAATTGTCCCAATTTTGATTATACACTATAGTCCGTCTCAGATAAGAATTCAGCGTTGGTAAACAAGGGAACGTGTTTCCTCGTCTCCTATTGGTCAATTTGCAAGCCAAGTTCACGCAGGGAAATATAAAGAAATCATACAAATTCCTTGCCAGGTCCGGCTCTCATTGAGTGCTCAAATGCTATGTAGCCAGCGTACACTTGCTTTCAAAACTTTCGCGAACACCTATTTTTCACTGTAGATATTAAATCAGGATTATAATTAATCAACTCAGACCTTTGAATTTTTGAAAACTCATAGATCTTTAACCTAATATTAAAATTATGCGTTCACAAAAGTAAAATTTTCGCAAAATCGTTGTTACTTATTTTGAATGTGTACGCGGAAATTTTGAAAGCAAGTGTACATAAAACAAAAATAGAATCAGTTCATCATGGTACCAAAGTTTACTAAATAAATATTTAGTAAACTTTGGCGGTACTTTCAAGTTCGTAGATGACAGCCGCCAAGAAGAGAGCACGTGCATGTTTACCTCGACAGTTGTAGAGATTACGAGGATTGGTCAAAATTAGCAGTGCTTAATAAAAAACTTTTTAACAAACTTATGAAACATTTTAGCGACATACCGATATATAACATTGTCAATAGTTAACAGATTACGATGTAACACTAACAAGTATTCAAAAATGACCATGCACGGCACCGTAAGTATTTCGTGCGGTCTAAAAATGTCACGGCAATGAATACAAATGTTCAAATATTTCTGAGAAAAATATTTGGTGCAATTTACATTGAAATAATCCAATTTACCACCTATAATCAGAAAAACCGTACGCGTGTAAATTTTCCGTTATTTTTCA
Organism: Monochamus saltuarius; assembly: GCA_025584915.1. Taxonomy (NCBI): domain Eukaryota; kingdom Metazoa; phylum Arthropoda; class Insecta; order Coleoptera; family Cerambycidae; genus Monochamus; species Monochamus saltuarius. The sequence continues at coordinate 46,044,044 of CM046723.1, forward strand.
TTTTGTGTACAAATGGTCTGAGACGGCCCTGGGTGGGATTTCACTTACTTAGGGATTCCGGAATTCCCATGTGCCTGTGTGAACCGTGCTCGGCTGCTTTGGGAAACCACTGAATTCTTATCTGAGATAGACTATAAATATGTAAAAAGTTATATAATTAGGTAAAACCACTGATGTAATAGAAATATATAACATATTTTCATATATGTAGTGTAATTGTCGCACACTAAATATGTGATATACAGATTTGGAAAGTGAGGATCTTGATGGTGAATTGTGTTTTGCCGCTTGCGTGTATTTGTGTCATGCTACACGCATACTTCCACCACAGCGTGTTCGCATCAGACAGTGTTGCCAGGTGGGAAAAATTCAGTGCATGAGAATAATTTCAAAGAAGCATGAGGTTTGGAGAAAAAAGCATGAGATGGCTTAATTTATCAAAAAACACCTCTTGACACAGCTTAATTTTTAATTACTTTTGTAATGCCATTTTTATTTCATTAAAAAGCATTATGTTCTGCTATTTTATCATAATATTACATTGTAAGTAGGTAGTTACAGGTACTTACTTAAAAGTTATTAACCACGTAACCTTTCTAATTTATTTTATTGTTAGGCCGGGCGAACGTTGAGGCGCAGTTGACGTGACGCAGGGTGACTCACGGGTCGTAAAATCTGCTGTTTCCAGAAAATGTAGGTACCCTTACGGAATAGAGTTAAGAATCACTGCAATACAGCGTGAATACAGCACACACACCGCATATCCGTAGACTGTCATACCCGTTTATGTATTCATTGCTAATTATTAAGAGAACAGTCTACAATAAAGGACATTTCAAGTACCCAAATATTGTAGATACCTACCTCTATCTATTCAATTTTGCCTTTATTTCTCGTTAGGTCTTTGTTTTGGTAGATTTAGTAATTTTAATATGTCTATTAAAAAGCATGAGATTTTGTAATCAAAATATGAAAGCATGAGATTTCCTCGGAATGCATGAGATCTCATGCAAAAGCATGAGACCTGGCAACAGTGGCATCAGTTGACCGGACAGTTAGATTTGCAATGGCGAATTGGCGTTGGCGATACGGAACCGATTACCGTAGTAGTGAGGAATGCTAGACCAATGCACGTCGCCGCGCCTCTTATATTTCGTACCTTCCCTGGGATGAAGCGGCAATTTGTACTTTCTCTGTAAAGATCCGCAATTTCCGAATCTGTATATTGAAGAAATTATACTCAATTAATGTGCACATATCGTTACTTAAGTAAAAAATGTAATCTAAATAAATTGGTGTTTCTGTAAATACACCGAGATACACTAAATATGTAATAGTGTAATTAAAAATGTTATATTGTAACTTTACAGTGCAATGTGTAATAATGAATATGCTATTGGCAATTTCATCGGATGTACACGAATTACATTGCAAATTTTAGGTCGTACAAAACATGTAAAGATAATATGCTCTCCAAAATGAAAACACACATCGAATACACACTACATTTGTAATTTAAATGAATTACACTTTTGTAAATTCCACAGTACATAAAACTTGATATTTAATGATTTCATTGGGTATACACTAAATATGCAATGGAAGTGAATTACACTATTATTAGTTTTACAATACATTAAATATGTAATATAAATTAAAATAAAAAAATATACGAAATATAATGCTATACGAACTGAAAAATTCATAAGTGAATTACACTTTTGTAAATTTTATGTTGCACAAAACATGTGACGATATTCTAACTCAATTTAATGACCTCGTTGAATATACACTAAGTATGTAATGTAAGTGAAATACACTATTACAAATTTTACGTTACACTAAATATGTAATATAAATTAATAAAGTTTGATCAAAGATCGAAAATATATGAAATACATTGCTGTGACAATTGAAAACTTTCATCGTATACACATTAAAAGTATCTTGTAAGCGAATTACACTTATGTAAATTTTACAGTTCAGTAAATGTGTAATAATATACATTACAAATTGAAAAACTTCATCGAATATACACTAAAGATGTAGCATAAGTAAATTATACTGTTGAAAATTTTACGTTACACAATACATGTAACAGTATTCTAACTCAATTTAATGACTGTTGAATACACTAAATGTGTACTATAAATTTATAAAACTTTATGAGAGGCAAGAAATTAATATATTTTTGTTCTCTGTCGAAAAATGTCATCGAATGCACATTAAATATGTAAGCGAATTACAGTATTGTAAATTTTACATTGCACTAAATATGTAATAATATGGTGTGTATTTTGAAAAGTTTAGTCGAATACTCACTGAACGCGTTATGTATGTGATTGACACTATTATTTTACAATGTATTAGTCTTGTAATACAAATTATAGTTTGATCAGAGATAGTAAAAAAGTGCATGGACCAAATTGATGACGCATTCGTTTTCTAGGCCACCAGGTATACTGTGAAAACTAACAGTTACCTGAAATCTCGCATCCGCACACACACTGTGACTAACTGCATTGTTCCTGGTGATTATTGTCGATCTGGTTATGTTGTTTTCGCTAATTTTTTGACCACTATTTGGTTCAGCGGCTGTATATTGCTCCAGAGCGTGACGGAGGGTTATACCAATTGTCAGGTGTCTACCATTGTCCGCTGGTGGAATTATCTGATGTGATATGGAAGTTTTTGTAAGAGCGAATCATTTTGTTTGGAATTGTATCGAATTTGTTCAATGTTACTGTCGGGGTTCATGATTCTTGATGATTTGTTCGATAGAATACCAGGAAAAGCAACCAAATTTTCACTGTATACAGGGTGAACCTTGAATAAGTATAATATTTTAACTGTGTAGTTTGTCATATTCATATAAATGGGTCTAGTAAAAGTTATTTTTCTAATTTCAAATATTTATGGTGATATTAATTTTAAAAACATGCCCACACTTTGGGGACCGCTGACCAGATACTATACTCACCTAATAAACTATATGATCTGCTAAAGGCGTTGTTGCCATATCATCTTTAAAATAAATAATTATTCCCTTAAGTTGTTTTATGGACAATAACGAAAACTATGATTTTCACACATCACATTAATTTTCGAATGTTTTTTTTTTCACTTACAGTAATGTAAGTTAATTTGTTTAAAATTTGACTTCAATCATTTATGGTTTGTTTTGTTCTTCATTTGTAAAAAAAACTATTATTTAGTTATGTGACAATGAACTGTACTGCTGGTGAAAATATTTGTACTTATTTAAGGTTTATCCTGTATGCATTAGTTTCCATCAGTTCTGAATATTTTTATTATATTATGATACAAAACCTATTTATATTTTTATCACGTGATCCTTGTTGCTTGTTTCTAAATGAGGTACCACGTACAAGAATTTTTTGTCTAAATTTCAAGGTTCATCTGAAACTCCTAGGAATAATAAAAACAAGTAATATCACTGTCGAGGCTCCTTATTTTGCATATTTGGTACACTACGTTCGATTGTTAGACCTTCCCGAACGCATCCTTGAATGCCATCGCACGGATATCATAAAAAAAATGTTAGATATGATGTCAGCCGGCATCATGTACACGAATAACTCTTAGGAATTGAAAAATGACTGTCACGTCTTCCTGTCTCATCCTAAATTCACGTGAATCTTGTGAAGTATAACGGCGTTATGGAGGAAATTAAGTGCTGTGAGAGCGCGTTGACATTGACGAATTATATATAAGTATAGTGTACTGTACTGTGGGCGAAATTGACGTTTTAGCAGATTCTGGTGCAAAATTGACATGAGGAAAGCTGAAATATGTTACCGTGTACAACATAAAAATGTATAAACAACAATATTTAAGGCTGCAATGGAATTGTTAAAAGAAGTAGAGGCTTTCAATTCATTTATAAGTGATCCAAAGTAGAATGTATTAGGTTGAAGGGTTTCAACTGTCAAAACATATTTTTGACTGTGAGTGGCATGGTCTATTTAACTATACGATCAAAGACAAAACATAGTCTTTTTCGAAAGATGGACTAAGATAGACTGTGTCATACGTCACAAAAGTCCTCAGTTTTCATTGGCTACCTGCTGATGATTCCGGTGTGTGAGTGGTGCAAAAAATATAAGTTTTATTTTTTGAAGTAGTCATTCTAAACTTTAAAGTTTTGTATTGTTTCTCTGTCTCACTTTTCCGGTTTTGTTGATTTGAAAGTGTATAGAGAACCATTTTAAATGCAAAAAATTCATATAAACATAAATACCTAATAATATTAATAAAAAATTTCAGTAACAAAAAAGTTGATAAAAGTTTGGTGTTGAAAGTGGTGAAAATTACCAGAAGTTCAACACGGTGCAACACCTGTCTGTGAACTAATATAAAGTGATAAAACCTAAAAGTAATATTAATATAACTTATACCTACACAATTAAATAATAATAATAATAATATCTCTACCCCTCATTCTAATCACGAGGATTAGCCCAGAAGTCGAAGACGTGTGCGGGAGAGGGGGCGGCATATTATTATTAAGCAGGCCGCATTTGCGCCCAGGAACGACTTACGTTGGTAGGCTCTAACCACCATTCAGTGCAGAAATGAGGAAAACCTCATTAATTTGGAAGGTGGTCAAATGTCGACCGGTATCAATCGCTCACATTGACCTATGTCAACATTCTTCCACCCTACCATACCCGTAGAGAGGGTGCTAATCCTGTCCGCAAATATAAATACATGTATAACAAATAAACATTGTTTTGTGACATTATATTACCACTTCATTGTTTTAAATCAATTTATTCTCTTATTTCAATTTTGTCTGTCGCTAATACATACCGTCTATTACAATATCTCGGGTCCAAAAATATTCAACTATATTTACGAGTTTTATTAAAAATATAATTGTTTCAAATCTAGAACACCACTGTTTTAGAATAATTTTTTGGTAGAGTACCTTTTCCCTTTATCTAGCATTATAAAAAAAATGGTATAAGCATAATTCAAAAGAGATTCCACAAGACCAAAATAAATTATTCTAAGATGTTCTAATTGTAAATATTTTTTTAGTTCTGTAAATAAAAAGTAAAATACCTGAACTTGAAATCCAAAATAATGTCAAGATACTTTATGCTGCTTTCTGATGTGATAATTTGTTCATATCGTTATCAATTTAATGTCAAACCAGTTTTTAAAGAGCAATCGCAGTATCTTGAAGTACACCAAATTACTGTTGTAATGTCACTGTAAGTACCATCAAAACATACTGTTTGTTGGCTGTGAATTAAAAAATGTTTTAATAATTTTAAAATATTTCCGAAACCACAGTTCTCTTAAATAAAACACTTAAACAATTATCTCTTCTCTCTTAATGTTGAGATGAGGGTGTTGAAGTTTTCTAAAAGAAAACGTGTTGGATTCATGGTTTTCGAAAACCCGTGTCAGAAAAACAGCTATAAATTTGTAAAAAAATTGCGTTGAAAAATGGCTTCCTTAAGTTTCCAACCCAATTACAGTTCAGGAAATAAAAAAAATATTTTTTTGAAAACTTCAACGCCCTATCTAAAAATCGAAGAGCAGCTGGATTTATATATGAAACGTTTCCATAAAATTCCAAAGTCCTTGAAATTGAACTGAACCAAATAATTAAATAATTGATATAATGAGCAAATTGTAGAGTTTTCATTTCTTCTATCAAGTTTCACTTCTGGAATGCCAAATATTTAAAAAAAAAAACGCATTCTACACACACACATACATTAATAACTACCAGTGATTGACATATCCATTAGAATTGTGCAAAAAAAATCAATCAGCTGGTATTAAATCGACGTCGGATGTTTCAAGCAGCCAATGTGTCCAGTTATAATAGCGCTTCGACGTGCCAGCTACCAAATATATGGGTAATGTTAATTGCTTTGCAATTTTTTTAGGGCGTGGATTGAGGTCACAACTGATTACCTCCTTTTAATTTAAATTTTCTTGTAATTTAAAATTGTACCAGGTAAACAACACGTGCAGTTTGCGTAATACCAATAATTGGGTATATAAACAGTTTGAGAAATTATTTAACCCACATTTTTTTGTTTTCCCGAATTTTATTTTTTGGGGACCCTGCTCAACTTGCAATTATCTTCGGAACCCCTAAACCGATTTTAATAGAATTTTGTATGAAGTTGTTGATAGTCTATCTTTACATTATTAAGAAAGTAGTTTTGTTAAATATCACAGAGTGCTAGTTATTCCATTAGATTCTGTACTTAATTTTTTACCTAGTATTTCTGAAACAGGGAATCTGAAATCTGGAATTGTGGGTAAGGTAGCAGAAAGCCTACAGCACTTAGACATAATTGGGTACCTCCTGCCATTAGGAGATCAATCCACCTGAACCGTCAACCAACCTAATAAGGGGGAAAAAGTGGTGAAGTTGATCAGGGGGATTTCTCTAATGTAGGCCATAGAAAGCCATCGTTCTCCCAACACCGGAACTCCTTAGCAAATTGACAGCTATTTGTTTCATTCCATCGTTTCCTAAAATCTTTGTGGGTGTCATTTTTGATAATTTCAACAAATGCTGACAGCGGAAGCATACTGGAGGGACCAGGTCCAAAAATATTGAGACCCGATGTACTCCTAGTCAGTTTGTCAGCTACTTTATTGCCATTTCACCGAGCATTTCACCGATCGTGTCCCTTTACCCAGCATATAGATACGCTGTTGTTGGTTGAGGCCACTACCAGTGCCTGATGGCATTCCCATGCTGATCTAATTGTTATCTTAAGATTACGTAAGATCAGTAGTGATTGTCTACAATCTGTGTAGATTGTAACGGTTTTGTCCGTTATACGTCTACTGGCAATTTCTTTGACGGCTATGGTTATACATGCATTGCTCACTGATATCGAATGTATAAGGATCTGGAATAATCCTACACCTTCCTTAATTTTTGATCCGTCTGCCTAAATCACTCTGTAGAGTTCACATTCACTAGAGTTTGTCTATTTGGTGAGTCGTTGCTCCATGGTGCCGCACTCTGACTCGTTTCCTGTAATTCTCGTATTATTAAATTAGATATCGGAATTGTTAAATTAAATAATAAACATTTGTAGGATCTCTGTATAATTTATCGTCTATCTGCGTTCTCCAATCCTGAAAGGGTAATGGAGCTGACTCGATATTACAAATTATCGATTAAGTCGATTATTATAGAGAAAATATATTTTCCTCGGGCTTGGCCATCTAGATTATCAGAAAGACAAAATATAAAAACAAGTTAATGGGATCTATGTTATCTAGACCGTATGTAATGTGATATTCGTCTTTCCACATCGTTTTCATTGAATTAAAGATCAATTTATTTTTGTTTCTCCTCTTTGCAGATATATAGAGTAACAGAGTTATGAAAAGCTCGAAAATATCCTTTATTCTACTTATACAAGATGTCCCGTAAAACAGTGAGCATGCACTAACATGGCTAACTTAGGAAAAATGCGTCATTTAAGAAATGTACAAATTATAGTTTTTTTATTGGATATGGTTTTCTATTAGTATCTGAATTCAAATTTAATATAATTAAAAATAGTATAGGAACTAAGAAAAACATACTTATTTAAACTTTCCTTTCTCTGCTCCAGTAGCGTACAAGGGAGGCGTTTAGTCTCTATTTTTTAAAATATTTTCACCACTTATGATTTTTTTTTTAAATTACAGCAAATTCAATTATCTAGAGACATAATAATTTTAAGATAAGGTAACGAGGTAGTTTTTATGTGAAATCGACAGTCAATTGAGAAATTCAGTTATTTTATAAAAAGGCCATAAAAGGGGGCTAGGTGCTATTTTCAAAAAGAATGTGTCACACACTTTTTCATAGAATATTTAAAGATTATTTTTATTGTCTCGCGTTTTTAACACCAAATTTTTGTACTTTTTTTGTTTCAGTAATTTCAGTCGTAATACAGCTATGCTTCTGATTTTTAGAGGCAACAATAATGTAAAATATTTATTAATATTTCATTGCATAGATTTTATTAAGGACTTTAATTTTGTAAGTTATGACTATCTGGGATTTCATGAAAGTTCTGTAATTCTACCGCCTACATATTTATCTTTATCTATACTCACCATGCAAACATCAAATAGATACCTCAAGGTTATAGCCATGAGCCTCTTCTTTTTTCTATACATCAACCATTTTTAATTAGGTTAAACTTAAAATTATGATGTAGACAATACGCAATTGTAGTATCCAAACTATAATACTCAATTTTTAATCAGAAGATATCATATATGAATTGTTTCATGAATTCACTCTTTCGTGGGACACCCTGTATTTACAGAAGTAAGAATTTTCACCGGTGTGAAATCATCCACAGCCACAGATTTAGGTAGGACTATAATCGATAAAGTCGTGGTCAGAAAATGAAGTCGAATTTTACACAAGTTTTTTGCATAATTCATATGGGGCTGATCACAGAATATTAAAAACCTGAAAAATAAAAAAAATCCAACCACCCTTCTTATTTCTTAGGCAGTCAGGGTTGTGCAGGGTTGGTGATAAGGGGTGGATTTAATAAAATACGAAATATTTCAAATAAAAAAAAACTATTACTTGACCGGATACCATATCCACAGAGAATGTTAAAAATTAGCATATTAAGAGGTGCCACCCACCTGTTTCATTTTCCAGGCCGTCAAGGTTGGTGATAAGGGGTGAATTTAATTAAATACGAATTATTTCAAATAAAAAAAAAACTATTGCTTGACCGGTCACCATATTCATAGAGAATGTTACAAATTATCATATTAAGAGATCTCACCCACCCGTTTCATTTTCCAGGCCGTCAGGGTTAGTGATAAGGGGTGGATTTAATAAAATACGAAATATTTCAAATAAAAAAAACTATTACTTGACCGGTCACCATATTCATAGAGAATGTTAAAAATTAGCATATTAAGAAATCCCACCCACCCGTTTTATTTTCCAGACCGTCAGGGTTGGCGATAACAGGCGGATTTGATAAAATACGAAATATTTCAAATAAAAAAAACTATTTCTTGACCGGCCACCAAATTCATAGAGAATGTTACAAATTAGCATATTAAGAGATCCCACCCACCCGTTTCATTGTCCAGGCCGTCAGGGTTGGTGATAAGGTGTTGATTAAATAAAATACGAAATATTTCAAATAAAAAAAAAACTATTACTTGACCGGATACCATATCCACAGAGAATGTTAAAAATTAGCATATTAAGAGGTGCCACCCACCTGTTTCATTTTCCAGGCCGTCAAGGTTGGTGATAAGTGGATTTAATAAAATACGAATTATTTCAAATAAAAAAACTATTATTTGACCGGTCACCATATTCATAGAAAATGTTAAAATGATCAGATTAAGATCCCACCTACCCGTTTCATTGTCCAGGCCGTCAGGGTTGATGATAAGGGGTGGATTTAATAAAATACGAAATATTTCAAATAAAAAAAAACTATCACTTGACCGGATACCATATCCACAGAGAATGTTAAAAATTATAATATTAAGAGATCCCAACCACCCGTTTCATTGTCCAGGCCGTCAGGGTTGGTGATAAATGGGTGGATTTGATAAAATACGAAATATTTCAAATAAAAAAAACTATTACTTGACCGGTCACCATATTCATAGAAAATGTTAAAAATTATAATATTAAGAGATCCCACCCACCCGTTTCATTGTCCAGGCCGTCAGGGTTGGTGATAAGGGGTGGATTTGATAGAATACGAAATATTTCAAATAAAAAAAACTATTTCTTGACCGGCCACCAAATTCATAGAGAATGTTAAAAATTAGCATATTAAGAGATCCCACCCACCCGTTTCATTTACCAGGCCGTCAGGGTTGGCGATAAGGGGTGGATTAAATAAAATACGAAATATTTCAAATAAAAAAAACTACTTCTTGACCGGCCACCAAATTCATAGAGAATGTTAAAAATTAGCATATTAAGAGATCCCACCCACCCGTTTCATTGGCCAGGCCGTCAGGGTTGGTGATAATGGGTGGTTTTAATAAAATAAGAAATATTTCAAATAAAAAAAAACTACTTCTTGACCGGCCACCAAATTCATAGAGAATGTTAAAAATTAGCATATTAAGAGATCCCACCCACCCGTTTCATTGTCCAGGCTGTCAGGGTTGGTGTTAAGGGGTGGATTAAATAAAACACGAAATATTTCAAATAAAAAAACTACTTCTTGACCGGCCACCAAATTCATAGAGAATGTTAAAAAAGTATTTAGTATGTAGTATATGTTTACAATCTTAAAATCTTTAGCTGTGTTGCCACGCTTCCGTGGCTCAGGTTTGTATATATATATACGAATATATAAAATAAGCGCCACATCTATACACGGAAGATTGTGGAACTACATTTTCACAATTCTATCTCTCCTGAGCGTATTTTATTAAATCCACCCCTTATCGCCAACCCTGACGGCCTGGTAAATGAAACGGGTGGGTGGGATCTCTTAATATGATAATTTTTAACATTCTCTATGAATATGGTGACCGGTCAAGTAATAGTTTTTTTTATTTGAAATATTTCGTATTTTATTAAATCCACCCCTTATCACTAACCCTGACGGCCTGGAAAATGAAACAGGTGGGTGGGATCTCTTAATATGATAATTTTTAACATTTTCTATGAATATAGTGACCGGTCAAGCAATAGTTTTTTTTATTTTAAATATTTCGTATTTTATTTAATCCACCCCTTATCACCAACCCTGACGGTCTAGACAATGAAACGGGTGGGTGGGATCTCTTAATATGCTAATTTTGAACATTCTCTATGAATTTGGTGGCCGGTCAAGCAATAGTTTTTTTTATTTTAAATATTTCGTATTTTATTAAATCCACCCCTTATCACCAACCCTGACGGCCTGGACAATGAAACGGGTGGGTGGGATCTCTTAATATGCTAATTTTTAACATTCTCTATGAATTTGGTGGCCGGTCAAGAAGTAGTTTTTTTTATTTGAAATATTTCGTATTTTATTAAATCCACCCCTTATCACCAACCCTGACGGCCTGGACAATGAAACGGGTGGGTGGGATCTCTTAATATGATAATTTTTAACATTCTCTATGAATATGGTGACCGGTCAAGTAATAGTTTTTTTTATTTGAAATATTTCGTATTTTATTAAATCCACCCCTTATCACTAACCCTGACGGCCTGGAAAATGAAACAGGTGGGTGGGATCTCTTAATATGATAATTTTTAACATTTTCTATGAATATAGTGACCGGTCAAGCAATAGTTTTTTTTATTTTAAATATTTCGTATTTTATTTAATCCACCCCTTATCACCAACCCTGACGGTCTGGACAATGAAACGGGTGGGTGGGATCTCTTAATATGCTAATTTTTAACATTTTCTATGAATTTGGTGGCCGGTCAAGAAGTAGTTTTTTTTATTTGAAATATTTCGTAGTTTATTAAATCCACCCCTTATCACCAACCCTGACGGCCTGGAAAATGAAACGGGTGGGTGGGATCTCTTAATATGATAATTTGTAACATTCTCTATGAATATGGTGACCGGTCAAGCAATAGTTTTTTATTTGAAATAATTCGTATTTAATTAAATTCACCCCTTATCACCAACCTTGACGGCCTGGAAAATGAAACAGGTGGATGGCACATATTAATATGCTAATTTTTAACATACTATGTGGATATGGTATCAGGTCAATAAGTAGATTTTTTAATTTGAAATATTTCGTATTTTATTAAGTCCACCCCTTATCACCAACCCTGACGGCCTGGACAATGAAACGGGTGGGTGGGATCTCTTAATATGATAATTTTTAACATTTTCTATGAATATAGTGACCGGTCAAGTAATAGTTTTTTTTATTTTAAATATTTCGTATTTTATTAAATCCACTTATCACCAACCCTGACGGCCTGGACAATGAAACGGGTGGGTGGGATCTCTTAATATGCTAATTTTTAACATTCTCTATGAATTTGGTGGCCGGTCAAGAAGTAGTTTTTTTTATTTGAAATATTTCGTATTTTATTTAATCCACCCCTTATCACCAACCCTGACGGCCTGGACAATGCAACGGGTGGGTGGGATCTCTTAATATGCTAATTTTTAACATTCTCTATGAATTTGGTGGCCGGTCAAGAAATAGTTTTTTTTATTTGAAATATTTCGTATTCTATCAAATCCACCCCTTATCACCAACCCTGACGGCCTGGAAAATGAAACGGGTGGGTGGGATCTCTTAATATGATAATTTTTAACATTCTCTATGAATATGGCGACCGGTCAAATAATAGTTTTTTTTATTTGAAATAATTCGTATTTTATTAAATCCACCCCTTATCACCAACCTTGACGGCCTGGAAAATGAAACAGGTGGCTGGCACCTCTTAATATGCTAATTTTTAACATTCTCTGTGGATATGGTATCCGGTCAAGTAATAGTTTTTTTTTATTTGAAATATTTCGTATTTTATTAAATCCACCCCTTATCACCAACCCTGACGGCCTGGACAATGAAACGGGTGGGTGGGATCTTTTAATATGATAATTTTTAACATTCTCTATGAATTTGGTGGCCGGTCAAGCAATAGTTTTTTTTATTTTAAATATTTCGTATTTTATTAAATCCACCCCTTATCACCAACCCTGACGGCCTGGACAATGAAACGGGTGGGTGGGATCTCTTAATATGCTAATTTTTAACATTCTCTATGAATTTGGTGGCCGGTCAAGAAGTAGTTTTTTTTATTTGAAATATTTCGTATTTTATTAAATCCACCCCTTATCACCAACCCTGACGGCCTGGACAATGAAACGGGTGGGTGGGATCTCTTAATATGATAATTTTTAACATTCTCTATGAATATGGTGACCGGTCAAGTAATAGTTTTTTTTATTTGAAATATTTCGTATTTTATTAAATCCACCCCTTATCACCAACCCTGACGGCCTGGACAATGAAACGGGTGGGTGGGATCTCTTAATATGATAATTTTTAACATTTTCTATGAATATAGTGACCGGTCAAGCAATAGTTTTTTTTATTTTAAATATTTCGTATTTTATTTAATCCACCCCTTATCACCAACCCTGACGGTCTGGACAATGAAACGGGTGGGTGGGATCTCTTAATATGCTAATTTTTAACATTTTCTATGAATTTGGTGGCCGGTCAAGAAGTAGTTTTTTTTATTTGAAATATTTCGTATTTTATTAAATCCACCCCTTATCACCAACCCTGACGGCCTGGAAAATGAAACGGGTGGGTGGGATCTCTTAATATGATAATTTGTAACATTCTCTATGAATATGGTGACCGGTCAAGCAATAGTTTTTTTTTTTATTAGAAATAATTCGTATTTAATTAAATTCACCCCTTATCACCAACCTTGACGGCCTGGAAAATGAAACAGGTGGATGGCACCTCTTAATATGCTAATTTTTAACATTCTCTGTGGATATGGTATCCGGTCAAGAAGTAGTTTTTTTTATTTGAAATATTTCGTATTTTATTAAATCCACCCCTTATCACCAACCCTGACGGCCTGGACAATGAAACGGGTGGGTGGGATCTCTTAATATGATAATTTTTAACATTTTCTATGAATATAGTGACCGGTCAAGTAATAGTTTTTTTTATTTTAAATATTTCGTATTTTATTAAATCCACCCCTTATCACCAACCCTGACGGCCTGGACAATGAAACGGGTGGGTGGGATCTCTTAATATGCTAATTTTTAACATTCTCTATGAATTTGGTGGCCGGTCAAGAAGTAGTTTTTATTTGAAATATTTCGTATTTTATTTAATCCACCCCTTATCACCAACCCTGACGGCCTGGACAATGCAACGGGTGGGTGGGATCTCTTAATATGCTAATTTTTAACATTCTCTATGAATTTGGTGGCCGGTCAAGAAATAGTTTTTTTTATTTGAAATATTTCGTATTCTATCAAATCCACCCCTTATCACCAACCCTGACGGCCTGGAAAATGAAACGGGTGGGTGGGATCTCTTAATATGATAATTTTTAACATTCTCTATGAATATGGTGACCGGTCAAGCAATAGTTTTTTTTTTTTATTTGAAATAATTCGTATTTAATTAAATTCACCCCTTATCACCAACCTTGACGGCCTGGAAAATGAAACAGGTGGGTGGCACCTCTTAATATGCTAATTTTTAACATTCTCTGTGGATATGGTATCCGGTCAAGTAATAGTTTTTTTTTTATTTGAAATAATTCGTATTTTATTAAATCCACCCCTTATCACCAACCTTGCACAACCCTGACTGCCTAAGTAATAAGAAGGGTGGGTGGATTTTTTTTTATTTTTCAGGTTTTTAATATTCTGTGATCAGCCCCATATGAATTATGTAAAAAACTTGTGTAAAATTCGACTTCATTTTCTGACCACGACTTTATCGATTATAGTCCTACCTAAATCTGTGGCTGTGGATGATTTCACACCGGTAGAATTTTCTCCCTATTTATCAAGTGAAATTTCGCTACCATTTAACTAAATCAGGTTTGGTTGCTATGGCATCAATTAGATTGGCTGTTGCCAAGAGGTTTAACTAAATCCAGTTTAGAGCATTCTTCATAGATTCGATGAACTGTATTCATATAGAATAAGGGACACGGCCTTAGACTCGGTGAAGAGTTTTCTTTGTAATTGAAAACAATACGTCAGTCTTAATTATATTAGTCCTAAATCTGTAGATACAATAAGCTCTGGAATGACAGAAATTAATATGGGTGGGTCCAGTTTTGTTTCTATTGTATATGGATGACATTGATACCTCTTTATGCACTAGATTCACTATGTATGCTGATGATATATCTATAATTATATCAAATAATAGCGAAGATGTATTAAAATCGATGTGTAATAATATAATGAACAATTTGGGAATATGGTTCCAAACGAACAGTCTTCATTTCAATATAGGCAAAACATTTACAATGAGGTTTCACAATAAACAAAAATCTTGTAATGATATAGATATTACTTTTAATGATAAAGAAATTTCAAATGATATTGGCCATGTTAAGTTTTTGGGTTTATACATAGATAAATATCTGAGTTGGAAAATTCATTGTGACAGTGTAATAACCAAATTAAATTCTATTATATTTCAATTTAAAAATATCAGAACAGTTTTGGAGCGTGATCAATTGATCAGTTTATTGTATTATGCAGAGGTTGAATTTCGAGTCCGATATGAATTATGTTTTTGGGGTAATTCTAGTATGTCACATAAAGTGTTCGTATCACATAAAAAAGTCATTGAGACAATGGAGTACCATATACTACAAGTTGTAAAGATATTTTTAAATCATAGGTACAAGATTGTAACATTGCCATCCCTTTTTATTTATAACTTTGTTTGCATGTATTCAACAATAAAAATGATTTTCTTTTCTAAATAAAAATGTTTGCGCATATAATACCAGGCAGAATAATGACTTCTACTTGCCCTATAATAAATTAACAGTTTCATCTAACTCACCTAGGGTATTCGGACTTAGGGTTTACAATGTTTTACCTATGTATATTAGAGAACTTGAAACTATTTCTTTTCAAGATAAATGTTTTTACAGGTTAGTGAATATATAAAAATAAAATAACTTAGGAATAAAATAAATTGTAAACTGTGTTGTTTTAATGTGTAATGTGTATATTTTTGTTTGTCCCTTGACTAGTCTTATACAATATATATGTATTGTCTAAAAGATAATAAAGGTTATTATTATTATTAATAAAAAATTCGTATACTATTTCAACCAACCGTTTTTAATTTTAAGGTATATTACATTCTGCGTTAGTAACTATTTGGATATGGAAATTTCATCTCGCACTAGCCGGTAACTTTCTCTGTCAACCAAACTAATTCCGTCGTGTGACACAACGCTTTATTTCTGTATTTTCATAACGGATGACTTGTCAGAGAGCCGAAACTGTCGCAACACCATCGGGTCGTTAGAAATAATAGAAACACGGACGGATACGCAAATACGAGAGAGAATGGCGCTGTTATTGTTCCGAGACATGTAAAAACATTAAAAAATCGGGCTCGTTACAAAAGGTCGGCCCAGATACAGCGACTACGTGCATGTAGAGCAGAAGGCCAGGTTTCACTAGGACAGGTGAAACGTGGAATAATCTTTATTTACAACCATATATGTAATGTTGATATTTCAAACTTACAGTAAGTTCGAAGGAAACGCATTTCTGACTTTGACATACATCCAGATGGAAAATGACATTAACCAGTGTGGAAAGTGATTACTTTTCATCCATACAAATGTCGCTTTCAACCCAGGTAAATGTCAACATTCATTGATTAACCAAAAAGTTTGTTGCAACAAATATCTTACTGTACATTAAAACAATCTCAACAAACTTTATTCAGGTTAAGTATTACAAGTTATTTTACTAAATTAATTTAACATTAGATTGGTTATAAGCAGCAACAGAAATTGTTAATCCATGCTGAAGATCCTGCGTAGAAATGGTAACGTTTTTATTGCTCACTATAACTACTCCTGACTGGTAGGTTTTTGATGTTGGAATTTTGATGTGAACCTTATTTTCCACGACATTAACATCAGTCAATTTCATTTTATACAGTTCGTCACTTCGACATGCACCTGATCTACCAATTATGAGTGCAATCTTTATATGTAGCATGCATTCTTCAAAAACGCCGCACTGGAGAAAGTGCTTGACTTTTTGGATACATATCCTAGATTTTGTTGTTTCAAAAAATGCCATAACTTCGAAAATTTAAGAATATCTATTTTATCTTTAATACAGGGTGTTAAAAAAGAGTATAAAATATTTCAGGAGGTATGAACCAAAATAAGCAGAACAGTCTTAATAAACATGGGTCCGCAAAGTAAACGGTTGCGGAGATATGGACCACTATTCGTTTTTCAAACATTTTATTTTATTAGGAATAAACCGACAAAGGAAGCTTTTAACAAACAAAAAACAAAGTTACAGCAGATGTTCAAAGTGCCCTCCGTCCATTTCCAAGCAGGCACGACATCTTCGTCTCAACGATATTCGAACTCTTTCGAAAACACCCTCCTTGGTTTGGATTTCTTGACACTTTTGATTAATCCGTAGCTGCAGCTATTCCAGGCTATTTACAGGAGTACCATACACTAATGTCTTCAAATATCCTCAAACAAAGAAATCTAGAGGGTTCAGATCAGGCGATCTTGGAGGCCATAAAACAGGTCCGGCCCTTCCTACCCATCTATGTGGAAAAGTTTGGTGTAAATGCTTTCTAACGGCCATGGAAAATGAGCTGGAGCACCATCATGCTGGAACCACATTTGTTGCCTCTGATTCAAAGGAATAATGATAATAAAAATAATAATAATATCTCTACCCCTTATTCGAATCACAGGGATTAGCCCAGAAGTCGGAAACTTGTGCGGGAGAGGGGGCGGCATATTATTATTAATCAGGCCGCATTTGCGCCCAGGAACGACTTACGTTGGTAGGCCCTAACCACTATTCAGTGCAAAAATGGGGGAAACCTGGAAAACTTCATTAATTAGGGGGGTAGTCAAATATCAACCGGTATCAATCTCTCACATTGACCCCAGCTAACATTCTTCCACCCTACCATACCCGCAGAGAGGGTGCCAATCCTCTCTACAAATATAGCTTATATACCGGCAGCCGGGTGCAAACCCGCACCGATCTAGTCACCTCGATTCAAGTACTGACGTCTTAAACCGCGCGACCACTGACCGACCCCGAATGTCTTCCAAAAACTCATACAGTGTGTTTTGCAGATAGGTGAGGTAAGCAGCGCCTGTTAATCGGTTTGGTAAAACAACAGGACCTAGAAACCTGTCACCTACAATACCCATCCAAATGTTTACTGAAAAACGTGCCTGATGTCCAGATTCTATTAGAGCATGAAGATTTTCGTCGGCCCAAATATGCGTATTGTAAAAATTAAACACTCCATTTTTTGTGAACCCGACTTCATCAGTAAAAAGAATGTTTGCAAGAAAACGAGGGTCTTCAGCATCATGACGTAGAAGGCAGCGGCAAAAAACCAAACGTGCTTGATGATCATTTATTGGATTTAAGGTCTGTACTCGTTGCACATGGTATGGATAAAGCAGTTGCTTGTGAAGGATTCTCCAAACAAGAGGACAGCTAATTCCTACCTCGGCTGATATTCTCCGCACACTCGTACCTGGATTCTGCTCTACCAGTGCTAGAATTTCTTCTTCTGCTCTAGGAGTGGATACCGACCTTGGTCTTCCGGATAAATGGCACTGTTTGCTTAAGAAACCGGTGTCACGCAATCTTTGGTGAATTCTTCCAAACATGCGTTGTGAAGGAATCTGGCGATTTGGATAAGCGTCAACATAAAGACGTCGCGCTTCGGTGGCGTTCCCATTAGCACGACCATACATGAAATGCATATCTGTTAATTCTGCGTCAGAGTAACCAGCCATAGCGAAAGAATAACTGTCAAATACGTACTGTTTATTTCACTAAACATCAACCAACTATTATAAAAAAATACACAACGTTTTTGCAAAATAAAAAAAGATGCTAAAAAACATAAAACATTCCATATCTCCGCAACCGTTACTTTGCGGACTCATGTTTATTCAGATTTTTCTGCTTATTTTGGTTCATACTATTACCTCCTTAAATATTTTACACTCTTTTTTTAACACCCTCTATTTAAAGTAGTACGCAACATCGAGTAAATGGACCAAAAGATTGACAGCTTTTTGATTTTGGCAATTTCGCTAAAATATGCCAGCACAGTAGTTTCAGGAACTTTCTGAACACCTTTTTCCGAGTACTAACTCTTGAAAACGTCATAAACTTTATCGTACCTTGCACGACTCTTCTTATGTAACAAATCTTTTTCCAAACTTTCAGCGGCTTCTTTCAGTCAAGGAGGAGCACAAATAATTTCTTCTGAATCGCTCATTGTCTTCGAAAATTACTTATTTGATGACAAACTATCAAAAAGCAACTAATTTAACTTTGTGTTTGACTTTTTTAGTACCATAGCAACCATCGTCAAAATGCAAACTTGACGTTTTTAACCTGTAATCTGGTTATACAGGGATCTTACTTTGTTAATTTCTCACGCAATATTTTTGTTACAAAAACCGTCGTTTGCATTTAAAAGGTATGGTTGTAAATAAAATAGTATACAAACCTCGGTAAAAAATTTAATTTCTGTCTCTAGAAATGGATTGTACTACAAAGCAGTTTGTTTGCTATTTATTTTTGTGCTTTAATAATGTTGCCCTCGTACCTAATACAACGTATTTTTTGACAGTTTTAAAAACAAACGAATAATTTTTAATGCTATAGCCTTGCAGTCATGCACAAAATTATTCCTTAACCTACCTCAAACTGTAATGTCGGTAACAGTTTTATTTATGACTTTTAAACAAAACCTAATTGTTTAGAGGTTACAATGTTATATAAAAATCACCTCGGTGTCATTTTTCTAATTCGTATTTACTCTACCTCATTTTTCCGGTACCTCCGCATAGTAACTGTATATGATACGATTATGAATTATAAAGCCCGTAAAAAGTGTTTTATTAAGGTCGTAAACTTCAATTTATAATACATTATTTTACTTCCCATGAATTAATTTTTCATTGGGATGCTGGTGTACACAGCAGCAGTTATTAAGCCATTTCGCAAATTTACGATCTTACGATGGAAGTCTATTACTGCAAGTGGTTTAGTTCTGGAAGATACTTAGTCATTTACTGTTATGCCTAAAACAGTAAAATAGGTATATAATTTTCGTAGTGACAAAAACACTGTATACCTAAGTTTTTATCAGATATTAATATTATTGTGTGAAACTAACTACTCTGCGGACTAAAGCCCCGACCATCATTGAATTACACCCACAATATCTAGGCATATACAGGGTGATTTACAATTTATTCAAAAGCATTTAAATCATTTCCATCACGGTTGGAAAACGGTGATCGTCCATCTACCGTTTATGAGAGCAACAAAGTAAAGTATAGAAATCCGTGCGATGGACAAGGATGACTATATTGACGACGTTTTAAAATCTAAACAGTCACCGCCCGTTTCGCCATTTAAAACAAATAAAAGGGGGAGTGACTGCTCAGATGTTATTCTAATTTATAAAACGTCTTCCTATAGCCATCCTTGTCTAGCGCACGGATTTCTACACTTTACTTTGCCGCTCTCATGTAACGGCAGATGGACTATCACCGTTTTCCAACCCTGTATATTGATTTTACATGGGTACCTTTGAATATTTGCAGGTGGCATGAGATAACATTCTTGTTATTTGCTAAACTCTATATTATTCAGTTCTAAATTTACTTGTATTTGTGGAAAACACTATTTCAATAATACGGCGCCTTTAATGAACTTCAAAGGGCATGATAAATGTTACGAGGAGGACAGGTGTCATGGCCACCACGATCTCCTGACTTAAATATTTTGATCTTTTTATTTAATACCGCAAAGTAATTTTATTAATTAATGATAACAGTAGCGGTAAAAACAAATGAATTTCCTTATATAAAATAACTGCAGTGTCGTGCAGAAGTGTATTTTAAAATCATTTTAGAACTACCTTTTTTTAGGAAATATTTTGTGCTCTCAAGGGAATATCCGAATTAACGACAGAATTAGACTTCCAGTCACCATATAAAAAGATATGGTGACTGGAAGTCTAATTCCATCAATCAAAACTGCCCCATCATCGACTGAAAGGGAGGTTGAAAATAGTCAGAAACAGTGCCCGGTATACCCATTTGGATTAGGCAGTTTAAGAATCCGTATACAGTCAGTTTTACCACATTGCTAATACTAGATATACCCACTATTAGGTTGGTTGGTACATTTACCCGCTTTATTCCAAAGAAAGAAGCCAACATGATCACAGTTTTTAGTTCAAAATTTACTACATTAATTTATTATATTTTAAATATTTATTATTGTCACAGAATTTGCCCCGCTCGCATCTAATTCAACGACTAGTATCGCAAAACGCTAGATTGCCCCGATCGCCCCTACGCGATGCTGGTAAACAAACAAAATAATGCCATGTATCGAGGCGCGACTGGAATATTGAGAATCGACGAAAATCGTTCGAGAAATGGATCTAGAGATGCTAGAGAAGAAGAATAAGCGGCCGAGTTAGTCAGTCTTGAATTGGAGTGTTTAGTTGGAAATATTCTGGAGTTTCTAAGTCAAATAGTGTTTAGTTGAGTTGTAATTAGTATATCAGTAAAAATTAACTGTTTGTTTTTTCTGGTAAAAGAAAAAAGTTAGGTTGGGAAATCCGTGACAATATTTTTAAATTAGTTTAACAGTTGCGAATATAAAAGAGAACCTACGGTTTTATAAAGCCTTGGTTTTTCCTTGTTTGTAACAATTTATTAAATTAAATATTCATTTATTTTATATATTCAGTTACTAATTGCAAGTTATATTAAATTCGATTACGACATATGCAAAATGTGGGAAAGATCCCGAGAAATCTCACATGTTCGATTGAAAACGGCAAGAATACAAACACTCGCGATTTGCATTTGTTTATATCGTAGACGTATCGATAAAAATGACAACAGAAACAGCCGTGAAAGCGCCATTGACCCAATAAATTTCCCACTGTTAAAGGTCAGCCGATTATTGTTTTTCTTGATGACATTGGCGATACAGGTATTTATACCATTGTGTTGCGTAAGCACAACCAATAAACTTATTACACTATAGAGTGGGTAAATCAAGTTCACTGTCTGCAATCAGTTAGATGTAAATAACAGAGTTAGTAATTGTCAAAAACTAGACAAACTACTTGCAAAATAAAGACGGAATATTTCTAAAATTGAATATTTTATCCTCAGTGTAAGGTTGATATTTTCCTTATTGAGAAAAAAACGGTATATTTGAAACAATAGTATTTACTTTTAGTCATAGGAGCTAAAAATTCTTATATTAAAAGTGTTCATCAAATTTTAGTTTATAAAAGTTTATTCACCACCAATTTTTGTTTATCCACAGTGGTATTAATACACAGTTTGAATAAATATTAAAATTAAATAAACCACTGAAACTGCCACTACCTTCTTTGTAAAAGCGAAGAGTCAAATTTAAACGTGGATTTTATTTAAACCTTTGTGTGTAGGTTTATTCAGATATTATTAAAAACTTACCTAAGCAATGGTCTTTCAGTTCTTTGGAAAAGTTTCTTGATAAACATTCTAAAAATTAGGGAAATTAATCTTAACACGTTTAGATATTTTTAAGGTAAAAAAACATAGTATAGATCGGTCAGTGGTCGCGCGGTTTAAAGCGTCAGTACTTGAATCGAGGTGACTAGATCGCTGTGGGTTCGACCCCCGCAGCTGGTAGACCGTATATAAGCTATATTCGTGGAGAGATTGGCACCCTCTCTGCGGGTATAGCAAAGTGGAAGAATGTTGGCTTGGGCTAATGTGAGAGATTGATACCGGTTGACATTTAACTACCCCCCTAATTAATGAGGTTTTCCAGGTTTGCCTCATTCCTGCGCTGAATGGTGGTTAGGGCCTACCAACGTAAGTCGTTCCTGGGCGCAAATGCGGTCTGGTTAATAATAATGTGCCGCCCCCTCTCCCGCACAGGTCTTCGACTTCTGGGCTAATCCTCGTAATTAGAATTAGGGGTAGATATATTATTATTATTATATTGTTTTCAGATGTTCTGAAATGAGACGGTGCTTGGTTTATCATTAACACTATCAACTTTCAGTATTCTTTTGGCAATATTTTCTTTATTCAAAAGTGAGTCTTCAAGGTAGCCCCTTCCCTAATAGTGCTGGATCTCTATCCTCCATGTATTTTAAGACAAGTGGGGTTACTACCATCGTCAACTGTAAGGGTAATGCGTGTCCACTCTTCTCTTTCCAGTTGTCCAGCTTCAAGAAGTTTACAATTTCTTGCCGTACGACACTGATTTTATGAATACCAACCACCATTGGAGGACACTTTCCACTAAGATATCTGAGAAATAAAATATAAAAACTTAAATAATTGCCTCGCAGCACAGAAAAAAAAACGTGGTCTCTTGGTTTTGATATTGGGACATATTCATAAATTTCTCGAGATTTCTTTGGGAGATGATTTAAAGAAGTCTCTTTTGCACACTCCAGTATCTCCTCGGGTAGAGCTAAATCTTCATTAGATTCAATTTGTGCATACTTTTCAGTAAATTGAACAATCACAAATGAACTCAATTGATGGAAATGTGACGACTAATGTTTGACAAAGTATTCATGACACCATCTCTTTGCTTTATTATCCAAATTTATTTGAATAATTTCAAAGCACAAATTAATAATTAAATGGGGGATTTCGATTGGGGGAAAAAATTGCATGTTCCATTCGCATTTAAAGTGTCTTTTTTGTCGCTAGTCGCCACAAAAAGTGACACTTTTAATCCTAATATAAGAATACACTATTTTGTCCAACTTTTGACATTAATTTCAGACAAAAACGTATTGAAAAATAATAAATCTACAGTGGCAAATACTTTGAACAGTTGGATGAAAAATATTGTTTGTATTTCATGCGGTATCGGTATACTTTTATGCCGAAGAAAAATAATAGAATATTGAATTATTCATGCAAATGTTAATGACATTGTTTGGAAAGACAATGTGGGAATCCACTTAATTAAATATTATTTTGTCATATCTGTACTGCTGAATGAATAACACCCTGTATAGAATATTATATACGCATTAGCTAGAGGGGCGGCTGGAGACGAAGCAATAATAAACACGGGAACGCGGAGCGAAGTTCAACGGGTAGTTAGTTGGGTTTTAAGACTTCGGCAGGTTGGCTGGAAGACAGTGAATGGTGATAAGTGGTGCATCTATTCTAACTGGGTAACTTGTTTTTGTATATTGTATTTAAGACTAAATGTCATTGTGTTATTTTTATTATTTTCTTTTCTGTTCAATATTTTATTACAGTTTCATTATATTTTATTATTATTTTGAGGTAAGACGATACTTTGTTGATTTATTGTTTAAATTATATGTACAACTTTAGCTTGAGTCGAAGTTATGCTGTTGTAAATGGTACTGTAAGTTATTATTAATCATCTACGACTACTACTTTATTACTTGAATTAGCGGTTTGCTTGTCAGATGTTGTAGGAGCCATGGTGATTCTATTAATATTTTCTCCCGTAACTGGACAAACATCCGATAAAGCATATGATGCATGACATATGATTTGAGATTTTTGTTCAACCCTTCAACTACTAGCTGGGTAGCCTCCCGTATGGGACCTCAGTACCTTCTGACGCAAGTCGGCTAACTAACCAAAACACTTCAGTTTTATATGTAGAATTATGATTATATTACCGTGTATTCAAATACTGAAGTACAGATACATTTTTATTATTGTTATCATTATTATTACCATTGCAATAGCGACAGCGATTCTTTGAATTGTGATCGGGGTTTTCTCTGTCGTGCTCTTTTCCCCCGTGAATTCAAGGCTGAGTACGGCACTGATAGGTGGTTAGGTAGGTTATTACACCATTGACAGAAAACTAATAAACGAGGTGTATTTAGTAATTTGTTTTGTATTATTTAAAACTACTCAAATCTCCCTAATTTCGTAAATATGTAGCACATTCGAGGTAAGTTAATAAATAATATAAATAAACACAACGTAGGTAAATCTTCTCGATTATAGACCAAATACTTCCTCTTTCAACAATGTTGAACGAACCCGGGTACGTTACACTACAATAAAATAAATCTATTAATTGATTACCACTTTATTTTTGAATAGAATAACTAAAATAAACTGAAGAATATTTTGGTAACAGAATTGAAAAATGTTCACATTGCCCATTGTTATTACAAAATTAGGAAGTACTTTGAAATAATAAAGTGTATAGACAATAGAACAAAGACCAAATATAGGCAATAAATAGATCGAAAATTTGTTCATATTTTTAACTCTGCTGCGCATTCACCATTTTATACTAAATAAAAAAAATAATAGTAAAAAGTTTTTGGGATTAAGATACCTATTTTCTGTCATATTTATTGATGATAAAGAAATGTAAAACCTTTAATAGCCTCATTTTGCGGCGAAAGGCAAATATTTCCATCTCGCCCGAAGATCACGTCGCGCTTAAAATTCAAGCGTCTGCGTCGGTAATTTTTTACGCCGTCCCCGTCGATAATTATGTTGTTATCCCAGTCTACGGCTCCGCGGCGACACTGTTCATTAATTCAGGATCGATCCCCTCAAAAAACGAGAGGAGGTTCTGTAACAACGTATCGACAGCGTGCCTACACATTTTTTCAGCGGTCTGGTAAATCCCCGACACTTCCCTTGAATTCGTTGTGTTGTTCGAAAAGCCGCGCTTACATATATCGAGGAAATACCCGTGTATAGGGCGGTCATGTCTATGGGTACATCTATAGGGTGTCCCAATTTCTTGTTGTAATTGCAGGATATCTCGGAAATTACAAAAGATGGTTACGGTTTCCACAGTACTAGGGTACTTTATCGAGAAACTTAAAATACCGCAGGCAGAATTTTTATAGACCTCGTCGTTTCTTAGATACAGAGTGGGATTTAAAAAAAACGGCTTTGAAGGGGTTGTTCATATTTCAGAAAATCACCGAGATATCGGAATGATGAATATGGCTTTTGATTGTTTTTTAAGTAGAGTTCAGTGGCGTATTTGTTTCTCTACAGAGTGGCTCTTAAAATATGACCGAAGCGGACAATGTTTTAAACCTGTATGTTTTTATGCAATTAAATTGTATTATTTTTTTCTTCATAATGATCTATAAAACTGTTATTTGAGCTATATTTTGGAAATTATGTTTGAAAAAATGTAAAATTTATAAAACTGACGTTGCATAGTGCATAGTTGGCCATGCATTCTTATATAGGGTGTTCAGTAAAGAATGGGCCAAACTTCAGATGTAGATAGGTTGGATAAAAATAAGCTGAATTAACTCACATTTTCTTGATTATTTTTCGATCGCATCGAACGTATTTGGTATAGGGGGAGGGGGTTTCTTGGGACTAGAAATTGGAATATGTCGACGATTTTGGTGTATCTGCTAGAGAACGCCACCAACGATGGTTTGGACTCCTTTAAATCGCTACGGCTTTTTTGTGCTACACTGTATCTTATTATGGACTGGAAAAGTTTTCTTCCCTATCTTTTCTATTTAAAAAAGGTACACCTAATTGATGTCGCTAGAAGCAATGGTTTCTGAGAAAAACGAATCTAAATCTTATGATGAATGCAATTTAAGTCAAATTGTTGCGTAAGTAATGGGCCATACTGTAACAGCATAATACTACTACCAAAATAAGTTTTCTTGAAATTTTGCATGTCTCCATAATTTACCATTCTGAACAACTTTTTCAAGTAACATTTTGCTGTATTTTGAGCATTTCAAATAGGATTATTTCAAAAATGGTTACTCCTACCGACTTCAGCAAGGTATACCTTTTAAAATAAAATAGGTAGAAGAATCGATAGTTTCGATTATCAGATGGATACATTAAGCTACAAAAAAGTCTGCCATTTAAAAGAAACATGGTGTGCCATAAGTGGCGCCCTCTACTATTGACGTCAAAATTAGAAACAAATTTGAATTTCTCGCCCGTAGAAACCCAGATTTACAAATTTTATGTAAATATTTGGATTTCTTAAAAAGTTATTTACAAATATCGAAAATAAGATTTTAATTTTGACACCCTGTATCTTATTTATTATGTGACTTGGGTTATAGGTATGTTAGGTTAAATCGATTTATTTTCACCTAAGGAATCTGTGGTCTCATTTTTGCTGCTTCATTTAAAAACACCCTGTATATTCTTAGAAAACACGCACGCTAATGACCGTCGCATCCAACTACGTACTATCTCCGAACTCTCGTCGATGATGCCCAATCGTATTGATAATTTGTGTCCGTTGTGGACAGTGCATTGTAGGTATATGTAGATTCGCAAACAGAGCCTGAGAAGCTTCCTTCTGGGAGTTAGAATTCGTTGGTGACGATTTTAACATTCTTTAAACAGTAATGGGCATTAGATTGATTAACGAAGCTTATAAAACCAATGGTCCGAGTATCAGATTATGCTTTCTCTGATGTCATATCCTTATTACATACA
The DNA here is from genome assembly GCA_025584915.1 of Monochamus saltuarius. Taxonomy (NCBI): domain Eukaryota; kingdom Metazoa; phylum Arthropoda; class Insecta; order Coleoptera; family Cerambycidae; genus Monochamus; species Monochamus saltuarius. The sequence goes on from CM046723.1 coordinate 46,071,300, forward strand.
TATTATTAGAAAATAAAAAAATACAGTCGTGCGTGTCTATAAGACATTGACGTTAAAATTATTCTTAATCACTGAGTTCTGTTTAAATATTTAATGTTTAATATTAACGTTAATACACTGATGTGAATAAACAGGCAAGTCGTACACACACATAAATAATTTGGACGTTATGATATATAACAGACATTTCTGTAGCTATGCCTTTAATGTCTGAAAGACGTGGGGCACAAATTGACAAACAAAAACGTTTTGATTGTGATTTATGCGATTTAAGAATTCAAATGTCGCACGCCAGTCAAATGCTATTCTCATTTTTCACATTTAATCTTCCCTTTCGTTCCGCACTCAAAAAGAGATTTATTGAAAACACACGAAATGAACGTGACATAATGTATAAAGAGTAAGTTATCCAAGATTCATTTCACATATTGTATAATGAAACCGTATGTGATGCATTTTATTCTCATTCATTTGGAAAGCAAGGAACTTATAAAGGAATTGAGGAAAGAAAACTCCAAAATTCAACTACATTTAATATACACTAAAAAAAATTATTTATGAAAATTTACGATTATGGACAAAACAAATATTTATTTTACATGCAGAAAGTTGCACATTCAAATATTATTTAAGAATTTGTGTGATAATGTTGATGTAGAGTAGGTATCTATATTGTATTTTGGAGAAGCCATGAATGCAGCATCAAACAATATTAATTTAAACATGTTGTATTTTTTTAAATCGCCTTCAGAGAGCCTCTCATACACTTTTCGGGACAACTAAACCGTACACACATTTGAAATGTACCACTTTAATTTCAACTGCACTACAATATGTATAACGCACATGATTGTATAGACAAGCTGACCATTACTGAATCAGGACGTTCTAAGCGCGTGCATTGGAATGTGTTTACCATAATTTTCTTTGTAAAAATACATAGTATTGGTAATTTTTATTAAATTTACAGAACTTTACACGATTTGATGCTAAAATTATGTCAATATAAAAAAAAATAAAATTTTATTTATGTAATTAAAATATCCAACGGGCCAAGAGTGGAATAAACTCTTATTAGTTAGTAGTATGGTGTATCCTCTCAAAGATCATTGACCCTATGTCAAAGATTATTGCCCTTAGATGAAAGGTCATTGACCTAGATGAAAGTTAATTGACCTTAAATGAAAGTTTATTGGCCTTAGATGCAAATTCATTGTTCTTACATGAAAAATCATTGACCCCAAGTTAAAGGTCCATTGATCCTACGTCAAAGGGCATTGACCTTTCAGCTAAGACCCCATAACTTCTTTATTCGCTCACCTAGCGGAATGCGGTTGAGACAAGCGCTTTTTTCAAAGGCAATGTAGACCTAGGGTCTTACACTCTAAAAAATAATAGTTGCATAGAATTTGTTTCCATAAAAATGTCATTTTTTTGTCATTTAAAACTGAAACACTATATATTTTTGTGAAGACACAAGGTGCTCTAAAGCAAACGTTTCGAAATCTGAACGTTCATCTTCAGGTGATTAAATTCGGCGTGAAGCAAAATATTTCTTATCCGCAGAACTATAGGATCTTTTCGACCACTTTTTGAGAACCTTACCGCCTGATAATAAGGAAACTCTGGCGTTACATCACTGTCGTCTGTCCTCAAATGAATCGATTGCGTGGCGTCGACCTACTGAAAGTCCGCAAATAAGAGCAAGTCGATAAAATGTAAGGGCCATGATTTTTTTTATATATACGCATTTTCAGGCTATACGCCTTATTGATTAAAGAAAAAACCAAATGCAACCCACGAAGTTAGAAAATAATGTTTCTCAATAAATTTTCTTTTGAAACTTCTATCTCCCTCAAGGAGTTTAAATGTTTGGAATATTTTTTACCACATCATATAATAAACTCAAATGTGTAGCATATCTGCAAGTAAATTTAGTGTATGACGTTTTAAACTACAAAAATTCTATACTTATGTTTATTTTTCACAATGTTTTTATTTAAGAGGAAGTCGATAGACATTTGTACGATAGACCTAGAAGTCATACCATTCGTAGGTGTAGCATCTCAAATCCCTACTCGATGAAATCAAATCTTCCACGCATATTACTGGACAATCCGAGTGACGTAACATAATTAATATTCAAGTGACTGGACGTTTCCACAGTCTAGCAACGTCGGAAATGCAATTTTCTCTGTCCCAGTGCCTTAATAAAAAAAATGTATTCCTTCTATATTATTGTAGATCAGAGGAAAAGTTTGGAACGAATCTGTGTATGTTTTACGGTGCAGTATATGCTAATTGGCTTTGAAAATAATATAATAAAGGTATCTGGGAGTATATGTGGTTATAATCAAGATACTTTTATTTCCGTTCGGATGTTTCACCGACACATCGATCTGCTGTACTAAACAATGCCCTCATCAGACCGCCGACTCCGGAAACATGCCCGTTGTAATTGGCAAAGCAGAACTTCCGCCCTTCCTCATTTGTCGCTTGTATGACACAAACAACCCTGTCGAAATCAACGAAGGGGTCTCGATATGAGACTGCAGCACGATAGTCAGCTGAATACAGGAAATAGCGTCTAAAGCATATTTACACTGTACGACTTTATTCGTGCATATACAGAGTGCCTTGCAAGTCGTTAATAATTTTAGGAGGTGAGAATACGTGATATTGACTCGATTGAAACAAACATACCTATATGGTATATGGATCGATCAGTGGTCGCGCGGTTTAAGGCGTCAGTACTTGAATCGAGGTGACTGGATCGCTGTGGATTCGACCCCCGCAGCCGGTAGACCGTATATAAGCTATATTCGTGGAGAGATTGGCACCCTCTCTGCGGGTATGGTAGGGTGGAAGAATGTTGGCTTGGGTCAATGTGAGAGATTGATACCGGTTGACATTTGACTACCCCCCTAATTATTGAGATTTTCCACGTTTCCCTCATTCCTGCACTGAATGGTGGTTAGGGCCTACCAACGTAAGTCGTTCCTGGGCGCAAATGCGGCCTGCTTAATAATAATATGCCGCCCCCTCTCTCGCACAAGTCTTCTACTTCTGGGCTAATTCTCGTGATTAGAATGAGGGGTAGAGATATTATTACATACCAAGTGTTACAATATTTGTGATAATTAATTTTTTAATATTTTTTTATTTTAACCGTGTTTTTCTACAATTATTGAAGTGTAGACGAAAAATAAATCTTTTTATAGCAAATATTTCTATACTTTTTGAATGAATGGATTATTTAACCATAAAATCCAACGTGGCTTCGTTACTTACCTAGATCTTCATAAACATGGTTTTTCTACTTTGTAAAAGTGTGTAGGTTTATTCAGATATTATTAAAAACTTACCTAAGCAATGCTCTTTCAATTCTTTAGAAAAGTTTCTTGATAAATTTTAAAAATTAGGAAAACACGTTTAAATATGCAGTAGCTCTAGCATTATTCAGAGTCCCTATTAACGCCACTTATGATTTTTCATCGACAGTTATGATGATGCCACTTTTATTTGGTCCAATTGATTGGTGTAGCTTTATACATATAGTCAACCTCATTTTTTTTGACATGTTCTATGTATTTCTTCCAATTAACTGATGTAATTATATCCACCTCGATTCTTATAACATCTAGAAACTTTTGGAAAGGTATTATTTCTTTGAATGTCTCTGTTTAGTTGACTCCATATTAATTCAATGGAATTAAAAATACAGTACTCGTAGTAGCCAGTAGGAGGCAATCGTAGAACGGTATCTCCCTCTCAACAATAACGTATTTCTTTACAAAATTATTGCTCTTGATTACATGCAGCAACTCGTCTTCAAACTGCACGCGCCGTTATTTTATTTGCGAACGGTGGCCTTGTATGGATTAGGATCGAGCGGTATTATCGCTCTTTATCCTTCACCATCTCTGTAGACCTGGGCGGCCTCGTAGAGGTGGGTTCCCTTCTCCGGTCAGCCTCGACCGCTGTTGCGGCCGATGCTGTCGGCTCCTGCCCTGGCTGACCCCCGCCGGCAGGGGGGCCTCTTCTGGCGCTCTTCGTGTCTTCTAGGTTCTTTCTTCGCCGGCCGTCCTAAACCCCCGGGGGTGGTCTTTGTTGGGAGTGGGTTTTTGTGAGTGGCTTGTAGCCATAGGATGCTCTTCTTCCCGAGCCTGTTACGGTTTGGGAGATGCGAGCGCTAGGTAAGGATAGGGTTTGGGTTTGGGTTGTCTATGTTCTCGTCTTCTTCTTGGTGGTCTTCTTGGTCTTGGTTTCTTCTTGTCCTGAAACAGAAAAGATTAGCGGGGGGGAAGGGGGTTGGTGTTTTGTCAGGGAGGAAGGTCAAGGAATTGGTGTTTTGGACGTTTGTGTTTGTCTGTCGGGGCGGGGGCGTAGTCGACGGCTTGCCTAAGCAGGGGGTTGTCGTGGTCTGTGGCTTTGTTAATGATTTTTTGTGTGTGTGTGTATATGGTATGTGTTAGGTCGGTGTAGTCTAGGTCTCGTTTTATGTCTGTGTTTCTGAAATACCAAGGCGCAGCGACGGCTGTGCGTAAGGCTATGTTTTCCACGGCCTGTAGTCTTTTTATGTGGCTTTTTGCTGCGTAGCTCCATGCCGCGGAGCCGTACGTAAGCTGCGCTTGAAGCACCACCTTGATTAGCGTGCGCTTATTCCTTAGACTAAGGGTGTTACCACCCTTGAGTAAGGGATAAAGCCTCGCCCTGGTGATTTTTCCGCGCGCTACCGTCTCCGTGATATGGGCTTTCCAAGTAAGTCGCTGGTCCATCGTCACGCCTAGGTATCTCGTTTGTCTTTGCCACGGGATGGGTTCTTGGAAGAGGGTAGGATTGTCAAGGACGTGGTTTCGGGGGAGGCGTCTTCGGGTGAAAAGGACAGCGGAGCTTTTATCGGGATTAATTTTGACTTTCCACCTGTTGCACCAGGTTTCGAGTTGGTCGAGGCAGGACTGGAGTGTGTTTAGGGTGTGGTTAAGGTTTGTGGCTTGTGTGGTCAGTGTAATGTCGTCGGCGTAAAGGTAAGTGTTTGTGTGGGGGGGTGCGGTATGTCACTGTTATGTATGGTGTAAAGGTGAGGAGAGAGGACGGTGCCTTGTGGGACACCGGCCTCCATGGTGCGGATAGAAGATAGGGTGTCTTGGATGCGGATTTGGAATTTGCGGTGGTGTAGGTAGGATTTGGTCAGTTTGACGTAGGAAATAGGATAGCGGTTTGTTAGCATTTTCATCAGTAGGCCTTCATGCCAGACCGTGTCGAAGGCTTTTGCGGCGTCAGGAAAACAGCTCAAGTGAACTGTTTCCTGTTGAAGGCCGTGCTCGGTAAGTCTTAGGATTTGGAGTTCGGTCGAGTGACCGGGACGGAAGGCGAACTGCTCGTCGGGGATGACTTGCAGTTCTTGGGATTTGGTTTTAAGTCGGGATAGGATAATTCTTTCTACCACTTTGCTCATGGCCGGGAGTAGGCTAATGGGCCGGTAGTTAGAAGGGAATTTGTGGTCTTTTTTAGGTTTAGGGATAAGGATGACGTGAGCGGTTTTCCAGCACTTTGGAAAATGCCTCAGTCTTAGGGATGGCGTTTGTGATATTTAGGAGGGCTGTGAAGGGTTTGCGGGGTAGGTGTTTTAGTGTGTGGTTTTGAATGTGGTCTGGTCCAGGAGCCTTTTGGTTTCGGAGGTGTTTAATGATATGTCGTAGTTCGTCAGGGGTGGCGGGTGGTATTGTGTCATTGTCTGGCGCTCCGTCGATGCGTCGGGCCGCACGCTCGACCTCACGTTCGAACTCCTCGTCCTCGTCAGGCAACTGGGGTGGTCTAGACTGCAGTTCCAGGCTGTCGGCAAAAGCCTCGGCCTTTTCCTGGTTCGTGTATACCACCCCCCTGTTGCCGTGGATTGGAGGAATTTCCCGGCGGGGCGGTAGACGTAGGGCCCTCTGCACTTTCCAGAGGCTATTGTCTTGCGGGTCCAGCGACTCCAAGTGTCTAGCCCATCTGTCCTGGGCCAGCTCACTTAGAGCCGCTTTCACGCGTCTGTTCTGTATGTTGTAGTCGTGTCTGTGTTGGGAGGCGTGTGCGATAGGCAAGCCGTTTTAGTCTGCGTCTGTCTGTTATTAGTTGTCTTATGTCAGGGGGAAGGATGCCGGTGGGGTTTGGGTGTTTAGGGACTAGGGTTTCTGTGGTGGCCAGGGATAGGGCGTGTTTTATGTCGGTGGCAAGGGATAGGACTGCCGCCTCCAGGTCTTGGGTGGTTTCAATAACTGGTAGCGCTGTGTTCCTTTGCATTTCTGCTCGGAACCGCTCCCAGTCAGTGAACCTCCTAGTGAAGGTGCCTAGATTTCTTTGTCTCTGTCCAAAATCCAATAAAATCGGATTATGATCAGAAGACCCTTCGTCTATGGCAGAAATCTGTGCTCTTAGCGGCACGGATTTGAGGATAGCTATGTCTAGGACATCTGGTAGGGCTATGGGTCCGTAGAAGGTAGGTTCTGTAGGGCCTAGGATTTGGATGTTGGGGTTTAGGTCAAGGAGATTCAACAGAACACGACCTCCTGCGGTCGTGGTTCTGCTGTGCCATACAGGAGACTTCGCGTTGAAGTCTCCTAAAGCAATGGTTTGTGGCCAGGATAGGATAAGGTCGAGGTCATCGTCTAGGATAGGTTGTCTAGGTTTGTTATAACAGGACACCACCGCAACATCACCATGCCGCAGCGATCTCACCATTATCGCCACGGCCTCGATGTTTTGAGTTTGGATCTGTTGCAGTGGATAGTGGTCGATGCACTTCTTGATCGCGAGTGCAACACCACCCCCGTTATGGTCTCTGTCACGTCTGTATATGTCATAGTCGGGAATGGATATTCGGGATATCTCGTCGAGTTTGGTTTCCTGGATGGCCATCACGTCTATTTCTAGACGATTAAGGATGTCCACCAGTTCCAACTTTCTACCCCGCAACCCGTTAAGGTTCCTGGAAGAAATTCTCAGCGAGGGGAGCGGGATGGGAGTTTGGGTAGGATGATGTACAGCCATTTAAGCAAACAATTTTTGCATGTTTGACATAAAGGCTGTCATCTGGTTGCAGAAGTCCTGCAGACGCGCTGCTGCGTCTAGCATGGCCGCTGCCCCGGTTGGGTGAGATTTTGGGATGGGGGTGAGTGGGGTTTTGGGTGTTTGTCTGGGGTTTTGTTGGTTTTGTTGGATTGTCTTTTTCGTCGCGTTTGCGTACGTCAGTCCAGGAGTTCGGGGGCGGGGTAGGGGCTTGGGTGGGGCGGTTTGTGTTTTTGTGTGTTTGGTGTGTTCGTGTTTTGTGTGGTCGGTTTGCTACTTTTAGGGTACTGAGGGCACCCTTTGTAGCTTGCAGGGTGAGGCCCTGCGCAGTTGGCGCACTTGGCAGGCATATCTCGTGCTTTTTTGCACTCGAAAGTCGCGTGGTTTCGCCGCATTTGACGCACTTTGGCGCCGCCGTGCATCTGGATTGGCCGTGGCCAAACCTTTGGCATCGGTGGCACTGAGTGGCCAAAACCGGCTTGTTTTGAGGTTCTACTCTGACAAGTACGTGGCAACAGTACTTCAAATCTAAAATTTTGTCCTGGTCCAAAGGAACCTGAACTTGGACCAGGGCATTTCTCGCTTGTTTTGACGGCCTGTCATGCGGTGCACAACTGCGTTCGGAAAACCCTGTCTTTCGAGGTCGAGTTGAACCTCACTTGGTGGAATACCCGCGGGTATTCCACGTATCACCACCCTAAGTGTTTTGTCTTCACTTAGGGTGAAAGTGTGTACTCCTCACCACGCTCGGCCAGTGTTTTCGTTAATTTTCTGTGATCGAAAATCGAATTTGGGAAGATGGCAACGCCATCTTTTATTAGCTTCGCTTTTACAAAATTAATTTTGTTTTCAGAAATTATTTTCTGGACTTGTAACCAGCGCTCCTGCTTGCGCAGGATTACTGGTGGGATTTTTTCTGTGTTTGTGTTGTGTGTTTGTGTGTTGGGTGTTTTTTGTGTACTGGTGGAGGGTTGGGGGGTGGGTAGGAGAGGTTTGGGGGTTGTGTCGGGTTTTTTGGGGACGGGGGTTTCGTCGTCTTCGCTGGAGTTGTCGGGTTGTGTGTGTTTTTTGCGTTTTTGTGTATGTGTGTTAGTGTCCATGGGTGTGATAGTGTGTGTGATTTGTGTTTTTTGTGTATTAGTGTCAGTGTTTTGTGTGGGTGTGTTTTGTTTTTTGTGTGTGTCGTTGGTTGTGTGTGTATTTTGTTTTTGTTTGTGTTGTTGTGTCATTGATTGTAATAAAGTTTTTAGCTCTATATTTTGTTCTGAAATTGAATTTAGGTGTAGATTGTGTTCGGTGTTTTGTTTGGAAATGGCTTTAATGGATTTGTTCAGTTCGTTGTTTTGATTTGATAATGACTGAATTTTGTCTTGCAAAAGGGAATTTTGCTCTCGTAGTTTTTCTACGTTTTCGTTTAGGGCCTGATTGGTACTTTTTATGGTCGAGATTTCTGCTGTAAGCATTTGTATTTCGAGGGTGGAATTTTGATTTTGGTTTAAAAGTTCGTCAATTTGAAGGTTCTGTTCTTTGTTGGCATGCTTATATTGCTGCAACTGATCGTATAGTTCAGCGTTCGTTAGTTCTCGCGTTGAGGACGCTTGAGAACTTGGAGGCCCTTGAGGAGGCCCTCTCGCTTTGGGGATCTTCTTCCATGTCCTCGTAATCTGACTGAGACATGGCTTGTTTAAATTGGGAATTTTGGGGTAGAGCTTGTTTGTAAAAATTTGGAAAAAGTTATTTTTGGTCCGCGTGTTTTCCCCCTTTCGGGGAGTTGGCGTCTGTGTGTATTGTGTTTAAACGTATGTCAGTGTAATTGTGTAAATTTGTATGTGAATGAGTTGAGAATTGTTAGTATTTAAAAATACAATTTGTTAAATAGAAGGGGGTAAATCGCTTACCTTAATCTACCTGGTGTGGGACCGCCACTTCGTCGGTATGCACTAATCCGCTTTAATTACGGTCACTTTACTGCTGCCGCACTGAACCTTCCGTGTCGCTTGCTCTACCTGAACTGCATCGTACGCAATATTGGTACCAGTATCTGGAATCCTTTTTGAAAGTCTTAAATGGTATGGAGCGTTGTCTAATACAATGACAATATTATTAAATTAGCCGTTTTTTCTCATGCCCTCTGTTCTCCCTCACTGTGTTTTATTATAAGTAACTGAGCTTGTTCACCAAAATGTCGAGAATTTCTATTTGGATCTCTACTTGTACTAGCTTGAGGTTCTTCCGAGAAATCCTCCCAAGGTTTGAATATTCTCTTCGTATTTTATTAAATATGGCGGTATCTAACACCAAAATATTTTTAAGGTAACAAAAATGAATAGATGTAATCAAGTTGCATCGTTAACTGTTCAAGAATGACGTATGTCGGCGGAGAGACTGCATAGTTGCCAAGTTTGTTGTTTACAATTCATAAAATTAAACGACTATTGATTTTTATGTCACTTGCTTTAAATTATATTGCAGTACCACGTCATATTGTCGGCGTCCTTTGGGTTTTTTTATATTCCAGTATATCGATGAGATAAAGTATACACATCAGCACAATCAGCTGTCAAAACTAATGTTGACTTGACTATACAAGAAATATCCTTCAAACAAAATTCACAACTGTCAACGCTCTACTTTGATGTTTGTCACTCGCGTTCAACCTCTCAGTATAAACTGACTTCATCGGCGATACCGAACCGCTTATATATCTTTTTAGGATTCTCGAAGTTTCTGTGACATCCAGAACGTGTCGAAAATATAGCCTGGACTATTCCAGAAAACGTCAAATTAAAGGCATCACAAGAATTGTAAATTATAACGTAAACAGGAACATAATTAACAAACTAAAAGGTAGGTGAGCTTCCGTAACAATATTTACGTCTGTGACAAAGTTGACCTGTCAAAACTCTCCAGCATATTCAGAATATCCGTTTCGTAGGACTTTTGCAGCCCTACAGGGTTCTATTGAACATATCTGTGAAATATACGAGTCGGAAAGAGTCGATATAAATCACATTTCGATATTTGCTAGTTCGCCAAACAAACGGACACGTCTGGAATGGATAAACACCATTTTCGATTGCTGAAATTATTAGTGCTTATTGGGAACTTTTAATTGCATAAGTTGGAACAGTTTCAACTATTTGTGGGGTGTGACTGAAAGGGCAAAAGTGTGCGATTGATCGCAGCTTGTTATTTTACTTATTTATCTCCGTGGCGGCGCGATAATTTATGAGGGGGATGGGTAAATTGTTTTTATTCACAATCGGTTCGTAATATAGACATTTCTTACCTTTAAAACGGTAGGGAAATGACTCATTAGTTACCTTCACTTCCACGCTAGTCGGAAAAGTACTTTAATTGTAAAAATACTCAACGTTGAAATTGTCTATTTCATTAAATAAGAACCAGGATATTTCGAAATTTGGCCGCTTGAAGCCATTCATAAAAAGGAAAAATGTCGGATATCAACCTCGAAAATCTCAGGTATTTACAAAGGATGATATATCAAAGTTTTTGTTAGAAGCTCCTGATGAAATATATTTAATGAAAAAAATATCCCATACCCATATCAGTACACCGGCCTCTCGTTTCAAAGTACGTCCTCTACGTTACTAGGAAATGCCTCGGGTGTAGACATTTTAGATATGAAAAGGCACGAGGGGTGGAAGCGTCAGAGGTAGCGGAAGAATATATAGCAGATTCAGTGACCCATAACATAGAAGTGTTTTGAATAAAATCACGCCCGAAAAATTGATATCTATTCAGCAAAGCAAACATGCAGAAAAAAAATTAATGATCATGTTGCGTGAATCGACAAACAAGGCAACATTTCCAGTGACGTTGTTTTAGAACATGATTGCAATCAACATTTGCCCTTAAATCTCTCAAGAACATACATCAATTGTAATTTTACATTTAATTTCACACATTTTTTCTTCGCCCAGGGCACGAAAGTTTTTCATACTTAGCAACCGATAACCTAGCATGTTTTACTTTCGCTTTTGCTTGCCCCTTTAAAATAAAAAATTATACTTTTGCAGGGGGGAGAATGTGTAGGAAAGAAGAAATAAATTGACTCTGAGAATGTATTTTCTTTTTCCGTTTGCTTAGGGTACTACTGGCCTTCAAATATTCCCAAATTGAATACATCAAAACCCAGCGATCAACGTGGATCAACTATTCGGCGCTTCAATATTGATACAGATTAATGTGTCACATCCCTTGTCCGCTAATAGGGAAGAGCCCAGCGAATGCAATAACTGTCTAATAACATCTTCATGAAATTAATGACGTAGTAGAGATCGTCCCGATGTTATTACTTGGACGACCGCCAACTGCTCCAACATATTCCTCCAATTCGGAGAGGGCCAAACTGTAAATCGCACCTACATATCCTCGAATAGCGCAGTCATTAATCGTTGTATTTGTCACACTTCGAAGAATTCGTGTTATTAAACCTGTAAGTCGATGTTCTTGTCGAGAAGAATAAAATTTACGGAATTTACCACCAAAGTATATACGTTTACAGCCTTACACTACATTGCCAATGTTAATATATCAAGCCGTTTAACCATTTCACACTGTTTCTTGCAGATATACAGGTATCCGGAAATAAATGCAACATAGAGGAAGGCAATGTTGCCAAACTTGGGGTGTCAAAGTTAAAATTTTATTTTCGATATTTGAAAACAACGGTTTAAATAATCCAAATAGTCCCATAACATTTAAAAGATTACCTAAGCCATTTGTATTTTTCTTTTGATATTTACATTTCATCTAGTCAAAGGAAATTAGTAATTACCTGTTTACATCAATTCGATATTTTGATTTGAGATATATCTCATCTACTACAAATAAATATTAAAAGATAACCGCAAAATTAGTCTTAAATGTTTGTAGGTATAGGTTATATTCATATTTGAATGTTGACGTGACGCGTTTAGAGAATACAAGTGCATTGCGCATGTTCACAACAGAAAATTAAATACAAAGTCGAATGGAAATAGCTACCGTGCTATTTCAGAAAAAATCAAATATAAAATCAAATACGATATCAAACCAATGAGATCAAATCTACAAACCAATAATGTAAACATATAAATATCGCGATTTAACCAACAAATATTTAGGTACAGAAATATCTCAAAATATACATAAATATTGTTATAATATAAACTTACATAATTCTGCATATAAGATTGTTCATTTTTGTTAATAAGTATGTGAAAATAATTGTTAAAATGTGGGGTTAGAATAGCAAAATCTTAAAAACGTTTCTTAAAAGTTATTATTTTATTTTGGGAGAATTTAAATAGTAAAAATGGATAAATAAAACATCAACAATTTTATTTTTCGAGATTTTGACCATCCTACGGCGAGAAATACGGTGACCTTAAGAAAAAAAGTTAAAGAATAAGAAAGAAATATTAATTAAAAAGTCAACACATAGCGCACAAGAAAGTAATGATCATTTAAATGCATGTGAAGTACTGTAGGTGGCTCTCTCTACAACTGTCAGCAAATTCCTAAAAAACTTTTCTCTACCAAGTTTTATGTATTTACTATAATTTATAATGAAGTTATTGAAGGAAAAAATCCAATTTTTGTAACTTCAACGCCCTCGTATTTCGAAAACTATAAAATTTTGGACTAAGGTAACTTGATTTAGATTCATATTATATTTCGACTCCCGGAATATGTTGTAGCGTTTTTCCAACCTATTACAGACACCTTGTATAATAATAATTTCAGCGTCGCTTTTTGAGCAAAATTAGACTGAATTAACTTCGAAATGCAGCTGTCGCCAAGGCTGCAACTTCCAGTTCAATCAGGAAAATTTAGGACGAATTATATGACTTTCCGACGAGAGTTCTATTAATTTGTTCATCCAAATTAAACGCGAGTCTAGAACCTCGTCTGCGGCTGTAATTAAACAAATCCGGACACTAATAGCATCGGAACGTGGCAAATTGCGCTTGAATAATAGACGACGGGCTGATTTCATTTGATTCGCTGATTGCTCTGAAGAAACAAATGACGATGACTGCGTGGACGCGCCTGCTGGGAAATTACCATGGAATTGGCGGTTGCGTGCAATTTTTTTTCGTTCGTCCGAAACGGGTGGGTGAAGGCAATGCATTTTGTACAGGGTGTCTCAAACTGGATAGTATGGACCTGCCGTGCGGATACAAAAAAATTGGGACACGGGATGAGGTAAGCTCCATTTTTAATCGAAAGTATTATCTTTGGAATTTGACAGAAACGACTAATGACGTCGTCAGTTATTTTTTCCAGAAACATACCTATTTTTCTATTGCAAATCTGTGTCATTTCTCGTTTAAAAGTTATAAGCAATATCGTCTTAAAAAGTCAAAAGAAATACCACCTGAAAATCACAGCGGTGGAAGGATCAGGTAGTCGTTGGACAATAATTGAACATTCGTTGTTTAAAATGCGTATATGTCATTAAGAATAAATAAAAAGATTAAACTCGATAATTCTTTAATACAGTTAAAACAAAAGGTGATGATAACAATAACTAAAGAAAATAAATGAGGCAAACGCCCTCATACTACATACATATTACAATATATTCTCTACATGACCTTCTCTAATTACAAGACACATATCCAATCTTCGCGTGACTTCTTTGTGGGCTGCGTTTATTAACATTTTGCCTTTTAATTCATTACAAGCGTTTGTGATTTTTTCTTTCAAATGACTAATATCTCGCGAAGGTATTTTGTAATCCTTATTTTTTAAAACTCCCATAAAAAACGAGGGGTGTTAGATCTGGTGACTTTCCGGACCATTGAATAGGTCCATCAATCCTAATCCAATTTTCTGGAAAAGTGTTATCTAAATATTGCTGCACAATTCTAGCGTTGTGGGGTGCAGCTTCGTTGTGCTAAAGCCATAGGTTCTCCTTAGCTGCAAAGGCACATTCTCCAGAAATGCAGAAAGCTTTCTTGTAGGAAATTTAGATAACTCACGCTGTTCAATGTATCTTTATAAAAACAAGGCCCAATTAAATATCTACCGATGCTGCCACACCGTACATTTACTCCAAAATGGCTTTGGTTTTGGACTGGATTTACCATGTAGGGATTTTCAATGGACCAGTAGTGTTCGTAGCGCCTGTTTGGCAAATCATAACCGACTTTCGTCCGTCCAAGTATCGTGCTGGAAAAGGTTCTGATCAACAGTTTCTACATTTACTACAATTTGAGCTATAAAATTTAGTTTGTTTTCAATGTGACGCTAAGGCAAATACTCCAAATTTTGAATTTTTTAGTCATCATACCTATTGGTCTTTAAAATTCGTTGAACGGCTAGCCTGCCGTATAGAATTTCGTGGATTTTGTTTGAAATACTGTAACAGTCTAGCTGTATCCTTCCCTTCGGTTGATTTGATTCTTCCGAACAGAAAATGCATCTTCATTTTGTCGCAAGGTCGCCTCCAATCTTGTAAAGGTTCTATGATCAGGAATAAGGCGCGCTGGATAGATACTTTTCTCGATATAACTACAGCTCTTCTTGAATTTTTTTGTGACTCTCTTGTGTGAAATTGGCAACATCAACTTTTTCTAAATAAGAAAATATTTTGTAAGCACAAAAGTTATACGTTTAACGTTCGTATTGAGTAATAACAAGTATTTTGTGACATTTATGCACTTTAAACAACGAACATTCAATTATTTTTTATTGGTATTTCCTTTGAGACTCTTTAGGACAATATTGCTTATAACTTATAACTTTTTAACGGGAAGTAATAAAGAAAAATTTCTCTAATAGAAGTGTATTAGAAAAACGAGAGCTTTAACAGGAAAACAATTTAGGTATGTTTCTGGAAAAATATATTTGATGACGTCATTAAGTAGTCGTTTTTGTCAAATCCAATCAAATATAATACTTTTGATTGAACATGGAGCTTACCTCATCCCATTTAATTCCACGTGCCCCAAATTTTATTTAAATTTTTTGTCTTCCCACAGTAGGCCCATAATATCGAGTTTGAGTCAAATGACAAATGCTTCCAGTCAGGCTGTGAAATATTACCACTTTTTTCGAATACATGTTAATAATTTTCCTTACATGGTAATTCAAATTAATGGCATTTTTTATTCCTCTTTTAACGTGCTCACAACAAAAAAGGTCGGGTACATTATACAAATTTGCCACTTGAGTTATAAAATAAGTACTGGGGAAAAACAAAAAAGTAATAATGAAGAGTATTCGGCTTCAGTTGAGGTCCGTTCCATTGTCCATTGTTCCAAGTTTTCCCTTCATTAAATAAATGTTTACTATACGGGGATGGCCAGAAGTACGGAATAAAATTCATATCTTTTGAATGAGTTATATTTTTTACAAAACGCCGAAACACGTTAATTGATCTTGATTTTTTCCCATCTTTCGGTTATATAATTAATTTGTCTTCAACCCCCTAACCCCAGCTACCCTTCCTTTATTTTCAAATTGAAACATAAGACATGAGGGGGCTTGTTGAAAAGCTTATAGAAAGCCATACCAAACAAACAAGTTTTATTTTTTCAAGTTTATTTTTTCATTTAGAAATTGGAACAATTTACAAAAATAAACTCAATGCCGCAAATGCTGAAAATGACCTCCATTCACCATTTATTTTGACATTCTCCAAGACGATAGTAAAAGCTGTCCACAGCATTCCAAATGACTTCAGCTGGTAAATTATGCATCTTTACCCTAAACTTGTTCTTTAAATTGTCAATATTATCCGGTCTGTCCTGGTAGACTCTTACTTTCAAATATCGCCAAAGACAGTAATCCAGGGGAGTTAAGTCGGGAGATCTTGGCGATCATTCAACTGTACCTTGTCTACCAATCCAACTATTTGGAAACATTCCATCTAAGTGCCTACAAATCTTCGAACATCAATACCAAAATGTGGGGAAGCGCCATCTTGTTGGACCAAATTCTTTCATTCGGCATATCTGGATCAATTTCATGAGGAAAATTCACAGCTAGAGCAGGTATCAGGTGAAATGTTGGGAAATCCAGGTAGCGTGCGGTTTTTTATAAGCTTTTCAACAAGCCGCCTCATGCCTTGTTTCCGTTTGAAAAAAAAAAGTTGTGATAGCTGGGGGTTCGGGGGTTGAAGAAAAATTAATTATAATATAACCGAAAGATGGAAGAAAATCAAGATCAGTTAGCGTGTTGCGGCGTTGTAAAAAAATCACTCATTCAGAAGATATGAATTTTATTCCGTACGTCTGGTCATCTCTGTATACAGGGTTAGTCAAATGTAGCGCATGGGCCAAATAACTAAAAATGATCCTATAAAGTATTCTTTACATGTGTTTCCTCAATAATAATAATATTCATTGTTTACAATAATAATAATATCCATTGTTCACTGGTGAATAATGAAATCATTATTTGATTCATGCGCTACTTCGGAGTAGCTATGTATAACTCCAGAACTTGGCAAGTCCTTTTACGGGTATATTATGATCGGAATCAATATTTGTTCCTGCAAAGCATCTCACTGCTTTGCTTTGATTAAATCACGTAGAATAAATAGAAGGAATGTACTTTCTGGATTAACTTACTGAGATCGTATTTTTCCTTTCAGGGTATTTTTCTCGCTGACTTCAAATTGCGAAGGAACTTCGGCTGCTATTATTCTTAAAATAGCATGTTTCTACGAAGATAAAGACGTAAATCTACAGGGTAATTCAGTTTTTAACGAACAAACTTCGCAAAAATAATGGCAATTTAAGAGAAATTAAAATACACATATAAAAATTTCATAAACTTTAACATTACACAGGGCGATACAACTTTTTTCCTAAATTAAATATACGAACTGTCCATATATCCGACACTGGTTATTCAAAGTGCTTGATATTTTCACATTTCATGACACCTTAACTAACTGTGTACCAAGTATGGCTTAAATATCTCTGTTACTTTAGTAATTATACCAAAAAATCAAATTTTTTCTTGAAACTTTAACACCCTGTATCTTCCTTTCAAAGTCCCAAAATTATAACTATTATATAATAAACTGCCATTATTTTTCAAAGTTCTACTTACCCTCGAAGTTTATTCATTAAAAACTTTATCACCCTGTATATCTTCATTCAGAACTCGTTAAATTTTATACAAAAAAGACAAAAAGGTCGAAATAGTCAGTCTACATTCTACAATAATTACGTTATTTATTTGATACAACTCGTTAATCATACAAAATATTGTGCGGTTATTGTACAGGATGTTCCAATTTTACAAATAATTCTTTAACCTCCGCTTGAAATAGTGACTCTACTTTAGATTTCGAAGATCTACAAATGAAACGAAAGTTACTACAAACAACTACAAACGATTTTTTAATTTTCGCTTTAACGTTAAATTTAATCAAAACCCGGCAAAATTGTAATATTTTCCTTTTCAAAATTGTCAATAAAACTTGGCATTTCAAGTTTTTCACTTTGACTATCTTTTCAAGGTAGTAACGAGATTAACTTTCGATTTTCAAATGGGAAGCTATATTTCAAATGGAAAACTATACTTTTTCCCTCCAAACTTGATAAGGAGTAAAAAACTAGTAACTTTTATACGAAACATTTTTTTTGTAAAAACAATAACGATCAAGTAGGTTGATGTCAGAAAATTTGTATTGAGTTTTTTCAAGATCATATAACTTTTTTTGAAACTACTACAAACGAAAAAAATTTTACTACAAACAACTACAGACGATAATCTATAATAGTCACAATGAGAAAATTGAATTTTTAAAAGTCGGATGCCCATACATTTTTATATAATTATACAATTGCAGTATAGGTATGCACAGTATTCGAGGTTTGAGAACAAGGTGATATTTGAAACATATCAATGCTACTAGTGCTATAAAGCAAATATCAAACTATTATTGTTATTTCCTTGTCAACATCAATTTGTTTACGTTTTTAAATAAATATAACAAACATATTCTTGAAGAAGCTCACAAAGCAGCTACACATACAATATATTATGCAACAGATATAATATCCTCCATTCTCATGTAAATATTATTCATAAAAGCGTTACTTCCCGGAAAATTCCTTATATAAACCCGATTAGTTAATTAACTGACTTAAATTCACTATCACTTGTTTTTCAACGTCCGGCCGACTCGATTTTAGTAGTTTGTTTTACTAATTGGACAAGAACCAACGCAGAACAATTATCTTTTTGTTTGTTTCCGTATACATGACGCTTCGTAATTTTAAATTAACTATTACCCCCAAAAGGTTCACAAGAGCAGGTACTGCCTAAAAACATAATGGGTTTCTTGTTAACGAAATTACCCTGCCAAGTTTCCTTCATTACAATCAAAATTGCTAGATGGATATTCGATGAAATTTATACAGGGTGATTTTTAACGCATAAACTTGGGAAATTTTAGCCGATGACAAAATAAATAATGATGAATAGTGTGAAAAAATGCATTGATGTAGGTACTTTATACAGGATTTACTATGACTAAGTACGAATATTTTAAGAGGGGATAGAGAAAATTAAGAATTAACGGAATAACCCTCCAAAAAAATTCCAACGTTATTTATAAAGCTGTAAAATTTCCAGTCATGTTATATGCTATGTTATGTTATATGTTATGTTATAATTTAATTCCTGTGTTTACTAAGTGTTTACGTTGTAGTTTTGTGTTCTTCTTCAGTTTTAGTGCCTTTTTTAATTTTTAAAGCGTTCATAGTTATTAATTAAAGAAATTTGTGTTGGGTGCAGATACTTTCCCACAATATAGTTTGCCGATTTGGTTTTCTAGGTTATGGGGCAAGACTGCCGCGGGTACATTAAAAGGCATTTTATCTAGCTGTAGCTACAGAAAGTGTATTTTATCGGTAGTTAGTAGTTATAATGAATGAAAATGTTGTAGTTTTGCCAGTTTGTAACGAAATAATGAAAAACGAATGCAAAATACTGGAGCTAACTGGATTAACTATTACATATGTAGGTATCAAGTATTATTACTAATAAGAATGTTAATTTTTATCGTTTCTGCATTTAGAAAAGCTGCAAAAAGACGTCCGCATGGTAGTTGACATTCTTGACAGATGTAAGCTTTATCTAAATCTAAGCCATCTCAGTCGATTCTTATCATAGGCGCCAACTTTCCGTAGGAAAAAAGTGTTTTGCCCCATTTTTGAAATATCGAGCTAAAATTCTGGAATAATTTTTTTATTGTCTTTTAATCCTTCCTGAGCACGCGGTTAAAATTTTTGTACTTCATACATAGTTAACCCTGTATACATATACTAAAATAAATTTTTCGCTTCTTGGTTCGAAAAGATAGCTACAGAAATCGTATAATCTAATAATAAGAATCTTAATTTGCGGTTTCGTTATACAAGAAGTTCAGTTTACGAAAAAAATGAATGGAATTATGTAAGCTAGAAAAATAACGTAATTGCTAGCTTCTGGGATCCTTGAGATGAGTTTTATAATTCATTTAATTCTGTATAAAAAATCTGCGAAGGTTAGCAAAGCAATGTCTACGTTTACGCATGGCGACTCGCGATTATAGAAGCTATGTTTTTGCGGGGAACTTACGTGAATTTACGTTGTTGCTTTATATTTCTGTTGTGGGTAAGGTCAAAGTTCGTAATACATAGAGGTAGACGCGTGCGTAAGTATTTTTTATATAACTACTTGATAATTGATATGTTTTCGCAATTGGATCGCAGACCTTGGACATATAATGGCTGTTTCATTTTCCTTAGTCGCATGTAAAATGTCACAAATAGGTACAAGATGTTACTTTTCTTTCCTGTTAATATTAATGAATTTTAGCCAACAACACATTTAACGAAAAATTATAATTTGTTATTATTGTCACGGCTTTCCCAATCCGACTTTTTCTTTTACCAGAAAAACAAGCAGTTAATTTTTACTGATATTTATTAACACTCTGTACACTAACGAATGCTAATTACAACTCAACTAAACACTATTTAATTAATCACCATCTAAATTGATGTCTCCGAAATATCCAAATAACAACTCTCTAATTCAAAACTGTAATTCAAGACTGACAAATATTCCAGGTATTTTCTAGCATCTCTAGATCCATTTCTCGAACGATTCTCGTCGATTCTCAATATTCCAGTCGCGCCTCGACACACGGCATTATTTTGTTTGTTACCAGCACCGCGTAGGGGCGATCGGGGCAATCTAGCGTTTTGCGCTACCACAGTCGTCGAATTGGGTGCGAGCGTGGCAAATTCTGTGACATTATTATTAAACAATGGTTTTTGTCTCGCTTGGTTTGCTAATTCCTGTTTTTTAAACTTGAAAATTAATATATCTTTGTGTGCTGATACTAAAGGGGCTGCAACAAAAAACCTTTATGAAAAAATCTAAGCCTTAGACGAATAGTTTTACGTTAAAGCTGCTGTAATGTAATTTGTTTTTTATATCAATATTAATGAAGTAAACAATTGAACATAAAGTCTTTAAAACTGCAACATACTGTAACGCATGACAAAATTGTAATCTATCACCTACTTCTATTAACCTAAAAATATTATTAGTCCTAGCAGTACTGTGGCTAGTGCGTTTGTATTTCAAATTTTATGATGTGTTCTGAAAAGCTCTAAGGGAGCCATTCACAGAAAGTATGTTTAGGTGTATTTGTAATTATTATTATGTACAAACATTTGACACCTGACAGTATGAAAGTGTCACTTATTCAAGACCTGTTTGTTGTCATAATTTTGTTACCGTTGGTCAATTGTTACGTACAATTTATCATTCCACAAAATAAAGGCTCTATTATTCCGAACACCCTGTATAATACTGAGTTAACTATTTGTAAAAACATTTTAACGCGTAATGTTTTTTTCTAATTTGTAATATGTGGCTACTCGAGTTTTTTAGTGTGTCATGGTAGGAATATAATTATGTCAATTTTACTTATCTATCTTGTGTACTGTGTTTTTAGTTCTGAAAAAGATTTAAACATTAAATCGAAACATAATAAATAAAGACCTGCTTATTTTTTTGCTTTTTTATCCGAAAAAGTATACCCGAGTCATTACTTAAAAGGCACGAAGAAAGAGTTTTCTATTGTTCAAATTAAAATTTTATTCTGTGATGTCAAAAATAGTAACATTTAAGAAACAATTTAGTTAACAACAAATTATTGAACGAAATGATGCCTTCACTTTTTTAAGATCTGTTTGGAACAGATAAATTAATGAAAATCATCTACCAGTATTAATGTTAAGAACTGATGTATTTGTAGAGGTGATTTATTTTACATTTAGGACTTTTAATCGATTTCAACAGCATGCGCTACGAACTTTCCTATTATATGAATGTGGATCGTTCATGACGACGGTTTTTGTTCCAAATTTTACATATTTCAAGGACCGGTTAGTATATGAGTTGTGAATATTTTAACTCACTGAAACTTTAACAGCTTGTTAATCTTTAACGACGTTACTTAAATGCAAATTTTGTTAAATACACTGTTAAATTAACATAACGGGGTATCAAATATTTACTACGGTTGAAAAAGCGAGACCCTGAAATGTTCGTTTCAATTCTTATTTCTGTCGATGAATGGAAAGAAAACATAATTCTAGTTTTAATTTTTTTTCGCTTTATTATGAAAGTATTTGAGCTAATTCGAATAAATTTTTATAAAATTTCTATCAGTGAAGTCATATGTATGCCCTTTGGCATGAAAAATGCTTGGCGTGCTAAAGCATTAAATCTTAATACGCATATTACATATAATGAAACATTATTAATTAGATATATTCGTTTGCAGTCAATACATCAAAGGAACTTTAAACTGGATTTATTTAAATTCCATAATATGAGCCAATCAAATGTCTCTTAAAACCAAAATCATTTGATAAACTCGGTTAAATAAGTTGAATATATTAAAACTGTTTAAATCGGTTTAATATCCATTACAAAACAAATACGACTGAGTATTAGTGTTGCGAGAAAAAATAAAACGTCTAGAATTAAATCAATTACATTTAATCTAATTTTATTGCGCAACAATCGACGTTTCTTTTAATCTCCTATTGTCCAAATAGCACGCCACTTCCTGGTCCGGATCTTTTTTCATTAAAATCCGGTATTGCGGAATGGAATCCTATTACGTCTACTGTTCTTCTTCCTATACAATTAAAATCCGTTATAACCCCCCCACTCGCCCCACATTTCTTTTCAAGTTATCAGTGCAAGTCGAAACCAACAATTGCGAACGAATTTCTTATTGTCAAAAGCATTTCAACGTGACAATCTATTGATTTTATATACTATACAAGATGTTAGGAATGTCATTCTATTAACTTTTTAATAAATAAGATGAAGGATTTGACCACGGAGAATTTGCCGTAAAGCAGGACCTAAATATTGAGATGCTGGAAAAGGCATATTGGAATTCAGTCAATATTTAAAATTTCATAAAAAAGATCCCGTGAGTTTTTTTTCATTTTAATATTATGACAAGTAGCCTGTCTCCTTAAGTAAGATAGAATAAGAGTGTGATAAATTCACGATGAAAATACAATAAATCAGTATAACTTTCTTTCTACCAAATATACTAGTCAACTTAAACGCCGCATTTCATTGAGGCTGGTCCGGCTTAGGCTAGTGGCTGGAACAAGAGCAGCTATAAACTAATTGGGCTGCATTTCTAGCATATTTTTTTAGTTACGTACACTCCATAGACAAATTTTTCATTTGAATTATTTTCAGTATACGTCAGACCAGCGACAGTGAAGACGAAGCGCTCGCGAGCAAAAAGAAAACGAAAAGTTAAGATACTGGGTACACGATATTACCGTATTTTAATTACTCCCGTAATTTTAACTACCTCCAGCCAGGCATTTTTCTTAATTTCCATATCTTTATAGCCCACATTTTGAGGATCATATAAGCAAGGAAATCTATTCACAGTGTCTATAAACATTTCTGTATTGTTACTATCTGTCTATCTTCTTCCATTAGTAGAAAACAAAAATAACCTCACAGTGGATCCACAACTATACGGCTGTCTACTGGTGACTGAGATTGTAGACGTAGATACTCACGTGTTATAAAAACAGAAATCTAATTGGTCTATATAGGACCCCGCATAGCTGGTCTCGCTTGAAAATGTAAATTATTACAAACATCGCTTGTGCCGCCTAAACTCGAAAGCAAGCTCATCGTGTACCAGCCTGTGTGAGTGTATGACCATTTGCTATACTACATTTCAAATTTGGCTGAACCAGCCGGGCTGCACTAGCCTGGCTGAACCAGCCTCAATGAAAAGCGGCCTTAAGGAAATTTCTGTTTTTTTTTGCTAATGGTATACAATAAAAATATTTGGATCGCCGCCTTGAATAATCCAAGGGTTTCAAGGACACAAATTTGATTGACCATTAAAAGGAGAAACGTTTTTCAGTGTTCACTGAATTCAAAATAAAAGTTTATATATACATTTATACAAGGTGTGGCAGCAATTGAAGTAAAATAATATAGGCTACTACATCAATGTTGCCAGATGAGCATATTTTCTTCACATTGAAAAATTTCGACCTAAAAATTGGCAACGGTGCAGAAAATCAGATTATTTGATAGGTATATAATAAATGAATGAAGAATTCGCTGATTTACTTAATTTTTATGTTTTTTTCTGTTTTCTGTAAAAGCGGTAAATTTCCAAATTGTATTTGTAAAAATCCAACTTATCACTTGTTAAAATGATAATGACCTTATCTCTAATACCCAGTATTTTGTTTCTATAAACATAGATCTTATCTCAAATCACACATTACAGTTTACAGAGAAGTAACCAATTCACTTTTTCAGTTTATTTCTCTAATGCCCTCTTACTGATTTTGAACTGCATTCCTTACGGGAATTTAGGCTTGTTGTTGAAAAATACTTGTTTTAAACCTTGCCGACCTTTCACAATTAATTTTTATTGATTCTAGTATAGCCCTGAGGAAATAATAAAAATAAATGCGAGATGTCGGTAACTAGCCTAAATTTCCTTAAAAAATCCTGTTCAAAATTAATTAGTGTGTGAAAACCCTTTATATCTTTATTTGGTGTTCGTTTTACAAATTTCCGTAAGATTATACCATCTCGCAGCACTGATTCAGCCTTTAGATAGGTTCATAGCTGTCAAACGGTAATATTTTGGCCATGTGAACTAGGATTTATTTTTTGAAATTCAATTTTCTTGGCAATATATAAGATTTTTTAATCCGAATATTCCCTGGAATCTATATTTTATTTTTTTTCTGCATTAAGAACGCCACGTCCTGTGTACAATGAAAAATATAACTGCCTTCCTTTAGAATGCTTGTCCATATTTCTGAAGTAAATTTGACATTTAAGTACACTAGCGTTGGTATAGGTTATTCACGGGCACAAATTAAATTCTTAAATGTTTTACTGTAGGGTTTAGTTTTGTTATACTCTATTTTCCATCCTGATGAATGACATTAGGCCCTAATAGGTACGTACCTACGAGTATATTCGCGGTTGTTGTGCATGGACATCTGCCTCGCCCGATCCGAGGTCAATTTCTGGCCCGGTTTACAGAGATGTGGTACAACGCCTACTAATTATCGCACACGCGAAATAATCCGAGTAACATCGTAACTGTTGGTGATTTTTATTTGGTTAAGGCGTCAGGTGGTTATTGGAAAACTAGAAATTAGAAACGTATGGCGTCGGGAATGGCATTAACGGTCTAATCCTATGTAGGACTCACGCAGTAACAAATTTTTGCTACTCTCGTCTATCGATACTCGGAAGAAGCAGAGAACAATGACTAATTGTGAGAACTTGCCTATATTGATGTACGAGTCGGTCAAAAGGCGGCAAATGTCTGATACCGGAGGTGTATAAATTGTTAAAATGTACTATACCATAGTACAAATTGAGAAGTTTTCGAAAAAATCCCCTGGCACGTCGATTTTCTTTTTAAAAAAGGCACTTTTTGACATACGACCCATATTTGTGACGTCATCGTTGTTAGAGATATGACGTCATCGACAATTTTTTTAAATAGCAACCCCCAATTTTGACTATGCCATGTGAAAGAGCTTGTCATTCTACATACATACATCATGAAAAATTATGATGTTACATAACAAAAATGTCAAGAAAATAATGTTTGAAGATTTTAGAATTTAATTTTCATAATACTGAAAATGATCATGTTTATGTAAAAAATCGATCCAAATTGTGCACCGTTGGTTGCCTGACAGTAGCCAAGACGATTAATAAATTCTTTTTGGGCATTATCAATAACTTCAGGAGTTATATGATGTATCCCGTGACGAATTCTTGCTTTTAAATCTTCTAAGTTAACCGGTCTAGTAACGTATACTTTGCTTTTTAAGTATCCCCACAAGAAATAATCTAGGGGTGTCAGGCGATATTCTGGCATGCCACTCAATCGGCCCCCTTCTCCCTATCCAACGATTCGGGAACAGCTCATCTAAATAAGCACGGACAGGTGTTGCATAATGGGGAGGTGCACAGTATTGTGAAAATTAAATTTTAAAATCTTCAAACATTATTTTCTTGAAAGTTTTGTTATGTAACAACACCATAATTTTTCATGATGTATGTAAGTAGAATGACACACTCTTTCAAATGGCAAGTTCAAAATTGGGGGTTGCTATTTAAAAAAATGATGATGACGTCACAATATGGGTCATATGTCAAAAAGTGCCTATTTTAAAAAGAAAATCGACGTACCACGGGATTTTTTCGAAAACTTCTCAATTTAAAAAATAATGAATTTATTCGTTACTTTTCGAAAGCACTGTATAACGGCTGAAACCGGTCTAACCAATAAATATTTGAGTACAGAAATCTTTCAAAATACGTATTTTTTGAGATTCAACTATACATGTAAATATTGTTATAACTTAAACTTTCATGGTTCTGCATATGAGATTGTTCACTTTTGTTTATAAGTATGTCAAAATAATTGTCAAAATGTGGGGTTAGAATAGGAAAATAATGTGTCATACAAATGCTTTTTAAAAGTTATTATATTATTTGAGGAGAATTGAAATAGTAAAAGTGGATAGAGAAAACATCATTAATTTTATTTTCAATATTACTTTTGCTCTATGTGTTTAATATTTCGAGATTTTTGTACCTAAAAACATAATTTGTATTGCTTTATAAGTAAATTTGTACAGTGCCTTCATAAATGATTACAAGCCACGTGATCAGGGTCGAGATTCTCAAATCAATCGCAGAGCAATTCATATGCGAATATCATTTTCCTCACTACGGCAATTGAGAGAGACAGGAAATCTATTTGCATACGAGTTGTTCTTCGAGAATCACAGTCCTGGTTACGTGGCTTGTAATCATTTATGAAAGCACTGTATATGATGATTTATATAAAATCAATGAAAATTGTGCAGTTTTTATATACAGCTTTTAAATATTTCTTTATAAGAAATGTTTAATATTTATAATTAAACAGCAGATAACTAATAAACCGATTTTAAATAATCTGAGTAATATGTACAATTTTCGACTTTAAACGGTAAATGTAGAAAAAATGTACAATTTAAGTATACAACTCATTATAGTATATAACACTATTATCTTTTTACACTAAAATATTCTGCTAAGCTATATCGTGGGGCGTTGTTATTAGTTTTAGGAGTGGGTCATACCATACCAGAAAACTTCACATGCACGTTTTTTCCGAAGAGAAACACCCTGTATTACCGTTTCCGCTTCCACAAAGACATTTATGCATTCGTTTACGTACCAAATTATTTAGGTTTAGTTTCAGCTTTAGCCCCGTGTTCCGCACCATTTCACAAAATAAATAAATTGCTCGTTATTCAAATTGTGGTATAAACAAGCTCATTTGCCTCAATGATATTCATCGTTTGCATTTCATGATTTCGAATACGAACGCCCGCTCACCTAATTGAATTTGCGTACAGAGCAATTTAAAAATAATTTATGATTTTTAAATAACTATGGCCCTCCACTAGGTACAAAACATGACAGTCTAAGTTTTATATGACTGTGAAATAATCTACTTAACGAAAATTACCGCAGTTTGCGTGGATTCATAAAGAAAAAACACCTGTATTTTTTTTCTACAAATGCCAGTAAAAGTATAAATTTTAACTCATGCTGTCAGTGTTTAAAATGTAATTTTAAGGCACTGGTGGTAAAAGTAAATGACGTGATTTACTTTTAGCACTAGTGCGAAAATAGAAAGCAATTGAGAAATTTTAAGATATTCTCTGAAGCTATTATTTGTGGCAGAAATTTTAAGTCAAATAAATATTTATTTACTTAATTAAATGTGCTGTTAGAGAATCTATAATTAGAATAAGTAATTCCATGGCCAAACTCATTAGTAGTTGTAGTAATAATTATTTATGTGGAACTTGTACCAGGGTAGAGAGCAAAGTTATCCGACAAAGTTTTGGACCAAATTTCTTACTAGACATCACAGAAATTTGATCATTATTGAAAATAGGAACAATAATAGAAAAAATTATGCAAAAATTATTCAAGCCGATAAATATAACCGTTTAGCAGAAAATCGCTATTAAAATTTTATTAAACATTAAATTTTTAATAATTCTTTCTCTGTAATCAAATTGACTTGCTTCAAATAAATGTCATTAGTAATTTTGGTGTTACAAATTGTTTAAAGCAGGTATAAGTTCGATTTTTAACTGCAATATTTTTTTGGGGCTTTTTAATATCATGTAATACCATCTCTTGTAAAACCAGCTTCATCAGTAAATAAAATATTATTAATAAATGCATTATCCTCATCATATTTTCCCACAATACTATTACAGAGCCGTAAACGACACATTGGATCTTTATAGTGCTTGTACCTTTTGTACATGAAGAAGTTGCTCGTGGATAACTTTCTAAACTAAAAATGAATAATACCCTCCTGAGCAGCAATCCTTCTTGTACTTATAGCCGAATTTATTTCTACTGCATCTAGTACTCATTCTGCAGTTATCGTGCTTCTTGGTTTTCCTGTGCCATAATTCTAAATTTTACCTTACAGCCCCATATGTCTATGAATGTTAACGAATGTTTGTGCATCTTCTATTAGGATATGCATCTATGTAATTTAGACGAACTTATTCTGCATTACCATTTGCTTGTCCATAACAAAAATGCATGTCACGGTATTCAATATCTACTTGAGCAATGCTGACCCAAATTATTATGGTGAAAAATCAAACTTATACCTGCTTTAAACAAAGCATGGCAACTTGATTAATTACAGAAATATTTATTAAAATTTGATGTTTAATAATACTTTAATAGCAATAGCAATAATAGCAATTTCCTGCTAAGCGGTTACATTTATCAGCTTGAGTAAAGAGTACACAACTGTTTCTGTTATTGTTCCTCTTTTCAATAATGTTTAAATTTCTGTGATCTATTGTAAGAAAAAAAGTTATCAATAAAACTAATTCTGAGTTTTAAGTAAACTGCCCTCTAGCGGCGCATAATAAAACTGTTCTTTGATTGATCCCATAGAGTTTAATCTATTTCGTGGGTGTGCCAAATCAGAGAATAATTGAACTTGAATTAAATAAGTTAATTAAAAAGAAAACTAAAAAAAATTGAACTTTAACAAGCTATAATTTGCAAACAATTGACAATTCGAAAAAAAATTAATTACATACTGCTATTATTTTAATCTGTAGAATCACCTATCGGAGTTTCCAGAAGGACTTTTAGAACACCCTGTATAACCCTCGGCTTTCATTCAATGCGTTTCTTAATTGTATTAAGATTAGCTCCAGAGTCTGCCTACAAACTAGCCGAAAATCATCGCAAGCAATGTTCAAAATAAAGGTGAGAATCAGTTAAATTTAGAAATTTAACAATATTGGCAGGCATCTTACCAAATGTGTTGATTCCACCTGGGGTCGTGACATATTTATTCTTAATGTATGTATTTTATGAAAATTTTTAAATGATTAGTGTTCGCTGGACGAAGGACTATATACTTTTTATAATAGTTCAAATATAATGAACAAGTAATAACGAAGTACGTTGCTCATTACTTTTTGTGTCTGGTATATGCACAACTAGTTCCCAAATTGTCGATATTATTATCACGGGTTTCCCAACCCGACTTTTTCTTTTACCACAAAAACAATCCGTTAATTAATCACTTATCTTTATTAACTCCTCCGTACACTACTGGATACTAATTACAGCTCAACTAAATTAATCACTATCTAAACACTCCCAATTCAAGACTGTAAGACAAGACTGACTGACTCGGCCGTTTATTCTTCTTTTATAGGCCAAACGAATATTCCAGGTATTTTCTAGTATCTTTAGTATTCATTTTCTCGAACGACTCGAACGCTTCTCGTCGATTTCCCATTTTTTCAGTCGCACCTCGATACACGGCATTTTATTCGTTTACCAGAATCGCGTAGGGGCGATCGTAACATTTCGCGGTACCACAGTTGTCGAGTTGGGTGTGAGTGGGGCAAACTCTGTGACACTATTAAATGTCAAGTTGCACAGTTCTTCGCAACGACAGGCTTCAAATACACCGAAAATTACAGCAACCTTCTACATATGTTTCAGTTTAATTTGTCGATTTGTTCCCTAAGCAATACTTTCGATCGGTGTCCTTCGCTCTTTCGCTTCAAAAAAGCAACAAGCTTCGCTTATGTCCTGATTGTTTATGTTCATCGCCGCCTTCAACATGAAGTAATTTTTAACTTGCTTGTCAGCAAACGATCGAACTTTCGTTACCTTACGTTGATTTGTACTGTGCGTATAAGTGCTAAAAGTTACATTTAATTTTGTGATAAGGAAAGTTTCCATCCCTTGGAAATATTATAACACATCTACAAATAAATCCTCCATCTAAGTTATTACATTACAACCAGAACAAAAATCTAAAATAGTATTAATTAGTAAAGAAAGAATTGAATCGATAAACGGTTGTCATTATTATTCTGCATTCCAAACAGGGACTTAGAAACATGAATATTTATCTTTATCAGCTTTTACCTTACTTTCTACGTTATTCCTTGTTCAGTAGAACACAACGAACCTTGATTAATAATTTATAGACAGTCAAAGTAAAATAAACATCTACGAAACCCTAAACATCGCGAATTATCATCCCCCATCGCAAAAAACGTTTTATTCCACCCAAACCTCTGGAAAAAATTGTTTATATCTCATGAACTTCGCATTGCTGACCTTGCTTCCATATTTCACCCTCACGAAGGGTGTTTTAATGAAAAAAACGACCGTTCCCATCCCTAAAAACGTTTCTATATATAATTGCGCATCAACTAACAAAAATTTATGGTGAGTTAAAGTCATTTTGTTGTTATTATTGTGTAGTTGCATGTTGGCAGTTAATTTGCCGGTCCTAACGAGGTCGTTAGACTTGATCCTACGGAACGGTCACCTTTAAGGGTTGGGGAGTAATGACGTTAGGCATGCGAAATATATTGTATAACGTGAGTTTGCATTGCGTTCGAGATTAGTTAAGGCTGTAATGTTCGCAATTTTACAAAGCCGTTTTTTGACATCCACGCGCTTTCATATTTCTCCTCAATGGAAATTAGTATTAAGATGGAGCAAGTTTTAATCAACTAATAAAAGTCTATGTTACTAGACAGCAGAGCCATATTTAAAAAAAAAAATAGATCTGAACAATATTTCGGTCGCAATATTGCCCACATTTAGGACTGCGATGAGACGTTGTTAGGCACTATTATAAGAAAAGAAAGCTGTAAGCTAGTAAATCAAGTCTTCATATAACAGACATTTGCCTCAGATTTCAAGGTTTTGCATTCATATTCATGAAATCTGTCTGCCAAGAAGACTTGTTTTGCTAAATTTCTGCATACAATTGCCTAACTTACAAGGGCACAAAGTTAAATTTGCCGTTGAAGGTGCTGATGGGCGGAGCCTGATAAAAGCTACACTGTTTGGCCGAACATTATACCCTTAAGATAGCAGATATGTTCTCTATCTTGGATAAAATACAGTGGTTTTTTTTAATTACCTTCCCTGAACAAGAAGTGCACCATCAGTGCAAATTTATTACACTTGACGTATTCATCAGTGAATAATTCGTTCATCATTGGAACTCTGTGCTTACATTGTGATTTTATGCGTTTTCTTCAGTTTTTGGTGGCTATATTTTCATTTTTAAACTTAAACTGCGTCCTACAACTAAAACTTCCAGTATTAAACTCTATTTTGTGTGTCACTCACCCACTTTACGACTAGTGTACAAATATTCTTGGAAGTATTTTGAAACAGTTTTGGCTAGTTTTCTCAATGAAACACAGAAAGAATATGTGCTATAATTATTATTTTGTTGTATTAGATTGTGTTGATTACAATGCCAATGTTTTTAGTACTTATAGATTTTGCAACTTACAAAACAACATTAGGAACCACCTGATAATAGTGTTCTGCTAAAAAAAAATTTATATAAATCGATCGATACAACTAATTTTGGACAACTTTTCAGATCATTTTAATAATTGTATTTGCAGAGCTTTCAGAAGAAATGAGCTACTAAAGATAACGGTTGATGATACAGAAGACAAAGAGTCAATTATTTGGCAAACAAAATCAAAATAATTTTTTGTGACATGGACAAAACAAGGTGGTTATTATGGAAAATGTACCCAAAAAGCCGGAAATAGCATTCGATTTTTTCTATCACCCACGGTTTTCTTGCAATAAGGCATTTTATTTGCTGCTTATACTAGTAAAGTATAAGGATATGTGTGTAAGTGTACTAAATTAATCTCAGAATGTTGTTGTCGACGTTTTACGGCGATATGTTGTTCCTGAAGTATCTCTTAACAATGTCCAGCAATAATCAGCAAGCAAATTGACACTCCATTTGCCTTGATACCGTTTTTCCATAGCAGAAATGTCCGTTCACCATGTTCATCACTTACCGCACCTAAATTTTCCGAAAAAAAATCGAGATGATAATCCAAAAAGTGAATTTTTAGAGATATGTTACATCCCATGCCTTTATAAGAATTAATTAGTTCACTCACAATATCTTTATGATTGTCCGCCTTCACATTGCCTAAAAAATTTGCAATAACTGATTTAAAAGCATTCCAAGCTCGTAATTCAGTTTCATTTAGAGCACTGTCAAATACATCATCCTTCATGATTTTCCGTATTTGTGGACCCACAAATATGACCTCTTTCACTTTTGCCTCACTAAGTCTCGGAAATATTTGTTTTAAATGCAGAAACCTTCTTCCATTTCGATCCATAGCTTTCACAAAATTTTTCATCAGTCCCAACTTAATATGCAAAGGTGGAAACAACACGTTTTTGGGATCAACTATTACCTTTAAATCTCCACATATGGCCCATCCATATTTATTATAACGGATATGCTCTAACAGAACTCGCATATTTTCATATGATTCCTTAATATTAACTGCGTGCGCTATAGGTACAGATGGATATTTATTACAGTTGTGTACCAATACTGCTTTTAAACTAAGCTTAGAGAAATCAATAAACAGGCGCCAATCATTTGGATCATGTTTCTGTCCTAACGCGTCAAACAAATTGTTGACATCGGAGCAATATATCAACTCCCCTTCTTGACGGAAACAGTGTGTGAGGTCTTGTTGCCGTTTTCGGTAAAAAGTAATGTTAACATCACCGTGGAGAAGATTCCATCCTTTTAATCTTGACGCTAAAGGTTCTGACTGGGATTTTGATAGATTTAATTCTCGAACTAAGTCATTAAGTTCGCCTTGTGTCATCAAATGCGGCGCTGTTGAACATTCTGACAGGTCTAACGAAGGATCGGAAATTTTTACGCTTTTTGTACCATCACTTTCAGAATCGGTGGATTCGACTTTTTCAAAGACCAAGATTTTGGTGGAACTGGGACACAAAGTTCATGACTATGCTTAACGGGCCGCAAAGCTGATGGTAAATTAAAATACTTAACAGTATGTTTCGATTTTGGTCCAATACCTTTAATATTTGTGAGGCAAAAATAGCAATCAGTAATATGGTCTCTCGGTTATCTCCAAACCATTGGTACCGCAAAGGGAATTTTACGATTGTCGCCTCTTAACCAACCTGTTAACAACGTTACACATGTCTTACAACATATATGAGAGGCCCATAGTTTATCTTGGTCGCCAACTTTAATTCCAAAATAAAGTTCGTATGCTTTCAACACAAGGGGAGTAAAATTACGTTTGGGGATTTAAAAGTTAGTTCTCCGCGCACTTAACAAAAACTGTTCGCACTATTTACACAATTTGTAGGCATTGTTCATAAAGCTAGTCTCGATCACAATAAACTATAAACAACACACCGTTTTAACAAAAATTAACAGTACTCAGAACATCTCAGTACTCTTCAACACAGAAAACGTAACTGAATCGGCTGCTATTAGTCTACTAATAAACGCAATAATGCTCTCTAAACATAAATCTCGCATATAATAAACAGGAATAGACAGATCTTAACATGATATATGTGTGTCATCGCATAAACGCCGAGAAATGCAGCAATATGAGATGTTACGTATTGTAATTCATAAAAGTAGATGTTACCGAATATCTGTGGGTGATAGAAACATTCTGTTTTTAGATTTGATTTTAGGGCCTCAAAATACATAAGATACACCCAAAAATTGTCATGTCACAAATCCTGTGTTTATCAGTGAATTATTCCCGATTCCAATACTCGAGATGTTTTGTGGTCTCAACTCCAGACCAAATGAAGATTTGCCGCAAATACTGCACTTTACGACCAGCCCGAAGATTTTTTGTGAAATACAGGGTGTCCGGAAATTATGCGTCAAGACTTCAGGAGGTAATTCCTCACAAAAAATTAGGGTCACAAAGTCCTACAACAATTTTTCGAAAACTCAATATTAACGGAGATACAGGGTGTTGAAGTTAAAATTTTATTTTCGATATTTGTAAATAACTTCTTAAGAAATCCAAATATTTACATCAAATTTGTAAATCAGGGGTTTTTGCGGACGAAAAATTCAAATATGTTTCTTTTAAATGACAGAACTTTTTTGCATCTTAATGTATCCATCTGACTATCGAAACAATCGATTCTCCTACCTGTTTTATTTGAAAAAGGTATACTTTGCTGATGTCGGTAGGCGTAACCATTTTTGAAATAGGTAATCCTATTTGAAATGCTCAGTGCACCGAGTAAAAACTGTTTTGGTTTCAAGTAAAGTGCCTTTTCTGCTGAAAATACAGCAAAATATTACTTGAAAAGTTGTTCAGAATCAATTATGGAGACGTGCAAAATTTCAAGAAGATCGGCGAGGTTTGATAAAACCATTTTTTCAACAAAGCACAAAAATTTTATCAAAACAGGCCGATTTTTTAACAATTTTGCACATCTCCCTAATTTACCGTTCTGAACAACTTTTTCAAGTAACATTTTGCTGTACTTTCAGTAGAAAAGGCACTTTAATTGAAACCAAAACAGTTTTTACTCGGTGCATTGAATATTTCAAATAAGATTATTTCGAAAACTGTTACTCCTAACGACTTCAATAAAGTATTGTTACCTATCGTTTGTTACAAACGATAAATAAACAATGTTGCGAACGGCTGCTCTTTTAGTCGGGGCACTTTTTTAAGTAGTGGGTTCTTGAATAGCAAACTAGTTACGAGGATGTTATATTTGGGCGCCACCTACAGAATAATCTGTTCGGTTTGCCTTTTTACCCCTGTAGGAGGATAATAAATTTTGCTAAAGTCAAATGGGAGAAGAAAAATAAAAATATAAAAAAAATAAACACAGTTTATTGACTTGCCCACCAGTTGATATACAGACGTGGAATTGTAGAAGTTGGAAAGATCATCCGTTGATAACGTTGGAGATGACTTCCAGAAAGGCAGCTTTCCTGTCGTACTTGGACTAGTGCCGCTTACAATCTTGAATTCAAGGTAGTGCTTCGGGAAGAGCAGCCTTGCTGTCGTACTTGGATAGTGCCGCTTACAATCTAGATTTTCAAAGCTTTAGAATGGCCTTCTTAATTCAATTTTGATTCTTCAATTAATAAACTTTAACCAGCAAAGGTTGAACAAAATATTCCAACTTGGGAAATGGAAAGATTCTCAAAATGTACGTTAATCAACGTAACACCAATAATTTCAATTGATTATTTAATTGTTGATTATTAATGATTCAATCGTTCAATTATTTAATTTAATCGTTCAAATATTTAATTGTTAATTTATTTAATTGGCCTCTAAAGTTAAGAAAATGACAAAAGAAAAGAAAAAATAATTAGCATGTACTTTAGCAAAGATCAAGGTCAGGTTAGGTATTTTAAATTCTTAGTTTCAAAAAATTAACATACAATATAGTTTAAAATGAAATCTACTATGGATAATAATCTTAATTAATCAAATATATTGCCTCCATTTTTATTGATGACTTCAATAAATTCAGATTTATTTTCAAAATGTGGCTTCGCACTATAACTAAATCTGTAATATGGAAATACTTCAATCGACCAAAATCAGAACGAAAAGGGACTTAGGTTTCTGTAGGTTTTATACTCTACAAAGATCTAAAAACTCACTGAAATCTGATTGGTTCGGTTTCCATGAAACTTCGGGCTAATGCTCGTTCGAGATCTCAGCACATAATTTAGTCCGAATAGTATGTGGTCTGTGGTCCCAATCGAATTATTAATTTTAATGACAGTTACCTTAACCTTGCTTTTTGCCAAAACAAAGCTTAATACAACAAGTGATAATAATTAAATAATAAACTGTTAACAAATTACTCCAGGATGTTATACAGAGTAGAAAACATAACATTACGATATACATCGACGTAACTGGTTCACAGCAATGGTAAGTAAATAATTAATAAAATATTTATCGTACAAAGTATTTACATTTTAGGCTTACTTGAAGAAATCTAAAACTACATGGTACACTGGATATGGTTTACACTTACTTAACTACAACTTATACAGGATGTGCAAAAATACCCCAGCTAGCAAAGTAGTTCTATAAATTTAGAGTAATAGGAGTTTTATATTCTGTTAATATTTTATAGTTGCATTAATGTGGCACATGAGACTATTTTGCCTTCAGAAACTGAATTGTTTTTTAAATTGGTTGCAAGAACGTTCTTAGAGCATAATTTATAGAGCACTTATAAGACAACTGCTAATGTAGCCCTATAACTGTGTACAATAACACAATTTTACAGCAACGGTGCTTATAGAATCAAATTACTGTAAAACCGATGCAAATACTGCTTTATAGAATTATACCATCTCCTGTGACACTCTTATAAAATTATTCCGTAATGTCGCTTACAGTTTAATTATAGAACTATTGTATAAGGCGTTGTTAAGTTACAATTCTGCTGCGGAAAACAAATTACAAATATGGAAGCTGCTAACGAACTTAAGAGAAAAAGCTCTTTAAAGCAGTTGTAGAGAATAATAATACAGTTGTTATAAAATCATTATAGAGTAAATAAGTAACAAAAGCCTTTTTGTTCCATAAAGTAACGCTATAGAACTATCATTTTTTATATATGTAGGTTTCCCATAGCCCCATCTGACGAGACCTGCCTGTAATAGTACGAAATATTTTGATCAAAGATTTGTATAACATAGTCGTGACTTGTAAAAATTATTATCTGCTTGCAGAAAGAAAATTTCATTACGATAGATAAGATTTATTTGACTGCTAAGAGAAATTGATTTTCTTATAGAAATTTAGTAACATATTTAATTTAGACCATTCCAAACCTTAAACATTTTCACTTTTAGATGTTGAAGTTAAAGAATTTTAATAGATTTATTAAATGAGATTGATATAAGTGAAATTACCACAATAAAATATGACAACACTGTGAATAGTAAGTAGTTGCTTACGAAGCATATTTGCTCTATAATCATTGCAGTCGACACAAAAATGTCATATTAGTGAGAATCCATTGGAAGTACAAGATGAAGCCTTTCTTTCTGTCGCCATATTGTGAAGAAGGAAAAAAAAACTTAATTAAAAATATGTACAATATAAATAGGTGAAATGATATCAATAATATGGATATACTTACTTTCTGACTATTTTATGTACAGTTGGTTGTTAAATTCATCAATTTAGAAAAAAAAATTTGTATTAAATTTCCATCATCATAGGAAATATAAGGTTAACTGAAGGCGCGTCAAAAAATTACCATTATGTACCACATATTTCACGATAAAACTTTTTCCGCATTAAAATGTACTGCTCCCTGATGGACAAACAAAGTAATTCGTAATAATGTAAGTAAGTACTCCTATGCAGGCTGATTAGGCCCATCTTATTGGTTCTTATTGGCCCGTCCATATTATTTCTAACATGTGCGATACAGAAACATTTTGTTTTGAAAAGATACAATTAAACGATTTTAAAGTTCTTTAAATGCAACACAACCATGCAACACAAAAATTGTATAACGAAGTGCTATAGAATTTTTATGAGATTGCTTTGTAACTGTGTTATAAAAATTCTTTAAGACTTCTATAATTATTTCCTGCAAGCTTTACAGAACCGCTTAAAGAACTAAAAGGTTCTATAGAACGGTACCCATTTTTATGGTATAAGTGTTGTAAGAACGTTTTGAAAATGTTCTTAGAACAAACATTGCTCTATAAAATTTGCTCTGGAAACGTTCTTACAATTTTTACAGAACAAGAAATTGTTAGCTGGGACCTTGTTACTAGACGTTTCATATTGAAATTGTGACATTCTTAATTTTATAATAAAAGGAATGTTACAAAGTATACCTTTTTCAGATATAACAGGTAGGGGAATCGATTGTTTCAATAGTCAGATAGATACACTAAGCAGCAAAACAGTTATGACATTTTAAAGAAACATGATGTGCCTTAAGTGGCGCCCTCTACTAGTGAAGTCAAAATTAGAAACATATTTGAATTTCTCGTCCGCAAAAACCCCCGATTTACAAATTTTATGTAAATATTTGGATGTCTTAAGAAGTTATTTACAAATATCGAAAATAAAATTTTTACTTTAACACCCTGTATCTCCCTTAATACTTATTGAATTTTCGAAAAATTGTTATAGGTCTTCGTGACCCTAATTTCTTGTGAGGAATCACCTCCTGAAGTCTTGACGCATAATTTCCGAACACCCTGTATGTCACGTTGGCGTCAACAAAATAAGAAATGGGCCCAAATAAATAGTAACTTATCTGAATTTGCCTCATCCAGAAACTTCAGGGTATCTACTGCTTAAGACGTTCTTCCGCCACTCTGTCAACGGACGCAGTGGTCGATATTACCATAATCAATCGAAAATAAATTATTATCATCTTCAGCAGAGCCTTCAGAACTTGCCGATAATACACTTTGTCAACTAAAAATTCAACAAAAATGTCATCGACTTTTGATGACAGTTAACGAAGAAAAATTATTTTGTATTTTTTATTCAGTGAAAATTGTTGTAGGCGTTATACTTATCTACATATTTATGAAAAATCTTATTTTGGCTATGCTTGGGTTCGAAATGGTTTCATTGATACCGCTGGTGTAAAACACAGCGTAAACAAAGTAAATATAAATTGAATTAAATTCTGTTATTACAATTTCGCAACTGTTTTGTTGTTTACATACGTCCATTCACAAAACGAGTTAGGTCAAGTTCGCACTTCTCTCTATAAAATAAATAATAATGAATTGAACGATAATAATTAATGAAACGCAATCTTTTCAAGTAGAAGGCGAAAACCCCCTGGTTATGTTCATGACATTTTAGCGATCAAATCCGCCAAGACGCCATCCGCGTCGCCGTCGAAAACAAACGTGACTGCGTTGCTTAATAGCTCTTTCTTTGGAGTTTAACTTGCGCGACATGAACCAAGAAAGTGTCGCCGAGAAAAGGAAAAGTTTCATTGAATCCACATTCAAATCCAGAGTGCGAGTCGGTGTGTCCATTTGTATTCCGTTCTCGAGAAACGAATTCATCGCAGGAATAAAATTTAGTAAATGGCAAATTAATTGCTTCTATTTAGCATTAATTGCACCACTTTGGTGAATAATTAGAAATTTATTGCATTTCCTCAGGCAGGATTATTTCCATAAGTGATATTCTACGTGTAGGGTTATTCATTATACTTAAGCCATTTTTTATTATCGTTATTATTCGAGATGCAAAATAAAGTTTCGAATGAAAGTTGCAGATCTCTAACCTCTTTAATAAGGTGATGGTAGCACAGTGGCGTGAAGAAGTTGAGGGGTACAAGAAGCAATAATACAGTGCTTCAAGATGACATGGTTGATAGAACCCCACTTATGTTTCAATGTTCGGTCAGCTTCAGTAATATTACCATGTATTTTTGAATACCCTGTATATTGTTGAGTTTTTTAATTCTTATATTTATCTGATTTCAAAAATATAACACATGGAATTCTTATCATCAACCGTTTTAGGGAACATTAAAAATCGTAGCTATTTATTATACGAACAAATTACAATTAAGTATTAAAGTAGTCTATGAAAGTAGCAAGTATTCTGGTATTATATGACATATATTTAATCAATTCAATTGAAACTGAAATAAATGTTTTGTAGTATAATTTATAATTTTTAATATTCATTAACTCGAAGACGATTAAAGGTAGGAATGTCATATTTTTGAAATCAGAAAATAAAGAATAAGTTAAAAATTCAACAATATACGTTTCATTAAAAAATATATTATTGCTTCGTGCTCAACTTCTGCACGTCACTGTGCTTCAATTAACTTATTAAAGGGGATCAGTTGCAGCCGTACAACTTTTATTCGAGGCGTTTATTTTGTATCTCTAATAATAACGATAGTAAAGGATGGCGAAATATAATGAATAACTTTATACAATATTACATAGACATAAGATACTTATGAAAATAATAATAATAAAAAATTTATTTTTTTTACTTTCTTAATAATAAAAAAGCATACAAATTAGGAACACTAGGTAAATTTAAATTCACAATTCTGTTGTCATATTGTGTTGCAAAGTTGACAGGGCCCAAGGTTATTTTAATAATCTTGGACGGGACCAACAAACATCAAGAATAGCGGTAAGTCACCCTGTAATGCATTGCAAAGCAAATATGTAGTTTTTAAGGGCGCTGTATTCATGAAATAGTGTTTTCTCCTAATACAAATAATTTCAGACAACTGAA
The DNA here is from genome assembly GCA_025584915.1 of Monochamus saltuarius. Lineage (NCBI taxonomy): Eukaryota > Metazoa > Arthropoda > Insecta > Coleoptera > Cerambycidae > Monochamus > Monochamus saltuarius. The sequence continues at coordinate 46,111,619 of CM046723.1, forward strand.
TAATGTAGAGCTTAGCAAATAACAGATATGTTATCATGCCACCTGCAAATATCCAAAGGTACCGAAGTAAAACGAATATATAACGATAGAAAGCAGTCTAACTAACAAATTTGTAAGTACAGAAATGTTAAAAAATACGTATTTTTTAAATTTAACTGTAGGTGTAAATATTGCATATAAGATTGTTTACTTTTGTTTACAAGAATGTGAAAATAACTGTTAAAATGTGGGGTTAGAATAGCAAAATAATGTGTGTTTTACAAACGCAAATTAGTAAAAGTGAATAAACAAAACATCAAGAATGTTATTTTTCATATTTTGTCTTACATGTTTTATTTTTCGAGTATTCTAACAACACCACAAATTTGATCATTTCACGGCAAGAAATACGGCGACTTTATCTAGTTGGAAGTGTTTATGTTTGTAGAAATTCTTATTTGTCTTTACATCAACGTTAATTATGATGCACTAATTTTGCACAGCTGACACACGACAAGAAAGAACGATATGAGACAACACCACCTAAAAGACTCTTAGGTGGTGTTGTATGGGGTCAGGAATAAAGGATTCTGAAATTTATTACGTTGTTGCTATCACCTATAGCTAGCTACAGAATGAGGCAGTTATAATTAATTATCGAGTATTATAATATTAAAATTATGAACTTTTTAAGCAAAATACTATTTTAGAGTTATTTTAAGTTTTGGATTATACAGATATTTACAAAAGAGGTCAGAAACGAATGGTGGCTGTTCTGCTAGGTCACAAATATATCAACTCTGCAGAACTTGCACCTGCTCAGATAGCACACATGTTTGGGGTTTGAATGAGTCAGTACGCGTTGGAGAAATGGTTGTTGTCTTTGCGTTTTAGGTTAACAATTTTTGTAGTTTGTGCTGAAAACTGATGGTGTTTTGTCACGAAAACTTAATGTAAACCGATAGTTATTCTACATTTTAAGCGCAGCATACATTTGAAGCCAAATTGGACCATAGAAATCAAATTTTTCTATGTATTGGACGTAAAATTTTCTTATTTTGAAATTCCCGCCCATCAGTATGAAGATACCCCGTTAGTACAACCAACTGATAGAAGCTAAGGTACTTCTGCTGTAATATTACCTTTACGTTTTCTGCATATGTTGACTAGTTTCGGTACTTCTTTTGGCGTTCTATATATTTTATGATTTCTATGAGCCACCGTCTTTTAGACAAATGCACAAAATTGGAGAATTTTATTGCATTTGATACAGTTTTTATTATTTATAATTACTTTCCATGCATTTTATTTACTTATATCTTATTAGGTTTTAGGATTTGCTATTATCTTTTTCCCCTTCTGACAAATTTCTGTGAACATAGTACTACTATTTATGTCAATATTTCTGAAAGACTCGTTATAATTTTGTTGTTAGCTACACCATATTTATGTGAATTATTTTTAAATAATCCATACATTTTTTGCTTAAAAATGACTGAGTATTGATCTAATCAGCACGATTTCTTGTTCAAGTAAATTGAACAAAAACTATCTAGTCACTTAGAAAAAGAACGCTCCTTAACGTTGTGTATTTTTAAAACGCATAGGGCGAAAAACCAACCCCCACCCTTACCTCCTTTTTCTCTGGCCCTGGCCCTTGGCCGGGTCTTCGTCCACAGTCCACAGCGCTTCCTGCGCCTCCTGGATGAAGTCGGCCGCGTCATTTTGGAGGTTGCTTTGGGCTGTACCTATGGTCACTGTCCTACGGACACCCTGTATATGGATACCGCCGCGACACACGACACGATCGTCGGGGGTGAGGACGATGCCGGGTGGTTTCTCGACTTTTGAATGGCGCAATTACGAGGGGACGCGATAGTTTCTGTCCCGGTTGGAGCTAGTGGATCCGGCAAATCCTAATAACACACTGAAGAAGTCGAGTGTGGCTCTTCGCGGCACACGATGAATGTATTAATTAGATTTATAACGTTTTCTTCTGGTAGGTCGGCAGCTCGGCCGTAGAAATCGGTAACGAGAAGGAATTTTATCGACATCGGATCCCCAAGTAACAATTTAAATGCTGCCTTAGCCTTGCTCTTGTTTTATGAGGATCGTTTGTAGATTCATTAGTTTTAAAGAAGGTTTATCTGATACTAAATATACAGGGTGAGTCAGAACATATCTTAAAAAAATGTTTGAATGTACAATCGTTTGCAATAATAATGACACTCTCTTAAAACAGTTTTTGAACTTCTGGAAGTTCTAAGTAGAAATTTCATTAAATTTCAATCGGTGAGTGAAACAACTAATAACTAATATTAAAAATGTGAAGTAGATTTCATTACGAATACATCAGAAGTTCTAAAGAAATCGCAAAATTAATTTTAATGAGTGTCATTATTATTGCAAACGATAGTACAATACCGTTACTTTGCGAATGCATGTTTATTAAGACTTTTCTGCTTATTTTGGTTCATACTATTACCTCCTGAAATATTTTACACTCTTTTTTTAACACCCTGTATGTTTAAATTTATAATAATAATAATTTATAATAATTTAATTATCCTTAATCAGTATTTACTGTTTTCTTAATTATAATTTTGTAGACTTAAAATATACTACATTTATTTTGGATCGGTCAGTGGTCTCGCTGTTCAAGGCGTCAGTACTTGAATCGAGGTGACTAGATCGCTGTGGGTTCGACCCCCACAGCCGGTAGACCATATATAAGCTATATTCGTGGAGAGATTAGCACCCTCTCTGCGGGTATGGTAGGGTGAAAGAATGTTAGCTTGGGTCAATGTGAGAGATTGATACCGGTTTATATTTGACTACCCCCCTAATTAATGAGGTTTTCCAGGTTTCCCTCATTCCTGCACTGAATGGTGTTGTATGGGGTCAGAATAAAGGATTCTGAAATTTATTACGTTGTTGCTATCACCATAGCTAGGCTACAGAATGAGGCAGTTATAATTAATTATCGAGTATTATAATATAAATTGAGAACTTTTTACAAAATACTATTTTAGAGTTATTTTAAGTAAACTTAAATGATATTCAACAAATAATTTAATACAAATTAATACAAATCAGTAATCATAATCGTTGAGATTTTCATTTGTTTTATTAATTAATACATTTTTTAGGGTCATACTACAATTTTCATTTTTTCTTCAATATAAAACTTTATAAAAATATGCATATTAATAACCGATATTGAATTAAAATTGTCGAGTTTTGTATAGATGACATAACAAATACAAAAAGCATTTGTGAAAAAAAACTTTCTTATTAAATACTCACATATTATGGCTGTTTTAAATCATTAATTATTCATGAAAATGGTCATCATTGGCCACTAAATTTTTTAAATACAACCCTAATGTTTCCCTCACCTAAGTCACCCAGTCTCAACCTCTTTGAACAGACCTATTGAAAGAGCAATTATTTCAATGTATTCCGTGAAATAATGTTTCGTTTTCGTCTGCGCTTGGTTTCGGAGGCTGAGCCGATGAGCTATAATATTTCTGCTCCGGAGCATATTTGGAATAACGGACTCCCTCGACTCTTAGAAGCTTTGTGCTGTGCGGCATGGGATGGCTACATTTAGCAGTAGCATTGTTAGCTCGGATTTAATTAGCCTTTATGTATTTAATACACATCGCTTATCTCCTGTGTGTGTACGACCGACTGAGACTTCTCAGATTTGTCTGAAGAATTGTAATGCCTTAATACAGAAAACTGGAACAAAGAGAAATGTAAAAATGAGACTTTGGCCACTGTTCCGACCTCTTGGCATTTGTTTTTACGTGAATTTGAGTTTATTTGTTGGTGAAATGTAAATTTTTGTCATTTCGAACTTCCTAAACCTTTCGCCTGGAATATTTTATCCTTTGATCTTTCTTGGCTCATACATCCCACAAATCGATAGACTCTACAGTTATTACTCAATGCTCCAAGCCATATAATTATATATGCTTTCGTTCAATATTAACATAATTTAAATAAGATACGATGTTTTTTTATATTTATATGTGTGTGCCAGAAGCACAACTATTACTATTTAATAGCAGTTAATATGTATCTATATTAATGATGAAAGTTTTATAACGGCTCCTCAGTAGATCTACGAAATATTTATGGACAGTTTATTCCCAAAACCTCCTTAAATTATAATTTATTGGTATCAATGTGTGTATAATATGTATAATGTTTTATACCAAATCACTGTATCCTTTAGTCCGTTTATGAATACTCTGCATTTAAATGATGCTTTACTAATTTTCATAAATAAATGCTGTTGACAATTAACAAAACAGTATTTGTTCTACATGGTGTTCTACTTAACGCGTACACCATTGAATCTTCTAACAGAGAAGTTAATTTATAAAAATGTTCCGCATCATGGCAAGTTTATGAAACAAAGTAATACAATAATAATGAAATTTTGCTCATTAGATCCGAACCGTCCTGTATGTACATATACAGGATACCACTTATGGTATAAAATTAATAATTCATTAACTACAAAATTTTTGTAAACTCTCGGACACATCGATTTTTAATTTCGCATTTTTTTATATCACATTTAGGTATGTATGCAGGGTGAACCATGTAGATAATATGACGTCATCATTATTTTTTTAAAATAGAACACCCTGTATATTTTTAAGTCATTAGAAAGAGGGACAACTGAGCTTTTCAAAAATATGTTATACAGGGTACTTACCTTTTACGGTTTTCGTTTTTAAAAGTTTGTAAGTACGTCACTGTTAATTTTGTCAGATGGATACAATGTCCGTATAGAGTATGCAATCAGGGCGGCTGGTGCATCACAGCACGTGCCCACCTTCACTGTACATGTCGCGAAGAAAAATAAGATGCTATTATAGATTTATATATTTTTTGTTCTATTATCGGTTGCGAAAACTACTCAAAACTTATTTCTAACCAGCGTTCGGCATTCCCAGTAAATGAAATTCGCCGATTTAAAGCCGACGAAGGGCACTGAAATACGTGTCCCTTCTCTACCCACTGCACTGGGTCCATGACCATGACTCCGGCTCGCTCCGGCATTCAGTTAGTGTTAGTACTTAGTAGCCGCTTGCTTTGTTTAGTACGTACTTGTATATAAAAAAATATTTCCCTTGCAGAATAATTGTGTAAATAAATGTGTGTTCTACCTTTGCTGGTTTTAAAGGCCATTTCTCATTATAGATATAATTTTAAGGTGATTCTGGTGTGTATTTGTACATACTTATTAAAAGAAATGCATCCGGAACCAGAAATAAATTCTGTTCACTATCTGTTAAAAACAATCCAGTGCCATTTGATAAAAAATGTTTAATTAAACAGAAAGGTAGACCTACTCCTGATTTATATGTTAATTACGAATCTACAAGTAAAACTAGAACATAGAGAGTTTTTAATAGAAACATATACGAGAAATGTCAATGAATGTGTGGTTGTCCCGTGACAAATAAATTGTTATGTTTTGTTTGTATAATATTTAATACAGAAGTTACAGCGTGGACCAAATACAGACTTGACGATTTAAAGCAAGTAGCGGATAGGGCGAACAAACATGAAAATTATGTGGCTCATTTAAAAGCATATATGGACTTTAGTATTTTAGGAAAAACTGACATACGTGATTATAAAGTGCGTATTTGCGCTATAAGTTAGAACATAATAAACAGGTGGAAAAAATTGTCACATTTTGCGTCGTTTAATAATGTGTTTTTAATTATTTTTTATGTGCCCACCCTATGGAAAAAAACACGGGCCGCCACTGTATTTAACTATCTATTAAATTGATGTCTTGGAAAATTTTGATAAAATCAACCATTTTTAAATAAAGCACGTTTAAAATAACTTTATTGTTTCTGTTTTATTTGCCCCCCGCCTTTACGCCACTGTTGTTCATAAAATACTTCAAATAATTAGTATTTAGGTGCTCACTGCATGTGGCAAATTTGAGATTGAAATGTTAAGACGTTTTGGAATTATCGAATATAACGTATACATTTAGAGAAACTTTTACGCCCTGTATATCGTTAAGGAGACATTTGCGACCCAATGTTTATTAGGAATTTTGCTTTAACTTTTGATATACTTTCTGCCCTAGAACTCCGTCAGAGGCTTTTTAATCACTCTGTATACATGGTGATTCGACAATCCGGTCTTGACCTACCGTATTTAGATCAATAACCTTGTTTTAATGTCTACTAAATGGCAAGCGCTGCAAAACAGCTAAATAATAACAGAAACAAATAATAATTAAATTAGCATTTTTATAAACACCCGGTGTAATCAATATGAAATCATAAGAATTTTATAATAAATTCCAAACCGCAGTAATCAGCACCGACATCGGATAGGCTGTAATTGGCACACTCGACACAGCTAAAATGTTGGCAGTTCAAATTTCCGTTTAATACGTTACCGGCGGAATATGTCGAACATCGTTCGGGTCTTTTTTCCTATGCAGGTGTCCCCGCCGTCGACTGCATCTGGAACAGATGCAAACAGCCCGACTTCTCTCTTTTCACCATCCACATTCCACATCGATCTGTTACATTTTCAAGATTTCGCGTGGCAGAGGCTGGTGAATTTCGTTTATTTGTGTCACCAGTGTAGTTTATAATTATTAATAAAATTTGCTATTTGCCTTAAAAAGTAATTCAAGTTGGGTAACGTGAAGTAGTAAAATACTGCGGTTTTCCTCTGCTAACAGAACCGTGGAAAAATTTATAAGACGTTTTACGCGTGCGTCTCGATATCTACTGATCATGAGTAATGGATTTAATTCTGATTCATATTTATAATCAAATGCAATTTACATTATTTGGGAATGTCAACGTACAAGCTCAACTTGATTCGGCTTTCAAGAACATAATGAAACGGTGGTAAAAAATAGATGTTTTTAATGTTTTATCCAAAATGATTTACTGCATAAAATTTTGCCGAACTTTTGAACTTGCAATGCGAAGGCACAATTAATGAATTTTACGTAGAAGTTAACAAAATGCGTACATTTTAGTTTGCAAACAAGATTATCGTTAGAAAAAAAATCTATCACATCAATACCGAACATGCTGTTATGATACAAATGTATGTGATCCTGAATGGCAACGTTGTTGGACTTCTATGTAACTTCAATTCTCGAACGCGTCAGCATCAGAAAATGTGTAACATATCAAATGCGTGGTGTTACCAATTGTTATGGGGTGATTTGTTTATCATCAAAAGTCAATGATTTTTTTTCGATTCGTCTTTATTATACCGTCTGAATAAGAAGTGGTTAAACTCCGTTCGAAATTGCAGGGGAAACGACCCCTATTTCTTTTTCATGTTGCATTATTTTTTTGTAACTTTTCTTTGTGATCTTAGAAATAGTTCCCAATGGAACTATATAGGTCGCACGCTTCAGGATCAAAAAACGACCATTTAAATTATCACCGACCACCACTGGTGCCAATTTACCGCTTAGTTTGCTTCCCAACGAGTATGCCCTTTAATGTTAATCCTTTGAAATTGCAAAAAAAAGGCAATTAAACCCTTTTCCGACAGGTTACCTCACAGCCTTTTCGGACACGCATCGCAATATCATCAATAATAAACCAGTTTCACCCAGAAAAGCGGCGAGCCGTGCGAGTGCGATTGTTGGCGTGAGCGTTTCCTGCGGTTCTTGAATCCTGGAAGCGGTGGAACTCGTGATGTAGCCGAATTGCGTGTGCGAACCGCTTGCATGCCTTGGAAAGCGCCTCGAATAGGCTTGAATGCAGAAATAAACGAAACGTTTTGAATTGGTTAGGTTATGTGGACGTTTAACCATGGGCGTCGCCAGTGGGGGGCAGATTTCAGATGTAGGGGGCTAGGTTTATTGATAGATTGTTTTCTGAAATGCGATAGTATAACCATTCAGTTTATACAGTTGGGAAGCTTATTAATGGGACACTGAGGAAGAGTAGATTCCTTACATCAAAATAATGCGATTAAGCCAAACTCATCTGGTGCATTTGTGGCTAATAAAAAAGTTACAGGGCGTTAAAGTTCAAATTTTGAATTCGAAATTCTTAAAATTCTTAGAAAGTTTTCAAAGGTTATTTTGAAAATTTGAATTAGGGGATTTTCTGGGACAAGAAAAACGAATCTGTACGCTACGAAATGTACTCTTGATTGATAAAAACTGGTTATAACTTTTTTATCAGTGTGTGTACGAAAGTTTTAATAGAAAAATATTATCCTCCTATCTATTTTTCAAAAATAAGCTATACTTGTTTTATGTCGATAGATTTAACCGTTTTCGATTTATTTCTTGTTTTTCTATTGGATGCAATAAAATACAATAAAAGTTTGTAGTTACTTACGTAAGAAACTAAAGATTATTTTTAATAATAGTTTAATTTCATTCAGGTGGGTACATTAAATTCTCAATATGACGGTTACATTAATACACAATCTTATTTGTTTGATAAATGATTGTCTAATATTAAATAGTGTTTCTTCATTTCTTAATAAATTCCTAACATTTAAAATTGCTTGCTACAGCTCATCACCTGTATTAATAGGGTCACTGTAAACTTTCGATTTCAAAATACCCCAAGTACTGAAATCCATGGGGTTTAAATCTGGGCTTCGTGCGGGCTAAGAAAACGTGCTGCCGCGACCTATCCACCGTTGGGGAAATTGTGCGTTAAGATAGTTTCGCACCTGTTCAGAAAAATGGGCAGGCGCCGTCTTGTATAAAAAACATATTGTGTCTCACATTTAGTGGCAAATCATCAATAAGTTCCTCAAAATTATGTTCTAAGAAACGTAAGTAAGAACGACCATTCAGATTATATGGCAATTCAACAGGGCCCAACACATGATTTCCAACAATACCACACCAAATGTTTATCTTAAATTCATGTTGGAAATGACGTTCTCTTAATACATGCTGGTTTGTTCCCTATCTGGAAAATCTGCAGGTAGTAAATTCTGCACTGGGCTAAAGTGATACGGGTACAGCTTTTCATTATGAAATGATCTGTGAATAGATGATTTAGGTACCACCACAGCCGGAGACATTCGTCGTAAACTTATTTATCAGGATTTTTTGTTACACGAAGCAAAATATCCTCCTCTTGTTCTGGAATAACAGTTGTTGGACGGCCAGCATCTCGTCTTTCAGGACAAACCGATCCAGTATCTCCTAACCGGTCATAAAGACACAATTTGGAGTGATGTTATGCACAATTCAAGAAAAATTTGATTTTCTTTTAGGATTTTCTAGTTGGCTAGTTAGTCAGCTTTTCTGTTCTGAATCATGCATTGGGAGATCTGCAACTGGCATATTGTGGTATGGATATCAAATGTTTTTTAATACTTTATTACGGACACCTGTAAGTCATACCACCTTCTACCCTGTAACAAATTCATGCGAACCAAAAGAGGGGAGAAAAAATAAACATAATAAATTATTATTAGCGCCATAACTCACTAAATTTGAAACGGCCGGTTTCTCCAGACTGCAGAGTTATAGCAGGCTGTTAACCGTCAGTCAGACTTAAATCAAAGAGCGCCGTGGAACTCGGAAACTTACAATGGAATTGCGTGCGCGGATTTATTCTTGTATGTGATTTTTCATCCCCCAGCAGGTGGTAGTAGTTCCAATAAGTCGAGAAGGGACAAATTCTCTCACCCCTTGTTTACCACCGAAACAGTTAATGTCCGTAAGCTATTATATTTATTGTTCGTCGTAAAGGAAAAACAAACCTTGATTTATAGTTCCCAGCGGTATTTAAGTGGAAAAGCTTTCGCCATAATTGGGCTTTTGTGTAAAATAAATAATTAAATCATAGTTTGGAGATGCGGTTTGATAAATCGAATCTACGCACTAGAATCGTGTAGAAAATTCGAGATGTTCGCGACGTTTCTATTTTAAATATTTATCAAGTATTAATCAGGGAATATTTCTTTAGAATGTGCTTCGACAAGTTGTATGGGTATTACAGTTCGCGTAATAATAAAATCATTGGAGTGAGCTGTGACTTATATAATGTTATACCTATTGTCTGTACAGTGTACATGCATCCACCAATTAGAAGCTATTTCAATGTATATAAAATGCAATCAACATTCTTCGCTTTATAACAATGAAGAATATGATTTAATACCACATTGCTTGCGTTAAATTTTAAACCTTATTATGATACTAAAAATAAAATAAAAATCTAAAACAAATACTGAAAACTTTTTCAATAACTAACATTATTTCACATAAATCACTGTGAAAAAAATTAAATAATGAACTAATTGCGTATGTTAAAAAATGTATATCCCAGAGAATTCATCAATCAGTTCAAATATTCTCATTTTGTTTAACCTGAAGTGTCGCAGAAGCCAATTTAAAAATGTATTATTATTTTTTTCGACAGATGAAGTTGAAAAGAGTGAAATTTTTACTTTTATTGTCATGGAAAAAGATTGCTAGAATTAAAAAATTCTTCTTGTTAAAATGTACAAAGATGCAGGTTTGAGTCAATATAATATGCAGAATATCTCTTACTAACAAATGATTAGAAATATAATAGACTTTATTATTATTAAAACAGAATGGATAATTTTATAAAATGGAGGAATACTTTATGAATTGAAAAAAAATATGGCATTAAAATCTACAATACAGTTCTTATCAACCAAAAAATAATAGTCTTATTTAGTAATAGTAATAATGAACGATCAACATAATAACTTTTTACCTAAATAACATTAAATAAACTAATTAATTAATTACTACTAATTGAACAAACATTCTACTTGCCCACCCTTCTCATTATCACATGTACGTGCCCTTTTAAGTAACGAAAACCTTGTCTTTTGAAAGATATTCTTATTTTGTTTTAATTGTAGTAAATAGCAAATATTCATTCAGTAAGTATTACAATTTGCTAAGTTGCCAAGGAATAGTAATAATAGGTATATCCACAAAATTTCAGTTTCACTTGAAAATTATAGTGAATGATAGATTTATGGGCACTACAAATTGGCGTTTTTCTCTAAAACGGAGCATTTAAACAAAAAATTACAAAAGATGTAAAATGATCAGAAGAAAATTCTACGTTTGATATTTCAAAAAAGCTGCATAGGCGTACTTAGAAATAATTATAGGGGATAAAGGGTACTGCATCCCTCAAGTGTGTATCTTGGAAAACATTATCGGTCGGTTATGTATCGATCAGTAATCGCGCGGTTTAAGGCGTCAATACTTGAATCGAGGTGACTAGATCGGAGTTGGTTCGCGCCCAGCTGCCGGTAGACCGTATTGTCACGGAATTTGCCCCACTCACTCAAACCGACGACTGTGGCACCGCGAATTGCCTAAGATTACCCCGATCGCCCCTACGTCATTCTGGTAAACAAACAACATGCCGCTGATCGAGATCGGCCTGGAAAAATCGGGAATCGACGAGAAGCGTTCCAGTCGTACGAGAAAAGGGATCTAGAGATACTGGAATATACCTGGAATATTCGTTAGGTCTATAAAAGAAGAATAAACGGCCGAGTTAGTTAGTCTTGTATAAGTCTTGTATTACAGTCTGAATTAAAGTGTTTAGTTGGAGATATCAAAGTGATTTAGATAGCGATTAATTAAATAAGTGTTTAGTTGACCTGTAATTAGTAGTGTTCAGTAGTTAATAAAGAAGTAATTAATTAACGGATTGTTTTTTCTGGAAGAAAGAAAAGACGGATTGGGAAATCCGTGACAGTATATAAGTTATATTCGTGGAGAGGATTGGCACCCTCTCTGCGGGTATGGTAGGGTGAAATAATGTTAGCTTGGGTCAATGTGAGAGATTGATACCAGTTGATATTTGACTACCCCCCTAATTAATGAAGTTTTCCAGGTTTCCCTCATTCCTGCACTGAATAGTGGTTAGGGCCTACCAACGTTCCTGGGCGCAAATGCGGCCTGCTTAATAATAATATACCGCGTCCTCTCCCGCACAAGTCTCCGACTTCTGGGCTAATCCCTGTGATTAGAATGAGGGGTAGAGATATTATTATTAACAAAAATAGTTTTTTAAAACGTAACTTTAACACCCTGTATATTGAAACGTCCAAATAAAAAATGGCATAAGGAAAGTCGCATTATTTTTGTCCAAAGAATGTGGTTAATGGTATTGCTTTCTATTTTGGCACACCATGTATAATATAACTAACAATTACTAGTAAATATTATGTAAAAAAGCATAACAAAACATGGAAATTTCCACCCATTTTTATCAGTGTGGAATATTTCACGATGACAATAAGGAACGATCAAATCTTTAATCGCCTTTTAAAAATATTCAACGCTTGAGTAATATTAATATCTTCGGCAAATATAATTTACTGACTTTCCCAATTCAGTTACAAATTCATATCACCATGCGTACTTGATCCCTATCTCGTATTCCATTTACATAAAAACGAGGCTTTATAAATTTAACACAATTGTTATGGTCTAATTGTTCTCACAACACGAAATGGTAAACCGGTATATATCCCGGTGATGATATATTATTAAAAATGACAATTAAGAAAAGCAACATGCCATTCCAAAAACGCTGTTTATATTTTTTATACACAAACTCTTAAAACGTTCACAATTCACGTTTTATGAAATTAATTTTAGCGCTAATTTGTTGAATTGAATTTTGCTCATATCGTTTAAAATGTATGTTTTGTTTGGTTTTATTAGTTTGTTCAAGCTAGATATTTGTATTCTTTACAATGTAGCCGTAAAATTACTGTAGCTATAACAAACAAACAAAAGTAAGTGCTAATAAAGTCTTTATTTTTTATACTATATACTGGGTGCTTTGTGCATAATGTATAAAAATTAAACTACAGCTTTCTGGCGATATACAGGGTTAACTATGACTTAGTACAAATATTTTAAGAGGGGATAGGGAAAAATAAGAATTAACGGAATCACCCTTCAAAAAATTTCCTAACTTATTTATAAAGCCAAAAAAAAAATTTGTTCGATATTATTTTAAATCCTTATTTAACGCCGCCAATGCTTGTTGGTTGCATACTCTACAAGCATGCAACAGTCGCTCATTAGTCAGTGTCACTGTCATGTCATAATTGAATTCCTGTGTTTACGTTGTAATTTTGTGTACTCCTGCAGTTTTAGTGCCTTATTTTAATTTTTAAACGTTTTATAGTTATTAAATAAAGATATTTGTGTTGGGTGCAGATAATTTCCTACAATATAGTTCGCCGGTTTGGTTTTCTAGGTTATGGGACAAGACTCCCGCGGTTACATTAAAACGTCTATTATTCCTTTAGTTCGATTTTGTTATAATAAATAGGAATCTAATCTATCTAATTGTACCTACGGGAAGTGTCTTTTATCGGTAGTGAGTGGCTGTAATGAGCGAATATGTAGTTCTACCAGTTTAGAAATAATGGAAAACGAATGCAAAATACTGGAGCTAACTGGATTAATTGTTACCTATCTATCAGGTATTATTACTATTAAGAATGTTAATTTTCGTTTCTACATTTAGAAATGCTGCAAAAAACGACGATGGTAGTAGATATTGTTGACAGCTGTAAGTTTTATCTATGGGTCTAAGCCATCTCGGTCGATTCTTATCATAGGCGCCGACTTTCCGTAGGAAAAAAGGGTTTTGCTCCATTTTTTAAATATCGAGCTAAAATTCTGGAATCAGTTTTTTATTGTCTTTTAGGTCTCCCTGAGCACGTGGTTAAATTTTTTGTAATTAGTCATAGTTAACCCTGTATAGGTGGTGCAAAATAGCTATTTATACGTGTTTGTAATTCACAGCTTTTAAAAGATTGTTCAAATAATAAGGTTCTTCGAATATTATCACATTTAACGATTCATTTTCGCAACGCTATTATCCACATCGCAAAGATATTCGTTTTTGCGAAATTATGCGAGTCGTCACGGCAAAGAGGCTTATTAGGTAATTAAGAAATTACAGTTCCCGCAGATATTATTATTACTGACGCCACAATTTGTATCCGTTTTCGAATGATGAGCTATTAGTGAGAATACTCGCGTTATATAGTTGAAGAAATCTCTGAAAGTAATTATTGTGTTTAAATTTGTAGGTCGGGAAAGTTTTATGACACCCGTAAAAGCGTTGTATGCCCGTACTGTGGCGAATTTTTATTAATACTTTGAAAAAATCATAGATAATTGCCGAAAACTCTATGAAGCATGTTTGCCAACTATTATAATTGACATGGCAAGTTTGTATTAATTCTGTAACTCCTAGCGATTGTCGCAGCTCCTATCTGCTATGATGTGTCAAGATCGAAATATAAACGAGACCACCAAAGACATATGTGTGCAAAATATTGGGAAATAATTGAATCCTCGTTGTTTAAAGTGCATAAATATCATTAAGAGTAAATAAAAGGATTAAATTTGATAATTTTTAAAACAAAAGGTGACAATAACTAAACATAAAAAATGAGGCAACCGCCCTCATACTGCATACATATTACAATCTATTTTCTATATGACCTCCTCTCACTTGAATACACATATCTAGTCTTTGCCTGATTTCTTTGTGGGTTGCTTTTATTAACATTTCACCGTTTAACACATTACAAGCGTTTGTGATTTTTTCTTTTACCTAAATGATTAATATCTCGAGAAGGTGTTTTGTAGACATTCTTGACATGAGGCGCTCTGGATCGTTTCTCGATATCATTCTACAGCTCCTCTCGAATTTTTTTGTAATCAACTTTATCTTAATGAAGAAACATTTTTTAGGTACAAAAGTTATACGTTTGATGTTCGTATTGAATAATGACGAACATCAAACGAACAATTATTTTCCAACCACTACTTGATCCTTCCACCGCTAATGTGATTTTTAGGTGGTATTTCTTTTGAGACTCTTTAGGACGATATTGCTTTTAACTTTTAAACGGGAAGTGACACAGAGAAGTATCTCTAATAAAAGTTTATTAGAAAAGAGAGAGTTTTTTAACAGGAAAAAAATTTAGATATATTTCTGGAAAAAATATAATTTATGACGTCATTAGTTGTTTTTGTCAAATCTCAAAGATAATACTTTCGATTGAAAATGGAGCTTACCTCTTCCCATTTAACACCACGTGTCTTAAACTTTGTTTAAATTATTTGTATCATCACAGTAGGTCCATACCAACAAATTTTGGTCACCCTGTACAAGTACTAAATTACACTATTTATTTATTTTTTTTTTTCAGACGTGACTGTTGAGTACCATCGCGGCCTCCCCCAAATAACGGTGCCTCTGCCCAGCAGGAAGGAGAGATGCAAGTTCACGCTGAAGCCCATCTCCAACACTGTGGGCGACTTCCTGGAGATGCTGAAGCGGGAGGACAAGGGTATAGACAGGGTAGTGTGCAAGGCTCGAGACGGCACCCGAATAGCGTCTTCCAATACCATAGAGACACTGTTAGATGACGATTTTAAATTAATTATTAACGATACCTCCTACAATGTAAATACCCCGAAGCAGGAGAGGGTGACTGGAGAAGAAATTCAAAAGTAAGTTACTATTGTAGTTATCAGAATTGGCTACACATAGAGAAAAACTTGTTTAGTTTAATGAAATATTATTTAACTCAAACAAAAGACAATGTTACATATCCACAGTTAAATTTGTTAAATGAATTATTTGCATGCTTCACTAATAGAGGACCCGATTTAAGACACATTATGCTTCTTTTAAATGGCATACCTTTTTTAGGGCTTAGTGTATACGTCTTATTTGAAATATTCAGTGAACCTAGTAAAAACTGTTTTGGTTTCAGATAAAGTGCCTTTTCCGCTGAAAATATAGCGAAATGTTACTTGAAATAGTTATTTAGAATGGTAAATAATGGCGATGTGCAAAATTTTAAGACGATCCGCCTGCTTCGATGAAATCTTTGTGCTTTGATGCAACCATTATTGAAAATCTAAAGATCGGAATTTCTTGAAATTTTGCACATAGCTATAATTCACCATTTTGAGTAACTTTCTCAGGTGATATTTTGCTGTAGTTTCAGCGGAAAAGGCACTTTACCTGAAACCAAAACAGTTTTTACTCGGTGCATTGAATGTGTCAA
Source organism: Monochamus saltuarius (assembly GCA_025584915.1). Taxonomy (NCBI): domain Eukaryota; kingdom Metazoa; phylum Arthropoda; class Insecta; order Coleoptera; family Cerambycidae; genus Monochamus; species Monochamus saltuarius. The sequence continues at coordinate 46,127,717 of CM046723.1, forward strand.
ATAGGATTAGTTCGAAAACGGTTACTCCTAACGACTTCAACAATATCTCGCACCCAAAAACCCACGATCTCCAAAACGTATACAAATATTTAGATTTTTACTTATATCGAAAATAAAATTTTAATTTCGACACTCTGTATATTAATTAAACAAAATAAAATAGTATCATCAAATAAAATAACATATCTGTTTTTATCGTGTATATTTGAAATACGTTATGCAACAAGTGTCCTGAAAACTTTAACAGACCGATCTCTTAAGCTTAGTTGTTGATGCGCAGTGAACTCGACTACGTTTTTAATGAGCAGATCATTCTATGAAGTGATTCTACTGTCTTCTAATATATCTGACGTCAAATTGCAATACATTCTGTTCAAAGTCTGCCAATTTCAAGGGCTAAATGCTTTTTAATTACTGTGTAGATACGCTCTGAGGACAGGTTCAATTAAATTGTACAAAGCGAAGTTCTAGTAGAGTCTGCAATTATACTATCTGTTTCTTTGGAAAACATTCTACTCTCCGTGGGAACGTTATTTCTAGCGTCTCTGAGATTCTTAATTAATTTAGTGTACATTTCATTATAAACGTCACACAAAGACATCGTTGTTCCAAGTCTAAGCAAATATATCAGGAGATCTGGGTTAAGGACTCGGCAGGATACATCGTGTTGCAAGAACTGGAAATTGAGTTGAAGTTCTGTGTCTGAAAGCAATTGTAGCTATTTATTTATCTTGCCTGTTATTATGCTGTTATATTCTAAAAATTATACAGGTTGTTTTTAAGTAGAGGTCAAAAATCCATATGCGTATTCTGTGCCCAAAAATAAGGGATGTTTGTTATATAAATGTGGGGTCTGAGGACAGCCATTGTCCAGTTACAGCGTGTCAAAAATTAAAAAAAAATTATTTTTAATTTCTAAACCTCTTGAGAAAATTTAACCAAATTCGTAATTAAAAAATTACCAGCTTTATAATCTTGCCAGTGGCGGAGGATCGATTATTATCTGCCATCATATACGCCATTGTATTTCTTCACTTTGTGTTTCTTTACACTTTTTTGCATTCCAAACCGATTAACAACAAAATTGATTTATTTGCAAGAGCATCTTTACGATACTCATTACATTACTTAAAATAATAACAAAATAATTAATTAACAATGGAATTACTATACTATGATTTATTATAGCAAATGTTGGAAATGACCACCTTCAGCTTCAGATCTTCTCGAAACTGCAGCTCGAACATGTGCATCAATTCCAGGATTAGCTCTTATCACATCACAACCAGCTATAATTTGTTGACGTAAGTGCTCCAGATTCAATGTGAACCTTGTAAACTAATGTCTTGAGATGTTCCCAAACAAAATAATCAATAGGGTTCATATCGGGTGATCTGAGTGGCCAAGGTTCTTGACTATCTCGTCCAATTACCGAATCTTTCATTTTTTCTTGCATTAACCAGACAAAGGTCTTAGCTGTCTTAGTGCATAGGAAACATCGTCAAATAGTTCAAGTAAAAAATTTTCAAGAAAATATTTGTAGGAGGCACCGATTAAAGTTCTTGGCAAAGGCCCATCAAGAAAATTTTCGATAATATCCACCCATACATTCAAAGAAAACTTATTTCCATTCCATTATGGCATTATGGTTTTCATTAGACTAAACGTGTTTATTGTGGGTGTTCATTATAACATCTTGGAAAAATTACTTTGTCGGTAAACAATATACCAGCGACAAAGTCAACTTTTTGTTCATTTTTTTCCAAATCCAGTGGCAAAATTGTAGGCGAGTAGGATAGTCTTGCGGCAGTAAGGCTATAATCCTTTGTATGTAATACGAATATAACTGTTGATCCGTATCGGACCCAACTAATTTATGATTCACATTAAGATTTGCAGCGATCTTCCTATTATTAGTATTTGGGTCTTCTTCAATTTCGTGTAAAATAGCTTCTTCCAACTCAGGCGTTTTAACACTCAAAGGTGTTCCAGGAATTGCATCTTTCTGAAATGAGCCTGACTCTGAAAGACGTTGAAAAATATTTTTGAACACTCTTGGATTTGGAGTTGAATGATTGAATTCGCCTTAGTATTGAGGCTATATTGAGGTTGGTAAGTTTCTAAAGTTTTTAAGCGGTTTTGACATTAAAAACCGGTTTTTTAATTTTTGACAATGGCTGTTCTAAGATCCCACAATTATATAACAAAAAAACCCTTATTTGGGCCACATAATACGGTCCCGGATTTTTTATTTGTACTTAAAATACCTTATACAGGGTGAGTCAGTCATAATGTCATTAATTTTAACCACGTATTCGGGAGGCCTATTAAAGGCAGAAAATCGAAGAAAAAATGTTTTTCTCGACCTTTAAAAAAATAAACAAATCACCCTATAAAAATCAGTAACACGACGGCCCTGGTACGCTACGAACTTTCTGATGGCGCACCCAACGAAATTCTAATGCCACAGACTTACCGTATTAACCATGGATGCCACATTTACATACATAATATCGTCTAACACATCAGCGTGTTATTCAAATTTACCTCCATTTAGCACTCTGCATATCCCGCATTTCTTCCCATTCAAATTTGTAGACCATGCCACACATTTGGAGGGGGGGTGGAGAGAATACAAGCAGTAAGCAGTAGTTTGTTTATTTCGGTCTAACCTCACGTATTTGGCGTAAATTCACAACGCATAATTTTACAAATTCCGATTACGTGGAAATGGTAGTGTTATACGGAGAATGTTTACAAAATGCGAATTTTATTAATAAAGTGCTATGGACGGATAAATGCAGTTTTACTTGAAATGTGGGCTGTAAACAGGTAGTATCATACTACTTAAAAAACAATACATTTCTAGGCTAGATGTACGTAACTACAAATTGTACATTTGGTTATGTGTGCGGTTAATTGTACTTACGAGTAATACTAAAAATTCATATTTATTTGTAAAACGTAGTGAAAACGTAATAATATCAAAATTATTAAACTGTAATAACCTAGCATTCGAAAACATTTATTTATTATCTACATTTGTTTTTATTAACAAATAAATCAATATTTAAGGAAAATTCATTCATGTATCTAGATTTAAAAAAATAGTTTTACTCCTTGTCGTTAAATAACAGTACAAAAACTAGGTAACTAGGTTATTGACCTAATAATACGGTAGGTCAAGGTCAAGATTAACTCTCGATAACTTAGATTAGCGGCGTGCCATTTCGGTCTTGGACAGTTTTCTGTCGACAACACGATGGTTTTTTATTAAGTACTTAGTATTTAAACACGAACCACTTTTCAGCTTCTCAATAATTTACCCATTGGGTATAGGTTTTTCATGTAATATACGTAAATGATTTATTACTCAGTTTGTTATTAGACACGTTGGAGTTTTGTTGCAGTCATAACAGCTACATTTGCTCAGAGAAAAATCGACACGCGAGTGTACGGGTATCGTTTGATTGGGCCGTATTTTCTACGGGAAAACCTGAGTGGACCGCGTTACTTGCAATTTTTAATAGAATTATTTGATTATTATTATTATTTAATTTTATTGGGTATTAACATTTTAAATTATTATTGGCTGAAGTTAAACTAAGCAAGAAAAATTGATATTCTAAAATAGTCAGTACAACCGTTTATTTGTGATGTCTAAAACCTAGGTGGGTAGGTACTATATAGAAAAATATTACAACTTGACAACATTGCATCAGGTCGATATCGAGTTGAACTGTGAGCTGTAACCGACCAAGGCTGTGACCGGTCAGTGACAGTCTGAAAAGGGGGTTTAAATAATGATTTGAAAATATTTTTTTTCGGCATAAATATGCATTTAGATTTTTTTTAATCACGTATTCGCATTATACTCATTATTCCCTATCTCCTCTTAAAATTAATGACATTATGACTGACTCACCCTGTATAATAAATAATATAAGTAATTTTTTCATAGCGAAGTAACACAAGAATCCAATATTTCCGTGAACAACACTAATTATTTTATCGTGGATCCCCTGTGTTATGATTTATGATAATACAGAACTCTATAACTTCACCGATAATAGCTATTTTCCAACACTTCACCTGACTGGTTGGAAACCTGTCCCAAGTGGATAGCCAAATCGTTCACCGACTTACTGCAGCGGAGTTGTATCAAATATTAAACTGACTGACGGCTTCGTACAGGTTTCAAACTACTGACTAGTTTGAAACCTGTCCGAAGCCGTGGTGCCGTGTTGGAAAAGAGCTATAGTAAATGCTTTTGGAGAACAAAAAACCCTTCATTTTGGCCACAGAATACGCCCGAATTCAGTCCTGGTTGAACGGAAAACGCGTATTTAAATAAAACATGCCCTTCTCATGAAGTTCTAAATAGAGTTGAATTATATTCGCAAGCCCCATCCGCCTCGAACTAATAAACGCTAATTCGAGCTAGGCGTCGCGCTCGCCTTCGAAAAATAGTTTGAGATTTATGTACGGGGGCTTCATCGGATCGTCCTTATAAACCCTTGATTTATTCCCGCGAAGTAGGCCAGATTTGTCGCGTTAGTTCAGAAAGGGGTAAGGAATCGAGACCGTGGAATCCTGCCAGGACTTCCTTTGTTCGACATGGCTCTATTAAGGTTGCACGTAAAGTGAATTCCTCTCAACTGCTGGAAGAAAATTAAGTTTTACGGTGTACAAATTCGCTTGTTTCCCCTAGATTGCGAGGTTTTTATCGTGGTGAGAAAATTCGAAAGGTCGGTGATTTCAGGTCACAGAAAATAGTTGTGGAATATAAATAATAAGGTCGTTTCTACATGTCATCCCGTTAACTGCGTATTTTTGGCGGCAACATATGACGACTTAACGCTACTTATCTATATACAAAAATGACTGCCTTAAAAGATACAGGGTGTTAAAATTGAACTTTTAAAATTGTTTTATGGCTATAATTTCTTCAGATTTCACGTGTCACTTTGAAATTTTATAGGAATACTTCTTATTGACCAAATGTTCAAGGGTATTATTGTAAACGACGCCTAAAGAAGAAACGTAGAAACAAGGGGGAAGGAGTTATTTTATCCTCCTACTATTTTCTGACGTACGCTTATGGACGATTGATAACGTCATAATGTAGAATTTTTCTTAAAACTCTTCATTTTCGAGATTTATTCGATTTGTGGGTAAGCAACGTTAGAGATAGTCGCATCAAAATGAGTTTTTCAAATTGCAAAGGAACAATTTGTAATGTTCTAACTTGTTGTAAAGTGTAAACTTATTTTACACAGTGTGTTCAAACATAGGGCAAGCCAGATCTGTCGTTTTTACGCAAATATATGTTTTTTTACTTATGCAAATTTAATTATTAAGGAAAAACAGGGATTTCAGAAGTATAGTTATTAAACAGAAGATTTATACTAAAATTTAATTGAAAACTGTAACTGTAAAAGTCCAATGGACTAAAATCGGGGGAGCGTGATGGCCACTAATGCGTCTCTTCCACATCCAATTCATCAATTTGGAAAAATTAAACTTAAATATTGTCTAACATGTTTTTCATCAACAAAGATGATGGGAAGCACCATCAAGTTGCATCGACATATTTTGACGAAGAGTAAGTGGCAAATTGTCAAGCAAAGGTAAAAAATCATTTTGCAGAAAGTTTATCAATATCGCGGCAACTTGTTAGTAGACTATGTGTAGGCTACTTACATGCAGCAATTAGTGTAAATCTGTTTGATAACTGTGTTTCTTAAATCCCTGTTTTTTTCTTTAATGAACGAATTTACATTAATAAAAAACATTTATTTGTGTAAAACTGGTACATATGGCCCTATATTGAGAGACACTCTGTATAAAATAAGTTTGAATACTTTAGAGCAAATTAGAACAATACAAATTGTTGCTTTGTAATTTAAATATGTTATTAAGTGCAACTCATTTTGCTGCAACTATCTCTAATGTTGCATGCCCAAAAATTTAACTTAAAACTTAATTTTCGAGATAAGAGTTTTACGAAAAATTATTAACAGAATTCTACATTATGACGTACATAACTCGTCCATAAGTGTACGTCAGAAAAAGTTGAGGGATAAAATAACCCTTTCCGTCCATTTCTACGTTTGTTTTTAGGCATCGTTTACAATAATATCCTTGAAGATTCGGTTAATAAAAAGAAGTATCTCTATAAAATTTAAAAATTATATCTGAAAATCTGAAGGAATGATAATGAGAAAACAATTTTAAAACTTCAACTTTAAGACCCTGTATCTTTTAAGGGAGGTATATAGGTAAGTAGGATTAATCGTCATATTTTGAAGTCAAAAATATGCAGTTAAGGGAATGACCTACTTTTTTGTTTACACCCATAACGTTATGTATTCCAAAGACACGCAGTAGTGGCAATAAATAACACAGTTACTTTTTGGGTTACACTAATCGATGACGTCACTTATTAGTATAGCAAATGTCTGTGGTTTGATTAAGAAAAAGATTACGTGAATTAAATATAACAATTTAGTATTCAAACAAAACCAACTATAACCGGGTGAAGTTTTTAATTCTTATCTCATTTAATGTATTAGTAAAGAATCGTATCTTCTAGTACCTAATTCAAAAAATTATACAGGGTGTACTATTATTGTGTATTTTTTGGGAAAGAGACAGGGTGTTAAAGTTGAAATTTACTTTTTTTAATAATTCGAGTACTGATCAACCGATTGTCACCAAATTCGGCAGAGAAGCATTTTAAAAGAAAAGGAATTATAATTTATGTATTAAATCAGGTTAGGCCTTAGAGGACGCCACAATAGCGACGCCTGATGATGAATTTCTCTCTTATATTTATTAACGAAACGTTCGGAATCGACTGACTACAAAATCTTACCCAGGCGTCATTTCTACGTGAACAAGGTACACTCTATGGCCCATTCTTAATGGTCCACCCTGTATACATATGGTGACGAATAAAATTTCTGACGGTTTCTCGGAACAAAAAATCCCTCACATATTTTTTCTTACAGACTTAGCGATGTGAAAACTTTAGTCAACCAGTTATACGAGGCCCTACACGTACAGGAGCACCAACTCTCAAAAGAAATGGAGCTCACGACGCAACTGGAACAAATCCAGCAAGAACTGATGCCTTTAGAACAGGTGAGTTCACCTATCATAAAAAATGTGGCTTGAAAGAAAGGTGATCAACCTTTCAATTGTTCCGAAAAATGTAGGAAAAATGGTTTTTAATATTTCGTATGATTTAAAATTCTGGTATTGTACAAAACTTTTTTCTACTACAGAATTTTTTTATACCAAAAGCGAACCGACAAGACGCTAAATCCTCAAAAACGTGTAGCAGTATCCGCCAAACTTTTCCGTCGGCCTCGGAAGTTGTAAATTTTCTTGAAAAAATACCCGTCCGAACTGCGTGGAAGTTTAGGGGTATAAGCAGGGGGATAATGTCCGACTTGAAAACCTCTGGGTGCCGTTATTTTTCCTTGTTAGGCCATTAGTATAACGCTTTTTTTAAAGCTAATATATGTATCGCCACTTTCTCACCCAGTTCCACTTTTACACGCACCGGGATTTAAATTAAATCCAATTTGGAGATATTCTTTTTATTTAATTCGTTTAACTAAAATTGCAATGTGGACATTTGTATAAAATGGCCACAAAAATTTGTTTTTGTTTTTGACAGAATCTGATATAGTAGCCATCTGTAGGCCTGTAGGTACAAGGTGTACTTCATACTGCAAAATTCTAGGTTGTGGTTCAATTTTAATGAATAATATTAGTTTTAAACGTTTGATGGTAATTTAATAAAGACATTTATGCCGGGTACAGATATTTCCTTAAAAGATAGTTCGCTCTATGCTATGTGCTGTTTGCTTTTCAAGAGTCGAGGGCCCAATGGAGCTACGGCAATCGTACAAGATTTTATAATTAAAGACTGCCGCGGGTGCATTCCAAGTTTTTTATTAGTAGGTATTCCTTACATTAAATTTCAATTTTCTTAGAATAAATGGATATTTTATTTAACACGGACTGTATAACTCTGCCAGTGGATAATTCTGAGGGACCTATAATGAGTGTAAATGTAGTTTTGGCAGTGTGCAATGAAAGACCGAAGAACGAATGCAAAATACTGCACGTAACCTGCTTAACTGTTATTTATCAGGTACTTTATTAATAAAATTGTCATAGGCGCCGATTTTCCGGGGGCTTTGCTTCATTTTTTAAACATCATGCTAGAATTTCAAAATAAATCTCCCTGAGCACGTGGTTAAAATTGTTGTACTTAGTCGTAGTTAACCCTGTATAACTTATTTAAGCAATGACGTTACGTAACTTCAAATTTGTTTAATAATTATTTTTTTAATTTACTTTAAATCAACAGAGTACACCATGGAAGGATCAGGTATTAATGGATAAGGCGAAGTTTTGTGTCTCTTCTATACAAAATTTAAATTTAGGGCATGCAGAACCAAAATGGCTACTACTGCAGATATTTGCATATTACAAAGCTTTCGACTGCTTAAATTGTGTCAAGTTTTATTAAAATCTTGTATATTGTTCATGTTATTTGATAATATGGACAGTTACAAGTTTTTTCTATATTAATAATGCCGCCATCTTGGTTCCTTGCATAATAGTTCTTAATGTACTCCATTTACTCTGTTCTAAACATTTGCAAAGTAAAGGGAGGCTAAGCATAACTAACACATTTTTTTTATAATGTACACATTATAAAAAAAATTATTTCGCTTGTATTATAAATCAAAATGACTATTATTGTTGGTACCTCCATTTTGTATAACCTTAGACAAATTATTTTAATTATTATTCAAATCTCATAGCATGTTAATTTATTTAATATGACAGGGAGTTGTGTATGTAAATAAGACGTTCTGTGTAATAATTTATCGTAATATCCTCCATTTTGGTTCTTTTACATAATGATGCTCTTTAAAATTTAATTTTTGCTTGTACAGTATGCGACAAAAGTATGGAATAAATTCAATAAAAACGAAACAATTATTTTTTGGGAAAAATCCTCGAACAGGTCGATTTTTAATTAAAAAAATACATATTTTAGCGTAAAATGCGATTTTCAAATGTCATTTTTTTTCGAGTAATGACGTCATCGATTTTTTTTTAAATGGCAACACCATATTTTTTTTCTTGATTCTGAAAGATCGTTTAATTCTCTAACAGACAGTACTAAAATTTTGCCCTCTTACATAGGAAAGTTTTCGAGTAAATGACGATTGAATGTTAGAAAACGTAAATTTTATCCATAAAAAAGTAACAATTCTGAGGTATGTAAAATAAAATACAATTGATTAAATTTTGTACTTAAATTAAATGCTTGAAAACAAATGACATTTGAAAATCGCATTTTACGCTAAAATATGTATTTTTTAAATTAAAAATCGACCTGTTCGAGGATTTTTCCCAAAAAATAATTGTTTTGTTTTTATTGAATTTATTCCATACTTTTTGCGCATACTGTATAATGAACCACAATGGCTGTTACTACAGATGCTCTTTGTAGGCAAATATTTATGAATGGTTTATAATACAGGGTGTCTGGAAATTATGCGTCAAGACTTCAGGAGGTGATTCCTCACAAGAAATTAGGGTCACGAAGTCCTATAACAATTTTTCGAAAACTCAATATTAACGGAGATACAGGGTGTTAAAGTTAAAATTTTATTTTCGATATTTGTAAATAACTTCTTAAGAAATCCAAATATTTGCGGTTTTTGCGGACGAGTCTTTAATTTTGACGTCACTAGTAGAGGGCACCGCTTATGGCACATCATGTTTCTTTCAAATGACAGAACTTTTTTGCTGCTTAGTGTATCCATCTGACTATTGAAACAATCGATTCTCCTACCTGTTATATATGAAAAAGGTATTGTTATAGGACTTTGTAGCCCTTATTTTTGTGAGAAATCACCTCCTGAAGTCTTGACGCATAATTTTCGGACACCCTGTATAATCTTGTGTTATTTTTTATAAAAAATAATCTATATTTTATAGTTTTCGACTCGACATTGAAATGAAGTCATAAGATATATAAAAAAAAATGAAATATTACTCTTATCTTTTCACGTTGCGAACATCTGAGATCTCATTTCCTAAACCAATAAATGTGTTACGCCACTGCCTTTCCCAAACAATCTCAAATCCCGTAAATCCTGTAATGGAGCACCCTAGAAATGTTTTCAATCCTCAGTTTTCCCACTTCGGTCGAGACCAGAATCATAAACCAAAATCACTTCGATGGAGGCGATTCTTAGATCCAACTCCAACGCCATGCGTGCCTCCACATTAGTCGCGTGTTCCTAACCGGATTTGTATTTTTCGCAAAGGAAATTGTTGTGTCACTGGCATACATTATTTGTTTTATTAAATTGCCGAATTTAAAATACCGCAAATGCCATTTGGGGCATTCCACGCCAACTCAACAGTCGATCCCACATAACCCTCTCTTATCTTGCTCAAAATTGGTACATCGATTGGTACTATTGATATAATGATATTCCCATATTTTCTGCCCCTAAGTCCGCTTTTTGTCACCAGAGACCCATAGTGAAGTTTTCGACCATCATTTCACCCCAGGGGTCTGAAATCGGTTTTCGTGTACTGACGCGGCATTTTGGTCTAAAAAATTATCAAAAATGCTTAGAAGATGCCAAATTTCCCGTAGAACACAATGCCGCCATCTGTTTACCGATATCTAGCAAGGGAGTCCGGAAAACGCGAAAACCGCGCTTTAGTAAAAATAACTGATATCTCAAATAAGGTCGTTTCAAACTGGCTGAAAATTTTCCAAAAGGCTCTTCGATTATTGCTTTTTCGAATGTTCATACGCGCGTGGTGATCATTATATGTAAAAAAAAAGTTACACGCGTTTTACAGGTTTTATATGGGATTTTCTGTAATCTTTTCATTATAACCGCTCCACTGGCCCTATCCAGCTGGGTAATAATTGGATTTTTCTTTTACCAAACGTCTCTTTTGTCCCCCTGTCTTTACAAACATAGAAATTTCTCTCCAGCCAGTATTAGAGAAAACATTATTTAGATAGAATGCTGATTCATGTATAAGGACGTGTAAAATAGTGAAAATAATATCGAGATGTATAGTGTCAACAATGATTGTAATGTGGGTTTTCTTATTTCTTACTGCGATTTTCATTCGTTATATTATATTATATTCATATTTTTTACAAATAATAGAAGTAAGCTGCAGAAAATGTAAATTTGCTCAAAAATCATAAAATTGACGAAAAATTGTGAAATAAATCATTGAATAAATAATGTTTTCTCTAATACTGGCTGGAGAGAGAAATTTCTGTGTTTGTAAAGACAGGGGGACAAAAGAGACGCTTGGTGAGGGAAAAAATCCAATTATTACCCAACTGGATAGGGCTAGTGGAGCGGTTATAATGAAAAAATTACAGAAAATCCCATATAAAACCCGTAAAACGCGTGTAACTATTTATTTACATATAATGATCACCACGCGCGTATGAACATTGGAAAGAGCTATAATCGAAGAGCCTTTTGTAAATTTTCAGCCAGTTTGAAGCGACCGTATTTGAGATATCAGATTTTTTATCAAAGCGCGTTTTCCGGGCTCCACTTGCTAGATATCGGAAAACGGATGGTGTCATCGTGTTCTACGGGAAATTTGGCATCTCCTATGTATTTTTGATCATTTTTTTAGACTAAAATGCCGCGTCAGTACACGAAAAACCGATTTCAGACCCCTGGAGGTGAAATGATGGTCGAAAACTTCACTATGGGCCCCTGATGACAGGAAGCGGTCTTAGGGGCTGAAAATTTGGGAATATATTTTTTTCGATAGTACTAATCGATGTACCAATTTTGAACCAAATCTGACAGGGTGATGTGGGATCGACTGCTGAGTTGGCGTGGAATGCCCCATTTGTATGTATAAATCCGTCCGAAAATTAAGCTTCCGTTTTTTTTTTGTTGTGGTGGAATTAATGTTGGCGTGTCACTGGGGGCATTGTTTGTTTTACCACTCGTATAACGTTAATTAATTTGTTTTTATCGGGTTTTTAATCATGCGTCAGGATAGATATCAACTGGAAGTAATTAAATTAAAAGATACGGAAGAACATGCTAACTTAAAATGTTCTGAAAACGAAGAAATATTAAAATTTGCAATATAATTTGAAGAATTTTGAAATAAACAATGTGATTTAGGTCTTGACAATGAATGCCTACTCATAACAAAACTTTAAAATGAATATTTTTTGTGAACCATTTGTGCAAATCTGTCGTAAATAGAGTAAATCTGATAGAGTCCAGAGTTCTTTTTTTGATAAAATAACCATGGCGGAAACCACAAGACAAGATCAAAGCATGAGTTGATAGCACGAATTGCAAGACAAGATTTAAAAAAGAGTCTTGCGAGACAGGACAAGAAATACTGCTATAGCAAGGAGACTTGCAAATAAAAAAGGGTAATATTTAGGGTGGCAACCCTTTTCATACGCTCAAGTAAGAACATTCCTCGGGACATTCTTATCTTTTTACATTCCCAAGCAAGAACATTCTTCACTTTGTCGTGTACATCAATTAACATCGTATTTAAACTCATATTTTTACATTATTTCTTCATTTTGTGTTCCGATAATTCTATTTTAATATGAATTTAACCATTTTGCACAATATTTCTTGTTCCAAACAACACTGAAAAGCATCTGCTTTTTTTACAAGCACAATAAGTGCGATAAATTTTCGTAATTTCTAAGTAATATTGCACTATTTTTCCGCGCTGACAACTTAACCACGATGATATTTCTCCCGACTGCGGAAGGAACAAAAATTATCGCATTTATCCATTATTCTGGGCCGGTCAGTGGTTGCGCGGTTTAAGGCGTCAGTACTTGAATCGAGGTGACTGGATCGCTGTGGGTTCGACCCCTGCAGCCGGTAGACTGTATATAAACTATATTCGTGGAGAGATTGGCACCCTCTCTACGGGTATGGTAGGGTGAAAGAATGTTGACTTGGGTCAATGTGAGATATTGATACCGGTTGGCATTTAACTACCCCCCTAATTAATGAGGTTTTCCAGATTTCCCTCATCCTGCACTGAATGGTGGTTAGGGCCTACTAACGTAAGTCGTTCCTGGGCGCAAATGCGGCCTGCTCAATAATAATATGCCGCCCCCTCTCCCGCACAAGTCTTCGACTTCTGGGCTAATCCTCCTGATTAGAATGAGGGGTAGAGATATTATTATATTATTATTATTCTAACCATTGTAATCAGTACAGCAACGATTTATTTGACTAGTACTTGAAAAAGGAGGAGACTGAGTCACTCGCTCACATGTCATTTCCTTTAGAACAAACTGTAATAAGGGATCTTGGCATCTGAGATGGCTGCGTTCTTTTGTTTTGAATTTCATTTATTTTTTACTTCCGTTCTGCGCGACACAAATTAAAACTAATGGAAAACTTTAATCAAAATCAACAATGCCCAACGGTGTGATATAATATTGTATCTTGAAATTAGTTACTGAGGCTTTGATCTGGTTTTATTACAGACAGTGTCGTTGTTTGTTGTTATTTAACTCACATGGGACGTCTGGGACGCCTAACACTCTAAATTAAACGTAACAGCGTAGAAAATGTTTTTCGGGCAGCATACACGCTAGATGTATGCACTGCTAGGACATTTCATCGCGCACCTGAATGCCCAGATTCTCTGAATGTGACTGGAATGTAGGAGAAGAGAACTGTGTGAAAAGGTATTTTCAGTCCGCTAAAATGTATTACCTCGAATGAGTGTTGTACGAGTAAATGGGCTTACATACGATGTGTCCTGGGATGGGGTACGACTATTGTAAACTTTTTTTATTGTTGATTTTTCGAGAATTTTGATGAAAAGTCTCACGTATCTTGGAAAGTCATGCGAATAAGTTTAACTGCAATTTCTGGACCTCAAAATAAGACAAAAACTCATGCATCATAAAACGTTTTGTTTTGGACATACAAGGTGCAAAATTTTAGTTTTTTATATATTTTTAGGTATTAACAATATTGTGTGAAACTAACTACCTACTTTGCGGACTAAAGCCCCGACCAGAGTTGAATTATACCCACAATATCTACCCATATATTCTTTATTATTAGCTTTAGTAACATTTTTTACTGTATTAGAAAGGTATTTTAAGCTAATATAAATCAAATCTCGTTGTAAAAATCTTCATTGATAGGAATTGTAGGAGATTTGATTTTAGTAGCTTAAAATACCTTTCTAATACAGTAAATAAATTTGTTTTTGATGACGATTTTTAATTAGTATTTCCCAAACGCTAGAGATAAATTAATGACATTCCACAACTTTTTATGCTGTATTTGAAAATCTAAAGAGGCGGGTAAAACAAGGGGGGTAGGGTTTCAAGAAATACCCTCACATTTTATTGTATATTTTTTTGGTTTTGATAATTTCATAGCAAAAATGAAATCTCTTACATAAAAAGGTATTCTAGTTGAAAGTCGATGTTGACAACAGTTATCGAGAAAATCTAAATTTCATTAAAAATCTATGGAACTTGAAACATAGTTGACTTTTATAAAGAAAAAAATGCACCTAACAATATTTTGGTAAACTTTTATTACATTTTTTATCAATATTCGTTATTATTTACTTGTGCAGGGGAGGGGGCAGCATATTATTATTATGCAGGCCGTATTTGCGCCCTAAGCACCATTCAGTGCAGGAATGGGAGAAACCTGGAAAACTTCATTAATTTGAAGGTGGTCAAATGTCGACCGGTATCAATCTTTCACCACCAAGCCAACATTCTTGCACCTTATCGCAATCTTCTCCTGCGTTTTCTTGATTGTTATGTATGTTTGATTGCATATCTGATTACTGCCTGTTCAAAATCAGCAATTTTTTTATCAAGAATAATTTTTTCCTTCGTCATATTTTTTTCTTTTCGATGTATAACGCTATTATATTTTCTAAGTACTAATTTCATGTATAGGACTCGTTAAAACTTTTCGTGACAATCTCAAATTCGTTTTCTTACCCTTACATTTTGAAATTTTGTTAGTATTTTGTACTTTTTTCACTTTTACCATATTTTAGCGTACGATAAACACTTGTAACAGACACTTTTGTTGAGAAACTACACCTTTCCACGACATCATTCACCGATATGTGCAGGTTTTATTCTCCAATTTCCTCATACACATTTTTTATCATACAACGTTCTTTACCTGTTAAAAATTCTAACGCGTACTATTATAGAAATGTGTTATTTTGAGTGAGGTATACATTTGTTATATTTAAAGAAACATTTTTATCAGTGTATACAGTATTCCATGTGTCACAATTTGCCTTTATTGCTCAGAAATTTAGTATATAAATGCGGAGGAAATACCTCATCAATTGTAGATCAGAAAGTCGTCAGGCATCTTTGATAATAAAAAGGGAGAAGGTACAAGTCGAAGTGGTTAAATAAATGGGTGATTTCAAATATAGTCGACGATTCTCTGGTGGCAGTACGACGATTTTATCGTCGTTATAAGCAGTTTTCGTGGTATATTTAAAACCCAAGCGGCATTCGGCAGCTGTCGAGTATATTTTGTCTGAATGATTTCGATCATTTGGAATATCGCCAGGGACAGAATTTTTACGCTGTTCCCGTATTCATTTTGTTCAGTATTCGATATCAGTAAGTGCACGTTATTATTTTGCTTTAATATACAACGATGCTTTATATTAGAGTTTCAAGCCATTTACTATAAAAGACGTGTACTAAATGCTAGCAATAAATAATATTGTACAAAAAAATGGTTGTATCTGTAAAAATTGTTTATCATCTACAGAAATATAAATGAACTCTGTTCTATACTAAATCTGTAACTGAATTAATGCAATTTTACATTTATATTTTATTAAAAAAACCATCCATAGTTCACAAATTGCAAATCTCAGATTCAGAATTTAAAAAATCACGGTTAGAATTTGTAGCCGAATTTTCACAGAAAAATAAATGCAGAATTTCCACAAATAATATACAGGGTTAAGACAATAAAGAAATTATGTCGGAATTCTGGTTCATTGTTTAAAAAATGGGGCGGAACCCTTTTTTCCTCCGGAAAATCGACGCCTATGATGAACATCTACTAAGATGGCTTAGATCTGTCAACTACTACGCGGTCACTTTTTACAGCATTTCCAATTTGTTAACAATAATACCTGATAGATAATAATAATAGTAGTAATAATAATAATAATTATAATAATAATAATTTATTGATCCACTTTTATCATACATTATGACATTGGATAAGTCATATGACAGTAAAACTGAGTGAACAAAAACATATAGGGTGATATAGATAGATAACAGTAAATCTGGTTAGCTGCAGTATTTTGCATTCGTTTCTCGTTCTTTCACTCATTACAACGACTATCCAATACCATCAAAACACTTCGCATACAATTACATAAAATGCCCATTTATTCTTTGACTTTGACTTGTACAGACTAAGCGTGCATTCGATATTCGTTATGCGCTATTCGCGATATGTGAGGAATTCGCGAATAGTGTGTAGGGCCTTATTTGTTAAAAATCCATTCATAAAAACCCTACACACGATGCACGAATTTCTTACAAACTAGGCAATGCGAATCACGAATTCACGCGTAGTCTGTAGCAAGCATAAGAAAATCGAACGAATACCAACAGCTAACTTTGAATGCGCCCGCGGCAGTATTTTCTTATAACCTAGGAAAACAAACCGGCGAACTATATTATACGAACATATCTGTACCCGACACAAATTCCTTTAAAATAGGAATCTTTGCCCTGCCCTGGCTGTTCTAGGGCTAAGCTCTGTGGGGGGGGGGGGGAATCACTATGTATCAAACTTCAATTCAATTTGCATTCATTATTATATACGTTACTACGGTCCTGTATACTCACCATGTACATGCGGAAGCCTTTTTATATGGCTTTTTATATGGCAGTTTTAACCATACTTATTTGTTTTTTAATTTCGGTTGGGTTTTCGTTAATTTTCCAAATTGTCATATGATACTCCTGCCTACGCGACTTCTGCAGGTTTGATCGATTCACGGGTCTTTTCAGATCGGCATTAAAAGGCTCGCTCATAAAAGAGGCTCCAAATTGACATTTGGCCCAGGTGCCCATGATAAAGTCCGCCCTGCGACAAAAACGTGATATTTCTGCGGAATGCGGTGCGGCATTCTATCGTTCTGACCTATTTTATGACCTGTTGGAGCTTTTGGCCAGATCGGATCTGGGCCATGGGGACGACGTAAGGGAGGAAAATGCAACGTTACGCTTGAAAACGTCAGCAAATGTATTCGGCGGTCTTATGAAAGCTTTATATTTTATTTAGGATGGACATTGTGGGGGAATTTTTACTGTTGGAATAGAGTTTTTCTGGTAACTTGATTTATTTGTAAGAATGTGGAGTATTAGCAGGGTGAACATTATAGTCGCGGTAAGAATTCAGACAACTTAATGTCACAGCTGACGTTACTCAATTGTTTTTATTGTCAACATAATTTTCGATAGTTTGGCGCGTTAAAAACAATCATCTTTTGTAGTTTAGTGCAATATACAGGGTGAGTCAGTCATAATCTCATTAATTTTAACCACGTATTCGGGAGGCCTAATAAAGGCAGAAAATCGAAAAAAAAATGTACTCGACCTTTAAAAAAATAAACAAATCACCTTATAAAAATCGGTAACACGACGTTTTTGGTGCTCTACGAGCTCTCTGATGACGCACCCATACGACAATCGAATGCCGGATTAAACATCGTTGCCACATCATGTTTACATACATAATATCGTCTAACACTTCAGCGTGTTATTCAAATTTACCCCCATTTAGCACTTTCTGCATTTCCCGCAAATATTTGTACTTAGTCACAGTTAACCCTGTATAGTTTTATTATTCTCAGATGCAGTTTCTTAAATAATTTGATGTAAATATATGATCTCTCGAGTTATGTGGCTATTAACAGAATCGGACTCAATTGAAGACAGTGGCGGCTCATGACTTTTTAAAATAGTGAGGCAAATAGGCTAGGACTGTTTCAAGTATGAAGTACAGAATTAACATTTTTTGGAATCTTTTTTCTTAGTCATTATTTATAAGGTACATGAGAAAATACAAATACAGAATTATTTGAAATTGCTCTACTTTGTTGAGCGAATAAATTAATTGAAGTAAGAATTTATTAACTATTTGACGTTACAATACACACATGTGAAAATACTAAAACGACTACGAAACGAATAAAATTTTAACTTTCAAATTTTTACTGAGGCACTGCCTCATCTAACCTCATCGTACTGGTCGTCGGGTTGAAGATATTCTAATAGTTGGCTCATTTCTTGGACATTTGAACTTTGACAAACAAATACCATGGTTACAAAGCACCCATGCATCAACTAGGTTTGTACGATAGTTATTGATAATATCAGTAGGTACTAAAATGTACAATAAATAAACATTTTAACACTATAAAATAATAAAAGAATAATCTGTAATAATGCAAGTTGTTCGTTTCTTGTCCCTACATTTGATTTTTTTTATTTTTCTAATGATAAAACCTGCCAATTTAAATTCATGACTTCAACAGTTAAATAAAACTATAAATAACGTATTAGTTAAATCATAATTCATTTAGACAATCGTGATTAATTCAAATTTATTCCTTTTTCCCACGACTTCCTCCACACACTTCAGAGTCCACATCGATTTTTTTTCATAATGCATTCTCAGCCCCATAATAACCTCAAAAATCTCTAGTCGTATTCAAATTGATCGAGGAAAAGCAGATTTGCATGGCTAATACGATCATTAACGTCACCTTTTGTTACATTTTTTACTTAAAAAGACGATTTATCATGCCCAGGGTCAATGTATCGGGAGAAGAGGTGAGCTCGTTTAAAGGGGGTCGTTTGGCCCATACGGTGTAGAAGTTTGCAAAATTATTGATCTTTAATGTACTAAATGTAAAATTCGTTATCATAATTGAAATAATGTGTGTTTAAAGTTTTCTATTATCTGTCAGTATTTCTTTCATTCGATTTTCTGGGGATAAATGGGCATTTAATTTAACTGTACGCGAAGTGTGTTTTGTTGTTAATGGTTAATCCTGACAGACTTGTAATGAGTGAAAATGGAGTTAACTCTGTATTTTCGAAAATTTAGATTTATGTATGTATTTATATAAACTAATTTGAAACTATTCCAATGTATTATTATTACAAACTGTTAATAAATGTTTAATAATACAAATTTTAATAACTGACCAAATAAACTGAACGTACAACTTGTTGATAGCCCTCGTAAAGGTGTCTGTCATTATGATTTTTACGACTTGCTGCAAAGTTATTGGAGATCAACTTATTAGAACAGTTTTGAATGGTGATTGTGTCTATGCTTAACAAGTGACGGTTAAAAAAAATTCTTACATATTAATATAAAAAAAAATAAAAAGCGAAGTAGTTAGCTTTGGTGTTTGTTCCAGGTAAAGAACGATATAGAGCTAGTAGCCCATCGACGAGGTAACTGGTTATCCTGGGCTGGATTGGGGCTAATGTCCGTCCAGTTCGGTATCCTAGCCAGGTTGACGTGGTGGGAATACTCCTGGGATATCATGGAACCCGTCACTTACTTCGTGACGTACGGCACAGCCATGGCTTGCTACGCCTACTTCGTCCTGACAAAAGAGGTAAAGCAATCCGTACAGTTGGTTATCAGAAGTGGGATGTACAGGGTGTTTAAACTCGATAGTATGGGTCTATTGTGAGGATACAAAAAAATTAAATAAAATTTGGGCCACGTGGTGTTAAATGGTATGAGGTTAAGCTCCATTTTCTATGGAAAGTATTATCTTTGGGATTTGGCAGAAACGACTAATGACGTCTTCAATTATATTCCAGAATCATACCCAAATTTTGTTCCCGTTAAAAAGCTCACTTTTTTTAATAAACTTTCAATAGAGAATTTATCTGTATTACTTTCTGTCAATTCCCAAAGATAATACTTTCGATTGAAAATAGAGCTGATCATCCCATTTAACACCGCGTCTCCCAAATTCTATTTAAATTTTTTATATTGTCACGGATTTCCCAATCCGAATTTTTCTTACTGCCAGAAAAACAATCCGTTAATTAACTTATCTTTATTAACTACTCAGTACACTACTGAACACTAATTACAACTCAACTAAACACTTATTTAATTAATCGCTATTTAAATCACTTTGAACTCTCCAACTAAACACTTCAATTCAAGACTGTAATACAAGACTAACTAACTCGGCCGTTTATTCTTCTTTTATAGACCCAAAGAATATTCCAGGTATATTCTAGCATCTCTCGATCCATTTCCCGAACGACTCGAACGCTTCTCGTCTATTCTCCAGTTTTCCAGTTGCGTCTCGATATCCCGGCATTATTTGTTTGTTCGCCAGAATCGCGTAGGGGCGATCGGGGCAATTTCGAGTTTCGCGATACCACATTCGTCCATTTGGGTGTGAGTGGGGCAAATTTAGTGACAATATCCTTACAGCAGGTCTATACTATCGAGTAAGACACCCTGTACTTGTTCCTTGAGCCACTGTTATTAAAATATTTCAGGAATACGTGCTCCAAGACGTGAGGGATCGCCAACACCTGCTAATCATCCACAAGAGGGCGAAAAAAAATGGCCTGGACCTGAACCAGTACAACATGCTGAAACAAGAGGCGGCAAGGATTCAGTACACGTTAAAAAAATTGCGGCACCCTCTGAGGCCAAGACCCGCCACAGCAACCGCTCAGACGACCGCCCCCATTTTGGAGGCGGTACCGGTCACCGACGCGAAAACAACCGACGTAAAAACGGAGAGCCAGAAGGAGACGAAAGACGCGGCCAAAGTTTGATGGAGACACCGACGCAAGTACCACGTTTTTCTTTGAATCTTCAAAATTAAATTATTTATTTATTTAATACAGATAGGGATAGTTCTAGATGATAACCATTGCTTTGATTTGGCAATGGAGTGTTTACTGAAGCTCAAATTTTTAATACTTAAGGATAAAGTCTCTGAGTGTGCACGACGAGTGGTCGAAACGTCGAGTTGTTTCGAGAGCACGTTCTAAGAATTGTTGAAATATAACCGCTGTTTACCTTAACTACTCTCAAAAAAAATGCCAGCAGTTTAATATAAATCCAATATTTTACCGACTATAGCAACAAAGCTTTGCTACATTGAAACAAGTCACAGTTTAGTTAAAAATTTTATATTTCTTGCCTTTAAACGCTGTGAATCAGAATATTGAACTAGGTAACATAATCTATGGATATAAAAAACTCGTCTCTATTGAAACAATTGTATAGTTAAAGAAAATGTTAAAGTTTTTGTATGTGTGAACGTGAAAGAATTGTGAGGTTTCAACACCACCAGGATATCGAATAACTGTATATTAATCATGAGCTAATAGATATTTAAATTAAATAAATGCTTAATAAGACCAAATAAACATTTTAGATGATATAAAATAATTGTGAATATTCAGAGCAACGCAAGCAGGGACTTTGATGAATCTCCTCGAATAGAAAAATGTTTTACAATAAATTTTATTATGAAAAGTACCAATTTTTCAGCAAACATGAGTTACATTTAAAAAAAAAGTTTATATTAAGCTCATATTTTCAAATCATATACGCATTTTTGTGATATCCCCTCAATCTATTAAGGGATGTGACTTCTATGAGTTTCCTTCATTGTTAGAATATTTACATGTTAGAATTTTGAATCCTCGAAATCTATGCTTAAGCTTCCTTATACACATATGTATAGAAGTACTACATAGAAATTTTAGCACAAAATCCGTCCTGTAAGCTTCGTAACGAATATTAGGTGGTTATTTTAAACTAGCCTTAAAGTTCTAAATTCTTTGTTTAAAATTAAATTTGTGGTGCAATTTGCGTTTACCTTCAGGGTGCATATCAATTGCACATGGAATATAGAGAATAAAACGTGATTCTGATAAATTTTTGTGTGTTTGCATTTCTTTATAATTTATAATCTAATAGCTTTTAAATCTTTGTGGTAGACGTAAACTGCACTGTGTGTGTTTTATTACACATTTATCACTAAAGCAACAAAACTTCTATAAAGTTGCGTTATTATTTACATTGCATTCTAAGAAGTACCAAACTCTTTAAATT
Organism: Monochamus saltuarius; assembly: GCA_025584915.1. Lineage (NCBI taxonomy): Eukaryota > Metazoa > Arthropoda > Insecta > Coleoptera > Cerambycidae > Monochamus > Monochamus saltuarius. The sequence continues at coordinate 46,149,976 of CM046723.1, forward strand.
GTGTGTACACTGTCATTAGTCCCATTCTGGTGATGCACGTATTGATATCTTGGAAACTATAAGAGATAGGATAATGGGGAAAGTTTTAGACAGTTATGTTGCTAACCTAATGGCGCTTGCAAATCAGTCCTAGCTCTTCAGGTTTTTGAGTTATTTCGAAAAAAAGTAAATCTGGCATTTTCGAAAGTCGTCTAAACTTTTTTAATATCTAAAGACTTTTTCAGATCAAATTTATTCGAAGAATTCCACTGTATATTTATATTTTCATTGCGGCGTTTTGGTTTCGAGAAACCATCGTCATCTTTCTTTTTCCTTATCAACTCCGACACCGGAACATCACAATAAAAATCTAAATATACAGCGAAATTCCTCAAAAAAACTTGCTGTGAAAAAGTTACAGTGTTACAGACGAGTTTTTAAAATTTACTTTTTCTAAATAACTAAAAAATCTGAAGATTTAGAACTGGCCTCTAAGCGCCATTAAGTTAGCAACATAATTATCTAATACTTTCCCCATTTAACCATTTTCCTCTCTTTTATACTTTCCAAGATACCAATACATGCATCACCAAAATGTGACACATATTTTACTAAATTAAAAAAAAATTCACAAATCCGGAGCCAAATTTAAAGTTATATTTTTTTAAACAAGCACAAACATTGTGTTCCGCTTTTTTTGTATAAAATACAGGGTGTCCGGAAAGTAATGGCTTCAACATAGCGTCCTGTGATCAAATAGAACCGATTCAGACAAACTTAACTTAGTCCAAAAGTGCCTTGTTTAGAAGTTGTAGGCCTTCAAAGAAAAAAAATGTTTTCTTATAGGCATAATTAATAAACGAAACGTCCAATCATGTTGAAATTTGATACAATTATGTTTTAGGTAAGTACAAGCATTGCGAAGGAGTAAGTAGTGTCGCATATGGTAGAGGGCGCTCTTGGCAGTTTTTTTGTAACACATTTTTATTGGTCATATTTTGATACGCTTGACTACAAATTATGATGGAGAAATTAATTTTACGTAGAAAATCTATACTTGTTCCATGTTGATGCAATGCGCTGTTTTCGGTAAAAACGCGTTTAAAAATTTCCGCACAATAAAATACTTAGAAATAAATTTTCTAATTCGAGTTATCAATTGTCAAAATGACGCGTTTTTATTGAAAACGGTACATTATTTCAACATGGAACAGGTTTAACTGTTCTACGCAAAATTAAATTTCAGTTAAGCGTATCAGAGTAGGGCCAACAAAAAGATATGATAAAAATGAGTTACAAAAAAACCGTGAAGAGCGTCCTCTACGATATGCGGCACTACTTACTCCTTCGCAATGCTTGTACTTACTTATTTAAAACATAACTGTACCAAATTTCAATATGACTGGACGTTTCTTTTATTAATTGTGCCCATAATAAGAAAACAATTTTTTTCTTTGAAGCTCTGTAACTTCTAAACGAGGCACTTTCGGACTATGCTAAGTTTGTCTAAATCGGTTCTATTTGACTACAGGAAGCTATGCTTAAGCTGGACCCATTACTTTCCGGACACCCTGTATATTTTAAAATAATTTGATGTGTGCAATTCGTTCCTATTCTCATTTCGGTGAATCGGTTACACACCATTTGCACCATTAAAATATTTTTACCTTTTATTAGGTAATTAATCTTGTTGCTAAATTGTATGCTATAATTTTGTACATTTAACCCTGATATTGTACTAATAGGCCCCGAACTAAAATTATAGCACTCTCGCACCTGTATAATTGAACACATTTCGCTGTGATCGACGCTGTTTCTTACGTAACGTAAAAACAATCATTTTTGCATGTCTTAAAGCTTTAATATTAAAAAGACGTTGTCCCGAAAAATCCACAGAGACGTGTAAATAGCCTTAGTGTGTCGTTCTGTGACTTCGGGCCAACACTAGGCTTTTCAAAGTTTCTATTCCCTTTTACTACGTATAGTGCCAACTAGAGATAACGCATACTCTAGAAATTTTTATAAATTGAAATACTGTAAAGGCAAGTAGCCTTTGTGTTTCTTTCTTCCTCTTCCAAATTCGTAGATCTGTAAGGTTATAGATTATGGTGGATTTTTTTATTTACAAAGTATTCTTTGCGTGCATAAAGGGGATACTGTTGTGAACAGAGTATAGTTTATCATTTTCCCTAAAATTTCATTAACTGAATTGGCTTTGGGCGTAACCAGCTTCGTGCTGAACTCATTTAAAAGTTTGGAAACTGTTTCTTATCATCTACAAAACGCTACCAGGATAAATTAAGTCTAGAGTTGTTATGCGAAAGTTTAGAATTACAACTTCTTGTGTGGTTAGCTATCTAAATGAGCTTACTACTCGTTAAAGCTGTGTGTTTAAAAAACCTCTTTTGTACGAATATTAGTAAAGCAAGCGTATCTAGGGTAGAGCCCACAAAGTACACTTTTAAATTTTCAGAATAATTTATAAAAAATAATGATAAACTATACTTAGGTACTTTTATATTTTCAATATATAAAGTATCTTTTGTAATCTTGTTTTGTTGTTGCGATTGTTAAAAAACGAATATTGATACAACTGTTGTCGCTGTTATATTATGATTATTTAAAAGATATTTATTTATATCAAAAGAAAATGTGTGTTTAAATTTAAGAAATATACATTATTTTGTGTATATACATATTTGAATAATATTTTTTTATTAAAATCTCAGTGATTGAGTATCTGTGTTAAATTCGATTTATTTACTCGCTAAAATATGCGAACATATTTTACTTGGTGTGCCTTTTTCAAGAGCTTTTTGCTCTGCTGTTTGAATTTGTTCAGATGGCATTAACTGAGTGGTTCTTATTTGACGTTTGTTTCCCTACAGAAGTTATTTTGATATCCCTAAATGTTCTGTACGATTTTTCGAAATTTGCATATTTACAACAAATGGACTAATTTATGTGAACGCTGGAAACTGATACATACAGTGTGTTCCATCTTTTACTTACCCCTTTTTTTTCATTTATATTTTAATTCATTTCAAATTTGTTTTACAGTACAGTTCATAAAGACGAACATTTTCCGCAATTTTGTTTTCATTATCAATATGGTCTATTGAGAGGAAATATAATAACGAAATTTTTCAAAAAACATAGTAGGCCTAGGTTTATCGAAAAATGTCATTAAGAAAAATGTTCGAAATTACGAATTTAACCTATCCAAATTTTTAAAAAGAAATAACAAAAATGAACTGAAATTAAAATGCCTTTCAAAATGTTTGTAAAAGTTTTTTTATATTGTTCTTTAATGTTTTTTGTTGTAGTATTTGTTTTTAAATGTTTCTTTATAAAACTTTTTATATAGGCCAAATTCATTCACATTTTTCGATATAACCCCACTTTTTTCAACATTTCGTTATTTTTTTTCACTCGCAGTAGGTCGTGATTCGTTGATGAAAAATAAGAATTAGTGACACACTGTACGGTAGTATTTTCCGATAATTTTCAAAAGAGTACTTCAATCGAAGTCAACATACATTCTTCTGGTCCTCTCACTCAAATATATGCATTTCTATTTGTTTTCTCTTATATTTGTGTAATGTTTTCGAGTTTTCATCGGTGTGTTGTATTTATATAATTTTGAAGATACGTTTGTGACATTGTAACCTATATTATGTAAATTGTTTGTAAATAAAGATATTAAAGTAAATTATATTACCTACATTGTAATATAAATATACATTTGTTGCCAAGATGTCGTTTTTTTTGACAAATTTTACCCAATTTAATACCAGGTGCATTATTAAGATAGACTGCGGAAGACCGCGTTGGACAAGTTTGCGACATTACATAGGCGTACTGCACGATTTTTTTCAGTTTCAAATAAGGTAAGTAAATTAATTGTTTAACGTGAAAGGTTTCGAGTTAATCACATGATATGTGAAAAACAACTAGACCGCCTTGTTTTCGCATTATTTACTGTCAAAGTGACATCTTTATAAATGAATTAAAGTTTGCACAATTATGACAACAATCTTTGAAAATGATTATAATGATCTTTTGAATGCAGAATTTTTAAGGTATCACTACAATGTAACCGTTATCCCGTATCTTGTACCCAAATGTGTTTTAGGTAAGTCAATATGCGTATCTCAGTTGAATTTGATGAAAATTTTACAATGTACAGCTTAACGTAACTGTTTTCTTCTTTGATATTTTCATGACTTAGTGTTTGGGTTGCGCATATCTAAAGCACAATTGAATCAGCAAAGATGGGTAATTGTGATTTATATTTTTAGCCCTCGTCTCTAGAGTTGGTTTTATTTTCATTGAAGTGGGAAGCATACCCGTAGGAAACGTGTACACTATAGTGCTTTATAACCTCTTTGAGATCTCTGTAGGAATTCTTTTGTATGGCTTGGTAGGCAACCTAATAGCATTCCGCCGTTACACCGCCATTGGTTGGATCAGTATTGACAGGTGGAGGAGGTGGAAGTGGGATGATGTTTCTTCCATGACCCGAGATACAGAAGCCGCCCTGCTAGGTATTCTCTTGAGAGTTACAAACTGTAGAACAGTCTCTCCTCAAAGTTATGATAAAAAATAAGAAAATTGATATTTTTAAGGTTTCTGCAGTGTTTTGCTTTCAACTGCGCAAATGTCGTCTTTTGTTATCGGAAGAATAAATTTGGCAGGTGGAATGTTATTATCTGCCTTGTATTCCGGCGTATTCCAACCCTTCCTGATGCACTGGATCTGGCACGAGAGGGGTTGGATGAAACTCTCCAAATTTTTAGACCTATACGTATCCGTGCAGGATCACGCTGGAGCATTGGCTCTTCATATTCCTAGCGTCATATTTGGAATGACAGGTAATCGAACCTGTTAACCATTTGATAAAATAAAATTCATGTAAGAGCAAGTAATAACCATTTTGGATCTTCGTACTTGCCGCAATATTTAAATTCTGTACAGCACAAAACTCGTATGGTATAATAAAAATAAACCACTATTTTTCAAAAATTTTATTTCATAAGATAACGAATATGATCCAAAATGGCGGTGACAGAATCCTTAAGCAGTTATTATCTGTCTAAGCAAGATCTACTTAAACTTCTTCTTTCATTTATGATTTTTGATTCGATATTAAACTTATAATGCTGTGGTAATCCGTTTTAAGATTCTATAAAAATTAGGTGTGAACAATAAAAGCCATTTTGGTTCTGTATACGGATGAAATTTTGCTTTTGATTTTCGAAAATCAATGACTAACATGGCGGAATACCTAATATTTATCGAACTTTAATCCTACTTTATTAAAAATTTGTGTTGATAGGGTCGCTCTTTTTGGGAAGAAGAATTTTAAAATTAAAAGAAATAGACAAATTAAGTTTTGGAAGCGAGGTTGCAGTCATCAGTTTAATCGGTTACCTTCTAATTATCTTAGACTATATAATATTTGCCCTGCCTATGTATGAAACGAGCAATAACTACAACGCTCTCATCTTCATCAACAGTTTCCTAGCTGTAGCAGCAGGTAAAACTGAATTATACTTTTGAAATACTTGACTGAAAGAAACTTTCCAGGTATATTTACTGTAACCATTCTTCAACTCATCATATTCCGTGACATCCACCGTCACAGGAGAATAATAAGAAGTATACAGGGAGGAGTAGCAGGATTGATATCAATCGCAGCAGCTGTGAACCTTTATCCTCCTTCTATAACAATTATTATATCAATACTGTCGTCCATCATTTTCTTTTTCTTCGCTGAATTGATACATAACACTGCCCTTGAAGATCCTTGCTGCTTCATCTCGTCGCATTTAGTGTGTGGATTTATAGGTGTAATGGTGTGCTCTCTAGTAGCGCACAATGGAAACTTAGGTAACACTGTAAGAATAGAGATCCTTGAGGTGCACCTACTGTGGCAATTTGTCTGCACTTGTGTAGTTATCAGCATGAGTTTTATTGTCGCTCTATTCGTGTTTCTACTTCTGAAAATTATGGGCATACTTAAAAATAATTTTGAAATAACGAACCACAAAAGAGCCACTGTTCTACGTGATACTCTGCCCAAAAGAGGATACCTTGAAAGATTGTTCAAGATAAACAATACGACGGACTATGTAATACCAGGGTATTGGAAATCGTACTTTGATTCGAATAGAGCTTCTGACAAGGCAAAATCAGCAAATGTTTCGCTTTCTGATGGCAGCAAAATGAGACAAAACGGTACTTTGCAAGAAAGAAAAGTATATAATAATAATAAAGAGTTTAATACTAATAATATAATAATGCAGGTTAGGCCAGGACAAATACCTGCAAAGCCTGATACCAGTTGGCAAATGTATGGTTCTGGAGATTACAATCCTTACGCACAAATAGAAAAAGTATATAGCATTAATAATCCAGTTAATATTGCACCCCGTGAAAAGGATATAGTGAAATTATCGTAATTTATATTTTCATTTACAAATGAGTTTTTATTTGAAGAATATTTAATATATTACTTATAGTTTTTGTTTTTATAAATTACTTAACAATTTTTTCAGAAATACATTAACAATATTCATGTAGTTTTGTATTTTGTAGTGCTTTATTATGTTAATATCGTCTACCGTCGCAGCAGCCGTGTTTCAAGATGGCACGATAATTGACGATGGTGTGAATCACAGTATACTAAGCAATCAGTACGGAATCTTAGACAATTTATGAATGAAATACGTCTGGCAGTTTTTAAATACCCCCACTCTAGAAAAAGTCGCCAAGAATATGGCGGATTTCACAGAACATACGAAAAAATAGCTAATAATTTGGCGTAAACATAACCAAAGTTGTTTCGTAGTTATAATACTTTGCATTAATTCTTAATTAACTGTTGTAATCCAGTGTAGTTTCATGTAAATTGAGGTATTGATTGAGAAATTATAGTAATAACTGTCAGTCGCCAACAACATGGCGGATTTTTGGAAAACGCGGGATTCGCGGGAAAGCTGAGTTTCCCTACTGATTGCTTAGTATACTGTGGTGTGAATATTGGAAATTCTAGATGGCGCTATTGTAGGTGCATCAGTAGTACTCTACTTTTATTTTATATCATTGGTGAGCAGTTGTTACAAATGCTCTACTTCTGGTACAAAAATGGTACAAGTAGTTCATTTGTCTAGTATATGAATGCGTCAATATTTGTTTGGACATTTTCCTCTTTTACATATAAATTGTTTTAATTAAAAGTGTCACAATATATAACAACGTTCTTTCTAGTATTATCATTAATATCTATAGTTTTACAGAAAATTAATATAACAAAGAAAGCTAAATAATCTTATTAACTCAGCATATTTGTAAAATGTGGGCAGTATCTTAAAATATTTCCTGTTCAGATTGTAAGTAAATTAACATAACCCCAAATAACAGAAATGTCATTAATTTGTTTTGTTTTCTAGCATATAAAAGTTTAAATAGTGTTTGAATATACAGTTGAGTACAAAAATGAGCGAACAAAAGTCCACAAACTACGACTCCGTCGATTTGACGGAGGATGAAGACAGTTCTGGAGGAAACTCTGAAGTAGAAAACCCTTTTCATTTTGTGGATTGTTCCAGCGGTTTGAATGAGTCTATATCAGCAGTCTCTGATCCCAAACCACCAGCTAACATTTTTGAGACTGCTATGCCCAAGCAAAACTCGAATCAAAAAGTCTTAGTGAAAACTTATTCAAACGTTCCACAAAAACCAAGTTCGGAGAATGTACAAACAACTTTAAATAAAAAAGTAGGTCAGTTTTCATCAATTCAAATTAAACCTCCTACAAAATCAGTACCAGATCCAAAGGATATTACACAAAGAAACACTGTTGAACAACTCAAAACTGGTTCTGTTGAATCTGGTAATGAATCAGAATCTGTTAATCATATATCGAGTTCTTCTACTTTACTGCGTAACTCTGAATTACTTGAGCAGAGAACCGAGATAACTCTACCCGAAAAGGACACTATTTATTCACCCAAGCAACCACCAGGAAAAGTTGTTATAATAAAGAAAAACAACAAATATTACAAAATTATTATTCCTCATAATGTCATGCCCAATATTAACAAATCTATGGGTCCCGTACTAATCAACATCCCCGAAGTTGGCCCTTTGGTGATAAGCAACGATCCACAAGCAGCTAAAGAAAAGTTCAAGGCCCAGCAGTTATCTCTAAATTTGGATGATGTGGACCAAAATCCCGAGTGTGAATCATTAACCGCTAGGAAATTAAAAGACCAAGTGTTAAGAGACAAGAAGTTTTGTTGGACATTTAACACATGCAGAAAAAGAGACCTAGAAGGTTTTTCTATGTCGGACAGGCTGGGTTTTAATAAAACCGAAGCAAGAAAAGCTAGAATATGTGAAAAGATCATCAACTCATTGCTAAGCAAATTTCAGTTGAGATTAACTAGCACAATAAATGAATATGAGAAATTTAATAAAACGATTCTGAGAAAAGATAAAATTAAACTAGTGAAGATTAATTCTATTATCAAGGCTAATCCCAAGACCAAAAAGAAAAGAAATAAAGTACATAAATTTGAATCATCTGCGAACATAAAACCTAAAAAACAAGAAATATCAGATTTAACGGAGTCAAACTCTGTACATAGCATGCAAATGGATGACTATGATTCTGATTTACTAGTAACTAAAAAGGTGGTAATTCTAAATAGTAACAATAAAGAAATCAAATCTAAACGATCGATGAATGAAGCAGCCGTGAGACGGAAAAGTGTTAAAGAGATATCAAGGAAACCCAAAAACTTTAAAATCAGACCTTGCTATGTGCAAATATTCAGAGATAAGCGAGTCGAGGAAGCGTATGTAAAATATTGTAGAGAAAAAAGTTTGAACACCAATCAAAAATCTGACAAACTGAATTTTCATAGTCTCCTGCCTAAAGTTGGTGAATTTCGTCATCCTATGAAACGTTTTGTTGGGCCAAACCACGTGAATTCTAAACAGAACAAGATGAATGAAAAAACGAACATGCTGTTGGGCAAGGTCATTTATTCCGAAGAAAAATTAGATAGGGAAATGAACGCCTTCAAACCATTTCTGATCGAGACGGAGCAGACTGTCACAACTAACAGAAGTCTTGAGCACTACTGCAACGAGTTTAGTAAAAATAACATCATTTTTATAGTGAACTCCAAAATGAAGTTTCCCTACCACGTATTGCAAGCTGAAGGTTTCATTTCGGCAGTGGAAATCGGTTATATTAAACTGGTGGAGGCCGATTTGTTTGCCAAATTTGCTATGAACGGTATGATGTTTCTCAGGACTGAAGTGGACAGTCATCGTGCCGAACACAACTACTCTTTGGTTAAAAAATAAACGTTCACCATATACGCTCTAAGCTAGTGTACTAACGTATGTAAAGATTTAGTTCATGATGTTTACAATATTTTTTTCTCTTTTTAATATTCAATTATTTGGAAAAGATCTGCTCTGAATATGTTTTCCACCGTTTCATTGCTTTTTGTTACAATAATCGTACTTTTTATTCGTATTATTTTGTATACAGGGTGTTAATTAAGTATGTGCACAAACTTAAACCCTTAAAGTTTGTGCACATACTTGATTAACACCCTGTATAATGGCTAAAGATCATTCCTACTATTTTTATTTTTTGTGCTAATAAACTTTTTCTATGCACTGAAACAGTGACAAATATCATTTAGAGCATGTGTTTTATTAAATTTATTAGAGTTACCAAAATTATGCACATCGTATTAGGTTGTGTGCTATTTTTTGATTTCCGTTAAACCTTTGTTACTGATATTTTGTAACAATTAGTGATTTAACGTGTGCGCTCCTGTCCAGCTTATTTCAAGCAGATGATATTAGATATTCATTTTTATATTCCTTTTTTTTTGTACATAAGACTGTTTAGTTGTCATGTTTATTTAATTGTCTCATTTTGGGCATATTTACAACTTCGATGATTGCAAGTTTGTAATCCCATATAAGAAGGTCGTTATCACGGTCACCACTAATTTTAAGTAAATCTTGTAATAATTAGCAGTACCTACTGTCTGGTTTTTTTAGTGAGGTATGGTCGATGAAGGTTGTATCCCATTGTATATTTTAGTGGCAGATATTGATATTTTGCATTGTTTATATTTTTCTGTTTACTTTCATTGTGACAAATATGTGTATACAGGGTTATCACTAAAAATTTTGGAAACAAATTTAAACATTATATAACATTTTGTGTGATAACCCTCAACACGAATATGTAAATATATAAAATGCATGTTCTTACAAAATATGTGTATATAAAAAATATTTATCTGAGTTATTTCTTTTTGTAACCACTTTGTTGTTCTTATTTTTCTTTAGTTTTGTACACACTAGGCGGCAATTTATAGTTATATTTATGTGGTTGCTTATACTAGAATTTAATCATAATTTTGTATGTATTATACATGTTATGTACATTCAAGGAAAAACAAATTTTAAATTACCATTTTTTTTTATTTCTGCCTCCCTGAAAATTTAAGGAAACGAAGAAATAAATATGTTAACCACGTACAAAGGTTAGAGTTTACATAAATTCTCGACAATAAAGAACCAAAATGGTGGCAATTGCCAAGACAAGTAAATAAATTTTTTTTTCCCAGATAGAATGAAATTGCTTAAACATGATTTTTTTATTATTAAAATGGTATAAATATTTGATTAAAATACCAAGAATTATGTGCCTAACCTTAGTATTAAATCCTTTGAAACTAAAGGAACAGGCTGCCCTTTAATTAACTTTTTGCTCAATTTTTTGCCTCTTTTTTGTAGTCGGCGAAGATCAAAGGAAATTTTTTGTTCCATTTTTTGTTAATTTTCAACAAAAAATAAATATGTAAATTTTAAGGAAAAGTTTAGGATTTTTTCATCAAATTTTTTGTTACATTTTTTGTCGATTTTCAACAAAAAATAAATATGTAATTTTTAATAAAGTTTTAAGGAAAATTTTAAGATTTTTTTATCAAATTTTTTGTTCCATTTTTTGTTGATTTTCAACAAAAAATAAATATGGAATTTTTAATGAAATTTTAAGGAAAAGGATAGGATTTTTTTGGCAAATTTTTTGTTCAGTTTTTTGCTCCTTTTTTATCAGCCCCAGAGAACAAAGGAAATTTTTTGTTCCATTTCTTGTTGATTTTCTACAAAAAATTTCCAAAACTTTTTCTTTGAAATTAAATTTTAAAATTTGAACAGAAAATAAAACGGGGAAAATAAAATCCACAACAAAAATTTCCTCGTTTTTCAGAACAATTAAATTATTACCTTTAAAAATTTTAACAGATTTTTCTGTGATGGGAAAAGAGTCACTCTCTTCACCAAAATCTTTATTAAATAAAACATGAAAATTAGAACAAGATATTTATTAAAACGGAAACAAATATCAGTTTTGACAATTTTTCTATTGATAACAAATACAAGTTATTATACATTATAATACAAATAAAGGAAAGAAAATGGCTTTATTATATTTGTGCATTTATCAAATATACAGAATAGTGCCAATTTCCTCAAATTTATATGACAAAAGTTTCCAAAATTTTATATTTTTACAAATATGAAAAAGTTAGCTCTGTAAATTAGACAACCAAAAATCTGGTGGAAACGTGTAAATTTGTGTCAAATTACCAAACTAAGGGATTTTAAGCAATTTGATTCTACTAAAATATTCAGTACTCAAAAATATGCAAAATTTGCATGTTAAAAATTTTTAGCATCAATTTTAGAAAAAACTGAAAATATTCTAAAATAAAGCGTTTAACACGTAATTCACTAATTTTTCACAATTTGAAATACAAAATTAATTTCTTTAAAATCTGAAGACCTGAAAGTGTTACTACAAATTTAATTTAATCTTATCTTTGCTCTTAGGCCTAAACTTCAAACCTAACTTGTACCGCACCTCCTCCATATTCCGTTCGGATATTTCTGCAGCTTTTTCACTTCCCTTTCTCAATAAGTCTAACAAATACTGCTGTTCCGATAGATAGTACCATATTTTTTCCTGGATCGGCTTGATATATGAAACAACTGCATCAGCTACCATCAGTTTGTACCTAAAGCATTAATCGGTTAAAATAAAACTAATAATATCTCTCTAATCAAAGTCTGAAATAGTTGCGACGGAGCTCAAGTTTGATTTTAATTACGTTAAATTTAAATCTTCAGAAATATTATTGGGAATGAGGTCTAAAGTTAAAGAAAACCAATTTGTTGGCAAGTCTACGTTTCGGCTATATTTAAGACTTCTTCAGGACAATCCAAGAAAAGTTTTCCGTGTAAAATGCAGATATATAAAATGGGGAATAAAATAGGGACACAGTAGTGCATAACTTAATAATATTAAACTTATAACCAGGTCAATTTTCACATCAAATTCTATCTCGTTAAGTACTTCACAAATTTTTTATTTATACGTTTTAAACTCGAGTTCAATCTTTATTGCTTGATTCAAGTTAGTAAAAAGCCAGTTTTTATAAATTTTCATTGAGCTAATAATAATATCTCTACCCCTCATTCTAATCACGAGGATTAGCCCAGAAGTCGAAGACTTGTGTGTGAAAGGGGGCGGCGGCATATTATTATTTAGCAGGCTGCCTTTGTTATGCGCGATGAGAACATACAATATACAATTCTCTATAAAACTACTCAACGACCCAAAATCTAGAGTGGCTCATGTTATAAACCCGCTCACAGTGTATAGTAGTAGACACAAAGAAACATACATGCAGGTCGTATATTTTTCCTATAAAATCGTGTGTCCCATATATCTGAGAGTACACCCGATTACACAGCTTTTGCTGCAGTAAGTATGCATGCACCGCAGCATTCTATTGGTTGTGGCGAATTGATGGATGCACCTGTTCCATTTCCAATGCTATCATGAGCTGGTATATAATTCGGACAGGTAAAATTTTGGGTATATCTCTTCCCTAATTTAATTATGAATGTAATTAATTTTATTAATGATTTTGTGTTCTTAAGAATGGAGAATTATTCTCAAAATCGTCCTAATTTAACAAGTGAGGAATATCTGACGATGACATGAATGAAGAGTTTAGGGTGCGAGGTCAAAACGGAAAATAGTGGAAACTCACGAAAGGAAGATGGTGTTTTTAAAATGAGTTTTTGACAAAAAAATTGGATTGCTATATCTTACATGATAAAGCTTTGCCTAGAATATATACAAGGGTGTTTTTGTGAATTATGCTTATAACATATTGTAACCTCGAAATTAGGTTATCGTTGAAACACGTCACGTAGACAAACAATCTTTATTATCACTCTTGATAATACAAGAAATATCCTTCAACAAATTTCGCAACTGTCGACGCTTTACTTTGACGTTTGTCACTCGCGTTTGGCTGCTCAATACAAACTGACTCCCCCGGCCGAAAATGGTCTGCTTATATAGGTTTCTACAGTTCTCGAAGTTTCTGAGACTTCGAGAACGTGTCGAGAAACAAATAGAATATAGCCTGGAATATTCCGGAAAACGTCAAAATAAAGGCATCACAAAATTATAAATTCTAACATGAACAGAAACGTAATTTACAAACTAACGAGGTAGGTGAGCTTCAATTATAAATTCTAACGAAAAATAACATAATTAACCAACTAAAAAGGTAGGTGAGCTTTCGTAACATTGCCCCCCTCTTAGAACTGATCAGGTTACTCCATTGTCCGCATGGCCTTCTTGATAAGGTGTTAAACGATCGATGTGGACAATCTTCATCTTGGCTTGGGGATTCCTCTGGATCCTGTAAACTACGTCATTCAATCGTGACACGACGGTATAAGGGCCTTCCCACGATTTCTGCAGCTTCAGAGATTTACCCTTGCTTCTTTTGGGTTATAGAGCCACACTTTCTCAAGCTCTTGAAACCCGCTGCTGTTGGCACGCAAGTCGTATCTGGTCTTCATTCTGTCGCTTTCTATTTTTATCTTCTCTCGTACTTCTTCATGTACCATCTTTATTCGATCTTTCAGATGGCTGAGATAATCATCTAAGTTTTCCTCGTGTTGCGGTCGATTGCCAGTAAAAATGGAGGAAGGCAGGTATCCCAGTTGGTCTGTTTCTCGTTGACGGCCGTTCTCAGGAAGTTTTTGATGGTGCGATTGAATCTTTCCACCATTCCATCCGATTCCGGGTGAAGAGGTGTGGTTCTGGTTTTGTGAATGCCTAGCAGCTCACAAACGTTCTGAAATACTTCCGACTCGAAATTTCGTCCTTGATCAGAATGGATCTCTCTGGGCACCCCATAACGACATATCCAATTTTCGAATAAAGCTTCGGCTACAGTAACAGCTTCTTGATTAGGTAAGGGATATATTTCTGGCCATTTACTGAAGTAGTCCATCACTACCAAAAGATAACGATTTCCACTGCTGCTACGAGGAAATGGTCCAGCTATATCAATAGCTATTCTCTCGAATGGAGCTCCAACATTGTACTGCTTCATCTGTCCTCGGCTTCGAGTCCTGGGTCCCTTACTAGAGGCGCAAATATCACGCACCATTCTTCCACATCGGACCGACTGCCAAGCCAGTAGAATCGTTCTCTAACTTTATTCAGAGTTTTGTTTATTCCAAAGTGCCCACCACCGACTCCACTGTGTAGTGCTTGAAGAACTTCTGGAATTCTTTTCTGGGGTAGTACTGTTTGATAAATCTTTTCTTTGCCGTCGGGACTCTCCCAGACTCTTTTTAATAGGCCGTTCTCGATGGCTAAAGAATTCCATAGCGCCCAGTAGCTTTTTAGAGACGGTGATTTATCAGAAATATCCTGCCAGGTGGGTCTGTCCATGTGTTTTATCTTCCATTGGAAAATTGGTCCAAAATCCGGGTCTTCACTTTGTTCTTTAGCGATGATTTTATTATCCCAATCTTTTGGGCCCTGGATGTTAATTATCCGGCAAAGAAATTCATCTTCTTCTCGAGTTTCTTGTCGCACAGTGCTTACAGTTTGGAGGGCATGGTCTTCTGGATAGGGCGTCAGCATTCCGATGGTTAGATCCTTTCCGGTGTTCAATTTTGAAGTCGTACTCCTGCAACCGTTGAAACCATCTTGCCACTTGGCCTTCCGGATTCCTGAACTGCAGTAGCCACTTCAAAGAAGCATGATCGGTCCTCAAGACGAACGGCTGACCATAGAGATACTTATGAAAATGCTCCACAGTTTTAACTATGGCAAGCAACTCTCTTCTGGTTACGCAGTAGTTCATTTCTTGCTTAGAGAGGACCTTGCTAAAGTATGAAATCACTTTTTCATGCCTGTTTTCAATTTGTGATAATATTCCTCCAATTCCAGTATTACTAGCATCCGTGTCCACGATGAATGTCTTTCCAGGTTTGGGATATGACAGAATCGGAGAAGAACACAGAGCTTCTTTTAATCTCTGAAAAGCTTGTTGACATTGTTCCGTCGAGATAAATGGCTGATTGTTTTCTGTGAGTCGATGTAAGGGTTTCGCAATCTCAGCGAAATTTTTCACAAACTTGCGATAGTAAGTGCAAAGTCCCAGGAAACTCCTTAATTCATGTTTGTCTTTCGGTACTGGCCATTTCCAGATGGTTTCAGTTTTCTCTGGGTCAGTCTTCACTCCATCAGATGAAATAATGTGTCCTAAATACTTGACTTCCTTTTGAAAGAGCATACACTTCTTAGGACTTAACTTGAGCCGAGCCTCTCTCAACTTTTGGAAAACTTCTTGAACATTCTTCAAATGATCTTCAAAGTCTTTGCCAAGTATTATTATGTCATCAAGATAAACGAGACAAGTTTTCCAGGTCATTCCTCGTAGAATGGTTTCCATAAGTCTTTCAAAGGTGGCTGGTGCGTTGCAGAGGCCAAAGGGCATGACGTTGAAGTGCCACAACCCTGTTCCAATGGAAAACGCTGTCTTCTCTTTATCATCTGGGTGAAGTTGCACTTGCCAATAGCCACTTTTCAGGTCTAATGTGGAAAACCATGTGGATCCAGACAGGGTATACAGGTGAGCGTCTATTCTTGGCAACGGATAACTGTCCTTCTTAGTCACATCGTTTAGTCTTCTATAATCTACACAAAATCTGGTAGAGCCATCCTTCTTCTTTACCAGAACAACCGGCGAAGTCCATGGACTCTGGGATGGTTCAATGACTCCCTGTTGCTGCATGTCTCTAAGCATCGTCGATACCTCTTCTTGCTTCGCTAAAGGGATACGTCGTGGAGCTTGTTTAATTGGAGTGGTGTTGCCGGTATTTATGCGGTGCTGCACAAGATTAGTCCTTCCGACGTCATCCTCTGTTAACGAGAATACATCCTGGTAGCGCCTCAACAAATCTTCCAATTTTGGACTTCATCAGCTCGTAATGGGGACTTGAATCGGTTAACAAGGGTCTGCAGGACTTCGGGTAGTTTTGAATATTTCGAGGTGCTGTTGATGATTCCATATTGCTGAACACCGATGCAACTGTTTTACAAATTCCCAAAGGTTAGCCTTTCTTGATCTGTTGTGGGTAGTCCTTTAGATTTAGCATTCTCACCAATACCAAATTGTTTTTCCTTTCTGTTAATGTCTTTCCGGTTAATATGCCCTTCCTATAGAGGCTGCTCTCTGGTTCTGGTTCTACAATTACAGTTTCTTCAACTGCCGAAGGACTGCTACAAATAGCTTCAATTACTAGTTCTGAACCTGCTGGAAGTTCTATGTCTGCTGACGCTTTCACAGTTCTAATAGGAAGGTTTCTGATTTCAGGAAACTGCATGATGATTTCTTCATCTTTGGTCTTCAATAGTCTTCGTGGAAGGTCCAATACAAAATTATGTTGAGTCATTACATCAAGTCCAAGAATGACATCATCGGTTATATCTGCTACTAGGATGTTGTGTTGGAATGTGGTTGCCCCTAGAGTTATTCTAGCTAGATGGATGCCCTTCACTGATATGACTTCTCCATTTGCTGTCTCCAAGATGTAATTCCGGTCTGGCTTTTGTATTCTGCAGTGAGCGACGATGTTCGGTCTTACTATGGTGTGACTAGAGCCTGTATCAAGGACCATTTCACAATCCCGTCCGCATATACGCCCTGGTACTCCCAAACTCGTTCCATTATTTTGCAGACGGGTTACCTTGATCTTAATAGTTGGTGGGGCTTGGTAGCACCTAGCCAGCTTTCGCCCCTCAAAGCTGACTAGTTGGCGTTTTCCTGGTCCTGACTAGATGTATTCTTAGGGCATCGATTCCTAAGATGCCCTTCAACTCCACAATTCCAACATTTGATAGATCTTCTCCTGCTATGTACAGTAGAGTCGGTACGGACTTTTTCTTTGTGATAATTTTCTAGAAATTGTCTTAAGGTCTTCATTAATCCTTCCTCATCCTCTTCGGCTTCACGCTGTTCTTCTCTCCTAAATCTTAGTTGCCTTATTCTGCCTTGACTACTTCGGGAAGCTTGTCGTGCGGCTTCAATTTCTAGCGCCTGGGCCAAAGCTTCAGATATATTTTTATGCCTGGCCAACCTTAACGCTTGACCGATCTCAGAATCTCGCAGGCCATCAATGAAGCTACTTATTGCTAACTGTTCTTGAAATTCTGTCGGTGCGGTGGGGCCTTTTAATTGTGCTTGATAAACGTGTTGTAGATGAGCATCGCCATACCTCATTTCTAAAGCACTCTTCAGCATTTGATAGTCTTTTTGTTGATCCTCGGCTAGCGTTCGTAATATCTCCATGGCTTCACCTCGTAGGGCAACTATTAGTGATGTAGCCTTTTCTTCTTCTGACCAATTATTTGCCAAGGCAGCTGCTTCAAATTGTTTAAGGTAAGTGCTCCATGACACTTTTCCATCAAATGTGGGTGGTTTAATCCTTGCAGAGGAAATGCAACTGTTGTCAGCCTTAACATTCTCCTTCGCGGGCCATTGTGACTGTAAATTTGTAACTTTATGCTCCAACTTAATTAGGCTTTCTTCTAAGACTTGGACTTTGACGACTTCACTCTGTAATTTACTAACACTTTCTTCTACGATCTGAACTTTATCTTGCACTTCATTCTCAATAGATTAATTTTCTTCTTCAACGGTTTCCTCAAACTCTTTGAGATTGATCTTAATTACTTCTTCTAACTTTTTATTATTTACTTCTTGATAATTTTTCATTTCTTCTAACCTGTTCCTCATTTCCTCTTGACTGTTCTTCATTTCCTCTTGACTGTTTTTCATTTCTCTTTTCAAGTCTTCTTTCATTTCGTCCTGGCTGTTCTTCATTTCATCCTGGTTGTTTTTTATTTCCTTTTTTAAGTTTTCTCCCATTTCGTCCTGACTCTTCTTCATATCTTGCATCATTCCCATTAACTGTTTCAATGTTTCCTCCATCTCCGTCGCTCTTGATCTCGTTACTGGCATTCACTTGTCTACTCCAAACACAGACTCCAAACGTCTTCTTTGCGGAACTTCACACTTCTGACACCAATGTAACCTCGAAATTAGGTTATCGTTGAAACACGTCACGTAGACAAACAATCTTTATTATCACTCTTGATAATACAAGAAATATCCTTCAACAAATTTCGCAACTGTCAACGCTTTACTTTGACGTTTGTCACTCGCGTTTGGCTGCTCAATACAAACTGACTCCCCCGGCCGAAAATGGTCTGCTTATATAGGTTTCTACAGTTCTCGAAGTTTCTGAGACTTCGAGAACGTGTCGAGAAACAAATAGAATATAGCCTGGAATATTCCGGAAAACGTCAAAATAAAGGCATCACAAAAATTATAAATTCTAACATGAACAGAAACGTAATTTACAAACTAACGAGGTAGGTGAGCTTCAATTATAAGTTCTAACGAAAACAAGAACATAATTAACCAACTAAAAAGGTAGGTGAGCTTTCGTAACAATATGAATTATGGTATGTGAATTTTCGTATAAATGAAATCGAAAGGGCATACTGATAGAAGACGAAATAGTCATATGGCGAAGAAACTGTTTAAAATAAATATTGAAAGATTGTAATCTGGATTGAAGAATACATTAAATTTTGACCAAACATGGATACATGAAGGTCCTACGGAAGGCGGTACGATATGGTATAATGAGTGTTAATGTGTGTATAGTGACAGTGCTAGTAACCAATAGTGGATAGTATGTATGTATTCTAAAGCCTTTTGTCCATTTGAATGCGCAATTCGCAAATATTTACACGATTTATTTAGTGGTGGGAAAATCTCTACTTGTAATGAATTTATAACATTTTCTATCATTTTCATAATGAAACTGCCACGGTAGATTGTAAGAAGCTCAAGACAAATTTATTAACACTACATAATAATGAAAGAGGCAATAATATTTGTAGTGTTTGACAGTTTCGCAAATTGCAATTGTCAAAAGTTGAGATTTTCCCGCCATAAATAATTGAAACAAAAGTTGTGAAATTTGTGCAAAAATCCGTGAATTTTGCATCCATGAGGACAGGGCTTAAGTGTGATATCCGCAGAGGATGCATCAGGTAGGTGTAAGTGGATGGTGATGGGCCATCGTCGTCCATCAGGACGGCATTCTAATTTGTGGAGGATGACGCAGAGACATTTAAAGTAAACTTAATGTGCTAGGTTCACTCGACGTAAACTTATTTTTGATAATTTTGTGTGCTTTAAACCTTTTTCAAGTGGCACGCTTAGGTAATTATTCCACCCTCACCTTCCGTACTCATCTCTGTGCTGTGAATTAGTCACTCTATATTATTTTCAACCTTGCGTAATTGATAATACAAGATAAAAACTTTAAATTCTGAAATAATTCTATCACTTTTTTTATCTAACACCTCGACATTGGCAAAAACTATTATATCACTGTTTCTACTAAAAGTAATGGATGTTATGTAATGCAATTATTTTTGTCACTTCTGTATATCCGATCGCCTTCAAATTTAGTACGCCTATGAAATGTAGCTCCCCGCACGCTTCACCCGTCGCGCTTGTCTACAAGCTAGCGATTAGATAGATAGATAGATAGAGTTTTTATTAGTCCATATGTTAAAAATTACAACAAAATACCCAAAGGGTGTAGGACTTGTCACAAAAAAAAATGTCCTTTACAAAGACAATTAAAGAAATATAACTACAAAACTACAAAAAGAACAGAAACAGTATAAAAAGAATAAAATATAGCTAGGGGTACAAATGACAATTAAAGCAAAATATAAAACATGAAAACTATAAAAAAGTAATAGTGTAAAAACAAAGAATAATATATACATAATAGTTCAAAATGTAAAAATAAAACATGTAAAAAAACACATTCAATGACATGGTGTGTTGAAGACTACATAAAGTTTTAGCAATTTTGCAATATTGAGAATTTTTCAGTGGTCGGAGTAGCAAGAAAAACTTACAATTCATCATTAAAAATTCATCCAAAGTATAGTATGCCCTCTGTTGCAGCAGGTCTCTAAAAGTTGTTTAAAATGCTTTACATTCATGTCTCTTAGGCGTGTGGGGACTTTATTATAAATCTTTATAATCATGTGATATACGTTTCTTTGTATGTAACTAAAATTTGCTTTTACAGCAGTTAGATCATTCTTTTTTCTTGTTTCATAATCATGGGCTCTGCTGTGTGATATAAAAAGAGAAGGATTTTCTTTTATAAATATAACCGACTCATAAATATAGGTGGATATGAAAGTTAAAATTTTGTTCTGTTTAAAGGTGTCCCTACATGATTCTAATCGGGATAGATTAAAAATGTTTCTCATACACCTCTTTTGTATAATGAAAATTCTCTCTCTTTAAATTTTCGGCTCTTGAGTATAGTATTTACTGAAAAATTAGTTACACTTACTGTCCTGTATTTAAATCTTTTACTTCTTCACATATTTCGTCTATGGCTTTATTTGTAATAAACGAGTGTATACTGATAAGATTCGAAACGCCCGGTCGCTGTTCCAAATTATACGAAACCTAAAAAATACAAAATTTGTCAGATAAAAAATTAAAGGCAGATTAATTTTACTTCTGAAGTAAAATCGGTCACGGCTTTCTTTATGTTTCTCACTATATCATCAGGCTTATCGGTCAGACATATCCTGCTCTTAGGATCAGGATCGGATTTAGACATTTTCTTATTGGGATCCCTGAGACTCCTCAATCTGGCATATTCGGTACCTAGAAATATCGATACAGCTTTTTATTTATATTAAAGCAATATTTTACCTGTTATGATTGAATGCGGAACGGGGAACGTATTTCCGAATCTGTTATTAAACATTCTCGCCAATTCTTGAGCGAGTTGGATTTGTTGCACTTGATCCTCTCCAACAGGAATGTGAGTTGCCCTAAAATCCTATTTTAATATTCATACATCATAAAATATAGAAACCTCAAAATATCTTCTTACTTTATGACAAATTAAGTTATGCTTACTTATAAAGGAGAATGTCAGCAGTTTGTAGTACAGGATAAACAAATAATCCCAGAGGTATATCCTTCATATCCTTGGATTTTTCTTTGTACTGCGGAAGATGTCCTAACCTAAAATAAAATTCTACATACATTTTATTACCATTAATTACACATCCCTACCTGGCCATTGTCGAAATGCACCCCAAACACCAGCAAAGTTCAGCGTGCGCAGGTACCGCTGACTGCTGGAACAAAATAACCTTTTCCGGATCTATCCCGCATGCCAAAAGAGTAGCCGCTATTTGTATGATATTCTCAGACAACTTCTTTGGTTCCTAAAATGATCCTGTAAAGTAACATAATAATAACAGCACATTCTTTAATAACAGCCTTACGTGCGGTACCGTCATTGCATGTAGATCGACTATGCTCAACAGCATATCTTCATTTTGATTCTGTAATTTTACCCATTGTGCAATGGCTCCTAAATAATTTCCCAAATGTATGGCTCCTGTGGGTTGAATACCTGAAAATATTCTTCTAGCGTAATCACGTTCTGTCTTTGTAACCTTAAAATCCTAAATTTTAATTTGATCAAAAAACACAAACTGCAAACTTACATTAGAGGTGGAACTGGATAATAATTTACAAGTACCAAAGCGTTTTAGACTTTCTTTTAAAATAGTTCTAATTAACATTGCGAAAAATGCAGAAAAACGTTTTAGCACAAGGTTAGGTTAGGTTTCTTTTGCCAGCTGAGAACAAGAACAAATGCAAGATCTTGCAAAGGATATAATTTTCATTACATAGAATGTATATTATTCAAATAGCTGAATTTTCGATGTAAGACGATTGGAAGTTCGAAATGACGAATTTTGATCCCATGAGAACAATTTTACAAATTCAAATTCTCAATTGTTCGAAGTGCGTTCCGTTAGACTGACAAGTTCAAAATTCAAATGCATACTAATGTAAGCACAAAACATATAATGTAAGTCTAGTGCCAAAAGTAAGCAACTAAAATTAAATTAGTAGAAATAAAACTAGCTGTATATTTTTTTTCTACGTTCATGCAAAAAACAATACTTTATTGAACTATATTTAGTGGAAAAAGTGGTTCTTTATTGCTCTAGAGCAATAAACATTTTATTGCACTCAAATGAGTGCAATAAAATGTTTATTGCACTCATCTGTCATTCTACGACAGCGTTTTGTCATCATGACAAACATAAACCTTCAAATCGACGTCACATTTTTCTAGACTTATAGTGTCATCTAAATAACATTTTTTGGTTTTTGCATGAACGTAGAAAAAATATTGTATGCAACTCGTACAAAAAGTGCTTATTGCACTCGACGTGTTGTCCTACTCGGCTTGACGGCCTCGTTGGACAATTTCACGTCGCGTGCAATAAACACTTACTTTTTGCACTTGTTGCATAAATAACTATTAATATTATTTTACCTTATCTACCTCTTTGTTGGTACGATTTCCAATATTCGCGCTTATTTCTCGGGAAGGGTCAAAATAAAACACGATGGTAAAAGTCAATATGACTAAGGGAAGAATGTAGTCGGCCCTTTTGTTTATTTAATTGAAAATATAAAGTGATAGACACATCGTATTAAGTACACAATATTATCGGTTCCATATAAATCTAGAAATTTTGTTTATAATGCTCATACAAATATGTTTGCACAAATTACAAACACTACTTCACTTATAAAGATGAACAAGGCACGCAAAAATAGTTTAGAAAACTTTCTTACAAATTTATAAGTATATGGTATTTCTCTCGTGTAGGAGCTACACTGTTAAAATGTTTGAATTTCATAACTTATCATGTTTAATATAATTTAATAACCTATCTAGGTACAAACCATTTCGTATCTGTCTCCCGCCTGCAAGAGATTTTTACAAAAACGCATTAACAAAATCAAGATGTAGCTTATTTTATAACGACACATTACAAAAAAAGACCGCAATTAGGAAATGTCCAGAATGTAGAAAATCATGAGAATTGTTAATGAAAATTATTTGGAATTTAGGCCACCTAAATACATACATCAGTAATATATTTATATACTTATAATTTTTTACATATATGGACTTTCCCGACCAGCTTCCTAGGAGTTCTACTAACACTAAAAGATATAAATTATATTTCAGAATTCGTTATACTAGATGTTCTGCCGGCTAAGCCATTTAATAAATTAGAATAATTGGGTTCAGTCGAAAATCCTAAAATTATAATTTAAATATCAAACATATTTATTTAAGTCCGTTTAAATACTGTGAGATGTAAGAATATTAGATTCATATCTCTAATATACTGGAGACATCTCCAAACGTAACCATGCAAATTCATCCCATCTTTGAAAATAAATTGTTTTAAACTTTTTGTTTTTGGATTTCATATACGCTGTTACGATGATCACTAAGATTTGTTCAAGTAGATCATCGCGACACCAAAATACTGAGCTATTTTTTACGTCAGCTTTTATCGTTCTTATCCTTTTAAAATTTTGGAATAATTGTAGAGAGATTGTGTGTATATAGTTGTCAGATATGCCGCTGGTGAAATGACCCATTCATTCATATATACATAGTAATTATTACACGAATACCTACATATTGGCAAAGTTATTCGAAGTGGGTGCCTGATGGTTTATAAACATTTGTTTAGCGTACATATATTTTCTATTTAGAACAGAGTTTGTCTTCATATGTAGGCTTTGGCAAGAAAGCTGAAGTGGAATCTGTTATTGAATTTGATAATCGAGATTATTTATTACTTGACACCACCAATTTGTGTACCTGTGACTATAAAATATTTATAGTTCAAAAAATAAATATCTGAAAATTGAAATAAAATTCGGATCTAGAAATTTAGTGTAATTTTAAACGTACAAAATACTAAATCTAGGGAATAAGGAATATTCGATTAATCTAGCCCTTACAAAAATAGAAACAGCTATTTTAACGCAACACTTGCTTAAAAAACATTAGGACACAACGTTTCTCGAAACTTTTACCTATTATTAGAAAGGGGTGTGCTTATATTTCTTCATGGTTATTTCAGATATATCTTTTCTTGGGACGCTGTGTACCTTCTTCCAAAAGAGTCATCATGACCATTTGCCACAAATATATTGGGTTGAACACTTTTAACGGCAAATTATGGCAGAGTAAAGAGAATGAAAGGTTGTGTTTGAATCTGCTGACCTGAACACGGAACAATTTAAGATTTTTCAAATAGTCTGTACTGGAACCACACTGGAGCGTTCTCAGCCTGCCTCGAGATATAATTTGGTTGACTTACAGTCTAATATAATGATATACAAGCTACAACTAAAATATATTTTGCTCTAACGCTTATAATAACAAGTCAAATATAATAAATAATTTGATGCGTCCCGTTCTATCACTGGATAACGAAAAATGTAAGGACGCTCGAGCGCTTTGCACGACACTCGTTTATTAGTAGGCAATATTTACAGTATGTATAAGAAATATAGCATCAGAAGTGATATAAATAAAGAAACTTGGGCCGAACTAGTCAAAATTTGTAGATTATTGGAATTTCTTACTGAAGTAGTAAATTTGGGTCTACATTATATTTATATGGAATCTTCACAAACGAGTGTCATGGAGAAACCGCTGGCTTAACAAACTGCAACGCCAGTGGTGGAACGGGACGTGTCTGTAAACATTTCATAAAATCTGACAAAAATCCAACAGCGGAAAATGTTCCCAAAACGACACAGCATTTTACACGCGAATATAAAGTATGTCGCCACCGCGACGTAGCTATAGAGGCTGTAAAAATACGTCCATTTGATTAGAGAACAATACATTAATCGTCTGGTTTTTTTTTCAAAATCTTGTTTATAACAATGGCCATGTTTAGCGTCCCTCGACGCTCAACCTGTACTATGTTAGCAGCTTGAAGAACATTATGGCCAGGGAGACGTTGATGAAGAGCACTACAAGGACCAACTGTTGACGCGAGAACCAATCCTGAAATCACCAGAGCGTGAGTTGGGGAGCTTTCGAGCTTTTTTTGTGCGTTGGAATGTATGCTGTGATATAAAGCGGTGGTGATACTGGGTTTTGCGATTTTCAAATCGGAATGAATGTAATTAGTGTTAATAGCTACCTAAGTGTAAACTAGCCTTAAGATTTACATATAAATTATATGACTCGCAAGTAAAATTTTATAAAAAAAATAATTAAAATCAATTAGGGTACTGTTTTTTTTTTTTTTTTTTGAAAATATTTATCAATTCTCATATATGAGGAATAACTGGTTGTTGCAGATATATTTCAGAAAAATAGTGAACAGGATATTACAAATCATACAATTTATATATATAAAGTGTATAAGCTTATACACAGAGTGTAGCAATTGTTTTAATCTTACAACATGTCGAATTTAAGAATAAAAATATTATTTATACTATGAGCAAGGATAATAGGGATTTTAAGGGAGAGTCGCCATCTGGTGTTTTCATTCCTAAGTTCGACTGGTTGTCTAACTATAGTTACTATAGATATATAAAGATATCCAATTATCAACAATTCTCAATCGAATTACATCACAGCAGTGGTTATAGCTACTGCTATACAAGGTGTACAAAGACTTTTAACAATACATTATGTTGTACGAACAACCAATGGTTCGTTCTACAAAGATTTGCTCTTACTTTCATTCGACAATTTTTTAATTTTAAAAATATGACACTTTAGACTATACACATTGCGTAATAAAAATGATTTATTTTCACTTCCTCGATAACTGCGTTGAATTATCCTCAATGTATGTTTCTAGACATCCCGTATAACAAATATTTTATAAAGCTGTGCATTTTTGAGAAAAAATGGTTATTGCTCTTGACTACATCAACATCAATTACTACACTCTGTAATATGTACGTGAATTGTGTCACTATTAATGACAGGATCACACTTAAGTTGAAGTCAAAAATCCAGAGACGTATTCTATGGCAAAAAATAAAAGTTTTTTATTATACCGGGTGACAACGGTTAAGTGGGAACACGCTGTAACTTTTTTATGACTGCTGATAAAAATTTGAAATTGGGTGGGTTTATACTAGATGGTGCCATGAATTATTTGAGGTCATTTCGAATTTCATGACATTTCCGGTTTGACCATTTTACGTATGGTAGGACCAATTTTCTGACACATTTTCTGGATTATAGAAAGTTTTCTTATTTTTTCATGTTCTATTAGAGAATTACCACATTTTCCCGGACACACTGTATATGGCTAATGATCTTCGGGATATTTCAGTTCTATCAAAAAAAGTGGCTTTTCAATAACCTAATTTAAAATTGCCTATTTTTGACATCGTGCTAGTTGAAATATTGATATTTAAAAGAGAGGTAGGGAGACGCCTATCATTTGTTACAGATATTTTAAAAACTTACTAACTACAGAGTGGTGAAAATGTATTGTTGAATTTGCTTAACTTTGAACTTGTCTTTTTTTCTAAATGAAAGACATAATGTAAAAATGGGCAATTTTGAATTAGATTATTAAGAAGCAACTTTTTTAGAATTGAAATATCTCGAAGACCATTAGAGATATTAAAATTATGCGTAGACCGTAAAATCCAAATATGTACGGTGTTTCTTAAAAATATACAAGTAGATAACGACTTCCGGTAGAACCGGAAATGCTACAACAAATATTTTGATTGCCGTCACTGCCATACAGCGGTTACAGCAATTACCTCAAGCGGTTTAGGAATAAAATATTAAAAACTGATTAATTTTTAACATCCTGTTTCTCTACGAGTGCCTATGTAGGTAACAAAAAAGGGTCCTTTCATTTTTGGTCGTATAGTATGCGCCTGGATTTTTTACCACTACTTTAGAAGCATCCCGTATACAGGTAATTACGTATAAATCAGGCACTCAAGCCAAGATTGAATGTGCGGTAAGTAATCTGCGTGCTGGAACAAAGGGCGCAGTACGGCGCCGAGCTCGCGCAAATCATTAGTTACGTTAATAATTGATAGCTACTAGCGTGGAAAACTGAAGCCAAAGCGAAGGTGCCATGTACATGCCGCCATTGTTGTTAGACTCGACCTAGGTAAGTTACGAAAAGGGACAAACAATACGCTGTTAGCCAACACTAAAACATTAACATTGCCTACACGGAACAATCAATAAGGTTCAAGAGGACTAGACATAGTAAATCGGGGCAAGATCTGTCCATTTGGGTCGAGATCGATTTTTTCATTCCACCATCGCACGTTTCTTTTTTTTTCGACAAAAAGCAGAACGTCATAGCAGTCAAAGAATTTTTTATTAAAAATAACGAAAATCAAAATCAATAATAGCAAAGATACAGGGTGTCAAAATAGTAGAAATTAATCACATTTTTTTCTTATCTTTCAATTTTTTTACTATAAGCTAAATTAAATCGACTTATTTTGGTCGCAGTATTATGCTGTTACAGTATGGACCATTACTTACGCAACAATTTGACTTTACTTTTAGATAAATTGCACGCATCATGAAATTTAGATGCGTTTTTCTCAGAAACCATTGCTTCTAGCGACATCAACAAGGTGTACCTTTTTTAACTAGAAAAGGTAAGGAAACAAATGTTTCCAGTCCAAAATGAGATACAGTGTAGCACAAAAAAGTCGTAGCTATTTAAAGGGGTCTAAACCATCGTTGGTTCCTCTAGCAGATACACCAAAATCGTCGACATATTCGAATTTCTAGTCCCAAGAAACCCCCCTATACCAAATTTCATAAAATGCGGTTGATGCGATCAAAAAATAATAAAGAAAATGTGATTTATTTTTTCAACTTTGACACCCTGTAGCTCCGTTAGTATCAACTTTTGGATTAAGGTAAGTTGAGTTAATTCGGCTTATTGTTATCCAAACTATCTACATCTGAAGTTTGGCCCATTCTTTACTGAACACCTACCAATGAGTGACGGAGTTCTAGGGCAGAAAGTATACCAAAGTTAAAGCAAAAATTCCTAATAAATATGGGACCGTAGATGACTGCTTAACAAGATAAAGAGCGTTAAAGTTTCTTTAAGTTAATTCCAAAACACTTTAAGTATTTTTACGCCACTGTTAATTTTGTCAAATGAATATAATTTTCATATAGGGTGTACAATTATCTATGAAATTGATGTGTTGGAGAACATTGAATAAAATCAACCATTTGTAAATAAAACACGTTTAATTTTGTTGGTTCTATTTTATATGCGAAATGAAGATAATATGCACTTTACACTTAAATTGAGATTTGAACGTATAGTTTGACAGTTGATATACATTTACGGTTGCTATGGAAACTAAGAACAATTGCATTCTCAAGGCATACTAAGCTATTTAATAGAAACATTGGTTTTGCGTTTTACGCTGTACTTTAAATCAGCTATTAAGTTTTGAACAATGGAAATAAATATTTAGCTTTTTGAATCCTCCGGTACTTTAATAACGTCAATATATTCTAAAGGTTGCGTTCTTGTTAGCAAATGTCTTCATTTCTTGAACAATTTTCATTATACAGGGTGGCGCATCCAAAACGAAACAGAGGCATTTTCTGGCAGCTCAGTTCTCTTTTTGAAAAACGCTCAGATCCGTCAATTTTCTTTTCGAGGGGGACACAAAATTGGCATAAAATCACATTTACACGTGCAGCCCCCTAGGCGCGGATGGCACCACTCCTAAAATCTTAAATGGAAGAGGGGTGGAATGCCTCTGTTTAGTTTTGGATGCGCCACCCTGTATGTATACTAAACGGCTGTCCTGTTTTGGCAAATGCGCTCCACGCATATTTAAACGTGTTAAGATTAATTTCCCAAATCTTTAGAATGTTTATCAAGAAACTTTTCCCAGGAACTGAAAGAGCATTGCTTAGGTAAGTTTTGAATAATATCTGAATAAACATACACAGAAAGGTTTAAATAAAATCCACGTTTAAATTAACTTTTAACAGAAGTTCATGGATTGAAAAAATCAGCATTCCTTTCTTAAGAGAGTAATCACTAAGATAATCAAATATTCCTTTTTTAAATATCTCTGTTGTGGTGGAATGAATTCTTTTAACTATTGTGAGGGGTTGGTACGGATAAGTATCGGCCGTTTTTTTCTTCATTACCGCAAAGTGTTTCTCAAATGGACACACCTTGTAAACAGATACATGTAGCAGAATAAGTAAACAGTTCTAGAACTAACATACCTATTGGATCTCTGTAATGCGATAGCAAAGGGAAACAGACAAGTTACATGAAAGGTTCATTTTAATGTCAAGGCCGATGTATACCCCTTGGATTACCATAAAATAAACACTTGGAGTTCCGGAATGTGTATTTTACCTAGACGGTGATTCAAACTAGGCGAAGTTTTTGGGAAGAACAAACCGGCAATGTGTATTTTTTTATTTGAATTTATTAGTTTTGGTACACGCATTTAAAAACACCCAAGTAGACATGTTTATAATCAAAGATCATTACGGAGTTTATGCTATAAAAGTGGTTTGTTATTATTATTATTAATATAATAATCTACTTCGAAGGATCATAAACTCCGTGGTTAATGAAACGTTACACTAATGTGAACGTACTTTACCCAAGGGCAACAAGCCGCTATTGATCCCGGTTTGCCCGCAAGTTTCAAGGACTTTATTCCAGTAAGGACGAACCAGAATAATAATTATTATGTTTCAGAGAAGCCGGTAGAAATCCGACATATTGACTTACTTCGGCGCTGTTTCACTGATATTGAACTGATGTTAGAAAACGGGTGAACTACAAGTTATAGGGAAAAAAGATGCAGATATTTTCCAGCAAGCCATATGATAAGATTTACAGTGGAAATCAGGTCATTAATTTTAAGAGGAGGTATGGGAAATTTTTACCGCACGCAAAAAATACATAAAGATTCCGTCTTGTATATTCATCTTCAGTGACTATGTTGTATTTAATTTTCCTTATTTTTCCGTCATCCTCCCAATTTAACAACATTTTGGGGAACTCCAATGAAACAGGATAAACGAAAAGGTGCCGTAAACACCTATATATACAGTGCTTTCGAAAAGTAAAAGTAATAAATTAATTATTTTTGAAATTGAGAAGTTTTCGAGATTTTGTTTTTAAAAAAGTCACTTTTTGACATACGACCCACATTTGTGACGTCATCGTTGTTCGAAATATGACATCATCGACAATTTTTTTAAATGGCAACCCCCCAATTTTGACCATGCCATTTGAAAGAGCGTGTCATTCTACATACATAGGTACATCATGAAAAATTATGGTGTAACATAACGAAAATTTCAAGAAAATAATGTTTGAAGATTTTAAATTTAATTTTCACAATACTAAAAATGATAATGATTATGTAAAAAATCGACTAAATTAAATGTTCAAATTGTGCACCGTTGGCTGCCTGACAGTAGCCAAGACGATTAATAAATTCTTTTTGGACATTATCAATAACTTCAGGAGGTATACGATGTATCTCGTGACAAATTCTTGCTTTTAAATCTTCTAAATTAACCGGTCTAGTAACGTATAGTACCGTATACTTTGCTTTTTAAGTATCCCGACAAGAAATAATCTAGGGGTGTCAAAACAGGCGATCTGGCTGGTCACTCAATCGGCCGCCTTCTCCCTATCCAACGATTCGGGAACAGCTTATCTAAATAAGCAAGGACAGGTGTTGCATAATGGGGAGGTGCACAGTATTGTGAAAATTAAATTTTAAAATCTTCAAACATTATTTTCTTGAAATTTTGTTATATAACACCATAATTTTTCATGATGTATGTATGTAAAATGACACGCTCTCTCAAATGGCATGGTCAAATTTGGGGGTTGCTATTTAAAAAAATTGTCGATGACGTCATATATCGACCAACGATGACGTCACATATATGGGTCGTGTCAAAAAGTGCCTTTTTTTAAAACAAAATCGACGTGCCAGGAGATTTTTTCGAAAACTTCTCAATTTTAAAAATAATTAATTTATTCGTTACTTTTCGAAAGCACTGTATTATGTATTTCACGTTTATACAGTCATTCACAAACGATGAGAAAAAATGCTTCGAAAATAGATACAAGTTGTTAAACTTGCAATGGGCAGGGATTTATGAAGACATTGTTCAAAACCTGGAGGCTTCTCCTAAAATTTAGACGCCCCAGTGGCGGAGATACATGTATTAGTGGTAATTTTTTTAAATAAAATAATACACTAGGTACTGTTTTACTCGAAAACTAGTCGTTATTCGAAAATTATAAAGGAATCGAAATTTGTAGACAATTGAGTGACAAATTCGAAACTATTATTACAATAAAGCAGCGACAAACTATTTTATTTAGAAAAATATGCCTTAAATTTCCATCACTGGAGCACTTTATATGAAAACCTTTAACCTCCCCTCTCCCTTAAAATTGACTAGAGAATAATACACAAAGTCTCATTTTTGGTCATCGTTTGTGAACTACTCTGTACATAGAGGGCGATTCAGCAATACTAGGAAAAAAATAAGTACAAAATCTACCTAAGGAATTTTTTGACAATTTTTCTCATGCAGATTATATAACCAATTTTTGTCCTAGTATTTCTAAATCGCCCTGTATATTATTTTACAAAGAATTTCATTTACGAAAACGACCTCAGGTATTTATTTTCATGCAATTCCGTTTTAATAATGACCGTTTTAATTCTTCCCTCACCCACGTGAACGCCCTACGTCCAGGAGCGGATTTTTATTGCAAAAACAAACATTGCCGGCACGCTAAACATCGCGGTCCATAAAAAATAATTGATTTAAACTGTTATAAACACATAAACTCCGATCCGTGCCCCGAAAGATTCTTTGAAGTCGCTTCGGGCTGACGTTTGATTTAGAAACAAGCTGCCGTGCTGGAACGCGCCGGTAATACGTTCCGTTTCCTTTGCAGTTAGTAAATTCACGTCAAAATATTTTACACGCGTCAAAAGTTCGCGGAGAGTTGAGAAAAGAGATAGTTTTGATATGAAAATCTTGTTTTATACATATAATATAGTTAGTCAACCAGTTAAACTTAGAGTAAAAATAAACTACTCTTTTAAAATCCAAGTCAACCTTGTCCATAATTTAAATAAGGATGACATGGATTTTAAAAGAGTATCGCCATCTATTGTTTTTACTTCTAAGTTTGACTGGTTGACTACATATATTATATACAGGGTTAACTATGACTAAGTATAAATATTTTAAAAGGGGTTAGAGAATATTAAGAATTAAAAGAATCACGCTTCAAAAAATTCCAAACTTATTTATAAAGCGGAAAATTTTTTTTTTCGAAATTTTATTAAATCCTTATTTAACGCCGCCTATGCAACTTGTCCGCCACACGTTTACAGAATCAGAGTGGGTAACGTAGGCAACTAGCAACACGACCGTCAAATTTCCAGTCAAGTCATAATTTAATCCCTGTGTTTACCATGTGTTTACGTTGTAGTTTTGTGTTCTTCAGTTTTTAGAGCCTTTTTTAAATTTTTAAACGTTTTATAGTTAATAAATAAAGAAATTTGTGTTGGGTGCAGATATAGTTCGCCGGTTTAGTTTTCTAAGTTATGGCACAAGACTGCCGCGGGTACATTAAAAGTTTTCTATTATCTATTCCTTTCGTTCGATTTTGTTATAATAAATAGGTATTTCATCTAGCTGTGCGTTACAGGAAGTGTGTTTTATCGATAGTGCGTGGTTATAATGAATGAAAATGTAGTTTTGCCAGTTTGTAATGAAAAACAAATGGAAAATAGTGGAGCTAACTGGAATAACTGTTACTTACCTATCTATCAGGTATTATTACTAATAAGAATGTTAATTTTTGTCGTTTCTGCATTTAGAAATTTTGTAAGTTAAAAAAGATAACCGAATATTATCGTTTACTCCCAAATTTTACCTTTAATTAGATAAATCTTTACCACAAGTTTCATCCTGTTGCTCCAAACTTCATCAGACATAATTTAGAAAACGCGAATTTTTTCAAATGTCAACGTCCTTTATTTAGAAAAATACACTTCTATTTTAATTTATCGAGGCGCTTTATTAACACCATCGCTATAATTTTTACGGTTATAATTTTTTAAATGTGTATATCATGGAACAAAGCATTTATTTGGTAATCCTTGGGTGCATCGGCCTAAATTCACTCGACCAATAGTTTCATATGAACTACAAGTCGTACAAATAAAACCTAGGTAAAGTCGAACTTAGGGAAACAGTGCGAGGCTTTGTAATAAGTAGGTATAGTAGACGGAAACCGAGAGAACGGGTTTTCGTGTCGAAATTGCGTGGGTAATGGTAATAACAGAATATGGGTACATCCTGTATATTTGCGAATGGAGACGTCCCGCAAATATTTCATATGAAAAATTCAATTTCAACCGAACCGATGGAGTTACTTCTTCTAAACTGGTGGATCTTTACCAAATAAAATGAGGTTATGTTAGGTTAGGGTTGACGTGATTTAGGCTAATACATTTTTTTCGCATAGTTCAATAAACGTATTCCAAAGCTATCATGATTCCTAAGATATAATACACACTCCGAATAGAATAAAGAAGAGTTCTATTTACAAAACATAAGATTATATCTGGCAAACCATATTAGCTTTGTTTCAAGAATTGCTATAGGATTGTTGAGTCGCTTTCAAAATGTTATTTTTCAGGAACTTGGAGACGTAGGTATCCCAATTTCAAAACAGCAACGAATTGACCAAAAAAATGTATGCATCTTAACTCTAGATATTCATAGCGATAGCCATTTTGGTTCATCTATTTAGCACAAAAATTAAATTTTGTTTGAAGTACGTACAAAACAAGCTAAATTAAGTGATTTGTCAAATAGATATTAAAGAGAGCAAACCATTATTTTTCCAAAAAAATGTTACTTTGATCGTTCATAGGTGTTCGACTTTAGAAACAGGAAACAAAATTAAGATAGTAGCTAGTACGCAAGTTTTTTCCCAAATTAGCTTGATCTCAACTCCACATATATTTGGCGAGGTTTGCACAGTCAAATTCAATTCAAGTAATTCTATTTGGGGAAAAAGGCCTGCGATGTTTGTTTGATGTCTGGAAGCGTTTCGTTTAGGATATACAGAATGTCAAATTCAAAAAAAAATAATTACATTTTCTTTAATAACCCTCGACTACTTTGAGTTAACGTCATGAAATATTGTATGCTGTTGTTTCTTGGGACGGGAAATTCAAATTTTATGGACGATCGGCTGTATCTCCTAGAGGGCGCCACAAGCGACCATTAGGATCCTTTTAAATCGCTTCAACTTTTTTGTGCCACGGTGAATGTCATTTTGGAATAGAATAACATGTTCCCCTACCCTCTCTACTTACTTACCTTATTGAAGTCTCTATGAGCAGCCGTTACAGTTAAAAACTCATATAAAGATGGTGCATGATGTATGTAAATTATGTATTAGAGTGAATCGAAAGTTATTGTCGAGGTTTGTACTATTTGTAGATTTAATTTTTCCAATTTTCACAAAAAATTCAAGCTATTTCATTAAAAACTAATAGTTCTTAGTCTTTAAAGTGTTATGCCTTGTTTTTTAGATAAAAGTAAGGTAGAACTCTAATACATAATTTGCATGTATCATCATCTTTAGATGAGTTTTTAACGGAAACAGCTGCTCCTAGAGGCTTCAATAAAGTGTACATTTTTTAAGCAGAAAAGGTAGAGTAAAATATTTTTCTACTCCAAAATCACATACACCGTGGCACAAGGAAGTTGAAGCGATTTAAAAGGATCCCAATGGTCGCTTGTGGCGCCCTCTGGAAGATACAGCCAATCGTCCATAAAATTTGAATTTCCCGTCCCAAGAAACAACCGCATACACAATTTCATGAATTTAACTCAAAGTAGTCGAGAGTTATTAAAGAAAATGTAATTATTTTTTAAAATTTGGGATCCTGTATATCCTAAACGAAGCATTTCCAGACCTAAGTCCATAGGAAATTTTTTGTTTAAAATTGAACGTAGAATAACATACTGAAGTATGTACATCTCCTCCTGAAACACCTTGTATATGTTATGATTTATATTGACTTTAACATAATTTTAAGGACTCTTACAAATTATAATGAACAAATACTTTTCTACAGTTGAAACACTATAGAATTTCACAAAGGAACAATCCTATTGCTTTTAATTTCCAAATAAATCACGGAATATCGATTTACCGCCGTAAAACGTCGAGAGATATCGAATATCCATCCACAAGATACTTTCGAACGCTCTCAGATACCCATATAAAGTTACTCAACCACAGGGCGACACAAGAACCCGGAACACGATTACAGGGTACTGAAATATCTCTAACAGAGCATGAGCTGTCGATATGACCGCGCCCGAAGACGCCACTCACCTTCACTTGCGGGCTGACGAGGTACAGCAAGGGGTTGGCGCGAAGCCTCTCGTTCTCGTCGTGCTGCCTCCGGATCTCCTCCCTGCGGGCCGACCCCAGGTAGGACACCTCCTCCCTGGACATGGCGCCCGTCGACCTGGGGAGGTCCTGCACGTCGGGTAGGGACTTCTTCCTCTGGAGGTTGGTCTGCGTCACCAAATTCTGCAAGGGAACAACGCGGGGTTATTTCGACAGTCAGGTGGGTCAGCGCCGACTGGCTGACCTGAACTTAAGCTGTTATTAGAATAGGGAAGAATAAATTTCCGCATTGTCGTCGTGTCCGATTCTAACTCGTTAAAAGTTGGCTGGCAGCCCAGAAGAAATGGCTTTTGCCGTATTACCGAGCGCATATCTAGTCTTTTGTTATATAGATTTAAGAGTCAAGACTGTGAAAATTTGACTGGAAGTGGAAATAATTACTCTACATAGACAAAAACATCAAAAAAGAAGATAATAAAGGTGATCAAAATTAATTTCCAGTACTCAATATTAATTTCTATTGTCAAATATTTCTATTAATGCACTACAATAAGTCTATTGTAGCATTAATATAGAACTATAATAGAATCGTTTTCGGAAGGTGAAGTAGATAATAAAATGTTGGTGAAACTCGACATATACCTTTCAGCCCTTTCCTCTTGTTTGTAATATACTTAAGTCATGCTCAGGTACGTCTCTTAATAAGGTACGACTAATGTTACTGAGAAATTACCTGCACTAGAGAAGGATGACCAATAACATATACCTCTTGTCAAGAACAGACGGTTGAACAAAGCGTAACTTGGAATAGTTAGAATGTGTTGATCATGTTATTGCGTTGTGTTGATTCTTCTGCTGTGGTGTGTTTGTGATACAGTTTTAACGAAATTTGAAAATGGCTTATCGTAAAGTTTTGAACGAGCAAAGTAGGAAACTTGTGTTACTTAAATGTTTAGGGAGCTTTTACTGTCATTGATTATGAGAAAATTTCCCAATCGACCCTGACAATTTACATCTAGAGATAATTGAGTACCCGCCAGCTACCATCCAGTTATGCCTGTCATAAGCAGGTATAAGTTGAAATGAAATAAATGTATACTTTTAGTCTCACCAACGCTTTGTTGCCCACTTCGCTTTCCAAAAACGATTATACTGATCGATGCATGTGACACCATTGGTGTGATGCGGCGAGGCCACGATACTATTGTTAGTGCCATTCACAGCTGAATACGGTGAGTTGACTTGACGCATCGAAATATAACTGCGATCACAATCGATAAAAACGAATAATAATAGTTAAAAGTAGAAGAACAAAACGTTATTCTCGTTTTCCAGAATTAATATATAATGATACGGAGCAGTGATATAATAATAGCTTTGTTCAAAGAACGGATTTGCAATGGTTAGAGGTTGGTACACAATAATATCTTGTCCATTATTTCAAATCGATACGTGTAAATGTTTATTATAGATGTAAATACGCGCAGACACAAACTATTATTGACGGATGAAAAATAATATGGATAAGTTTACACATAATTATGTATAATCATATGCAGTTACGAACAGCACGGAAATTTAATCGCGGCCACGCTTTGTCCACGCCAGTGACTTATCTCCCAACGGTTTAGCCTTATGCATTGATTAGTGAAATACAGGGTGTTAACGATAAGTATGGCCAAGCTTCACTGACATATTGATGAAAATGATTGCGGCTTGTTATACCGGGTGTCCCAGAATAAGCCTGCCAAAAATTAACTGTGCAGTCTAAAAATAAGAAAAAGAAGTTATATAATGATAGATCAATAAACGCCCTTTAACTAAGTCATTGGATAAATATTGCCCTAACTTTTTCATATCTCGAGATTTTCGTCGTCATATCAAAAAATTTAAAATTTTTAACAATTTTCAAAAAAAAAAAAGAGATACTTTTGTTTTAACTAGATAAATTGTTTTTGAGTAATATTAATTTAAAAATTTTGTCTATTAAACTGGTGAGAATGGCACAAAAGTACTTG
This sequence comes from Monochamus saltuarius, assembly GCA_025584915.1. Classification (NCBI taxonomy): domain Eukaryota; kingdom Metazoa; phylum Arthropoda; class Insecta; order Coleoptera; family Cerambycidae; genus Monochamus; species Monochamus saltuarius. Next base: position 46,187,878 of record CM046723.1, read on the forward strand.
AATTGACAAAAACATGCTGTTATACGTATTTGTTTTAGGTATTAGGGAGTCGTTGACCTGTCCAGTTACCGAATATGAATCCTTTACACTTGTATTTTTGAAATTAGGAAAAAAATACGAAAGAGTCCAAATACTGTCGTTATACTTCTTGTCTCCTGGTTAACCATACGAAAGAAAAAGAGACGCTACGAAGTGGATATACGATAGAGAACTTACGAAAAGGATATACGATAATAGCATAGGATAGATAATCCCTTTTAACGATGATAGCAGCAAAAAGTTTCTAAATGCGATTATTAGATGGCACAGAAACTCTAATAATGTCAGAAACAAAGTTGACAACAGTTTCGTTTATCAAAGAAAGTAAAAAATAAAAATATAAATCGAAATTAATATTACTGACGATCTGTTGCAAATTATGAACGGAAGTGATGAAGGTTTCCATATAGGTCCAAGATATTATTTTTGTACTAGGGCTGTCGAAATGGGCAAACAAGTAATTAGTCACAGACAGAACAAGTGTTGAAGAGAATAACTCAACCAGTCTTTGCTGCCGCCCAACAGACGTTACCTCGTATGGTTCATAAAAATAAACGTGCATCCCAATCAAGAGACAAATATTTGTGATAGTCACAACCGAGATTATTTTTAACCGCGAAAATAAGTCTTGAGATAAACAGTGCACTTCAGTCCCATTTGTAATAAAATGTATGTTTATTTCTTTGAAATTCATTTATTTTACGGCGAGTATTCGTGATTTTAATTTCAATCCGAAAGGAATGGTTTTATGTAATTCCATATCGTTACATTTTTTCACTGTACTGCTACGAGGATAGTCGGGTCGATGGCTTAGTTCACGAGACACATAAAATGCGATTTTCGCGATAATCTAGTCTATTTTGAGGGAAATGGATATAAATTTGTATCTCTACTCGGTCGCTTTATTTCGGTTCCAATTGACCTGTATGTGAATAACATTTTTATAGGCAAACAGTTCAATATTTTTGAGAATAAATAAATACCGATCCATTTCTTCAAACTTTTAAATTTTCGTGTAGTATAAAGTGGACTGTATCATCCTCATTTTAGACCTGATTTATTACCGTATCGCTATATATGTTTTTATAAATAAATATGTTTAGTGTTTAGTTTTTTTTGCCAAGATATTTGTACAATACAGATATTTTCTGAGAAGCAGTAAGCTTATCAAGAAATCCGTTCACATTTAAAATAAATTCGAAACATGTGCAAAAACCGTAAGAAGCCGATCTATGGCACGATGTCGCGACAAGTAACCATGGAATACATCCAAACCGTTACAAATGCATCGGATACAAATGTTAAACAACTAAAAATAAACACCGGGGGCCAGCAACAAACCAAAAGGAACAGAACTACAGTCCGCCCCAGGGCCGTATCGAAAACATTCCCCAAACAATGCGTCTACTTATCGATAACTGATTCTGGGCAACCTCAACAGGTGGCGTGTCGATCCAGCTCTCCGACGCCCGTCTGGCCAGCAAAGCGGGGGAAAACATGAGGTCCTCCTCATCGTCGTCGTCGCCCTGGTACCACAGCATGCTTCGACCGCGGACAGAGCGCGAAATAATCGCCGATCGCACTGGTTGAACTGCGCGACTCGCGTTACTGTGCCGAAGGTGTGTTAAAATTACCAGCTCGACGGTAGCGACGCTTTTAGACGCCATCCCCACCGCCGGGCGCCTCCGGCCCACCGCCGGACAACGTCGCGCTTTTATTTTGCGGCCGCGCGACTGGCAGAAATGCCAGAAAGGATTTTGAGTCACCGCCACTAATTATGTAAAGGATGCCGGGCGGAATACCTGCGGTTCACTCTAATTTAATGGGGGATTATGAAAAAATAAGTAATTTTTCCAAAATCACATCGTAAAAGTTTCAAATAAATATCTACACCAAAATTGCTAAGTGCAAAGTGAATATTAGCAATGCTGCTAAATTATTAAGCGGTACTAAAACTTCGTCTAATTATAAATTTAAATATTAGAAATATTTCCTGACTTCTTATGTCATTGAAAAACACAGTTAATAAATTATTAACAATAGAGAGTTATTGGAAATCCCTTTAATACTGCCAAACAGTATTAGGAACGACTTTATTTAAATACTGCTGCCCTTATTTTGTTCAGAAAAATATAGTTATTGGTTAATAATTTGACGGATGGGATTCCCTTATCTTTTGTTTATATCTCTCAATTATTGCCATTTTAATGGTGAATGAGAAAAGGAATAGAAGTCAAATTTGAAAAAATTTAAATAAGTTTACTTATCTTTATTTCATTTTTCTTGAAACATGCGACGGAACTTATTCAAAATAGCGAAAAACATTTTAGGTTAGGACGGGTATGACCGATTACGGCCGAACGACCCGATCTATCAAATAAGGAATTGCTCAACGTTACCTTAATCATGCATAAATATGGTCGAGCACTATCCTTATTATTGTTGCATTAATAATACAGCACATATGCGCATGCTTAGATGTCAATATAAGGGAAACCTAAATACTGCTTAACCTTATGACAAGTCCAATAACTCTCTATTATTTGAATATCCTTCCAATTATAAATTTAAATGAAAAATAATCCAAATTTACTAAGTTAATAGCAATACTGCCAAATTGTTAGAGATACCGCAAAGTTATTAACAATATCGCTCAGTTATTGCAACATTATTAAGTCGTACCCAAAACAGTAAAGATATTGGAACAATTGCTAAATTATTAACAATATTGCTAAGTTTTTAGCAGCATAATTTAAGTCGCACTATCAAGATATTGGAAGAATTACTAAGTTATTAAAACTAAGTTATTAAATTATTCACAATATTTTCCATTGAATTACAGAACTGGAAAGAGCAGTACTGTTAAATTATTACCAATATTATTAAGTTATCGGCAATTACCAAGATATTAGCTGTATTACTAAGTTATTAGCATTACTAGGTTATATTCGTTATAAGCAATATTGCAAAATTATTTTCAATATCGCTAAATTATTAGCAATGTTGGTAAATTATTAAACAATACTAAACTTCATCTAATTATAAATTTAAATATAAGAAGTATTTCCTGATTTCTTGTGTCATTCAAAAACACAGTTAATAAATTATTAACAATATTTGAATATCCATTCAATCATAAATTTAATTGAAAAATAATCGAAATTTACCAAGTTATAGCAATACTGCAAAATTATTAGGGATACTGCACAGTTATTAACACTATAGCTAAGTTATTAGCGACACTATTAAGTCGTATTCAATACTATCAAGATATTAGAAATATTGCTAAGTTATTAAGCGATACTCAAACTTCATGCGATTATATATTGGAATAAAAGTTAGATATTAACCAAGCTAGCTGTGTTACTAAATTATTGACAATCCAACAGCTACCAAGTTATTAGCTGTATGACTAAGTTATTAGCATTACTAGGCTAATACTGCCAAGTTATTATTACCAATATCGCACAGTTATTAACAAAAACCATTTCATTCAATCACTTGAAATTAAACAAATATAAAATTTTCCTTAGTACCACTTTTGCATCTGATCGGACGATTGCTAAGTTAATCGCTATAACAAAAGACTCATTATAATTTAACAAATTAGTTTTAAGATATCTTTATGACTTCCTGCTTGATTCAAAGATAACTGATTAATTATTAGCAATATTGTTACGTGCTATTGCTTTGTGACTGTCTGTATAAACAAGAAAATTTATACAAAATGAGCCACACTGCTCAGTTACCAGCGATATTACTAAGTTATTAGTAATATTTTCACTCAATAAATTCAAATGATAAAAATAATAAAAAATTCGTTATGTATGCTCATCTGTCAATTGCAAGTCAATTGCTAAGTTATTCGGCAATATTAGCTAAGTTGTTGACAATATTTGGTCATTCACATTATAAATTTAAGTAAAAGCAATTCTACATTATTTATTTATGGGCTTTCCGACTTGAAAATAACTGATACGTTATTAGCAATATAGCTAAGTTATGTGTTAGTTATATAGCAATATTACTGAGTTAGAACACATCAAAATTTCTCTATGCATATCCATGAGACTGCAAATTAACTGCTAAGTTATTTGGCAATAATAGTTAAGCCATAAACCATTTTCAACATCCAGTCCATTATAAAATTAATGAAAGGAAATCTACCTGTCGTTTCTGTGACATTCAGAATATTACAGTGTCATTGGTAATATTACTAAGTTACTAGCAATATTACTTATTTATAATAACATTGCTGTTATTAGCAGTACTGCTACGTAGCAATATTTCAGTAAAATGAATTCATATTGATATCATTTTATAAGATGGAAACTAATATGTGTAGAAAGAAGATGATGTGGAATGAATGACATTTGTATATAATGCTTGGGAATATGTGCAAGATGTATGTATGACACATAATACATATTTGCCTGCACAAGCATCTGTTAGAGATATTTGGAAAGTATAAGAAGGTGTAACTTGTATACATTAGGATACTAAAGTTTTTTTCCTTCTCATCTAAGACTGCCAATAAATAAATGACTAACTGATCTAATGTAAAGTTGTATCAAATAATTAGTACAGAATAAACACAAACAAGTTAGTTTTATAGAGCTACATTTGGTACGTAAAAAAGCTTTGGTCTCTGGCCCATTTCCCTCTAATTCTCACCCAAACTATGTAACCCGCTGCTCCAAACTCCAAAATTCACTAGTACTCACCTGTTTAGTGACCTTAGGCGTGATCGGGGTGGGCTGCCCGGGAATGAAAAGGCTCTCCGTCCGCTTGGGCTGGTTCTGGGAGGGAATGATGTCCTGGCCGAGGCCCCCCTTCCTCACGATGATGTCCTCGAAGAGCGGCTGTTGTTTGACGGGTGACGGGTTGCCGCCCGTGACGACCCTGGTCGCGCTGCCCGTCATCACCGACCCGTTCCTGGCGCCCACGTTGTCGACCATGGGTGCGGGAGTGGTGCTCCGCACCGCCGAGGGCGCCCTCAGCGACCTGTCCGGCGTCTCGGACGGACGGAGGGTGGCCGACGTCCTGTCCACGGACGGCGGCCTCGAGTTCATCGCGTTGTTTAGCGCCTTGGTGTACCGGCTTTCCTTCGAGTTGCTGGAAATCAAGTATTTTCAAAAATAACTCCTCTTGAAGAATCAAGTCAATAAAAAAATATTCGCGCCATATGAGGGATAAGACGATTTTGCTGAAAGGAATTCAAAATGCGAAGAAATACGACCAGTTACGACCACCGTTATCTGAGGAGCGGTTTGGACCGTAGCAGCCTTAGAAATAATAAAGAACGATGTTTAAAACATGGGCAAAACCCTCTTTTTAGTAATGCACGATCCATTTAAAAGTATCAATATTTTGTATCGATCCGGATCATAAGCAGAGGTAAAAAACGGTAAAAAATTGTTTCGTTCCGTTCCAATATAAGCAGCTATATCGCTGTAAGTAGATATAGTTATGATACGCGTATTTCGTAGTGAATTGCAATTTATTTTTTCGCTAGAAATTAACCAGATCGTATGGTATCGGTAGACGACAAATTGTATCCGTACTTGGAATATATCGCTTTAAAAATATCGACTATCGATACTCTAAAAAATTATGCACTTTACTCTTTTTCTTCAGAAAATCCTACGAGATGGTTTCAATCTATTAACTACCATGCGGTATTTTCACTCATTACGACACGCCACACTACCAATAAAACACACCGCGTATAGTTACATAAAATGCCCAACTATACCATAAGGAATACTAAATAGATAATAGAAAACTTTGAATGTAGCAGTCTTATCCGATAACTTAGAAAACTACTATAAAACGTTAAAAATTGGAAAAAACTGAAAGAGAACACAAAATTTCAATTATGGCAACGAATTTTACTGTGTGTCATTCGATGAAGGAAATTATTCCCCGTCATAAAATCTTCTCAATCTTTTTCTGAACAGATGGCACAAAAGTCCAATGCTATCCGAAGTTTCGCCTCCCGTAATAAATTATGATGCAACTAAAGACAAAATCAATATCGTGCTGTGGCCTTCGTTAATTGTAACGGTGATTTCGTCCCTGAAGTCGTCGTTTGGCCTGTCCCGAACGAGATTAATATCGTCCTGCCAGACAGGAGATTTACTCGGAAGATGACCGGATGCCATAAGTCATTTTCCACGAAACTAATTACTTGCTGATATTTTTTAGCCTGGAAAACGATAAGTTGAAAACGGAAATTGACAGAGGGCTATGAACTGCGTAATGAATTTTAGGTTAGCGTTTTCCGTTTTTATTTATTATTTATTTAATTTGATCTTTGATTATGACTAAATCTATATATATAAAATTTTCATGTCACAGTGTTAGATGTCATACTCCTCGGAAACGGCTTGACCGATTTTTATGAAATTTTATATGTATATTCGGTAGGTCTGAGAATCGATCGTAATCTATTTTTCATACCCCTAAGTGGTGAGGGTGGTCCACCACAAACATTTTTTTTTATTTTTTTGACAAAAATTTTTATTTTTATTTTTTTATGATGTGGCATTAAAAATACATACAACTCTTAATTTTCACTCTTCTATGACAAATCCCTATTTTTTAATAGCCATTTTAGTAATTTAATCATTTTTAACCCTGGTCGATAACTGATCGATTTAGATCATTTACCCCCGCCAGGCGTCTACCAGTGTCACTTCTCACCCAGTAAACATCATAGAGTAGGAATGAGAACGAAGCCGACTACCAAAATATCCACTATAAATAATTCATATGGCAAAACAACGTTTGCCGGGTCACCTAGTATTTATACATATAAAATATTATACGTCACTGAATTTGAATTACTTATCTTGCAATCGTACCACATTTTACCACCAATGCCTAGTATCCAATGCTCTGTGGCTTGGTGACTTCACAATGAAAAGTTTAATCATGGTTTTTTGCAGTACCGAATATTGCTCAATAATCCTGATCCTAAGTTACTCTCTCTCTCTCTCTCTTGATATTCTATCTAATTGTCTCTAAACACAATATATAACCATTGGTTATACCGGGATTTACTCATTATATCATTAATTTCAGTCATGTATTCAGATCCAAAGACAGAAAATCGAAAAAATGTATTCGATTTTTTAAAAGAAAAGCAAATCATATCAACCAAATCAACCCATAACTTCGGATAACACGGCGCTTCTGGCTCGCAACAAATTTTCTAACTTCTAAGTCCTTGGTCGTTCGAGAGTTGAAACGAAGCAGCGTTGCGATATCCGGATCACATACATCGTAACATTGTTTAATACTTCAAAGCAGAAGCAGATGGTGGGTAGGTGCTGCAGAACTGTCAAACATTTATAAAAAATATATTTCTCACATTACAGGCTCATCATAATGCACAAGCGCGAATGGGTGACACTGAGTGCCACCACTTGTGATACGTATGTGTTAAATATAACATGCCCTGCATTGCTGCGAACTCCTCTGGTTTCTCCGCTTGTCCCCCCAACCCGACCTGACAGAGACTTTAAATTTACAACGGAAAATCTTAGTTAGGGAGCTGCTGTAAAATGCAGCTCAGCTCGGTAAATAGCTTTATTGTGTTTCTCGTATTCTCGTCGTGGTGGACATCTCTATGCGTTTAAACAAATGTTGTAATAGAAATTTTTTTGTCGGTTAATGTATAATTAAATGATTAATATTTACAAATCGTAATACTGACAAAGTGACAATGGATGTAGTTATAATTTGGTTCATCCGAAGACGTTCTTTAAGATACAATTTTATAAAGATTAAAGAATTGAAAAATAAAGATCGACCCTTGCCCAATATTGTTAAGTATTAGTCGTGGGAATAAATAGTGTAAACTTGTACATAGAAGGTAATGGTAATGTATTTGAATAAATGCTGTAAGATCGATTGCTTGAAATATTAACTTTATTATGTGGATGCAGCCATTTCCCATCGATGTGACCAGCGTAATCAGAAGAATGGTTTCGACCGAATCAACCGTAGTACCAACAGTAGGAATCAAAATTGATATATCGGGTTCGCCAGCCAGAACCTAATCCTATAACAAGAACGGGTCTCAGCTAAGCCTAGAAATGACAGTGACCACATACTTAAGATACGGCACAACAACCCAGAAAACCGTAGCAGATCAAATAGCAGCCTCTTATTACTATATGTTTTTTTTAAATTTGAAACGACTTACCTCCCAATGCTCGGATCCACGCTAGGCGGCCTAGGCAAGTACTGCGCCAGGTACTCCTTCGAGCTCTGCGTCCCGATGGTCCCCAGATACGGCCTGTCGGCGGACACCCTCCTTCTCGGCGCCATCCCCGCGTTGTTCTCCTCCGTCGACCCCATCCCCGCCGAAACGGACGGCCTCTGCTTGTTGATCCCCGTCGAGTACTCGTTGCCCGGGTTGTTCTCCGTGGAGTTTGGCGGCGACTTCCAGCCGTACGATGAATTATTAGGCAGTTTCGTGTGTTCTTGCTGGTAATTCTTCTGCTGCTGGAGCTTCGGCTGTTCCTGCTGGTAGATATGCTGGTAGTTATTCTGCTGCTGTAGTTTCGGCTGCTCCGGTTGGTAGTTCTGTTGATCATTATGCTTGTACGGCGAGTTGTTGTGGGGTTGTTGTGGCTGGTAATTCGTTTGATTGGGGATGCTCGGGTGCATCGGTTTGTTGCCGATGTTGTTCGGTAAGGTGTGGTTTGGAATAGTGTTTTCTATCGATTTCAGCCCCGGGTTGAGGGAGATGGGATTCTCTTTCTTCTCCAGGCTCTCCATCATGTTTTGGTTGTGCTTCTGCCTCTCCCTTAGCCCTTTCAGCCTCTCCAGTCCGGGTTGCCTGAAGTCCGGCGCGTACTGTTTGGCCACCGTCTCCGCTATGTCGGAGTCTTCCCTCGCGTGGGCAGCCGCTATGTCAGCCTGTTCGGCCTTCCCCCTGGCGGTCGCCGTCCGGTTGATCGCGATGTCCGACTTCTGGAGGGCGATCTTCGACGCCCTTTGGGCCGCGTTCACGGCGGCGTCTATTCGTTCCCGGAACTTGGCGCTCCTCATCAGGAATAGTTTCTTCTTCTGGCTGGTGATCAGCACGTTGTTCTTGTACTTGCCCTCTTCTTTCTCTCCGTTGCTGAACGTCGTCACGCCGTAGCCGTACTTCTTGTTCGCGTACCACTCGCCTTCGTACCTGAGGCCGTCCGATCGCTCGCTGATGCCGTATCCGGACCGTTTGTCGTTCTTCCACTCGCCCATGTAGGTTTCCGTCACGCTTGGGTCCATCGTTTCATCCTGAAATTGTTAGGTACCACGTTATAAAGTACTTAAAAGGAATTAAATTTTTACCTCAATGACGAAACTGGCGTTCGATTCGGACGGTTGGGATGCATTCGTCATGTTCGACTGCTCCGAGTCGGTACTGACCCAGGACGTCGAGGAACCTGTCGATCTTATACTACCTGATCCCCCTCTCTTCTCTAAATCGCTAGTGCTTTTTCGTTTCTTAAGTTTTATACCCTTTGGAAGAAACCAATGGTTAAATAACGAGGAGCAACTTAAACTATCCAAAAAGCTTAATCAAAAAGTTCCAGATTCGTTAGAATTTTTGAAACATAACCTATCTCTTAAGTAATGAGTTGTTTGGTGATTGTTGTTACGCTTATGTCATTGCTACGTTAGCTTACGTTAAATCATTGTGTAGATATAGTGTTATAAAACCATATTTATGATCAGTTCCTATGAAGAGTGAAATGATGCAAAATTCCAAGAGTAAAGTTTTGAGTTGGTCAAGGTGCCATAAGTTATTATTTCGACAGTCAATCGTCAACATCGACTGACGACTGTCATATGCGTAAAAGAATTGTTGTCTCTTCTTGAAAAGCAAACAATGACGACACATTCTTTAAGAGCATCATAAGATGTGACAAAAATGGGTTTATGACGTGGAAACTAATAAAGCCTAGTTATCGCAATGAATCCATGTTTGCACACATTATATGACGCCTCAATACCGATATTAGCCTAATTTGATTTCCCAAGCTTAAGTTCCCTCTGAAGGGACGAAGATTTGACACAACTGAGGAGATGAAACAAAAATCGCTGGAGGAACTACACAGCTTGGAAAAAATAGATTAAAAAAAGTTCTGTTCTGTTCTGGAACGTTTTGATCAAAACTCATCTAATACTACACTTACAGGGAAGAGCCTCTTTTTGACGTTCGCCGACCCCACAGACCCTCTCCTGACCGTCGGCTCCGCCGAGCTCATCTTCAGCACGAAGCCGCCCCTGGAAGCGTCGACTTTTCGGTCCCGCTTATCGCTAGGCTCCGGATTGGCTCCCTGGGCTTCGCTGCTGCGTAGCGACGTCAACGACGCCCGCAGCGCCTTGTTAGCTCGGTACTTCGACGCCTTTCCGAAAGGGGCGCTCTTCCGTATGCCGTAGCCGTGCCGCATGCCTCTCATCCATTGTCCCTGGTACGTGCCTGGAAAAGAGACGACGATCAATCACTCGGTCAAGTCTATAGTCAGATCAGAGAGTTGTCAGATCTAGTTACGAAAATTCTAATTAATTAGAAAATTTTATCGTTTATTTATTTCGTGCTTACCCAGTGGCGCAATAATACAAAATAAAAGCTTCACATACATATAAAAATTTCGCAAACACGGAATTCCAGGAAACAACTACTCTGCGGGCTAATGCCCCGACCAGCATTGAATTACACCTGGAAAACCTATAGCAACAGCTAGAGTCATTCGTCAGACGCCCACCAGACATATACCGGTTTCGAGCTTATTAGCTCTCATCAGTATGCCATAGGTGAGGTATCCGACGAATAATCCTAGCTGCTTTCGTCTGTCTAACCCGACAGAAGGGACCATGAGTACGCGGTGTAGAACTAACTACATCTATCGGCCGTTCGCTACTCCATGCCGGACTGAAAATGTCACAGGCACGAAGCGTTCTACATGCAGTAGACACCATTGAAAGCTGTCGACCTTTATCGCTTTATTTGCAAAATATCGTTTCTCGCCGATCGCGATAAAGGTCGACAGCTTTCAATGGTGTCTACTGCATGTAGAACGCTTCGTGCCTGTGACATTTTCAGTCCAGCATGGAGTAGCGAACGGCCGATAGATGTAGTTAGTTCTACACCGCGTATATATAATTTCTTCTATTGTGTGACGAATTTATATTAAATTTAAAACATATATTTGAAAATTTCGAATAATATTGAATATTCTTTTTCTTTGACATATGATTAAGAATCAAATACAAAGTCCTTATAGTATGTTTCTTATAAATTAATATACACCACAAAACATTTGTGTAAGGAAAACACGCCTATGAATAACCTACATAGACGCTAGTATATCCTAATGTATCCACAGAACAGGGCAATATGCGAGAAAAAAATGTTTATACATATGTATTTTTAAAATAATACGAAAAAATATATTTCCAAAGTTACTCAGCTTTAGAAACTTGCCAGTGGTGGAGGTGTGAGTATCATCGATTATTATTTATTTGCCAAAAAAATATTTATTACCCTATATTACAAATAAAATAAGTCATCATAGGTATGCGCCATTGTATTATCTTCACTTTTTATTTCCTTACACTTTTTTATTGATTTATTTGATCGAAGTGCATCTTTAAGTTGCTCATTACATTATTTAAAATAATATCAAAATAATTAACATCACAATTACTTTACTATGATTTATTATAACAAATATTGGAAATGGCCACCTTCAGCCAAAATACATGTTTCAGATCTTCTTGAAGTTGTATCTCAAACACGTACAAAATTTCCAAGATCTCTTATCACACCAGCTATAATAATGTTGACGTAAAAAGTAGGCCCAACCAGAAATGTTCCAATAATTCTCACCTATTCATTCAAAGAAAACTGATGCTGAAATCGAAATTCCATGATGGCATTAGGGTTTACATCACACCCAACGTGTTTATTGTGGAAGTTCAATATAGCATCTATGGAAATATTAGCTTCGTCGGTAAACAATATGCCAGCGATAAAGTCAACATTTTGTTCAATTTTTTTCAAAATCAAATGGCAATTGTAGGCGAGCAATATAGTCTTGCAGCAGTAACTGTTGATGCTTCAGATCTTTCAGTAGGTACTACCATTCGGGTATTCTTCAATTTCTTGTAGAATAGCTTCTTCCAACTCAGCCGTTCTAATGCTCAAAGGTTTTCGAGGAATTGGACCTTTCTAAGAATAGCTTGACTCCGAAAGACGTTGAAATACATTTCTGAACATTCTTGGATTTGGAGTTGAACGATTTGGAAATCTTTCCATATAAATTCGCTAAGCCTCAGTACCATTTCCATCTGCAAAGCTATAAATGTAAACCATATTGGCCATTTCAGCATTTGAATATGCATAAACCATTATTAAAATTTAGAAAATAAGCTTAATTTGACAATACACAATATTTAATAAGATGACAGCTTCTTGTTACTGTTTTGCATAGCCTTCCTAAGATATGTTTAAGTAATTTTTCTACGTTCATGCAAAAAACAATACTTTATTGAACTATATTTAGTGGAAAAAGTGGTTTTTTATTGCACTCATCTGTCATTCTACTGCAGCGTTTTGTCATCATGACAAACATAAACCTTCAAATCGAGGTCACATTTTTCTAGCCTTAGTGTCATCTAAATATGAACGTAGAAAAAATATTGTATGCAACTTGTACAAAAAGTGCTTATTGCACGCAACGTGAAATTGTCCAACGAGGCCGTCAGGCCGAGTAGGACAACACTTACTTTTTGCGCTTGTTGCATAAATAACTATTAAGTAACTGTAAAAATGCACTTGATCAAATAATAGTTATTTATGTAACAAGTACAAAAAGTAAGTATTTATTGCACGCGACGTGAAATTGTCCAACGAGGCCGTCAGGCACCTTTTGTACGAGTTGCATACAATATTTTTTCTACGTTCATGCAAAAACCAAAAAACGATATTTAGATGACACTAAGTCTAGGAAAATGTGACGTCGATTTGAACGTTTATGTTTGTCATGATGACAAAACGCTGTAGTAGAATGACAGATGAATGCAATAAACATTTTATTGCACTAGTGCAATAAAGTACCACTTTTCCCACCAAATATAGTTCAATAATGTTTTGTTTTTTGCATGAACGTAGAAAAACACTTTTTGTACGAGTTGCATACAATATTTTTTCTACGTTCATGCAAAAACCAAATAATGTTATTTAGATGACACTAAGTCTAGGAAAATGTGACATAGATTTAACGTTTATGTTTGTCATGATGACAAAACGCTATTGTAGAGTGACAGATGAATCCAATAAACATTTTATTGCACTAGTGCAATAAAGAACCACTTTTTCCACTAAATATAGTTCAATAAAGTTTTGTTTTTTGCATGAACGTAGAAAAATCAATTTTATCTACTCCTATTAATTTATATATTAATTATTCAACTGCTTTTGAGCAATTAATAGTATCAATAAACAAATAGCGTGAGTTTTTATAGTGAGTTATTATAACTCACGCTGGGCTTCTACAATGATAATTCGGTATGTAAATAGTGTACGCAGTAAATTCTTGGAAATTTTTAAGCCGATAAATACATTCCATTGGTGCGAAATGGAAAGAATTTTTAACAAGTGGAAAGAAATGAATAATTAAAAGATTTTAAAATTATTAAATTACCAACGCCTGTCAGTAGGCGGAATTGTCAATTATTATCAATGAGGGGACTAATGTCATTTGATATTTTAACGAGTACAATTAAACCAACATCCACTAACGTTAAAGACAACAACGACGTCGTCATTTCTAAACAATCAACATCGACATAAATCGATAAATTATAAATTTATGTGTACACAAACAAGCTTTTATATAATCGCGTTGTGCAAGGCAGCAATTTCGATGGCGTCGGCTTCGACGTCGGGACGTCTCGCGACCCATTTAGCCACCCCTAACCTCCGACCGCATTTCCGCGGCGCTTCTGTTACTATTAATTGACCCCAACAGAGATCCAGATTGATATTTGGGACGCCAAGAAAAAAATAATAAAATTTACGTACCGAAATCAACCGTCGCGTTGTTGTATAAATACTTTTTAAAAGCCGGCTGTTTACAGAAGTTAAATATAATTCATTAAAGCGGTGCAAATTGGGTAAGTGCGAAAATTCCTCCGCGTTTGATTTATACTTCGAATTCCGCGGAAAATATTATGGCAGTGAGTGTACACTCACATATGCTAGTACCGGATTCTGTAAACTAGTGGCGGATTATTGTAAACTCGCAGTCAATTATACAGTCAAAATAAACACCGATATGAATAATGTCCCGTTTAATAACGTACCAATAACCTGATATACAAGGTTTGGGCACCTGGATGTTTATTTTTTTTATGCAACTGTTTGGGTATGTGAGCTGCCAATGGGGAAGTTGCATACATTTTATATCGGTTTGAAATCTATTACAGGGTAATCTTACAGTGCCTACAATACAGTGCTTTCGAAAAGTAACGAATAAATTCATTATTTTTGAAATTGAGAAGTTTTCGAAAAAATCCCCTGGCACGTCGATTTTGTTTTTAAAAAAGGCACTTTTTGACATACGACCCACATTTGTGACGTCATCGTTGTTCGAGATATGACATCATCGACAATTTTTTTAAATAGCAACCCCCAATTTTGACCATGCCATTTGAAAGAGCGTGTCATTCTACATACATACATCATGAAAAATTATAGTGTTACATAACAAAAATTTCAAGAAAATAATGTTTGAAGATTTTAAAATTTAATTTTCACAATATTGTGCACCTCCCCATTATGCAACACCTGTCCGTGCTTATTTAGATGAGCTGTTCCCGAATCGTTGGATAGGGAGAAGGGGCCGATTGAGTGGCCAGCCAGATCGCCTGATTTGACACCCCTAGATTATTTCTTGTGGGGATACTTAAAAAGCAAAGTATACGTTACTAGACCGGTTAATTTAGAAGATTTAAAAGCAAGAATTCGTCACGAGATACATCGTATACCTCCTGAAGTTGTTGATAATGTCCAAAAAGAATTTATTAATCGTCAGGCAGCACAATTTGAACATTTAATTTAGTCGATTTTTTACATAATCATTATCAGTTTCAAGTGAATGACGAATGAAAAACCTAAAAGTATGGTGTTTTGACATTTTTAATTGTATGTTATGTGTCATATTCATGCTATAATTGTCAAAATATTGTACAATGGTTCCAGCAAGAAGTTTGATAAAATATTGTTCATAGTCGTGAATAAAGTAGGTATAGTATTCAAAATTATAAGACCAAAAATTTATATAAAAGATATGTAGCGGTTACATGACAGCAATTTCATAGTATTATTGTTCCATTTGAGACTTTGTTGTTAACAGCCGCTATTTTGCTGTTTAAAGTACCTGTGAGAATAATGTAATCCCTACAAGAAAACCGTTTTATAGAAATTATTTAAACTATTTTCAGAACGTTCTTGTATCTGCATTTATACAGTATTTTTGCTTCAAGAGATCATTTTACTGTATAATGTCTATAGTAGCATTCTACACGACTGGTTATAAAGCGTTATAAATCAATTTTGTAGTGGTCACAAGAGAAATATTTAAGAAGATCCTGACAGCAGAAATAAAAGTATTTTGTAGAAGTTATTTAAATTACTTTAAGAAAGTTCTTACACCATTTATGCCGCACTTTAGTTTCAGAAAGCTTGTTTATCTGTATAATTACAGCATTTGTTTTATAAATAGGTACTGTATTAAAATATTTTTGCGCGACAATAAAGCATAACAGTTTCTTAAAAGTAGTTAACACGAGCAAACGGTTTTCTACAAAACATAATGCTGTTATGTTTCACTTTACATAACATTAATAGTTGTTTATGCAACAAGTGCAATAAGCAGTTTATGTACGAGTTGCAATACAATATTTTTTCTACGTTCATGCAAAAACCAAAAAATGTTATTTAGATGACACTTATAGCATTTTCGGTTCGTAGAACTCGGTGTGCACTGAGTCCGAACTAGTGCTTTGGAAAACCGCAACAGTTTTAACTTTTGCACTGTTTCGAGCATTGCCAGTCGAACACGGTTTGTATTATCAGTGCGTTCACCAACATTAGACATTTAACTGAGTTAACAGTTGGCATAAATTTGAGGTTCGTTTCGTTGAAGTCATGAGAGGGAAATATTAAAAATAATAGAAATGTTTGTCTAATCTATATACATGTCTATTAATTTGTAATCTGTGTGTAATATTAAATAATATGCAATCAGAAGAAAGCACAATGTGCTTTTTGTCATTATGTTTCCACATACGAAAATGTCGTAAACCACATATCTCTTCATCATGAGGAAACGGAGTGATCCTCCAGCTGATGAACTACCAATTTCACATAATTTTCAATTTTATTCACTACTCTTTTACAAGAGAAACGTGTTGCAAAATTTCTTCCTCGCTGTCACTTGATGACAAAGATTCTAAAATATTCATTGGCATTCACGAAACTTAATAACTGGGAAATTTTGTTTCCTGACGTTCCTGACATCCTTGCATCTTACAGTTTTTTGAGGTTATAATCTTCTGCACTAGATCGACACCGAACTTATTAGTCAGTGCCGGAAAGTGCGCACTAGTCCAAGGTTCGTGTGAATTTTTTTGTCCAGCCGAACATTAGAAACTGAGTGAGTACCGCTCCGGATTACCAGACGAACATATTTCTTGCACTAAGTGCAACTGAGTGCAAGAAAGTGCGACGAGCCGAAAATGCTATAAGTCTAGAAAAATGTGACGTCAATTTGAACGTTTATGTTTGTCATGATGACAAAACGCTGTAGTAGAATGACAGATGAATGCAATAAACATTTTATTGCACTAGTGCAATAAAGAACCACTTTTTCCACTAAATATAGTTCAATAAAGTATTGTTTTTTTGCATGAACGTAGAAAAAGTATTTTAAATGCTTCTGAAGTAACCAAACTGTTTCATTATTTTAGTGCCATGTTTATTCCCTTAATTCCAATTACTCTTCAGCGTCCAACTTGAAACAAATTCAAACAACAACTTTTACGTGAAATTTTCCATGAAAATAACTTCCGTTGCTCATTCAAAATAAGAGTTTTTATTATATGGAATTTAGAATTCGAACTGGGGATATTTTTTAGCAGCAAATGTGCATGTATAGAAATAGTATTTTCATTTTTGAACACTATGCAGGCGCGTTATGACTTTTGGACCTACTTTATTCGTTTATCACAGTCAAATTTTATTCGTACCTGAAATTCAACTTTGAATTAGATACTTTTGTATTTATAAGTATAACATCGTATACTTAATATAAAGATTCTTATAATAGACATATGTCGTCAAATTTAACGAAAGTCTAATATTAGCTTTATAGTTGTGATGGGCTTGTAAATAAAGCAGACTAATTTTTTTTATAAGACATTATCATGACATGCTTTATTGGAATCGTATAGTTCGTTGTATCAATAGACATTTAATTCAATTTGTAATAATTGCGATATAAATTATTGTTCTGTCAAAACGTTATGCATGAATTTAGTGAACCATGTCCGCAGTTGATGTACTATCGTTTGCAATATTAATGACACTCACTAAAATGAATTTTGCAATTTATTTTGAACTTCTGACGTATTCATAATGAAATCTGCTTTAAATTTTTAACATTAGTTATTAGTTGTTTCACTTACCAAGAGAGATTTAATGATATTTCTATTCAGAAGTTCCAGAAGTTCAAAAACTGTTTTAAGAGAGTGTCATTATTATTGCAAACGATTTTACGCTGCTTTCTGTCTCTGGGTCCAGTCTTTGTTCGCTTTAAGTTATGTATCTTAGGTTAGTTTTTTATTAATTCCTGCACTTTACTGTACTTTAGTATTCATTTGTTTTATTATTTTTGTTGTTTATTGTTGTGGAATTTATCATTATTTGTATCAGTTATTCCAGTGTAATTTAGCTCTCTAAATGGAGTTACTTCTGTTGGGCTAATAAATTATTATTATTATTATTATTATTATTAATAATTTATTTTATTTTCTCTGTGGCTAGTATTAGTGGCCAAATCATCTTCATTCAATTCATCCATTGTATGGAAATGATCAGATCTTGTATAATTATTTGAGAAATGCAAAATCTATAATTTCCAAAGTATCCAAATCATCAAATATAATCTAATATCCATTATAGGTACTTTTATTACTACTTACTTTAATACTACACTCATTAGCATTCATCCTATATTTGCACTTTCCGCATTTTTTAAATTTTTATGCTTGTTGTTCGCACATTCTAACTCTGTTTGAATTTCATAAGTCACTGTCAAACAGGGGCTTAAATTTAAGTATCTGTTTTCATACTTAAGAAGATCTTAACGCATGGTGCAATAGAAAAAGCATACTTAAGCATGTCTTATTTTTAAGTAATGCTTATTAACTTCGGTGCAAACGGGCATTATTCCTCTAATATATTATATCTAATATACATAACTTATAATTCTTATAATTTTAAGACAGTGCTAAGCCCTCATCGTGACTACCTTGTATAGCAGATACTTGAACGTATACATCGATTCTATTGTAGACCAACTTAACCCGGCGCATCCACCAGAACGTACTAAAGAGCATCTGAATTAATAATACCCGCCCACTCCGTCATATTTCTGCCGAATCGAAACAGTGTAGGTACGTACCTAATAAATAAAATATTTCGTGCAGTTATTTTTATTTTGCTTTCTATTTTCGCTCGGAATTGGCGGTCTATTTATAAGGAAAATAGGTATGCAGCGGCACGAGGCGCTGCTAGCGGGCCATTGTCGCGGTGGTCGAAGCTTCGTCGAGGATGGCGAAATCGGGCGATTCCCGCCACCCGGAGCATTATCGGGACGAGGGGTGGCCGCCGGGCACGCTTTCGGGTGGTAGCTTGGTCGGTATGGAGACCGACTTGTGAGAAACTGCGTCAATCCGTTCATTCATTGATATGGCATGCCGTCAGATTATTTCCATGCCAACTGACCTGGAGCGGCACTCGTCGATATCGGATTAATGTAATTAATGAGTGAATAGATTTAAATTTATATAATTTAAAAGTGCTGCGTGATCCCAATGTGGAGGGTGGTTCAAATTAGTCGGTTTTCAATGCTGATGGAAATTTGTCTGGAATTTCACATAACTTTACGTTGGCAATGTGTGATCAGCGTAAAGTTATGTAAAATTACATAATAATTTTGTAAATGAAATAAGTACACTGTAATATTACAGGAATAAATGGATATTATGTGATTTTACAACTATTATGCTAAATTCCATCGTAAAATTGCGTCACTATAATTTGTATTGATTTAAATATTGTAATTTTAGGTTGGAATTGTAAAATATAGATATAATATAATTTTACTGAGTAGATAATTTAAATTTTCTTTAAAAATTAAAAAATATGCATAGAAAAATTTTTTTTAATAACTAATGTTAGGCTTGTTTTTGCAGCATTTGAAAACAGTTTGGAAACTGTCAGAAATATTCGACCAGTTAAGTTGAGAACGCGTTACCATTGAATTTAACGCAATAAATAGTTGGACGGACATTTCTGATAGTTTCCAAACAGTTTTCAACTGCTGCTAAAACAAACCTAATATTTCACATATATGACTGAATATCAATGTGTAAAAAATTGAACAGAGTTTATCAATTAGTTCAAATATTTACATTTTGTTTAACCTGAATAGTATGTATAACAGAAGCCAATTTAAAAATTTATTATATTATTTTTGTAGCCATATGGACAGTATATTGACAGATGAAGTTGAAAAGAGGGAAAAGTTTTTACTTTAAATGTCATGGAAAAAAATCTGCTTGTTCATAAATTGGTTAATACTGGTATTCCTAGTTACTTCGCAGAAAATTTGCAAATGAGAGGAACATTGCATAATGTTCATATAAGAACAAAAAATACTTTAGATATGCCTCAGTTTTGTACATCACTATTTTGTCGATCTTTTACGTACAATGCAGTTAAGTGTTACAATTCAATTGAAAGTAACCTCAAACTCCTGGCACCACCACATCTTAAAAAAGTAATAAAGGATGTCATTTTAAATTCTTAATTATGCCATATTTATCCTACCACTACCATTATTACGTTTTATATTGTTTGTATATTATGTTATATGTATTCTTGTTTTCCTGTTAGCTGCTCGTTATGTTTATGTTTTTAAGTTATGTATTTTTGTTCACTATTTTGTATGTAGCTGTATGTGTACTTGTTGCTTTATTATTGTCTAATACTGTTATATATTTTAAATTTAGGGGTTAAGGGTTCAAATAATAATAATAATGATATCTCTACCCCTCATTCTAATCACGAGGATTAGCCTAGAAGTCTAAGACTTGTGCGGGAGAGGGGGCGGCATATTATTATTAAGCAGGCCGCATTTGCGCCCAGGAACGACTTACGTTAGTAGGCCCTAACCACCATTCAGTGCAGGAATGAGGGAAACCTGGATAACCTCATTAATTAGGGGGGTAGTCAAATGTTAACCGGTATCAATCTCTCACATTGACCCAAGCCAACATTCTTCCACCCTACCATACCCGCAGAGAGGGTGCCAATCTCTCCACGAATATAGCTTATATACGGTATACCGGCTACAGGGGTCGAACCCACAGCGATCCAGTCACCTCGATTCAAGTACTGACGCCTTAAACCGCGCGACCACTGACCGATCCTTCAAATGAAGACGAATACAATTTAATAAAATGTTTTACACTAAGAATTGAAAATTCAGATTTAGCAAGGGATCTATATTTTAAATTGTAGGTATTTATAAATTGAATGTAGTTGATTTGTCTTAACACGCTTCTAAAAACTTTAAATGTCAAACGAGAGCGCTCCAGCGTCTAGGTACAATGTTTCAGGTATATATTTCTGAATTATCTAGCTGGCTAGATTAATGTATGATAAGCTTTAATTTACCATTAGACATAAATTATTTTTGCTAAATTCTGCTAAATATCATAAATTAATTATTACTAAAATAATAATCTTACCTACCCCTCATTCTAATCACGAAGATTAGCCCAGAAGTCGTAAGACTTATGGAGGTGAAGAGAGGCATATTATTATTAAGCAGGCCGCATTTGCGTCTAGGAACGACTTACGTTGTTAGGCTTTAACCACCATTCAGTGCAGGAAACCTGGTAATCCCCATTAGTTCGAGGGATGGTCAATTGCTAACCGTTATCAATCTTTCATACTGATCCAAGTCATCGTTCTTCCACCCTACAATATTCACAGAAATATGTTAATCCTCTCCATAAATTTGATCTACGGTCCACGGGCCGCAGGATACAAACTGCGGCGGGTGGTAAACTGACGGTTGAAACCGCTCGACCACCGACCGATCCATTGATGGTAGTCATTAAAAAGATGTTAAAAAGGCATTTCTTTATTAGAAAATAAACGCAGTATTGCATCTATAGAGTATTCCATGAAAAAATAATTGTTTCAAAGAGTATTTATTTCGTGGCAAAATCTGTTTATTAATACGTTTTACCGATTTTACTTACCTCTGGATATAGCACAATTGAAAACTGACGACAGATTAGCAAAAATTCGTATAAATAGAAATTGAATATTCAAATAAACATCGAAGACAACTTCCTGCAAGTAGCAGTTTGAAAGCGTTCCGAAATGTCTGTCTTGCCAGATATTCGCTAACGAACTTATTTGAAATAAGTCTTATAGGAAATTTCCTTTCTCTTGTCATCAATAATTATTTTCCAGTGCCGTCAAGCGTGATTTGTGTGTGTATTCCATCACATTCGTTTAGCCGAATGTCAGTATTATAAAATTAAGTCTACCGTCACGTCGTAAATATAATAAGTTCGGCATTTACATTCATGTTATCATATTTTATTTTCGCGGCCGCGCTCATTACGCGAAAATAAATATTACACCATACAAGCCGCATTGTTCTGCGGGATATTTTAAGGCTTTCGAAGAACTACCTACATGTGGGCTCAATGAGAAAGAATATAAAAGCGAGGATGGCGTGTCGTGCACACATTAACTGTGCCCGGGAAACGTCCAATCACGGAGTGAAAATAAATTAATGAAAAAGAAAATGTTACATATTTTTTCCAGAGTTACTGTTTTTGTTTCTTTTCTGGACTGCTGCTTTTTGCTATCTGTCTATATGATTTTGAACTATATATTTCGTATAAACCTATTTTCAGACTTCAGTTATACAATCAGTATGTTTTCTCTTGCTATAATCAATAAAAATATTATTTTTCCTAAGATAAAGTACATTCATTCAATGTTTGATGAAATCGAATTTTCAACAATGGTTTCATTGAAGCACAAAGATTTCATCAAAGCAGGCCCATCTTTCTGTAATTTTGCACGTTGTCATATTTTACCATTATGAATAACTTTTTCAAGCAACATTTTGCTGTATTTTCAGCGGAAAAGGTTATTATTTTTTACTGTATTGGAAAGGTATTTTAAGCTAATATAAATCAAATCTCCTACAATTCCTATCAATGAAGTTATATGTATGCTCTCTAATACCAAACATCTAGGTATGTTAATGAACAATTCCACAGACAAAGCTCTATTCAATAATTATCTAAAAAAAATTAATCTAGCTAAATTTACTAACCTGATTTAATAAAAACACTATAAATATCTAAGTTCACTTTTGAAACTGTAGGAACTCGAAAATTCAACCACAATAGATGAGATCTGACATATTTCTGCATTTTTAAGATTGCTTCTTCACAATATTGTTAATACCTAAAAATATATATAACAAAAGGTTACATAAAGAGTAAACATTATTTAAGTAGGTATTTCTCATGTTTAATTTAAAATTAGATTAAACTTAGGTATTTATAGTCATTGACTTTTTAAAAAGTCAATGATAGAGTGTTTTCATTAAATCAGGTTAGTAAATTTAGCAAGATTATTTTTTTTAGATAATTATTGAATAGAGCTTTGTCTGTGGAATTGTTCATTAGTATACCTAGATATTTGTCATCAGAGAGCATACATATGACTTCATTAATAGGAATTGTATGGGGTTTGATATATATTAACTTAAAATACCTTTCTAAAACAGTAAAACATGTTACAAAAGCTAATAATAAAGAATATACAGTGCTTTCGAAAAGTAACGAATAAATTCATTATTTTTGAAATTGAGAAGTTTTCGAAAAAATCCCCTGGCACGTCGATTTTGTTTTTAAAAAAAAAGACACTTTTTGACATACGACCCACATTTGTGATGTCATCATTGTTCGAGACATGACGTCATCGACAATTTTTTTAAATAGCAACCCCCAATTTTGACCATGCCATTTGAAAAAGCGTGTCATTCTACATACACACATCACGAAAAATTATGGTGTTACATAACAAAAATTTCAAGAAAATTATGTTTGAGGATTTTAAAATTTAATTTTCACCGAAATGTAATTTAGAAGATTTAAAAGCAAGAATCCGTCACGAGATACATCGTATCGTATCAAAAATGTATTAATCGTCTTGGCTAGCAGCCGACGGTGCACAATTTGAACATTTAATTTAGTAGATTTTTTACAAAATCATTATCATTTTCAGTATTGTGAAAACTCTACTCTTATTGTAAAATATACCTACATTAAATCACATTCGTTTAATAAAAATATAATAAATCAATTATAATATTTGTATTACGATTTGGGAATAGTTCTTTCCATTTATTTGCACTAATTTGTTATTTTTTGTGGTGTTGGTATAAATACTTAAATAAATTTGTGCATAAACAAGTGACGAAGCGTTTTATTTTCAAATATACATATATATTTTTTTAAATTTAGAGAACTGAAATGATATAGTTAGCCAGTCAAAATGTTATTCACCAAACCCGATTCTAATTCTTTGATGGTGCGATGTCAACTTGAAACAAAAATCAAAATCCTGCTACAGAAATAAACAGCAAAATCGACATCTGGTTGGAAATTAAGTTATAAAAGACACGCGTAAAAAAATCAATGGTTACGGCATCATAAAGTATTCCTAAGTAATTGAAAACATTTACTAGTTCTTAAATATCCCCTTATTTACGTTTTCTATGAAAGATTTAAACTTAATAATAGTTTTTCGAAACGTAAATATCTGAAAAACAGTATGTCACATACAAAAGTTGCACTCAGTGTTCTACTTAAATATATCTGAAAAACAGTATGTGACATACAAAAGTTTCACTCAGTGTTCTACTTAAATTAACAAAGTCTGCTGCTATTTTATTTGGGCTTCATTTGTTTTTCTACTATAATTTTTGAAAACTTCATAAAAATCCTGCAATTTTTGTATTTCGCATGTTTTATAACTCTAAAAACAAAAAGTTAACATGGGGTCAAAATATATGTTGTACTTATTCTGTGCAGAATAGTAATAATATATGTAGTATTGCGTGAAAGTTATTCTTGAAAAAAATTTGTTGGCTTGCTCGACTAATTTCCTGAAAAATTTTTCATGCTGTGAAAACTAAGCGCAGGTATAGTAAAAGCCGCTTCACAATCCGCAATTCTTTTTGCAATGAAAACTCTCTGTCTTGCAGTTTATTTAATGCACACTAAAAACTAAACTGTTTATTCAAATTCGACAAGAGGCAATAACAAACAGTAACCATATTGCAGAAAAGCTGCAATAAAAATGGAGCAAGACCTATAGTAAGTGCAGGAAGCTTTCAGATACGACGGCGTTTGCAATACCCTACTGTTCAGAGCGCATGCCTACGTGCAAGAGACTTGAAAATTGCAGAAATAATTTACACACTGCAAAGCGGATTGAAGACATTTAGGCCGCCAAAGTTAAGGGAACATTATTATAACACATGCAAAATCTGATCGCGAAATGTCCGCGTTATTGAGTGCTTTGAAACTGCTTTAATACCGTTACGATATAATTGTTTTACAAAAATAGATTTAGAAAATTTGTTCGGATTCCAACTCGGCTAGTGTAACTGGGCTTATTTTTAGACCCCCAACAACAAACTAACGCCGCAAGAATGTTACTATTCGAACAACGAGGGTTTCGGCGATTAATCGAAACGACCTATGACACCACCAATCCGATTTTTGTCAAATGAGTCACTGAGAGATAAATAAATTTGTACATTCGGCACGCGGTTTCAATTCAAGTACAACCAATTTAACCAAAATGTAAATGGTCCTGTTATAGTTGGGGAGCAGGCTAAAACAGTTTTGTATCTCATAAGCAACATCGCACAAATAATATCTACAAATTGTTGATGATACTTTCAAAGTTGTAAAGTTCATGTACCCACTCATTTCTCGTATTAAATAAGAGCAAATATTTTAACCAGCGGTACAGATCAATGTGTAGAACAGATAATTAATAGTTTTTTTTTACAAAAGCATCAGGTATAAAAAAGTCAAATTTTAAATAAATTTCGTGATTTTTCAATCAAAAACTTTTTGAGGGCCGCTGCTCCGACTCTGATATTTTTAAAAGCCATGGTGCATGTGTATTCCACAGCGTTATCAGTGTTACACTAATGTCTTGGAATAGGCTTCAACAAAGTTAACTTATTTATTATTTAGGAAAATATTAATGGCCACCTCTTCCCCTTTACCATTCCTATACCTCGCCAATAAATTGAAAATATAGGCCAGATTCTTTACTGACAATCATAGTTATCCATAGTTAGTAATCAATTTGGTCATTATCAATTTTTACATTGGAGTGAAGTTACCCACACATTTCCAGCCACGATTTATGACACATGGTAAATCGAATGTGGGATGGACGGACCCGTGAATATGGGCGGGGCTTATGTGCTGCGCATGCGCTGCGCATGCAGATATGTGAATTTCCTACATTACAAGAAACATAGCATGTAACTAATAAACAATTATATGAAAAAATCATGGATATAAATTAAACGAACGTAATTTATGCATTACGCTAGTAATATAGTAACTAAATAAATTCTAAAAGTCACGGCACCGAATTATTTTAAATTTCACTCGGAATCAGTAATATAAAAGATTTTTTTTTCTCGAGTTGTACGAAAGGTGCCACGTGCACGCTCAAAAAATCTATAAATATACACCTAGTACTACTACTCCACCAAGGGAAATGATTGTAACCAGCACCAGATTCGAGCAGCACCCCCTTGATTTATTTTAAATTTGACTCGGATTTAGCACCAGATATAAATATACACCTAGTACTACTACCCCACCAAGGGAAATGATTGTAACCAGCACCAGATCCGAGCAGCACCCCCTTGAATTATTTTAAATTTATCCCGGATTTAGCACCACAAAGGAAATTTTTTCTCGAGTTGTGCAAACGGTGCCACGTGTACACTCGAAAAATCTAAAAATATATACCTAGTACTACTACCCTACCAAGGGAAATGATTGTATCCAGCACCAGATGCGAGCAGCACCCCCTTGAATTATTTTAAATTTGACTCGGATTTAGCACCATAGATTATTTTTATTTTTTTTATTTAAAATAATTCAAGGGGGTGCTGCTCGGATCTGGTGCTGGTTACAATCATTTCCCTTGGTGAGGTGGTAGTTCTAGGTGTATATTTATAGATATTTCGGGCGTGCACGTGGAACTTTTCGCACAACTCGAGAAAAAAATTTCCTCTGTGGTGCTAAATCCGGGATAAATTTAAAATAATTCTAGGGGGTGCTGCTCGGATCTGGTGCTGGTTACAATCATTTTCCTAGGTGGGGTAGTAGTACTAGGTGTATATTTATAGATTTTTCGACCGTGCACGTGGCACCTTTCGTACAACTCGAGAAAAAAAATTCTTTTATATTGCTGATTCCGAGTGAAATTTAAAATAATTCGGTGCCGTGACTTTTAGAATTCATTTAGTTACTATATTACTAGCGTATTGCATAAATTACGTTGGTTTAATTTATATCCATGATTTTTCCATATAATTGTTTATTAGTTACATGCTATGTTTATTGTAATGTAGGAAGTTCACATATCTGCATGCACAGCGCATGCGCAGCACATAAGCCCCGCCCATATTCACGGGTCCGTCTATCCCACATTCGATTTACCATGTGTCATAAATCGTGGCTGGAAATGTGTGGGTAACTTCACTCCAATAATTTTTACTACACTCCAACTGATTTATCACAATATACAGGGTGTCCGAAAAGTATAATGGGACCCAGCTTAAACATAGCTTCCTGTGATCAAATAAAACTGATTTAGATAAACTTAGCTTAGTTCAAAAGTGCCTCGTTTAGAAATTACAGGGCTTCAAAGAAAATTGTTTCCTTGTTATGGGCATAGTTATGAAATGAAACGTCCAATCATGTTGAAATTTGGTACAGTTATGTTTTAGATAAGTAAGTAGTGCCGCATATCGTAGAGGACGCTCTTGACAGTTTTTTTGTAAATCATTTTTATCGTATCTTTTTTGATGGTCCTATTCTCATACGCCTGACTGGAAATTATGATGGAGAAATAAATTTTGCGTAGGAAAGCTATACCTCTTCCATGTTGATACAATGCACCGTTTTCGGTAAAAACGCGTTTAAAAAATTAAAGATGTTTAAAAATCGTATATTTTTTTATTCTTCATAAAATAATTTAAGCATATTATAATGACATTCACAAGGGTGAAAATTAACCGAAAAACATGCTCCATATAAAATAAAATTCAAAATTCAAAAAAAATATATAAATATGTTTACTTTTCATATTAATGATGCAGTTTTCCCTCAATTATTTTAAACATGCCACAACTTCCACAAATCGAAATGCTCCCGGACTATCTGTCACGTTGGCCGAAACTAAAAATGAGTGAAATCGGGAGATGTCATTGAATTTGTGCCAAATTTATTATTTTGCGTATACGTTTCCAAAATCTGCAAACGGAAGTCTGCCTCTACCCACTATAATTACTCCAGAAGATAATTCCGATGT
The DNA here is from genome assembly GCA_025584915.1 of Monochamus saltuarius. Taxonomy (NCBI): domain Eukaryota; kingdom Metazoa; phylum Arthropoda; class Insecta; order Coleoptera; family Cerambycidae; genus Monochamus; species Monochamus saltuarius. Next base: position 46,215,950 of record CM046723.1, read on the forward strand.
TTTGGGACAGTCTAAAAACGGCCGAAAAGGTTAAAAATACCCGCGGGGATGTTTGTTCAGTCTCTGATAAGTGAAAATAGCCACAAGCGACCAATTTAAACCACATAAATCCGTTCGTGTATACAAATAGTACAAATATACTTTCTAGAATAAATTTTCTTACACATTTTTTCCGCATAATTAAGTAAGCTTAATATTTTATAGCAGTGTTTAAATAACTTATGGGCGAATTAAAATACGAAAAGTCAAAAAATCAATTTAATAATTCAACAAATAATTTATCTATAACCCAAGCTGCAAAATAGTTAAGAGTGACTAATTTAAAGTACACCTTGGGGAAAACTTGAGTAATTGACAAATTGAAGAGATATTCTTTCGAACTTACTCAGACTTTTTTTAGGCTGTCTCAATAAACATGAAATCGTTGAAAATTTGAGTATACGAGTAATGACACAAGCTTGGATCATAACAGAACTTTAGCAGGAAGCTAATTATGAAAACTAAATGTATCATATTAGCAACATATCAATTTAACAACGTAGATTTCAGTAACGGTAAAATAACCTTCGATAACAATAACATATTGTAAATAAATTTAAATAGTAATACTATATCGTTTAAAGCCCACTTTAATCAAAGTGAACAAAATATTATAATCCTGCAAATTTTATTTTAACTATACAATTAAGCAAACATTTAAAAAACTATATCTTTTGTCTAGAACATCTTCCCACTCATCTCTAACTTCTAGTGCCACTGCGTACAATAATACAATTATGACCGCATTTTCATTACAGTCAAGTTTATTGTTTTCTTTTGATCTAAATAAATTATCAGATCTTCAAAATTTACGAACATATGTACCAGAATAATTTTGCAAGTCAATAGGTACAAACATAGTTCGATTGTCGAGTGAGTGAAGTACGCATATTTTGTGCTCCTTGTTTATTACAGTTTCTTTATACTAATATTAGTGCAAGTGTCCTGGAAATTTTTCTCACAAGTCTTGTAATAAATCTGTACTTGTTATTGGTTAGCAAGCCAACTAACAACTTAACTAATAAGTGCATATTGAGAGCTCCTGTAAGCACGTTCCAGTAATTGTCTTATCAGCTCTGTTAGCAAAAAATTCAGACATGCCCAGTTCCTGTGCTAACTGTTTGAAGACGATGAGCGATCGTGAATCGACTTTGCAGTGTGACGGCTGTAAGCGGCCACTACACATGGATTGTACCGGACTGTCATCATCCGATCGTGTAACGAGACAGAACGTTCGCGGATTGAGCATTCTCTGTAACAGTTGCACTTCTAATTTAAATATCCTTGGTGATGTCAAGAAGATCATTTATGAGCCTAATTTAAATATCCTTGGTGATATCAAGAAGGATCATTTATGAGCTTAAGTCTGATATTCACAAAACAATAGATGATTTTAAGAACCTTATGCAAAATAAAATAGATGATTGTTATAATCATCTTACACACGAAATTGCGGCTTTAAAAACCAAAATAGTAAACATTGAAACTTTTAATTTGGTTGATATTACTGATAAAATAGCAAGCGAGGCAGTGGAACGAATGTCTCGCAGTAAGAATATATTGATTAGAGGCGCACCAGAGACTGTCGGTGATACTCAAACAAAAAAAGACGCTGACAAAAATATAATTAAAGAGATCTTGGATACTGTAGGATGTGAGGCTGAACCAATTACCTTCTTTAGAATTGGCAAACCAACTCCACAATTTCCTCGTATGCTAAAGGTAGTTTTTCCATCCGAATCGCAGGCTAAATATATTCTCAAAAATAAGAAAAAGCTTTTAGAAAATCGTTCAACCAGTGCTTTAAAGATGTTAGACGATAAAACGCCTATTCAACAGCAACACCTCAAAGAATTGCGAAGTGAACTTGATACTCGACTTCAAAATGGTGAGAAAGATCTAACTATTAAATATATTCATGGCTCTCCTAAGATTGTAACATTTCGTCAATAACACACCAGCTTCCCAAGTTTCCTCCTTACCATGTTTAACTGATTGGTTCCTTCTGTATACAAATCTAGATTCCATTCAGGCCAAATACAATGAACTTTTATGTACAGTACAACTACTTAAACCAGATATAATTTTGTTAAGCGAAACCTGGCTTAAACCTAAAATTCCTGACTCGTTAATTAATATTCAAGATTATACTATTTTCCGATCTGACAGGGAAATTCGAAGAGGTGGCGGTGTTTGTATATATTTGGCAAATGCTATACTTAAAAACTTTTCTGTATCTACTGTGGACATAACTATCTCTAATATTGATCTAATTTCTCTCAAATTGAAGAAACAGTCTGTGCAAATTCATATTACCTGTGTTTACCGTCCTGGTGACTCTTCCCTTGATGATAATATCAGTTTACTAGAAAAACTTGACGAATTGTCATGCCTTGAGAATTCTGTTATTGTTGGAGATTTTAATTTTCCGGATATAACATGGCCAATTACAATTATTCCTGATCTGGCTAACATAAAGCACCTTTTATGGATTTCGTTCTAAACTCAAATCTAACGCAGTTAATAAATGAGCCCACCGCTTTCGTCAAAACAACGAGCCGTCAACACTCGACATCGTTTTTACTAACGATGTTCGGCTGATTTCATCCGTAGAAGTTTCTTCTCCTATCGGAATATCTGATCACTGTGTGATTACAGCCCATATTCAATTTAATACAGAGCCCATGTTTAAACGAGACAATTATACTATTTTCGAAGTAACTGATTTTGTTACATTAAATCATTGCTTGGCTTTAACTGACTGGGATAACGCTCTAGGTGATAACTGTTTATTGATGTGGGATAATTTTCTTAACATTACAAAGAAGTTCTTGTCAGATAATACTAGACAGCGAAAAATTTTTCGTAATAAATTAAAACCATGGATTGACTACGAAGTGTCACAAATGATAAAACATAAAAGAAACCTTTGGAGAAAATATAAGCGTTCTAACCAAGTTGAAGACTTCGTAACTCATAGAAGATTCTCAAATACTCTAAAGCTGCACTTGAGTGCATCCCGGCAGTCTTATGAAGAAGCAATAGTCAATAGTGGAAATACTAAAAAATTCTATAAATATATTCGTTCCTCTCTCTCTTCTAAGGTGTCCATTCCCTTACTGCAGAGACATGATGGTAGCCTTTGCACATCCAACTATGACTCAGCAGAAATGTTTGCTCTGTCCTTTTCTAAATCTTTCACAGACGAGCCGCAGTGCGATACATTTCCACAACTGGCTGCCCCATGGGTACAATCATCACTCAGTGACATTTATTTTACACCAGATAAAGTAAAACGTCAAATGACTCTTCTTCGAAGTTACTCATCACCGGGCTTGGATGGTTTATCTTCCTTCTTCTTAAAGAAATGTGCCGAAACTCTATGTTATCCTTTATCCAAAATAATGAATGCCTCATTTACTCAATGCTCTATACCGCCAGCCTGGAAACTTGCATCTGTTACACCGATTTTCAAGAAAGGCAATAAACTCGATGCTAATAACTACCGCCCAATCAGTCTGCTGCCGATTGTATGTAAAATAATGGAGTCTATTGTTAAAGAACATGTTGCGTTTGAACATTGTTCCACATCAACAACATGGTTTTGTAAAAGGTCGTTCCACTATAACAAACTTATTACATTGTGTAAATGACTGGTCTAGAGCTCTAGATAACAGAGCCCCTACGGACATTATTTATCTGGATTTCTCTAGAGCTTTTGACAGAGTTCCCAAACGTAGACTTCTCTATAAGTTAAATCATCTAGGTATTCGTGGTAACCTGAATAGATGGATAGCTGACTTCCTTGACGACAGATTTAAGGTTAGAGTTGGTCAAGATTATTCTGAGGTAAGACCAGTTACAAGTGGAGTCCCACAAGGCTCCGTTCTTGGCCCGCTATTATTTGTTATTTATGCAAGTGACATTCAATATCTTTCCACAAGCTCGTTATCGTTCTACGCTGATGACACTAAAATATACGCTGATCCCACGACCGATTACCAAAACCTTCAAAATGACATCGATACGTTGCAGATTTGGTGTACTGACTGGCTTATTCCTTTGAACGTAGATAAGTGTGTTGTACTGCATGTTGGTAGAAACAATCCAAATTCTCCGTACTTTATTAATGGACGGCTACTGAAAAGTGTGTCATCACATAACGACCTTGGAGTAATAGTAAATAGTAGTCTTACGTGGAGTGATCATATCGCCACTGTGTGTAAACGTGCGAACACTAAACTGTTTTTATTTCGAAAAGCTTTTTCAAATTTATCTTTTGATACGTGCTGCAGACTCTACAAAAGCTATGTGCGTCCCATACTTGAATACGCGGGACCAGTGTGGTGTCCTGATCTCATCAGGGACCAAGATATGTTGGAAAAAGTTCAACGTGGAGCTACTAGATTATCCCTTGGTCCTGTTCGGCCGTCCTATCACGATAGATTAATATCTGCAGATCTCACGACATTTCATCAACGACGTCTTCGTGGTGATTTAATATTAACTTACCGTATTTTAAAATTCAATTTTGGCAACTTAGGCACAGCTTTTCCACTCAATACAGACACTCGTCTTCGTGGACATTCTTTAAAACTTAAGAAGGAGAACTTCAAAACGCGTACCAGACAACATTTTCTGAGCAACAGAGTCTTCGACACTTGGAATTCATTACCTCAGGACATAGTAGATTCGCCAACAGTGTACTTATTCAAGAATAGAATTGACAGTTATCTATTTAACAATTAGGTTAGTTTCTGTGGATGCAAAATTTATTTATGTTATTTTTCTTTTCTCTTTCTTATTGTACTTTAAAACTTTTGTTATTCTTTTTGTACTTATATTAGGATAATATGTGTAACTTCATCTATTTTCTTCTTTGTGAGCACAATAGGACAGTAGTCCTCTGCTCTTCTATAATTTGTAATAATAATAATAATAATATTTCATGTATGTAATGTCGATTCTTAATAGATTTTATTGCTAAGCTATGAAATTTATTTTTAAAATATTAAACAATTTGTCTATTTACATGAATTTATTACTCTTAATTTTAATGTGCGTGACTATTATACTCGTGGCAAATGTAATGTGATCTAAATTGTCATAATATGTTCCAGAAAATAAATCGAAAATCATTACGCGAAATTGAGCTCAACCCTGTTCAACTGTTTACAATGCACAAGGTTATTGATTTGATGTGGGTAACGCAGCGCGGAAGTGTCTAGACGTTGTTTTTTTTAAAAATGCCTTATCAAATCAAGAATTAGTGTAGTATCAAAAGATTTATGGTAAATTTGTAAAATAAACAATGCACAAAATACTTCATTGGCATTAACATTTCAAAAAAGTATCAAAATTGACTTACGAGTATAGCGACTCGGAGTTGATGGATATCGTTTTAATTTACGAGGTGTGGCAATTAAGTTCCGGGAATTTAATTATAACTCGAAACCTAGCAACACTGCATCGTTCGTCAACGTTTTTCTAGAGAGGGACCACCTTTCTTTTAGTTTCAGTCCAAGTCGATAGCACGTTTGGTTTGTGTTTTATGTGTATTTTTTGAAAGTAACTTTTTTAGTGGCGTCGTGAAAATGAGTGACTCAAATTACAAGCAACTTGTTCTGATTACATTTTTAGTGAAATCTGGCGAAAAACTCTCGGAAATCCTTCGAAAATTGCAAGTGGTGTACGGAGACGAGTGCGCGTCGAAAACACACGTGTTTGAATGGGCAAAATGGTTCAAAGAGGGGCGTGAATCGGTAGAAGACGATCCACGTGAAGGAGCTCCCATCACCTCTCGTACTGACGCGAATGTTGACCGTTTGCGTGCACTGATCACGTCTGACCGGCGCCTAAGCATTCGTGCGTTGTCTGACGAGTTAAACGTCGACAAAGAAACCAATGTTACACGAAAAATTAAATATGCGAAAGATTTGCGCAAAGATGGTGCCAAAAGTTCTCATCCGTGAACAGAAAGACATGCAAAAATCTATCTGCCAGGATTTGTTGTCCCGCATTCGGAGCGATGGTAGAGACTGGATGAGTCGGGTAGTCACTGGAGATGAGACCTGGATATTTGAGTATGACCCCGAGACCCGTAAACAAAGTCAGCAGTGCGCGCAAAAGGGTGGAGAGCGGCCAACGAAAGCGAGGATGTCCAAGTCACGCCTGAAGGCAATGTTGATCGTTTTTTTTCGATATCCACGGCATCATTCATCGTGAATATATTCCTGCTGGCCAGACAGGGACTGGACAGTTCTACGTTGGCGTCCTGGAACGGCTGCGGGCCCGCGTTTTCCGTATGCGACCCGAACTCGCCGAGAACGGCTGGATCTTGCACCACGACAGCCAGCCCATTCCTCGTTCATTGTGCAAGAGTTTTTGACAAAAAAAGGCATTCCAACGTTGCCGCACCTACTCTATAGCCCCGATGTTGCCCCCTGCGATTTTTTTATTCCCCAAGATGAAGTCGCATCTCAAGGGAACCCATCATGACGGCGTACAGGAGGTGAAAGAAGCTGTAACCGTGGTGTTGAACGGGTTAATTGCGGAGGATTACCAAGGGTGCTTCCAATCGTGAGAGCAACGTTGGAATCGTTGTGTAGAGTTAGAGGGAGACTATTGTGAAGGTCGATAATCAAATTTTGGCGAAATTTAATTTGATTTTTTTCATTGTTCTCGGAATTTAATAATTGTCGTATGGTGAAGACTAAATGCTTTAGCAGCTTTCCCGGTAGACATATGCCAAATACAGCTATGTTTATCGGAGTAGTGTAACGCGGACGTGACACGGAAAAGATGAAGGTCCAGGGCGTCCACCTCGTATTGCAGCAGCTGAGAAACATCTTTAAAAAAAAAATAAAAATGATATAGGTATATATATATCGCACCAAAGTGATTTACGTGAACGCATTATAGCTGCTGCCAATAACTTACGAGTTCATAACAGACAAGAACCAGAAACATTATTTGTTTTAGTTTGTAGAAATTGAATAAGACGGGCCCAAATGTGTTTACAAGTCGGTGGACAAAATTTTGAACAGTTATTGTAACATCAGATATGTCAAATTATTTTATTAATTAATGCCAAAAGTTAATATTATTAATTAATAATAACAATATCAGCAAAAGCAGTTGAATTTGCTGATATAAAATACGTAGGTGTTCTAAAATTTTAGTTAGTGGGAAAGTTCTTTAAATTCTTGGTCCGTTCATTATTTCTTATATACTTTGCCGTCATGCACGCTTTGCATTGCGTAAGGTCATGTTTTACAGTGCATCAGTTTGCAGTGCTCTGCAGAAGTGTATTTGTGAACTGCCCATTTTGATTCTTTTTTACAAAATTGTATTTGTAAGAATCTCCTGTAGGTATAATCAATCTTTTTTTAAGTTTTGAATCACTGTATAATAAAAATATGTCATGGTGTCAAAATATGTACGTTAAACGTTAATTACTTACAATTCGATGTTTCTCCGATTCTCTAAATATTTTATTAAGTAGCAATATAAATAACGCGGTTTACAAACATTGAAAATAACTATTAATCATAACAGTTTAGCTTTTTCGTCATTCGTGTAAGAAATTAATCACATCTTATTCACACTCACCTCGAGAATGTTATAATCACAGCTATTTTTATAAGAGTTCATTATAATGAAATAGAAAAATAGAATTTCATAATGAAATTTGGAAATCACAGCAATAAATAGCAAAATTATAGTTCTATTGACTATTTCCCACATGACGATGTATCATTGTTTGCGTTCAGAATAGCTATTCGTATTTCATTGTAGCGTTTAATATTAAAGTACATAGTTCGCAATTTTTTTAAAGCCATTTAAACGTTGAAAGAGTTGCAGTGTAATTGAATTCCGTGCGGGAATCAAAAAAGCAAGGTTTCATTGCTGTAAGCGCCGTAATAATTTCCGAGCAGGTCATTAAAATGAAATGGGTCCGATGTTTTGATGTGGACTGATATATATTTTCCCGGTGGGAATAAGTTGCAGTTATGGAATAATAAAGTTTTTATTTGGGTCATAAATTCAGTAGGTAATCGTGTGCTTGGGGGCGATTTAAGCAAAGTAAGTAAATACGCCAGGGTCATTAATAAAAATGCTTTTATATTTATGAAATGCACTCTAAATGTTCATTTTGAAACAATTTAACAAAAATAGATTTCTATTTTCTTCCTCCTTAAATAAATCCTAACAGAGAGTGGTAATAAGTTTTATCTTTTAATGGCAAAAAACACTTTTCCCACTAAAATGATTTTTTTGCACTAGCAGGAAACGCGTAAACGTGATGCGTGTGAAAAATCCTTAATACTTTGATTATATTAATTAAAACATTATTATTATTGTTGTTAGTGAGGTTACAGTTATTGTTAAACCATAACAAAATGTCGCCTGCTAGATAAATTACAATTCGATAAAATTTTTAGCGTATGCTAATAATGATGCCATGTAATTGATTTTAAATAAAAACTATTTTCGAAGTTGCACCTTTTAAGGTATACAGGTTGTTTCAGGGGAAGATGTACAGTGCGTTTCAATAACTTTGATAACATTTTGATGAGCTGTAACTTTTCTGTTTTTAAAGATATCGGAATGAAGCAAAAACCATATTGCATAGTGGACTAGCAAGTTTTTTCTTATTTGAAAAACAAAACAAAAGACCAACGATTTTGAGAGATCTTCCCCTAACTTATATTTTTTTAAATGGAACGCCCTGTATATTATTGGATATTTGGATTCTACTGAAAATTCCAAGCATATTTTAAAAAGCATATCCTATACTTATCTTCAACTGTTTCTGAGAAATAGTTTTACAAACATGTCAAATTATCATAAAAATTGCTCTACGTGTTCATGGCACACTTTGCACTGAGCTAAAGCTGAAGTTCAGCATTGCTTGAGCCGTGCTGGTAGCAATCGAGCCTAACATACGGATTCATCAACAAGGCGTAACGTTAGTCAGACTAGCGGAGGTTACGCGAAAAATGTACGCATCTGTTGCATTAATTTAAATAAAAAGCATACTCCTATTCACTACTATGTATAATACTTACTTTATGATATGTTAACTAATCCGTTGTACTGAAAAGTACAGTTTTTGAATATAAATACTAAATATACAATGGGAAACGCAAGGAACTAGAGGCCGAAGTTACGCGATTTTTAGACAGGTACAATACTGGGTCTAACTTTTGGCGCAAATATGGACGTAAATAAACAGCCTACCTAGCAACGCATGCTTCGCTACCTAGCAACGCATGTTTCGTGAATGAGCGCAAAGCTGGTTAGGCCAACTAACGCGCTTTACACGGGCGTAACCTCGTTAGTCGGACTAGCGCTACGCCCGTTTCATGAATCCGGCTGTGTGTGTTTTGTTCTGTTGAGGAAAATGGCAGACAAGTAGAGCGATTTTTATGATAATTTGACATGTTTGTAAAACTATTTCTCAGAAACAGTTGAAGATAGGTATAGGATATGCTTATTAAAATATGCTTGGAATTTTGAGTAGAATCCAAATATCCAATAATATACAGGGCGTTCCATTTAAAAAAATATAAGTTAGGTTAAGATCTCTCAAAATCGTTGGTCTTTTGTTTTGTTTTTCAAATAAGAAAAAACTTGCTAGTCCACTATGCAATATGGTTTTTGCTTCATTCCGATATCTTTAAAAACAGAAAAGTTACAGCTGATCAAAATGTTATCAAAGTTAATGAAACGCACTGTACATACTGCAGTATGTTATTCTACGTTCAATTTTAAGAGTAAATAAATAAATAAAATAAATAAATAAATACATTTTAAGCAAAAAAAAACTTCTTATGAACTTAGATCTAGAAACTCTTCATTTAGGATATACAGGATGTTAAATTTAAAAAAATAATTACATTTTCTTGATTAACTTGATTGTCGGATTTTCTTTGGTTTTTTATTAAGTTCATAGGGAGTTGAATATGTTGCTGCCATATCTACATTTTCGAGAACCAAATAGGTACATAGGGAAGTGCTATGAAGACTGATACCTACTCTCTTATTCATATGTCTGCGAGAGATGAAATCTACTTATAAAACCTTTTTACGTTTATTATCTCTAATTATATAAATTCTTTAAGTCGGGTTTTTTAAAATTATTTTATCCTTTTTCAATTACATTTTAACCGTCGTGGGTTTTTTCAAAATTTTTAATTTTGCTTTTTAAATCGCTTCAGCTTTTTTGTGCCACGGTGTATGTCATTTCGGAATAGAAAAACATTTTCCCCTACCTTTTCTACTTAAGAAATGTTCACCTTATTGAAATCCCTAGGAGCAGCCGTTTCCGTAAAAAACTCATCTAAAGATGGTGATGCATGCAAATTATACATACAGTATGCGCCAAAAGTATGGAATAAATTCAATAAAAACGAAACAATTATTTTTTGGGAAAAATCCTCGAACAGGTCGATTTTTAATTTAAAAAATACATATTTTAGCGTAAAATGCGATTTTCAAATGTCATTTGTTTTCAAGTAATGACGTCATCGATTTTTTTTTAAATGGCAACACCATATTTTTTTCCTTGATTCTGAAAGATCGTTTAATTCTCTATCAGACAGTACTAAAATTTTGCCCTCTTACATAGGAAAGTTTTCGAGTAAATGACGATTGAATGTTAGAAAACGTAAATTTTATCCATAAATAATTTATAAATTATAGTTTAAAAAAACTAAAAAAACACGTTTAATAGCAAAGCGAACTAAAAAGTAGAAAATAATTTTGAAGTATCAAGAGTTTGTATTACAGCAATAGAAAATTCCGACAATCAATTACGACTAATTAATTGGGAATAAAATTAAATTAGAAATTAAATTATTAATAAAGTAATTCAATTATAGTAAAAAAAGCGTGGGGTGCAATTTACTATATTTTCATAATGACTGAAATAATTGTAACATTTAATATCAAGCACGTCACTCTTTTTAACACGCTTTTTACTTCTACTATCGGTAAAGAAGAATGTCATTTACCATCGTTCTATGGATTGTATACAGTTAACCAGCAAACTAATTTAAATAGTTTATTTTTTTTATTCTGATGATCCTAGTCAGGACATTAGAACAAAGTTATTAAATAATTGTAGTGTCATCAGTCCTTGACCCCTGTGCAAATTTTCAAGTTGATCAGGCTTCTTGAAATTGGTGAAAATTACGCTGAAAGATTCCATTACATACATACATACATACATATAGGTGAAGCTAATATAAGCGTGTTAAAAATATGGTGTTGCCATTTAAAAAAAAATCGATGACGTTATTACTCGAAAACAAATAACATTTGAAAGTCGCATTTTACGCTAAAATATGTATTTTTTAAATTAAAAATCGACCTGTTCGAAGATTTTTCTCAAAAAATAATTGTTTCGTTTTTATTCAATTTATTCCATACTTTTGGAGCATACTGTGTGCGTATTAGAGTGAATCGAAAGTTATTGTCAGGTTTTGTATATTTTGTTTAGGGATTTTATTTTTGCAATTCTCACAAAAAATTCAGGTTGTTTTGAATAAAAACTAACAGCTATTAGTATTTAAAGTGTTCTACCACGTTCTACCTTGTTTTTTAGATAAAAGTAAGGTAGCACTGTAATACATAATTTGCATGCATCATCATCTTTAGATGAGTTTTAACGGAAACAGCTGCTCCTAGAGACTTCAATAAGGTGTATATTTCTTAAGTAGAAAGGGTAGGAGAAAATGTTTTTCCATTACAAAATGACATACACCGTGACACAAAAAAGTTGAAGCGATTTAAAAGGATCCTAATGATCGCTTGTGGCGCCCTCTTGGAGATATAGCCAATTGTACATAAAATTTGAATTTCTCTTCCCAATAAACCCCTGCATATAAAATTTCATGAGTTCAACTCAAAGTAGTCGGGAGTTATTAAAGAAAATGTAATTATTTATTTTTTAAATTTAACATCCTGTAAATCCTAAACGAAACGTTTCCAGACCTAAATTCATAGAAATTTTTTTACTTAAAATTGAACGTAGAATAACATACTGAAGTATGTACATCTGCTCCTGAAACACTCTGCATAACTGCAATACGGTAAGAGGTTATATTTAGTCATATTAATAAAATATTTGAAATTTTATTACACAATGTTTTATATAGATCTCCATCTTATTTAATATCTAATGAGCAGCATGGCTTCGTTAAAGGTAAATCCACTATCACTAACTTGGTCCAAAAAATGCAATTTATTAGTGAAAATCTCGACAGGATGTCATCTACACTGATTTCACTAAGGCTTTAGACAGACTTGACGATATTTTATTAACCAAACTAGATGTATTTAGTCTGTCTGACTCTATTTTCAAACGTTTTCAATCTTAGTTAAGTAACAGATATCAGTTTGTTCAGTATCGTGGTATTAAATCTCTCGTGTTTCATCAAATATGTGGCGTACCACAGGGTTCCATACTTGGACCTTTACTTTTTGTATTATTTATAAATTATATTGACGGAGACTTGCAGGTGTACTATCTGATGTATGTAGAATACCTGAAACTTTTATACGAAATTGACACCAATGCTGATTGTGACACGTTGCAGAGTGTCTACATAATGGTTTATCTTTGAACGCATCTAAATGTATTATGGTTACGTTCACTAGAAAGGAGAATTCAATTAAATTAACTTAACTTAAACTGAATAATATTTCATAGAACAAATTGCATTACAGATCTTGCAGTAACATTCAAGCCAACTTTAACCTTCTCGGAATATATTGACATTATGACGTCGTACCAATTTAAGACTTATATATACTATAATAAATTCCAAAGATTTTGTCAATATGTTTACGTTTGCTATACACTACGCTCATTCGTTCGAAATTGGAATATGCGTCAATAGTCTGGAGCCCAATTTATGCTAATGATAATATTGCGACTTTAGAAAGAGCTCAGCGTAGATTTATGACATCAGCTTTGTACTAACTGAACGGTGATCAGGGTTTCTGCATGACTTATTCCTTGATTGTTTCAATATTCATACTATATCTAAAAGATCAGACTCACAAGTAATGTTTTTGTATAAAATCATTCATAACTATTTGGAATGTCCAGGCACAGATTAATAAAATAGTCCAGGTGTGCTAAATAATATCCAATTTAAAATACCACCATCTTCAGTAAAAAGTAATAATGTTTCCAACATTCCTACTGCACGCACTAATATTCTTATAGCGTCGCCTTTATATCAAATTATCTCAGGGTACAATGAAATAGAATCTAGTGTAGATATTTTTTGCTCTTCAACGCAAACTATAAAAAATGCAGTACCTACTTAAGTAAAAATAGATTGTATATATAGATAGTTGTGTAATTTAGATATACTTGTATATTTCGCTGTTTATAATTTTTTAATTTTTTTTTTGTTTATACACATTTGTTTATGTTTTTATGATGCACTGTACATATTTTACCCTACCCTGTAATTGGGCATTTGCCTGTTGGGTATGTGTTTGGAAAAATAAAATATTTTTTTATGTACTAGTATCATTCAAAGTTTGTAAAGTACCTACTTTATAGGACACCCTGTATATGCATACATTAATCGGTCAGTGGTCGCGCGGTTTAAGGCGTTGGTACTTGAATCGAGGTGACTAGACGGAGTTGGTTCGAGCCCAGCTGCCGGTAGACCGTATATAAGCTATATTCGTGGAGAGGATTGGCACCCTCTCTGTGGATATGGTAGGGTGGAATAATGTTAGCTTGGGTCAATGTGAGAGATTGATGCCGGTTGATATTTGACTACCCCCCTAATTAATGAGGTTTTCCAGGTTTTCCTCATTCCTGCACTGAATAGTGGTTAGGGCCTACCAACGTAAGTCGTTCCTGGGCGCAAATGCGGCCTGCTTAATAATAATATGCCGCCCCCTCTCCCGCACAAGTCTACGACTTCTGGGCTAATCCCTGTGATTAGAATGAGGGGTAGAGATATTATTATATTATATTATTAAAAAAATTATTAAAAAATGTTTTACTTTTTCCACATACATAAATATCTATTCATTGTGAATGTATGGAGATGACACTTTCTACTGTTCCACCGAAAAAAAAATGGTGCCTATAAATGAATTTTGTTTCACGGAAGTTAATTTCTTGTGTGCATAGGACCAAACGTTTATTTCTTGATATCAAATAATTTTTTTGAAAATGCAAAAATGCAGTTATTTTGTGGAAAGAAAGTATTTGTTTCCATTTAAAAACATTATTTTCTTATTACACTTCTGGTGTTGATTTAATTATATACAAACAATATTTGTATATGTCAAAGAATTTTTTTCCAATTAAATATCTGATTATTATTATCGGTCAGTGGTTGCGCGGTTTAAGGCGTCAGTACTTGAATCGAGGTGAATAGATTGCTGTGTGGTTCGACCCCCGCAGCCGGTAGACCGTATATTCACCTATATTCGTGTATATTCGTGAAGAGATTGGCACCCTCTCTGCGGGTATGGTAGGGAGGAAGAATGTTGGCTTGGATCAATGTGAGAGATTGATACCGGTTGACATTTGACTACCCCTTAATTAATGAGGTTTTCCAGGTTTCCCTCATTCCTGCACTGAATGGTGGTTAGGGCCTACCAACGTAAGTCGTTCCTGGGCGCAAATGCGGCCTGCTTAATAATAATATGCTGCCCTCTCTCACGCACAAGTCTTCGACTTCTGTGCTAATCCTCGTGATTAGAATGAGGGGTAGAGATATTATTATTATTATATTATATCAGTCAACAACTTGTTGCTCAGGAATTTAAGCAAACAACTACGGGCTAATGCCCCGACCAGCATAGAATTACACCTGAAAAATGTATAGTACATACTACATAGTAAACATATACCGGTTTCGAGCTGAATTTTTGTATTAAATAAACGCTTTATTTGACTTAATTTTCATGTTCAAATGGAATAACTATTTGTTTCATTTAAACAAATACTCGTCAAAAAATGACATTCTCTTATCAAATAATCCAATTTATTTTTGAAAAAAGGCGATAATTACACCAACACAGATTAATTTCCAGAGAATAAATTATGTTTGAATAAATTGAGTTGTTTGATGAAAAAAAAAATGTTTTTTCGGTACAGGTAAGGTACAAAATTGTCCGGAGGAATCCAAACTCAGATACCGATCTGAGCTGGCCATGACCACACGCATAAAATTTGCAGTTGGCCGTGTACACTTTGAATAAAGTATATTTCTGGCCCCCGTGGCGTGATCGTCGGTTGTTAACGTGTGCAGGAATCCGAAGGGGGATTAAAAGAAATTGTGTGGGTACTTAATGGGCAAATATTGTTCAGATTAGATCTCCGAAAAGAACAAATGAAAGTGGCGCTTACCGTCACGCATATACGGACACAACCATGTCGGTAAAATAAACCTAGGAGCCTGCCACGTAATCCCTATGCGGTATTTTTGGAATAGTCCATGCGGATTTTTAAATGGGGTGGGTAAATACAGTTATAAATATGGTAATCAATTTCGGCGGGCACAAATGTGTAGGTGCTTCGAACACGAAGTCATTTTTCTGATAAAATCGCGTAAGAGAATATGATTTATTTTAAAATTTCTATTAATAACGTTCCTTCTATGCCTTTTCGAAGAAATAGTAGTCACTGGACGAAATTGTCAGGATGTGAAACGAATTCTTATGTACAAATTTAGAGCGTTCAAGATTACTGTACTCTGTATAGAAAGTTGGATATGCAAGTAGAATAAATTGAAAGTTTATTTAACCTGCACTTATAAGATCTGTATACGATATAACATAGTTTGACGTATGCGTTATTTGAATTATGAAAATTAACGGTTTATTAAATTTACCTTTAATTTACCATTTTATAAAAACACATCGGAGGTAAGTTGTAATATTTAATATCCAACGAAGAAGGATAAAATATTTAAGTAATCCATTTGGTTCGTCTCATGAAAAATTGAAAAACTTATTTAGATTTAGTAAAAGCAATATGGCAATTTATTAACGAATTAATACGTGCAACAAGTATTTTTTAAAGCCAGTCTAAGCTTGTTTTAACAGAACTGATCATTACTCAAAAATCTCTACTTTTAAAAATAAGAAAGAAACGACACAGTGACAGAGGCGCTCAGAACGCTCTGTAAATTTATCATAAAAAGCAATCAGATATACAGGGTTAACTATGACTAAGTACAAAAAATTTAACCACGTGCTCAGGGAGGCCTATAAGACAATAAAAAAAAATATTCCAGAATTTTAGCTCAATATTTAAAAATGGGGCAAAACCCTTTTCTACGGAAAGTCGGCGCCTATGATAATAATCGACTGAGATGGCTTAGATTCATAGATAAAGCTTACATCTGTCAACAATGTCAACTACCATGCGGTCGTCTTTTTGTAGCGTTTCTAAATGTAGAAACGACAAAAATTAACATTCTTATTAGTAATAATACCTGATAGATAGGTAACAGTTAATCCACTTAGCTCCAGTATTTTGCATTCGTTTTCCATTATTTCGTTATAAACTGGTAAAACTACATATTTGTTCATTACAGCCACTCACTACCGATAAAGGACACTTCCCGTAGGTACAATTAGATAAAATGCCTATTTATTATAACAAAATCGAACGAAAGGAATAGATAATAGACAAGTTTTAATGTAACCGCGGCAGTCTTGTCCCATAACATAGAAAACCAAACCGGCGAATTATATTGTGGGAAAGTATCTGCACCCAACACAAATATCTTTATTTAATAACTATAAAACGTTTAAAAATCAAAAAAGGCACTAAAAATGGAAGAAAAACACAAAATTACAACGTAAACACAGGAATTGAATTATGACATGACAGCGATACCGACTGAGCGACTGTTGCATGCTTGTAGAGTAGGCAACCAACTTGCTTGTTGGTTGCCTACTCTACATTGGCGGCGTTAAATAAGGATTTAAAATAATTTCGAAAAAAATATATTTTTTTGGCTTTATAAATAAGTTTGGAATTTTTTTGAAGGGTGATTCCGTTAATTCTTATTTTTCCCTACCCCCTCTTAAAATATTTGTACTAAGACATAGGTAACCCTGTATATTTAAAAGTTTTGTATTCGAATAGATTATTTTTAAACAAAGAATTTAAAGTTATGCTTTGCAATTCTTTAATGTAAAACCACATGATTTCTGTGATATTATATATGGACCATGTTTATCAGCATGATTCCGGCCGTATCCAAATTCTACAAAATTCTTGCCTACGTCTTATATTTGGAATTCGGCAGTATGCCATATATTGAAGCAAATGGGATTAACATGAGAGGTAGGTAATACGCTCACTCAGCATGTTTGTTTCATAAAAATTTTATTAACTATAACACCGCCCTATTTATATGAAAATATCCGTTGTCGTGCTGATGTTCACAATATTAATATTCGCCGGAAATCTACTTTAACACCCCCTCTGTATCACACTCAATTCTTTCGGAGATCATATTCGTATAACATTGATAAAATAATTAATAACATTCCTTATCATACAAAATTTATGTCATTCGCTAAGTTTAAAAGATATATTTTACCTTAATGATTACTTTACTTAACTTTCTTTTGTTATATTGATCATATTTAGGTAGGTACATGGAACATTTATAATAAAACGGTTAATGGTTAGAATGTAATCTAAATTATGTTTATATGTTCTACGAATAACGTTAGGTGGTATGGTTAGATGGTTTTAAAAACAGCCTCAACCTAGAGCTGTTCACGTATTTCATATTTTTTTTTGTATGTTGTTTTACTTTGTATCTAGTTGTAAACAATAAAAACTTTATATTTATATTATTATTATTAAATTTGTGCTTATTTCACAAAAAAAACTCGATTTTCAAAATTTGAGTAAAATTGCCCAGCAAATAAGAAAATTATCGAAAAAAGTTAAATAAAAAAGTAATTTCTCAGGCCTCTAACTTCTTAAGTAAGAAAAATTACTCAGGTAAGTTGATTTAAGTCCCAGAAAGCTAGCCTTAAACTACTGGCCATTCTTTACTGAACACCCTGTATAGCTCGGTTATTAAATATTTCAAATAATTTGTCTTTGTGCAAAACACTATTTCAAGGATACGTTGATTTTAACATAATTTTTGAGCATTTAAGTGGATAAAAGGCAATTCAAAGATGAATGCAATACAACGTTTTATCCATAATCTCATCACAATCATATTTGTGGTCAGAATTATTGGAATTTAATAAAGAAAATATTCGCATGACTTGATATTTCTTAGTACTCAATGAAACACAAACTTGATATTGCAAGAAATATCCAAGAAAAATATAGCTGTTCCTTACAGGAAGAGACATCCGTGACGTGTGTAAATTCTTCACAATCTTTGGCAGCTGTTATGCGTTCGGAAAATGATGACAACAATGCTACAAGGGTTGTTATTAACGTAAAGGAAGTTAAATATGACAAAGCAAAAAACGAAATGTGTTGTGGGAATCCACTTAGTTAAATATTATTTTGTTATATCTGTACTTCTGAATAAATAACACCCTGTATAGAATATTATATAAGTATTAGCTAGAGGGGCGACTGGAGACGAAGCAATAATAAACACAGGAACGCGGGACGGGGTTCAACGGGTAGTTACTAGTTAGTGGGGTTTTAAGACTTCGACAGATAGGTTGGAAGACAGTGAATGGTGATAGTAGTGCATCTGTTCTAATTTTACAGGTCAGTAACTTGTTTTTGTATATGGTATTTAAAGATTGAATGTCATTGTGTTCCTTTTATTATTTTCTTGTCTGTTTTATATTTTATTACAGTTTCATTATATT
Source organism: Monochamus saltuarius (assembly GCA_025584915.1). NCBI lineage: Eukaryota > Metazoa > Arthropoda > Insecta > Coleoptera > Cerambycidae > Monochamus > Monochamus saltuarius. The sequence goes on from CM046723.1 coordinate 46,234,850, forward strand.
TTATTACAATTTTGAGGTAAAACAGTACTTGTTGATTTATTGTTGAAGTTATATGTATAACTTTAGTTTGAGTCGAAGTTATGCTGTTGTAAATGGTATTGTAAGTTATTATTAATCATCTAGGACTACTGCTTTATTACTTGAATTAGCGGTTTGCTTGTCAGATGTTTGTAAGAGCCTTGGTGATTCTATTAATATTTTCTCCCGTGACTGGACAAACATCCGTTAAAAACATATGAAGCATGAGATATGATTTGAGATGTTTGTTCAACCCCTCAACTACTAGCTGGGTAGCTTCCGTATGGGACCTCAGTACCTTCTGACGCAAGTCGGCTAACTAACCATAATACCCTTCAGTTTTGTATGTAGAATGATGATTATATTACCGTGCATTCAAGTATAGAAGTAGGGATACATTTTTATTATTGTCATCATTATTAGTACCATTGCAATAGCGGCATCGATTCTTTGAATTGTGATCGGGGTTTTCTCTGTCGTGCTCTTTTCCCCCGTGAATTCAAGGCTGAGTACGGCACTGATAGGTGGTTAGGTAGGCTATTACACCATTGACAGAAAACTAATAAACGAGGTGTATTTAATAATTGGTTTTGTTTTATTTAAAACTACTCAAATCTCCCTAATTTCGTAAATATGTAGCACATTCGAGGTAAGTTAATAAATAATATAAATAAACACAACGTAGGTAAATCTTTTCGATTATTGGCCAAATACTTCCTCTTTCAACAATGTTGAACGAACCCGGGTATGTTACACTACAGTGTATTACTTGTACCTAAATGTTAATAAGCAAATAAATTAAATTTGATTTATTATAGCTGTATCTAGCTGTAGCTGTAAGCTGTATAGTTTATATCTCACCTACACTCGATTTATTATAGGTTTATTATTTTTTCATTATTCTACTAGTAAAATAAAGTTACTTTATTGCACTAGTGGATAAAGTATCAGTTTAGACAGTCCATATGTGTGGATAAAAGTCGGATTATAAGGTTTATATAGTATTTTTTCCACTACTAAATAGTTACTACACCTTAAATCGAATTTCAATAATCGACATGAAGTTTCACGAAATTTGAATAAATACTCTAAAATCGCTGATATCATGTACAAGAATCAAGTGGGTACTCTTTTGTTTGAAATCAAACTTTGTGACATTTCACACAAATAAATTTGCAATTCATTTAATTTAAAGCTATCACATGGAAAGTGAAAGTGAAATGGGCTGTACACCTCCTTAAGTGAGGAAAATGGCAGAGAATATTGATAACCAACTCCTGCCAGAAAAGTCTGTTCACGTGTTCTGGATATTTTCTATCTGTTAAAAACGTGTTTCATAACCTCCACGTTCTGCGTGGGTTCTGTACTTCTATAACTGTCAAGTGTCAAAATTATTAAGTGTCATTTTCATTATTTACCTTGGTTAATAAATCAATGTCATCATTATTCACCCAAATCAAAAAGATAGAAGTTTACGCGTCAAAAATACGTCGATAATGGTGAGCTTATAGGTTAGTAGTGGAAAAATAATATTAATTATTCTTATGTTTTTCTAGAAAGTTCATCTCGTAGATACTCACACTGCATCTGAATAATTAAATACTATTGAAATCTCTGTTTGTATTTCACACATTCATTATCGTATTTAATGAAAAATTGGGATATTCATCTCGTGTCATTTTTTTAGAGAATTTCTGCCTACATTAACTCAGAAATACCATTTCATCTTTCTCGAAAACGTTGTTATACGAGGTGTGGCAATAAGGTCGGAGAATTTAGTTATAACTCGGAAACTGACAACACTGCATCGTTCGTCAACGTTTTTCTAGAGAGGGGGAAATTACAAGCAACGTATTGTGATTTAATTTTTAGTGAAATCTGGCGAAAAACTCTCGGAAATCCTTCGAAAATTGCAGGTGGTGTATGGAGACGGGTGCATGTCGAAAACACGATGTCTGAATGGGCAAAACGGTTCAAGTAGCGTGAAGGAGCTCCCGTCACCTCTCGTACTGACGCGAATGTTGACCGTTTGCGTGCACTGGTCACGTCTGACCGGCACCTAAGCATTCGTGCGTTGTCTGACGAGTTAAACGTCAACAAAGAAACCGTTCGGAAGATGTTACATGAAAATTTTAATATGCGAAAGATTTGATGGTATCAAAAGTCCTCATCCGTGAACAGAAAGACATGCAAGTATCGATCTGCGAGGATTTGTTGTCCCGCATTCGAAGCGACGGTACATACTGGATGAGTCGGGTAGGCACTGGAGATGAGACCTGGATATTTGAGTATGACCCCCCGAGACCCTTAAACAAAGTTAGCAGTGGGTGGAAAAGGGTGGAGGGCGGCCAACGACTGAAGGCAATGTTGATCGTTTTTTTTTATATCCTCGGCATCATTCATCTTGAATATGTTCCTGCCGGCCAGACAGTGACTAGACAGTTCCATGTTGGCGTCCTGAAAGGGCTGCGGACCCGCGTTTTCCGTGTGCGACCCGAACTCGCCGAGAACGGCTGGATCTTGCACCACGACAACGAGCCACCCCATTCCTCGTTCATTGTGCAAGAGTTTTTGGCAAAAAGAGGCATTCCAACGTTGCCATACCCACCCTATAGCCCCGATATTGCCCCCTGCGATTTTTTGTATTCAAACAAGCTGTAACCGTGGTGCTGAACGGGTTAACTGCGGAGGATTACCAAGAGTGATTCCAATCGTGGGAGCAACGTTGGAAATCGTTGTGTAGAGTTAGAGGGAGCGTAGAGTGAAGGTCGATAATAACATTTTGGCGAAATTTAATTTGCTTGTTTTTTCATTGACAAATTTCCGGAACTTAATTACCACACCTCGTACTTTGCAATAGTGAAACAAAATCATCTCGTTTGCTCAAAATTGATGGCTGAGTAAGGGAAATATTAACGGCTTTAAAGTTATATAAAGCCAGATTTTCCACGGCTACTGTTTGACCCAACGATACGAGCACAGTAAATTCCGCTTAGACCTAACCGTCATCGTCAGTCAGGGCTGACCCTAGGGGATTCCCGACGGCACCTCCCGGTGCCCGATTGCGTATCCTGGAGGCGAGTCCGTGTGCGTCGCGATCAATGTGGGCCGCCACCACGTGCCCGGGGGAAGCCACTCGTTCCTCTCTCTCCTGGATCCTCCTCGGGAACGGCTGGATGCAGTTCACGCGTCCGAGAACCGAGGATTTACGTAACGCAATTGCGGAATTCTTGTATATTCTGTCCAGGAAGTAAGCGCACTGGGTTGTCTCACGTGGATTTCGATTCTACTCTTAGAAATAATGTGGCCCTGTGACGTAATAGGGATATCTATTTATATTTCTTAGGAACGACTTCAAGTGTTTTATGGACAAAGCATCAAATCTAAGGATGCTCAAATAGATTCCCGGGCAGGAAGTGGAGGTTCTTATTCGCGTAAAACTAAACTATAATACTGAAACTGAATAATTTCCTGTATAGCTACTTTCATATACAGGATGTTTCTTAACCACCCACTGTGGCTGTCATGTTTAATTTAAAATTCATTGACAGGTTAAAGTCACTTTTGACATCGTCGATATTTAATTTCAAATAATTTTAAGTTATTGGTATAATAATTTTTATAGTTAAAAATTTGACACAACTTAAAGGAGGCCACCTGAAGAAGCAATCCTAAAAATGCAGAGATAGGTCAGATCTCATCTATTGTGGTTGAATTTTCCAGTTCCCACAGTTTCAAAAGTGAACTTAGATATTTATAGAATGTTTTCATTAAACCAAGTTAGTAAATTTAGATAGATTAATTTCTTTAGATAATTATTAAATAGAGCTTTGTCTGTGGAATTGTTCATTAGCATACCTAGATATTTGGTATCAGAGAGCATACATATGACTTCATTGATAGGAATTGTAGGAGATTTGATATATATTAACTACCTTTCTAATACAGTAAAAAAAGTCTTTAATGGTTTGGCGTAATACGCATAGTATTATTTTTCTTTTTAATTTGGTAATCGCTAATATCGACTCTCCAGAATTATTGTGTAAACTGAATTTTAATACATTTTATTTAACAACTGCAAAAACGAATGCATTACACTACTTCCATTTATATGTGATGTGTCGAAATTTTTCAAATTTTTAGGACAGCATTGATATTTTTCATACCACTGTAATTAATATAAGGAAATCGATTTTAGTGTAATTCTGTTCAAATATGTTTTTATTATTTTGTTATATGTATATAATGTAACTGTGCCTATTTATTGTTTGTGTATTTTATGCGTCTTATTTTTGTTCTTTCGTTGTTTTCTTTGTTTACTACTATTTTGTAATTAACTATTATTGGTTTTCCCTCCTCTCTAATTGGGTTTTTCCCGTTGAGCAGATGTAACAAATAAATAAATAAGAATGTCAAGAATATGTAAATATTTATACCAAATATACTTTATTAATGAATAAACATATACATATTGGAGTTAAAATTTTAAGTATGTTATTATACTTAAATACATATCAGATTTTTTCCATGTACTTGTGTATTTGTAGATCGCGAGAAATACAAACCGATCTTTTGAGATACGAGTACAACAATGAAAGAGCGTGGAATCAGTATCCGTTTAATATTAGCGCTTGTGAAACGGAGCGCGTGTTACCGCTACGTTTCGTGCCAGATTGTAAAAATAGACGCGCATCACTTTAAATTCGCCCTTATCTCTTTTTAAGGCTATAAAACTTCTGACGCATGCTGAAACACGTCGGCGAGCTCTCGAACGCACCAGAAGTTATCTGGGAATGCAAGGCACGATGATAGGTTCTAAGAATCAAAACGGGCAAAAGGCTACCTAGGTTTTAAGGCTACCGCATACTCGAAGGAATGCTATCTGGTGTTGTCATTGATCTTTATGTTTTGGCGGAGGCGCTAGGCGAAATTATTTTGAACGTGACAAAAGAATGCGTGCAAGGTAAAAACCACGTAGAAACAAGATTATACATACTTAGCCTGCCAAAAATTAACTGTGAATTCTACGATCAAAGATAAGAAAAAAAAGTTATATAATCATAAGTTCATAGACACCTCTTAAAGGAGATATGGCGCCTTAAATGGGACCTCAAAATTTGATTTTACCCAAATATTTCCAAAAGGGATAAAGATATAGTAATCAAATTTGAAACTGAGAATCACAATTAGATTGCGAATCTAATAATCTGAAAATAATTCCTTATAATTGGTCATAGGCGTGCCAAACTGGGGGGTCAGTTGGTAAATATTGCTCTCACTTTCTTGTATCTCAAGATTTCCGTCGTCAGATCAAAAAATTTAAAATTCTGATCTATTTTACATGAAAAAGGTACTCCTATTTCAATCCGATAAACTGCTCTGTTTTCGAGTAATCTTAATTGAAAAGTTTAAGATGGAAACTATAAATAGGCAATATATCCCTAGTAGGCTCTGAGAACATACTGTCGACTTATTTAACACATATTAAAGGTGTTATTCAAGAGTTTTAACATTAAAATACTTTTAAAATGCATATCAGTAATGTAATTATTTGTAAACTTTTGAATTTTAATATAGGCTATTAATACTTCACAAATTTTTAAAAACATATGTAATATGTGTCAAATAAAATGACAGATAACTTTTCAAAGCCTGCTAGAAACAATTTCACCGCTTGCGTATCACATCTAATATTTTTGTGATATGTCACAAAATATTTAAATTTATATTACTAGTAAACGGAATAATTTGTCGAAATAAAACAAGAGTACCTTTTTTTGTTAAATTGTTCAACATTTAAAATTTTTTAATCTGACGGCAAACACCTTGAGACAAAAAAGTTAGAGCAATATTTATCCAATAACCTCCCCCCTCCCCGGGTTGGCACGCCTATGACTAATTACATTATTGTTTTTAGACAACATTAGATTCGCAATCTAACTACGATTCTGAATTTTAAAGTTGATTACTTTATCTCGATCCCTTTTGAAAATATTTGAAGAAAATCAAATTTTGAGGTCCCATGAATTTGAAGTAAGCATTTTCATAAAGAAGATTTTGAAAATATGCCTTGCGATAATAGTGAATGTAGTTACAAATAAATTAAAACCTACAGGCGTAAATTCTTATTAAGCGGTATATTATACCAGAGAAATCATTTGAACAATTTCCTGGTTTAATATGAAACCTATATCGTGCTCTATGAAAACATCAAGACAATAGGTACCACTAATAGTATAGTGCTCTCTAAAGAACCAACAAAGAGAACAAAATAATTATTATTCTTGTATCGAAAACTTCAATAGGAGAAGTACTATGTGTACTTGATATGATCACTAGAAATTCCAATTACCAAATGTAATTTTGTATTATAAAATCAAATACCCAACTTGGACAATTATTAGTCGGTGCAACGTAGCTACGACCATTGTAGATAATGTATAAAGTGTTCTGCCACTGGTCATGGGCACGTAGTAGAAATGGAGAATAAGTTTTTGCTTGCTACGTCCTGGCGACGTTTTCGGTACTTGTACCGCAACATTCTAGCGACGTTGTAGTTCCGTCGAAGTGACGTCACGGTGTAGAAACTGCAACTGCTAAGCAACTCTACACTCTTCCACCACTTTTTCATATTATTATGTTGCTTTCTTTGTTTAGCAGCTAATATTGTTACATTTAATTATTTCTCTCTACACTTTCAATATCAATGTCCTTAACTTTTATACTCTGCATCAAGTAGGTATTAGGCAGATATTTATAAATATACTTTACTTACGCGAGTAAAACATGTACTTGGCAGTAAATATTATTGTGTTTGAATTAAAACGAATGTTTCCACTGTTACTTCTTAGTAAGGTTTTTCCTGTTGTTCATTTTGAAAGCGGTACGCCACCCTTAACAATTTTTTTCTAGTACATACCTACTAAGTATTAAAAAAAACAGTGTCTGCTAATGAAAAAATAGTAAACAACGACGTTGAACATTGTTATTGACGAATGATCTTACTACAGTTTAATAATCGTAAATATTTTATGACCCCTATTTATAGTTTTTTTTACGTAAAATCAGTATGCCAACAAACAAACACATATTTCCACACGCGTTTAAGTAAATCTCGACAAGAAGATAAACGTAAAAGTACATAGTTTTCCACAACTTAAGTCAAATTTAACTTTTCAGTTTCTTTTATTACTTATCTCTGTTCAACACTGATTGCGTCCTTGTTCATTACACGTTAAAACAAATATTAAAAGTTAAACATGAATATATTATAATGATCATGCTATTGACACACGATAAAATACGAAATATAAACAAATACTATTACATTACATATACTTTATTGAGTTGTCATTGGCTTAATTTTAAACCAGCACAGTTGACAATAGCCCACATTTAGAAATAATGGAAAACAAAAAAGAAGTAGCTTCTTTAATGTATGGTATGTATATATGTAATAAAACTTTATTAATTAAAAATATTATTATTTTTGACATTGACCCAAAGAAATCGTAATAGAAAATATTCATATTTTAATAGTAATAACAATAATTTTAGTATGACATACAAGTTATTCTTTAATAGTAAAGGATCTAATGGTCAAAAATAAGTTGCACTACCATATACCAAATATTATTTGCTGCTAATATGTATTTTAGTTTTTAGAAAATATTTATGGTATATATAATAACACACATAGTTATTATTAAAATACTCTTATTAAATGTAAATAATGATTCTTCAAATATATACTAAATTGATCATAAATGTTTCAATATATAAAACATTTATTGTTAATAAGCCTAATTGCTCAGAAATTAATTGTTTTTTCAGTGTAGTATTTCAGTATTCTTTTATAGAGAGTGGTTACTACTCTACTCACCTTATATAAATAATTAAATTCTACTCACTCAGTACATTCAGTAGGATTTACTTATTTATATAAGGAATGAAAGACAAAGTTATTCATTACCAGCACACCAGACATATACCGCTTTTGAGCTTGTTAGCTGTCCTCAGTTTGCCATAGGAGGCGAGGCAACCGACGATTTATTCGGCAGAAGGGAACATGAGTAGGGGAGACCGGGTACGAAAGTAACACGGGTTGGTTGTAACAGTAAGCCTATTGTCTTTCTAAAGAGGTTTGTCTCGTATATCATCATAGAGTCGGCAGTGAAAACTACATTAACTTATTTGAACATCCGTGGTATGTTTTAGTCCGAGTTAAGACCTGCACGGTGCAAAATGCTATCTATGCAAAGTAAGTTTTCATTCTTTATATTAATCTATCATAATCCTAGAACTGAACGTTATTTTGAATTATTTTATTGGCTTGTTCAGTTAATACCAATATTGGCAATAACCTAAGCATGGTATTTTAATTAAAAATAATCGTGCAAAAATGTGTTAAGCAAGTATCCTGTCAATCGCGGAAAAAATGCGTAATGGGACGATTGTAACAATGCCATAAAGGGACGATTGTAACATGTTACAACCGTCCCTCATATTTAATATCTATGATCATATTTAAAATGATATTTCTGTAGGTATTCAGATAATTACTTCAGTATTTGTTATACTGTGTGGTAATATACAAATTCATTCTCTTTATTTAGGATGTCTAAAGACAACGAACAACAGATCGTGGGAAAGATTGTTATGGATTGGGAAAAACTTGGTTCATCCCAAATATGGAATATGGACGAGTTTGGGCGTAACAACCGTGCAAAAGTCAGACTACAACTTACTTTTATATAGGTATGATCAAATACCTTGTAAATACTAACTTTCTATACCTAGTTATTACCTATTATTCATATGTTACAAACGTCCCCATGTTCTGTTACTTTTGACCCATACCATTGGGTAAGTTGTAACGACGTACACTTTCTACTTTTTTATTAATTGTACATCAATATGAACTTTAATTGGTGCAATATTATTTTTCTTCTATATATAAAATGCCAAGGAAACAACTTATAGTAAGTAAATTTATATAACTTAGTTAGTTTTTTATTTATCCGGCTTTACAAAAATATGTTACTTTCGTACCTGGTCTCCCTTACACTTGGTGCAACATGTAACTACATCTTGTGGCCACATGCTGGACCTGGTGGTCTACCTGCACATACAAGTTTTAACACAATTTTTAGTAAATAATACTCTACTGAATAATACCCTATAAATTTGGTAAAGATCACAGTGTTGTATTAGTATCATCTATAAATATTATTATTTTATACTATAGCCGCATGTTAAATTTTACAGTATAACATTTATTACAAAATATTCTTTAAGTAAATCTTAAATTTGCTGTCATTTTAATAAAGAAAAGTATTGAATTAAGTATAAGAATGCCTAGATATTAGGAATATGTAAACATTTATATCAAACTAGGTGACCCGGCAAACGTTGTTTTGCCATATGAATTATTTCTAGTGAATATTTTGGTATACTCGCGTCAAGAATTCAGACGTCTTACGTCATGACTGACGTTACGCAATTGTTTTTATTGTCAACGTAATTTTCGACATTTAGTCGCGTTAAAAACTATCCATTTTTGCAATTTAGTGCAATATAAAATGCAAACTTTTAGTGTAGTATCTAGTTTTATTACTCTCAGTTGCAATTTCGTAAATATTTTGATGAAAATATAATGAATTATTCATTTGTTCGTATGACGTAAGTCGTCTGAATTCTTGTCGCGAGTATAGTCGGCACAAATAGTCGGCTTCGTTCTCATCCCTACTCCGTGCTGTTTACCGGGTGTGAAGCACAATCCTAGAAAAAATATAGACTGTGCCAGTGTCATATTGCCGGCGACCGCTAATCCATGGCTGCCCTAAAAGGTCCAGAATCACTAAAACTTGGTTTTAATGCCAATATACGTTCGTTGTATTGTAGCGTGATTCTCATTTGTTTACTCTGATTGGTCACATTCATGTGACATTCTTTAATGACATTTAAAATGACAGCAAGTTAGTTAATTTCATATTGCAATGCAGCCATCATATTTGCACAACCGCCAACATAAAGCAAATAAAATATCAATTTTCTGGACCTTAGGTCTCTAGAAAACGCGGCACCTGTCACGTGACCTATATCATGAACCGACGCTGTCTATATTTTTTCTGGGTTTGTGGTGAGAAGTGACACCGGTAGACGCCTGGCGGGGATAACTGATCTAGTGATAATCCATCAGTTATCTACCAGGGTTAAAAATGATTAAATTACTAAAATGGGTATTAAAAAATAGAGGTTTGTGATAGAAGGGTGAAAATTAAAGGTTGTATGTATTTTTTAATGCCACATAAAAAAATAAAAATAAACGAACAGATTACGACCGATTCTCAGACCTACCGAATATACATATAAAATTTGCCCAGTAGGCAAGAACTGGGGACTCAACCCAAGGGTGCTTCACTGGGTGTACACGGCGGTGATCAGGCCGAGGCTACAATATGGGGCCTTGGTCTGGTGGCCGAGTGTGGGCCGGGTGACTGTAGCCAGGGTGTTGTCGAGGATCCAAAGACTGGCTTGCTTAAGTATTACAGGAGCAATGAGGACAACCCCAACTGCCGCCCTGAAGTTTTGCTGGGGTTGCCACCCCTCCCAACATGGATTGTAAAGGAGGCGATGGCGACCTATCTGAGAACAAGGGATGCAGGCTGCTGGAAGGCAGAGGGTCGTGTGGAGGGTCACGCTTCTATAGCCTTGAGGGCGGAGAATGAAATCCCAGTATCCGCTCTGAGGGTTATTGAAGCAAAGGATAAACTAAGGCTGGGTAGGAGATATACCACTGTTTTCCCTTCGAGAGAGCAGTGGGAAAGGGCAGAAAACATGTTTCCGGGATCTCTGATATGCTATACAGATGGATCCCGGGTAGGGGATGAGTTTTCTGGAGCAGGAATTTATCTGGAAAACCTGGACATCCGGCAGAGCTTTTCGCTGGGTACACACTCCACGGTTTTCCAGGCGGAGGTTTTTGCTATTTTAATGGTAGCAAGCAAGGAAGAAGTAAGGAATTGTGTGGAGGAGAAAATCTTCATCTGCTCGGACAGCCAGGCTGCACTCAGGGCTCTTAGCTCTCCGGTGACTAGATCTAGTCTGGTCCAGGAGTGTGGAGATGCCCTTGAGTCCCTGGCCAGACAAAGAGAAGTGGAGTTGGTCTGGGTTCCTGGCCATAAGGGGATCCCCGGTAATGAGACGGCTGACTTGCTGGCCTGTCTTGGATCTGGGGCACCGTGCCAGGGACCCGAACCCTTTTGGGAATTACGCGAGGTAGTGTGAATAGTGCCCTTAATAAATGGGCCTATCAAACACTAGGAGGGAATTGGAGAAGGAACGGGGATGTAGACAGGCCCATGACTTCTTCAATGAACCTAATAAATCTAGGACAAAGTGGCTGCTGAGCCTTAGTCGAAGGTCCCTGAACCAAATGGTGGGGGTCCTGACAGGCCACTGCAGACTCAGGAGGCATTTGAATTTGATAGGCATAGAGGATAGTCCCTTATGTCCGGAGTGCGGAGAGGGGAAGAGACCCTATCCATTTTCTAGGACACTGTGCGGCTCTTGGAAGACTAAGATATAGAATCTTTGGCACCGAGGAGCTGCAAAGGGAAGAGATGAGGGGCCTACCATGGACCAGGATCCTGGCGTTCATTAAGGCGTCGGGTAGGTTTGAGGAAGGCCGAGGGCAAATAGTGGAGAGGTGATGGGATGCCAGGGTAGGCAAAAAGGGCCCTCGTGTGGCCTACTTGCCGGGCTAAGGCCGCCCGTACTTACTACTACTCATAAAAATCGGTCAAGCCGTTTCCGAGGAGTATGGTGACTAACACTGTGACACGAGAATTTTATATATATAGATATACTTTATTACTGAATCAATACATATACACTTGAATAAAGTTTAAAATGTTAAGTATATTATTATACTTTAATGCAAATTTGATTTATTTCCATGCAACTTGTAGAAACTGTAATGTACCTACTTTCATCTTAAGATTTTTCATAATTCTGTTCCTTTCTTAAAATCATCTAATGACACCTAATTTTACTACCGGACACGTGAATATCGATAAAAGGACTTTGACCACCAATCCTATCGTCACTTAAGAAAGCTGCCAGCATTCGCCAAAAATAACCCGTAATTCAATAAAGTTCCGAAACCTTTTATCAATCAAAATCGTCGGTTATCTCGTGTCCGTCGTCGATCTTGACCTCGCCCAAATTTCTAACCGGCCAAAAAAAGAAACCGGAAATGAGCTAGTTGTTCTAGCGTAAAATTCCTGGAAAAAATGCCGAACATCAGCGGGATTATGCATCTTTTCGTGGAAGTGTTTACACCCAAGTCGTTCGCTAAGTAAGCTTGTTCGTCATGAAATATTTTCGTAAGCGTCGACCAAAAGCGAACTCGAAATGGACGAGATTGGTTATGGGAGATAACCAGTACCAGATGCAGTGAGATTTACGGATGATGACCGAAATTTGGCCCACAAATGGAGCGTTGCGAATGTAGATTATGAATGATTAAGCGACTTAATTTAATATTTCCTTGATTTCATTCAGTATACGGGGCTGATTCACTCTAATACTCGTACGAGTGTTTCAGGATGAATTCGACAAACTTAAAATTTTAATTCTGGTAATCGAAATACCTTTTAAATGCAAGTGACGGTTTTTGTAACAAAAATAATTACGTGAGAACTTAACAAAGTAAGTTCCCTATACAGAGTTAACTATGACTAAGTACAAAAATTTTAACGACTTGCTCAGAAAGGCCTAAAAGACAATACAAAAATTATTCCAGAATTTTATCTCGATATTTAAAAATGGGGCCTCCCTCTTTTCCTACGGAAAGTCGGCGCCTATGATACGCATTAACTGAGATGGCTTAGATCCATACATAAAACTTACATCTGTCAACAATATCTACTACTATGCGGTTGTTTTTTTGGCAGCATTTCTAAATGCAGAAATGACAAAAATTAACATTTTTATTAGTAATGATACCTGATAGATAGGTAGGAAACAGTTAATCTAGTTAGTTCCACTATTTTGCATTCGTTTTTCATTATTTCGTTATAAACTGGTAAAACTACAACATTTTCATTCATTATAACCACTCACTACCGATAAAACACACTTCCTGTAGGTACAGCTAGATAAAATACTTATTTATTATAACAAAATCGAACGAAAGGAACAGAAAACTTAATAAAGTGCATATCTCTTTTTTTCCAGTTATTTTCATTTTTGAAACAACAAAATCTAGCATGTGTGCCCAAAAAGTCAAGCACTTTCTCCAATTAGAACATTGCGGCGTTTTTGAAGAATTCACCTCATGATATGCTACCTATAAAGATTGCACTCATAATTGGTGTATCAGGTGCATGTCCAAGTGACGAGCTGTATAAAATAAAATTGACTGATGTTAATATCATGGAAAATAAAGTACAAAACGAAATTCCAACATCAAAAACCTACCAGTCAGGAATATTTGTAGTGAGTAATGAAGAATGGGTAGGTAACGTTAATTAAAATATATGTTACACTTCGTTTAGACGTTCTAAATGAAAACTTCTGTTTACAATTAAGATTCGATAAAATCACTCGCCAGCCATTGGGCCACAAGCATCCGCATTATGACGGGAGACTGCTTACAAAGAACGGCAGCCACACTATTGGTAAATAACGGTGGTAACGTTCTCCAGTTGAAGAGATTAGGGGGATGGAAATCTTCCACTGTACGTCGACATGTCTACAGATTGTCAGGTTAAAATTGCGACATATCTGGCGAAATGCCAAACTCCAGTACTCAAAACCTTACCATTTCTACGCAGGATGTTCAGCATAGATTAACAATTTCTATTGCCGCATATAACCAATTGAATGTCACAAAACTTGGTGAGAATGTTTTAATGTGCAATGATATTTTTTGAAACAGACATTTTGGTTGTTCAATGAATCTTTACATTTACCGTGTTGCAAGCGACATGTACTAGGGCGCAAAGTAATCACTTTCCACCCTGGTAAATGTCACTTTCCATCTGGATATAAGTCAAAGCCAGAAATATGTTTATTTGAAACTTACTGTAAGTTTGAAAAAGATCAACATTATAATGGTTCTAAATAAGCAAATTGTTTCAACGCCATGTATTTTAAAACCTATACAATAATTAACATTATTTCTTGTTTTGTACTGTTCTTATATTTCCATTTACCTGTCTTTCTGAACCACCTTGAATTTTTAATCATACTTTTAAAGGTACTCACCATCGTCAGCGTATGTCTCCGAACCGTATCCATCCTGTAGTCCATTCGCCCAAGTCCCCTCGTACTTGGCCGTGGACGTGTTCGACTGTCTGACACCGTACCGTCCCTTGAACCCCTGCGTCCACTCTCCCCTGTATATCCACCGACCCCTCGTCTCCACCCCCAATCCATGTCTTTTCCCGTTTTGCCACTGTCCCTCGAAACAACTACCACTGAAACAAAGAAACAACAACCTCAGTAAACGTGGCTAGATACGATTTATTATAAGTACGTATCCTGAAGATTTTGACGTGAACTAGCGCCATTTTAATCAATTTAATACACAGGGTGTCGAGGAATATGAAACATTTCATTTTTCAGACGATTTGAGAGGGGGTGTATTATACAATAAAAAAAATCCAGCCTCCTCTAAGAAAATACAGCCCTTTAAAAGTGGAAGTTGGAAATAAAGGTTTCATGAATATTTAAAAACCAGCTGAAAGTACATTTATTATCAAAGTTTTTACGAGCTGAGAAATGAGGAGTTTTTAATTTGACCCAGTTTTTGAAATAGCCACGCCAGCACATTCTAACACTCATGTTTAAAAGGCTGTAACCCTGTATAAGGGTGATATTATACCGTAGACTACATGCTTTGGATTCACAAGGGTGTTTCCTAACATTTTTGACAAGATGAAGGTGAAACATCATCTAATTTTAAAACAAAAATGTGATACAAATTCTTCATTTTGTTGGAAAGGTTGTACCATATATATATTTTTTTTATTATGATATCGTAAGTGGGCTAGGCTAGCTTTGGTTAGTACTGGAGCAATAGGGCCATGGGTTATAATAGATTTATACTTGCGTAGTTGGGGCGCCAATTAGTTTAAAAATATAAGTGTTTTTTAAAAATAATTACTTAAACTAATAAATTTGTAATTATTATACTGTGAATTTAAAAAAGAGACTGATTTTTGAAACTTATATTACTAGGACACACAAAAACACACACATACTTAGCAAATTCATCGAACTGATTAATGTAATTGAATAATGATGTAAATAATGAGAATAATTTAAAATATTAAAAATTTAAACAAAGCGTGTAAGGAATATTTCAAGTAGTAATGGCTAAATTTTATATGACATATGACAACTAAATTACACACAACAATTAGACAGTATAACTTCAAACCACTGTCTACTCTTTGCATACGTATACGTTTGCGTACATTTTTAATTATATTTAAAATATGATAAATTGAATTGAGGTGGTGTTAAGTTAAATTAGTTTAAATTAAAGGTTGTGAAATATATAAATAAATTTAGCTTAGCTGGGTTTCCTTTTGACCATTGGTGGTGCAAGACAGCTACTACTTGCCGTGCTTAACAAATTGGATGACGTAAATATTCAAATATCCTGCTGGTGATTAACTAGAATCCAGAATCCAATGATTTATCAAACATTTAGGTCTCTAGCGGTTTCAAACTTCTTATATCGTCCTTATAGTCAGAAATGGAATGATATTTAGTGGACAACCGGTATACTTGATATTGCCCAGAGTTTATATAAATTCTATATATAGAGACACAGCAATTATTTCTTGACAATAAACTAAAAAGGCCTAGGTTGACGTGCGGCCCTAATCGTGTTGCTATTTATTTGCAAATTGAGATTTCGCACTGAACAAAATAACACATGGGTGATAATTTATCCAATATATTTATGATCACCACACTTGTTTAAAATATTTGTGTCTCTCAATTCGTGAGTTCTTTAGCAATTCTCGCTAGCGCACCTTTTTTGTAAAAAAAAACATTTCAAACCTTTTTTGCCTTTTACTAATTTGAATATCTTAAACAGAGGACAGCACCATGCAGACCATATAGGAAAAATTAGTTAGACAACCAGTAATGTTTAAATTTTGTGAGAGTCAGTTTTAAGATAATCTAAAGATTGAATTATTAATTATTGAGTAGTATTTTTAAATGCTACAAGGTTAGGATGTTCCATTTAAAATAACGAAATTGACGGCTACATCCGGTATTTCGGGAAGTAAAATTATAAAAAAAAACTAAAATTGTTTTCTTTGCAACACCCGTATCTGAAATACCCTGTATAGTAATTTTCAAATCTATATCTCATTTCAAATAAAATTACGATGTTGATTTTTAGAGAATTTTAATACATGGAAATTAGTGATAAAATAGTGAATATTAATTAATTATTAATTAATTAATTTCGAAAATAAATTCGTTAAAAATCTGGTGGCAGTGGTAGATACTACTCTGTATACAGGACATCCCCGGATAGGTGAAACAATTCTTGTAAGAGACAAAAAAAGTTATGTTGAAAAATGGCCTTCTGAGATTTAGCTCTACGAAACAAAAACTACCATGGTTTCAAGTTCATAAAATTCAGTAAGCCAACTTTGATTTTTTTGCTTAATTTTCAGATTTTTTACTAATAAAGTGCTGTTATGATATATGACAAAATGCTATTTAGATAAGTTTCTCAGTACAAAATGTCAATGTCCTAAGCCTATTTTCAAAAACAATATGAAATTAAGCTAAAAATCAAAGTAGTATGGCAATGAAATTTTGCACACATATTCAGTTTCTCTCTAAATCCCAGAAGGCCATTTTCAACACTAAAATGTATGCCTTTTACAAGAGTCGTTTCACATATTCGGGGACACCTTGTATATTTGATACATTCACAGATTTTTTCTATTCTTAAATTTCAAGCTGTAGGTCAGTGTCTGTTTCAACTTTAAATGAATAAATAAATTAAAAAGATTTAGAAATCTCAATGTTTCTATATTTTTTTTTATTGATTTACAATCATTTTTATGGGCCAAATTTAATTTTGGAAGAAATTTTACCTCTTGCTTCAGTAATATTTTAAGTAATTCATTGCATACATGCAACCCAACTGGTGAATTAAAAAGCAGTTTAGGTTTGAAATATTTTATTATGAGCTCATACCTACACCTAAATTGTTTCATAAAAAAGTACCTAACATCGCCTACAAAAATCATATCTGCAAACTTAATAAATAACAATACAATTAAATGTACGTATGTACGTACCTACATTATTTACAGTCTGTAACCACAGGGTTAACAACGGAAAACTATTTCTTTTTCGATATTATCGCGTCGCAAGGTTTGTTGAACAAATTGAAAACGAAATCTTTCAATTCTTGAGCTGTTAAACAGGTCATGCCATTGAACTTTATCACCGGAATAAACAACGTTTCCGGTTTGCCCTTCTCGCAAACAGACTTTGCCGCATCTTCATCAGATTTATCTAAACTGCTAGAGTCCTCGCCACTGCTACTGCTACTTTCTGCAGAAGGATCTATACTGGTATCAGGAGGCGATGCGTGGCCACTTTCATCATCAGATTTATCTAAACTGCTGCTGTCTTCGACACTGTGGGATTCTCCACTGCTACTTTCTGCAGAAGAATCTATACTGCTATCAGCGTGACCACTGTCAGAATTATCAGAAGAATCTTCGTCGCTGCTATCTCCACTGCTACATGAGGAAGATTCTGAACTGCTGCTGGAGGAATCTCCGCTGCTACTGCAAGGCTCTTCGCTGCTACTGGACCCTTTGCTATTGGATTCTTCACTGCTACTAGAATCCGGATCTAGACCGTCACTAATATGTGTTTCTTTACTAATAGGCTCTTCGCTTTCGTAAGTATCCGGATCGTTTTCATGTGCAAGAGGTTCTTCTTCACTCTCTTCGGCTGTGGATCCATCACTACTAAAACTATCTTCGTTTTCATCTATACCCGATTTGTCATTGCTGCTAATGTCTCCATCATTACTAGAGCTATTACTGTCGCCAAGATCCGATTTATCGTCATTGTCTACTATGATATCGCGGCCCTCTGGAGGGCTGGTTTCTTGATGAACGTGCTCTGCTTCAGGGTTAGATTCGTCGCTGCTACTCGAGCCAGATTTATCACTGATGTCTTCCTCTGGAGGGATGCTTACTTCGTCAATATGTCCTGGATCTTCACCATCTCCATCAACTGGTTTATCGTTAGATTCGTCACTGCTGCTTAAGCCAGATTTATCGCTGATGTCTTCTTCTGGAGGGCCGCTTACTTCGTCAATATGTTCTGGATCTTCACCACCTCCATCAACTGGTTTATCGCTAGATTCGTCACTGCTGCTGATGTCTTCTTCTGGAGGGTTGCTTACTTCGTCAATATGTCCTGGATCTTCACTACCTCCATCAACTGGTTTATCGTTAGATTCGTCACTGCTGCTTGAGCCAGAATTATCACTGATGTCTTCTTCTGGAGGGCTGCTTACTTCGTCAATATGTCCTGGATCTTCACTACCTCCATCAACTGGTTTATCGTTAGATTCGTCACTGCTGCTTGAGCCAGATTTATCACTGATGTCTTCTTCTGGAGGGCTGCTTACTTCGTCAATATGTCCTGGATCTTCACTACCTCCATCAACTGGTTTATCGTTAGATTCGTCACTGCTGCTGATGTCTTCTTCTGGAGGGCTGCTTACTTCGTCAATATGTCCTGGATCTTCACCATCTCCATCAACTGGTTTATCGTTAGATTCGTCACTGCTGCTGATGTCTTCTTCTGGAGGGTTGCTTACTTCGTCAATATGTCCTGGATCTTCACCATCTCCATCAACTGGTTTATCGTTAGATTCGTCACTGCTGCTTGAGCCAGATTTATCAATGATGGGGTCCTCTGGAAGGCTGCTTACTTCGTCAAAATGTTCACTATCGCCAGGATCTGATTTATCGTTAGATTCGTCACTACTACTTACGTCAGGATTTTCTTTATTGCTGCTTTTATCTAAATTATCATTGGGTTCTTTGCCGTAATGCGGGTCAGGTTCGCTACTGATAATACCTGATCTATCCTCGGAATCTTCAATGGTACTACAATCCTCTTCGGATGGAACTGATTCACTACAACTAGCTGCTTCTTGACTGCCATTAGTTGGATCTAATGTAGATTTCGTGTCTTCTTCATATGTTGAGGGTTCTCCACTGTCAGGATGAATCGCAGGTTCTTCACTGCTTTCAACATCTGCGTTACTACCTTCTTCGCTAGGATCGTGGCCTTTTTCGGGTTCTACATTACCGTTTGGGTCTTCGCTGCAACTTACATCTGCATCGCCACTTGCTTCTCCATCCGCAGATTTGCTTCCTTCATCACAACTGACGTCACTAGGATCTATTCTGTCATTGGACTCGTTGCTGCTGATCGGATCCGGGCCTGCATCATCCTTTTCCACACTGCCACTATGATCTAATCTTCCCTCTCCACTACCATTCGGATCTTCTTTGTGGTCGGTTTCGACGCTACTGAGGTCCTCTTCTGGTGGTGGGGTTTCGTTACTAAAACCTGAGTTATCCGAGCTTGCGTCATTATCGGATCCTCCTTCTCCTGAAGTCTTAGTAATTTCTTCAGAAGTATCGGGTGCTCCTTCTGAATCGGCTGACTGACCAACGTCACTTTCCGAGTTATCAGGTTCTTCTAAGCAGTTGGTCAGTGGTTCAGTTTCTGAGATGGGACATTCGGTAGATCTCGTCTCTGTCTTCTGGGTGGTCCTTTCTGGTATTGATGTGCCAATTTCGGACGATTCAAAACTATCTTCTGAGGGGTCTTGTTTGACGATTATCGTTGGGCAACGTTTGGGCTCCGGTATGTGCATGTCGGGTAGGTTTAGTGATTTAGATTTCTGTTGGTTGTTGATCAGGTGCGTGATAATCTGGAGTAGGTGTCCAAGGAGGCAAGACTGCTCCGAAGGCGTGATCACCAGGTCTTGACACGCCGGGGCGCCATCAGCCGCACCCAAACACCAGACGCCGACGCACAGCAGTGTTAGTATTCTGACCGGGCCCATATCGAAATGCGACCGATGCCATTACATTTTGTTTTATATATCTAAGGCGACAGTCGCGTGCCATTAAATTGTTTGCAGTAATGTTTACAGTTTCGCGTACTGCGGACGGTCACGGTTAACTATATTGTTGTAAAACATCGGATGCATTGACCCCTAGTTCGAATGAAACTTTTTATTGGATTTATACAACAGCGGTACGCAAATAAAATAAATTGCAGTTTTGGGATTCGGTTTTTACGGCGAAGAGCGCCGTGTATATCCAAATGTACTTATTTATTTACACTTCTACCAGTAAATAGAATAATACTTTAATACATTGCTGTTTTATTTTTAAAATATATACCAAGAATATTTAAAGTGTTTAAAAATTATATTAACAAGTACCCTTCCAAGAAAACCCATGTAAAAATAATAATTACAATCTATTGTTTATATCTGCTCTATCTACTACAATATCTAAAGGTTTGTAGTTGATCAAATGATCGTATTTCATAAAAATATATTGTAATGAAATAAGATGATCATAGCTACTCGATCTGCCTCAATATCTAAAGATTTATAGTTAACATAATGATCTTATTTCATTAAACTACATTTTATTACTTATTTAAATAAAACAGTGGCCATCAATGCACTGTCAAAGCATTTCCTGGTGATAAGGATTTTATCGATTGATTATTAAAATATGATAGACTGTTGACACCCACCAAACCTTGTATTTATAAAGGTTCGACGGAACGTGGTTAAAACGAAATATGTAAATAGCTATGTTTTATATCGACATACGTGTCCATTGCAAGTTGGGGGTCCTAAATAAATATTAGGGGTTATAGGTTGGTGAACGGTCGATATTATGAAAACATTTTTTTTTTATTTATACGAATGACAATAGCAATTGGTATTTAAACGAATGGAAATGTTTGGGAGAATCCATACACAAGCTCAAGTTAGATTATACAGGGTGTGTCTAAGGTGTTGTGCCAGTTACAAGGCGATAAACGTTAGATATTGATTTAATAAGCATACATTGCAGTAGTTGTTTGTTTATACTCGCGACAAGAATTCATACGAACAAATGAACAATTCATTATATTTTCATCAAAATATTTAAGAATCTGCAACTGATAGTAATAAAACTACATACTACACTAAAAGTTTGCATCATATATTGCACTAAATTGCAATAAAACATTGTTTTTAACGCGACCAAATATCGAAAATTACGTTGACAATAAAAACAAATGTGTAACGTCAGCCGTGGTAAGACGTCTGAATTCTTGATTCGAGTATAACTAGGCAGTAAAGTGCAAGATTTAATGCAGCGGCTGGTATTTCAGCAGCTAAGACATTAAATCTACTTTACTGCCTAGATCACACACATAATCAATCAATTTTATTTTTATCATAATACCACAGCTATTTATTACATATTATTAAAATTATATTATACTTCTTTCCTGAAAAATAATAATAATTTTATCAGGTCGTCTGTGGTAGCTATGAGACGAGCGTTATTAAATAAATACCTAACTTAGGTATATAGTAATCGCCATATTGTTCTTATTTAAATCCATATTTATTATTTGAGATGGATGAATTCACATTAACACCGTCAGAAATTATTGAATCAGAAAAGCAAATAGAGTGTTAGAACGAGAGAAAAACGAAAAAGATATATTAGGAAACATATAAAAATTGTAGTGATTGCCGGCCTGAGAATAGCATTACGTCTTGTTCAGAAAATGTACTATTAATTTAATAGTAAAAATGATGTTAATGCCTAGATAATGGCTGACAGCTGTCACTCAAACTACGCCTTTAATGTCAATCGGCAAAAAACACTTTTTTGATCTGGTCATTTAAATAATAGAATTTTTCAGTTGATTTTTTAAGTTTTACTCGAAAACCAGGATTTTTTCAGAAAATATAATAGAGTGGTAAATTTTAGCAAATTGAAAGAGAAATCCGAAAATATAACGATTGTTATAATAAAGTAATGGCGTACTATTTATATCAATTTTGAAAATTATGCCACCACTACCCTGTATCTCCGCCACCGGAGCATCTAAATTTTAGGGAAATCTTTCAGATTTTAGACAATGTTTACATAAATCCAGGCACCTAATTTCAAATTATTTCACTCAATAATTTTTTAAATAGGTATTTACAAAAATAATGTAGTAAGGTTAACACCCTGTATATTTCCGCGTCTTAGATAAAAACATTTGAAGGTTTGAAAATGCCTCCAGCAAAATATGATACCTTTGAATATATTTTAATAATGTTTGTATTTGTATTGCAAATACCCCTCGTATTCAAGAAAATGTTGGAATTCTTTCGGGTTCAGATAAATATGAAAAAATAAGGTGACAAGTTCCTATGATTTTTTTTCTATAAGCTCTCCCTACGGAGATATGTGCTACTTAAAGCGCTCAATATAATTCAATAAAAATTTAATGTGATGGACCTCTTAAAATAGTGGCCTTGAACCAAATTTAGCTTTTTTAGTTTACCAATGGCTGGCTAAGCTTTACAATTTAATTCCTAAATTTTCAACAGCCTGTATGAGATAAAGACTTTAAAGTAATAAATATGGGTAACTTCAACCTTAGACTAAAAAAGGTACTCGTGTTTAATGTCGATAAAATGAACGGTTTATGAGAAAAAGAATAATAAACGAAGGGCCATGATTTCTATTTTTTTTTTAGACAACAAACGAGTCATTCATACAACAGGAAGTTTAATTTTAAGTACACCCCGTATACCCTGCCTTGCTTGTACAACTTGCTGATAACCCTCGTAACACGCCTGTCGAATTGAATGGCTTGCTGCAAAATAAACAACGGCATATTCGACCACGTTTGGCATCACGCAGGTTTACATCATATATCCCACAATGAAAAAATCGCCCTGTAAACATCGTCGTGCTTGTGCCTGCAGGTGATCAAACAACCAACAGCGCGAATGCCTTCTCGGGAGTAATTTAACAAGCGATTACGTTGGAGCCTTCGGCTGTAAACCTGTGCCAAATTTGTTTTTCTTTTTGAGAAAGTGTTTTCCACATTAGAGAGATATTATGCTTGTTCAACGCGGATTACTCACGCCTATTCTGAGACAATCCGTGATTTATTTTGGAGAGGCACATACGCAAGCACGGCGGATGGGGATCGGCCAGCGACGACGCGGCCAAATTTTTTCGGAGATTTACCGCGTTGACTATAAAAAGGATTCGGACGCTAGGGATTGTTACACGGGACGACTTCATGAAATACGAGGTGCGTTCAAGTTCTAAGGTCTTCGATTCCTTATTTCGGAACTGAGAGCAGATACACCTGCGGTTTGGTTTAAAATACACGTGAACTCGTTGTGAATGCGTGACAGAGATAACAGCAATGCACACAGACCCTCTAGATCCATCTTATTACCAGTTCACTGAGACACGTGGTAATGGTATCATGAATGTGAAAAATGTGCGTTCGGGGATCAGACAGTTCAAAGAAGGCCGAACGTCGAATCAAAAATGTCTCGGTCTCATTCATTGTCACAATTGATGAAAAGAAAGTCCCATTCAAGCCTTCATCACGTGGCACATTTTTCACATCCATGAGACCATCACCACATGTCTGTGTGCAGTACACTGCTGCCATCTCTGTCACGCATTCACAACGAGTTCACACGTATTTTAAACCAGATCGCAGGTGTCTATCTGTTCCCAGTTCCAAAACAAAAAATCGGAGACCTTAGGGCTTGAACGCACTCTGTACGCATTTTAGATGCGTTCCGTAAATTATGGCATCACGTACAGGGTGGTCACGCGAAAATGGAAATCACAATTTTTATTTTGCTGTGAACAGAGAAAAAAATCCACAATTTTCAATAAAGTTCTAACCAAGTTCTATTTATCAACTTAAAAAACCACTAAATTGAACAGCTTTAATGTCAAATCTAAACGGTATTATTCAGTGCGCATATATCAAATCAGTCTATATAAACAATTCACGACTAGTTCCTACACACGACCATGTACTGATATTATCGCCGTGGTAATGCTCGTCCCAAAGATATTTGAAACGCTAAGGAAATCGTACAATGAACGATAATTTTTAATTTCGTTTGCGCAGACTTAAAACCGTACATTGTATGGTCTATGCATTTGGAACAAACATTTTACTACAACTGTGTTTACAGCTATATTTTTATTATTTAATAGTACATATATTAATAAATATACCGTTAACGTTGAGTGAGAAATTATAGATAGAGGCGCAACATTAATGACAAAATGCATATACGATCTACAAGTTTAACGCCCTGTATCTTGAAAACAAAGGCTCTAATAGAAAATATCTATAGGGCAAAATGTTTTTAAAGTCGGAGAAGAAATAAAGGCCTTCATGTTTGACGTTCCGTTATGTTACACCGTGTTTTACAGTAGGGGTTTTTTGGGCCCGAGATTTGTCCGTCTGTCGAGAACTGTTGTTAAAGACAGTCAATTTTGAGTGTTCTGCGTGATTCAATGGTTTAACAAGCAAAGAAAACCTCCGTGAACAATAAGTTGTCGATAAATTGACGAATCTTAGAACCAAAGAGCTGCTATTACCTAATACTATCTCGGGCCCAAAAGTGTATACGCATTTCGCCATAAGGCTGCGCCACTATTTATAATTTCTCACTCAACGCCATTAATAGACAATAGTAGATAGATTTTCATAAAAATTATAAACATGTGTAAGCACCTGACATGATTTCTGTTCACACCCTGTACAGGGTGATTCTTTTATCATGGGAAATCAGTTTTTCTCGTAAAGTGCTGCAGCAAATTGTGTTCTGTAAATTGTATTTTATTTGGGTTGATTGATGCTTGAAATTGCGATGGATATGAAAGTTATAATTAAGGGACGCTGGGTGTCGCGACGCTTCAAAAATTTTTTTGTCAGAAGCATACCATTTTTATTTCAGAAATTGGAAGATCTATTGAATAGAAACACTTCTTCCAAATACCATTTTTTTCATCTAAAACCATTCAAAAATTACAGACCAGTTTTTATGTGTTAAATTGGTCGATTTTGCCATGCAAAGAACGCATGGTTCTTTGAATTTCACTAAAGCAGGTAGGCTTTGAAAAACAAAATACATATAGGTTCCGATATTGACGGTGATATCACGCCTCTTATACATGATGCTGATGGAGCTATTTAACTGTTTACGTTTTGGGGTTTGTTTATAACTTAGAGTAAAAAGAATGTCGGCCTGGCCATTTGCAACGAGACGAGGGCCAGTCAGTCTACTTGTACCACTTGATTGTTAACACTTGGTTTATGATAGCATTATAGTTTGTTTTTCGAATAACTTGGTTTATTGCTCTACCTTTGAGCTTTCACATGACATTTGAATTTACCATAGACTTCTAATAAATCATGGAATTTACCATTTACCGCCCGATTCAGTTTTTTATGTACATAAGAGATGGCGGAAATTTCGTTCGGCGGTGTTACAAACTACTCGATTTTCTATATTGTGTTTTTCCAAGAGTAACAATTCGTATACACTATAAAAACGTCACCTCGATTTCCAAACTCCACACAGTCGATCCCGCAATCGACTTCGAATCGAGCGTCTTCCCCTCGGACTTGAGATTGTACGATATTTCGGCTAAAATTAGAAGTGCACTAGCGATCTAACGGACGGATTACGATCCAGACAATAATAATATGTTGAACTATGTGCGAGTTGCGAGCTGGCCGAACGATAGTCTCTGTTCTGTATTACACCTGAAGCTTCCATCTTTTAATAAAATGGTTTTCCGCCCCTAAGATTATTCACGTTATATAAAATAATAATAAAAACAATAACAAAATAAAATGGTAGGCAGAATAAGTATGTAAATATTTAAAAGACTCACATAAGGTGGTCGCTTTCAAGCTAAACACCACGCTATGCATAATCTGGAAGATTCGGAGTTGATTAAATTATAGAAACAGTGTATCGTTTAAAATTATGTAAAGAAACTGCTAGAATAACAGCCACTGTTATTCGTCGGTTGCCTCACCTATGGCATATTGATGAGAGCTAATAAGCTCGAAACCGGTATATGTCTGGTGGGCCAACTGCTGCCAATAACTTACGAGTTCAAAACGGACAAAAAGCAGAAACGTGTTAGTTTGTAGAAACTGGATAAGATGGACCCAAAATGTTGCCGTAACGTCAGGCATGTTAAACTATTTTATTAATTAAACCACAAATTAATTATATTAATAACTAATGACAATAGCGGGAAGAACAGTTGATTTTACTGTATAAAAGAGGTGTTATACTCGCGACAAGAATTCAGACGACTTACGTCATACGAACAAATGAATAATTCATTATATTTTCATCAAAATATTTCAAAAACTGCAACTGATAGTAATAAAACTGTATACTACACTAAAAGTTTGCATTATATATTGCACTAAATTGTAAAAAATGATTGTTTTTAACGCAACCAAACATCGAAAATTACGTTGACAATAAAAACAAATGTGTAAGTCAGCCGTGACGTAAGACGTCTGAATTCTTGACGCGAGTATATAAAATGTTATTTATTTCTTTCCTTGAGAATTTCTTTCAATTTTTTGTCCGGTCGCTGATTGCATGCTTTGTCTTGTCAGGTTTTACAGTGGACCAGTTTCCAGTGCCGTGCAGAAGTGTATTTATAAATCATTTTCGAACTGCACTTTTTGATTTTTTTAACAAAATTTTATTTATAAGAGTCCCTTGTACATTCAAAATTGTTGTTTTTAGAAAAGTTCTAAATCATCCTGTAACCAACTAATGGCCGTAGAAATTTTCTCCAACGAAAATCTATTTCTCGTATATCCTTATCCCTCTGTGCCAAATTTCAGCTCTTTGTGAAATAATGATGTTAGATGGCAATTTGTAAAGCAACGGCAGCAGATTTGTTTGGTTTACTCATAGAAATCATAAAATATATAGAACGCCAGAAGCCTTTACATTAGGCACTCAAAAATAGTCAGACTATGGAGGGGCTTAGAAATCAGCCATCTATGGAAAACTTAAAGTAAGCAGTTGGTTACACTGAATTTTAATCCTAGCATACAATTGAATTCAATACGGAAGGACCATAGAAATCACAAATTTGACGTAAAATTTTCATATTTTGAAATTCCCGCCTATTAGTGTGAAGCTGCCTCGTTAGTGTAACCAACTCATGAAAGCTAAGTTACTGCAATATTACCAGACTCGCGTTTTCTCCATAGGTTGACTATTTTCGATACCTCTTTTGGCGTTCTATATATTTTATGATTTCTATGGGTTTACCTTAAGGGTTATGAAAAAGCGCAACTCTTTTTTAATGTGGGCCACCCTGTATATTTTACGGTTTCTTAGGTGCCAACCCAAGTAACACAAGATATTTTATATGTAGCAGTGGTCAAGAATGTTGCACTAACTAATATTTGAAGAGTTAAAGTTGCAACGTTTAATCGCATCTTATTGGCATGAACACAGCTGCTAATAGCGAGATATAGGCACATTTTTATAAAACATAGTTGCTGTATAAAAATTGTATAATTGTGTTTTAAGAGTTCTATACAATAAAACCAAGTTATGTTTTAGCAATCAGCTTACAGTATTGATACAACAAACTATACGATTCCAATATAAAGCATGTCATGATAATGTCTCTTTATGTGAAGGTATACGATGTTATATAAACTAAAAAATATCTATATCAAAGTTGAATTTCAGGTACGAATAAAATTTTACTGTGATAAACGAATAAAGTAGGTCCAAAAGTCATAACGCAACGCACCTGCATAATACTAAAAAATAAAAATACTATTTTCGTTCACAAAAAAAACTGAAAATTTAAATACATGCACATTTGCTGCTAAAACGTATCCCCAGTTCAAATTCTAAATTCCATATAATAATAGTATATTATTTAACGAGTAATTCATCAAGTGAGTTATGACCATTACCGCAAATTGAATACTATACTTTATCTACGACTATAACATCTTTTTTAGGACTATTATTATTAAGTGACTGGTAGTATGTTTATCGGAGAGGACATGGTTTATTTTTTATAGATGACTTTCTCGACAAAATTCAAATTTAACGAATTAATATTCTTCAGAATTTTTACTTTAAACTGACTACATTGTACTGAATAAATAGTGGAATCATTTGATTAGATGTAGTAAGCTTCTAATTTAAGCAGTAAAATCCTTTTAATTATGGCGTTTAACATTATAAATGCTAATGATATACACAACACGTCCGAATGATTTAATTTGACAGTTTACAGAGAAGACTACACTTTTTTATTTCGTTGTACCTACCTAGCTAGGCAACGATTTCTACAATGTATCTGTTTGAAACGAGTATGACTGATTGATCAATATTAATAATAATACTAATTACAATGTCAATACATTACATAATAGGCATACCTTATGTTACTGTTTAAAATGTGTTTATTCACACCACCTTATAATCGGACTTTTATCCACACATATGAATCGTCCAAAGTGATTTTATTCACTAGTGAAGTAAAGTAACTGTATTTAACTAGTAGAATAATGAAAACATAATAAATCAAATTTAATTTATTTACTTATTAACATTAACATTTACTTTACAGTAATACACATTTCTTATTTGTTTTATCCCGTTTAACTTCCTCTCCTTTAATAACAACCCTTGTAGCATTGTTGCCAACATTTTCGGAACGCATAACATTTGCCGAAGTTTGTGAAGAATTTGCAAAAGTCACAGATATCTTCTAAGGAACAGCTTATTTTCCTTGCAATATCAAATTTGTGTTTCGTTGAGTACAAAGAAATATCTAGTCGTGCAAATATTTTTTTATTAAATTCCAATAATTTTAACTTCACAAATGTGATTATGGATAAAGAGATATGATTAAGCAACTTAACTACTTAAAACACTTATACAATAATAGTATATTACTTAACGAGCGGTAATGAAGGTCATAACTCGCGCAAACGAAGTTTGCAGCACGAGCCGCAGGCGAGTGCTGTAATTCATCAAGTGAGTTGTGACCATTACAGCAAGTTGAATACTATACTTTATCTACGCCTATAACAATGAATACTAAGGTACAAGTATCGAGAAAGAACTTTATTCACAAATCTTAATAGTTATAACAATTAAATAAAAGTTTTTATACTTGTTTTTTGATTTTTCTGGTAATAAATTCTGTATTGCATTATTAGCTACTGTTATTCTGGAGGTGTACATAATAACTCATCTTCGCTATCTAAATTCATCTTTTTTATGACTATTATTAGAAATTGATTTGAAAACGTCAAAATTATTTTGTTAAAATATCAAATGACATTAGTCCCCTCAATGATAATTATTGACAGTTCCGCCTACTGAGAGGCGTTGGCAATCAAATAATTTTAAAATCTTTTAATTATTCATTCCTTTCCACTTGTTAAAAATTCTTTCCATTTTACACCAATGGAACGTATTTATCGGCTTAAAATTTTCCAAGAATTTACTGCGTACACTATTTACATACCGAATTATCATTGTAGAAACCCAGCGTGAGTTATAATAACTCACTATAAAAACTCACGCTATTTGTTTATTGATACTATTAATTGCTCAAAAGCAGTTGAATAATTAATATATAAATTAATAGAAGTAGTTAAAAACTCTTATTTTTAATGAGCAACGGAAGTTATCTTCATGAAAAATTTCACGTATAAGTTGTTTTTTGGATTTTTTTCAAGACGGACGCTGAAAAGCAATTGGAACTAAGTGAATAAGCATGGCGCTAAAATATTAAAACAGTTTGGTCACTTCAAAAACATTTAAAATACTTTAATGTTATGTAAAAGCGAAACAAGAGCATTAATGTTTTCTAGAAAATCGTTTGCACGTGTTAACTACCTTTAAAAAGCTGTTTTGTTTTACTGTCGCGCAAAAATATTTTAATACAG
Organism: Monochamus saltuarius; assembly: GCA_025584915.1. Lineage (NCBI taxonomy): Eukaryota > Metazoa > Arthropoda > Insecta > Coleoptera > Cerambycidae > Monochamus > Monochamus saltuarius. Next base: position 46,265,003 of record CM046723.1, read on the forward strand.
CATTTATAAAACAAATGCTGTAATACAGCTAAACAGATTTCTGAAATGCTGCATAAATGGCGTAAGAACTTTCTTAAAGTAATTTAAATAACTTCTATAAAACACTTATTTTTGCTGTAAGAATCTTCTCAAATTTCTCATAACGCTTTATAATCAGTCGTGTAAATTGCTACTACAGACATTATACAGTAAAATAACCTGAAGCAAAAATACTGTATATGCAGACGCAAGAACGTTCTGAAAATAATTTAAATAATTTCTATAAAACGTTTTTCTTGTTGAGATTACAATATTCTCACAGGTACTTTAAACAGCAAAATAGCGACTGTTAACAAAAAGGTCTCAAATAAAACAATAATGAAATTGCTGTCATGTAACCGCTACATATCTTTTATATAAATTTCTGGTCTTATAATTTTGAGTTGTAAGACTAGTGTGCTACTTGGGAAGGTGAGCCATGGAAAGCGGACCACCCTTGATACATACTTCTTTTGTGTTATGTAAAAAACGGAGGGTTAATTTCCCTTTCTATCCCTAATTACCCGCAAATCGTTAAACTCCTAAGCTGAAAGAGGCCCGATTTAGCGTTGGCGCATGTAACAGAGCGGGAATACCCTGGTTTAGAACCTTTAATCAATAGCCCAGTTTTAATCCAAGGCATTCAGCGGGAAACAAAGCCTATTCGCAATTCGCACCGAAAGATCGCCAGCCGGTGAATGGAGATGAGGCATGATTAATGTCTGGTGTTTACTCCAGCCGCTTATATGGCTTACGTTTTATTTGGACTGTAAACAAACAAATTGCGATAAATATTAGTCGATTGCCCAACTATTTATCAAAACATGGCCTCAACTGCAACGTGAATTATCGCATCTCAGGCTTGACTGTAATTTTTTAGCATTGTCGTGCGTACACCCAGCTTGTATTGAAAACCGGCAACAGTCTATGCCTATAAAATATCTAATCTCTTCTCAAATTAATAAAAAAAACCCGAACCCCTGCCAAAATCAGTGCGTGTACCACTGCTACCGTTAGTGAATCGTAAGAACGCTCTTGAAATAGGGTTTTCTACAATTATAAATAATTTTGAGCATGTAAGAACTGAATAATATATGAATAGTAATAGAGGGTATAGTATTCATTTATAGCTCTTTTTATGCTTCTCGGACATATTACAAAATTTAATATATTTCATTATTTTGCAGATATTTTTTGGTTAATCAAATTTTTAAATTTTAACGTATACCGACAAGATTTCAAAATCGAAAAAACTATGTCACATATGTATTTATCTACCTTTCTTCAGTTTTTGTCGATTTTAACCTTGAAGATTAGCAGCCAAGAACCCTTGTCGACACACCACCAGACATAGACCGGTTTCGGGTTTGTTAGTCCTCATCAGTATGCCATAGGTGAGATGACCGACAATTAAACTGGCTGTTCCTTTATTTGTATGTTCACATATAAACTGAGTGCAGGTGAGATATAAGTGATCTGCTTACTTCCTGCTCGGCCTAAGCGGCTCGACTTACAGGAAGCGACCTACATTGCAGCAGGTACTTAACGCAGACTTCTCGCCCTGGGCGACAAGCCATTAAATCTGTAAATGATACTGCAGGAAACAACTACTTCGCGGACTAATGCCTCGACCGGCATTGAATTACTCCTGCACACAGATACTGCAAGAGGTGGTTCATATGGATCCCCTCAAACCTATTGCAGCGTCCATTGGAATATGCCTGAAGAAAATAGGCAAATAGGTAGACGTAGTTATAATCGAAAAAAACTAGTAATTCGGGGTTAAAATCGCAAAAACTGAAGAAAGGTATTAGAAGGTTTCTTGGACGTTTTTAGATTTTTGCGTTCGGTGCTCAAGGTAGAACATTTGAATTATTCATTGGGACAACACCATAAACAACTTAGTAAAAAATCAGAACTAGGCACCGGATCTGACGCAAAGTCTATGTATACAGTTACAGGACTAAAAATATACAAGTAAGTTTAACATTTTCAGCCACTTTTATCATCAATTTTATTCCATTTTATAAGTATCAGATCAGAAAATAGTACCTACATCCAACAAATGTTTATAGAACGTACGATCATTTACACTAAAATCGAGAAACACAAATTACTAGCTGTGCTAACGATACGAAATTCACTTATCTTCTTTTACTGACACTATGAATAACTCGACCATAAACCTAAAGACACAGATACAGGAAGAGCAGCCTATTTTCAAGGTCGTCTTAGCCTTCAGAATCAATTTTTTTACGGCACGTTTCCGTATAGTGTCTTCGCAAGCAATCGATACAATGACTGGCGACGGCACACGAAAAAAATGCAAACAAACCGGAAGCTAACGTAGTTACATTGCACATCTTGTATCGTGCGGAGTATCAGTCCATTAATAATATTATATTATTTTAAACTGTTGCTCAATCCAAACCAGGTTGCCTTCGTTAAGGTAAAGGTCGGGGTTATCCATTGCTGAATTATTGTTTTTAACGGCGGCATTTTTCGAATTTGACACGGATAGTGCATTATATCCTACGTGACAAAAAGAAGTAAACACCTATATATTATTGTGTTCATTAGATTTTAATAAATTTTGGTACACAGGTTCATGGTCACTTATTTGAATGGTTACATTACAGTAAGATCAGAGAACCTACTGCAAAATTGGTTCAATAGTGTGATGAGAACTCACGATTCCTAATACACTGATTGACACGCTTGGGCTCGGATCTAATAAGGTTGTTCCAAGCTATCTGAACTTCATGGGTAAGAAAGAACTGCTATATGGGAAGCGTTGTAGATACAGCAGTCTGCGGTCAATCATCTCCCAGACATATTCAATAGTTGACAGATCCGGCGATCTTGGTGGCCAGTGCAAACGGTTGATCTGATGTTGACCCATAAAAGGTACTGTTTGTCTGGCAACGCGAGGTTTAGCATTGTCTTGCTGACAAAAAGCCAGGTAACATCGTGCTATAGTACGTAAGAATCTGTTAGTCCTTCTAGAAATTTCTCTCACCGACAAACCTGGTAAATCTGCCCAAATACGTAATCTAGGCATAATCAGAATATCAGATGTAAAAAATGTTGTTTGCAAACATGCAAAAAATGTTTGACACGCAGTATATGGTTAAGAAGAAATACTATTACAATTTTTCTAATCCACATGCATATAACAGAATTCAACAAGTCTTCTTTTATAAAAGAGCAGTAACCAAACATACAGGACGTTTAAAAAATTTCAAAATGTACATTTTTATTTGAGCTAAATTTAAGCATTTCTTGAGTTTTGAAATAACATTGTAACAAAAACAAAGATAAAGACATTTTGAAAAATTTTACATTTGTTTAGGTACAATCGTTGACGATAATAATGGCACTCTTTAAAATAAATTTTACGATTTCTTTTGAACTGCTGACGTTCAAAAACTGTTTTTGAGAGAGTGTCATTATTATTGCAAACGGTTGTACATCTATTTCGAAATTTCATCATTAAACAGATGCTTCATATCAGATAACGTGTTTCCTCACATGAAAAGTGCTTTTAAACGCAACTGATATTATTTGTGGCTTATCAGCTTTTTAGCTGATTGGAAAATATGGCTTTCACATGAGCAGCTTTATCTAAAGAGTTTCACTTGAAACGCTGGTCCGAATATCCAGCCTTATTTCGAGGTGATTCCACAATAAAACCTCTCGGTAACGATGGAAATTGCTCCTGTTCGACGTTTTATCTATTTTAAACCTTAAGCTCCGCCTGATTTATTATTATTACGTTGGCAAAATGGATCGGAGGAATTTATTTACGAGTTCCCGACATTTATTTATGTTGAACTGGATCAATAATTACTTGTACGAACATCCGCATTCGTGAAATAAATTCGCCAACCGACACTTCCGATATCGGACTCGAAAAATGGCACAGCAACTTTATATGAATACACTTTGTGCTGTAATCCCGTATTATTTAATCCAAAACGTATCTTAAAGCAAAAATAAAATAGTTTACCGTCTACACTGTCCCGATTTTGAGCCGTCTGTCCCGTTTCAGCTTTTATAATTCATATCCCACTTTTATCCAGCTTTTATAAAAAAAATATTTTCCAAAACTAATCTTGATATAGAAACACTACACATTACTGTAATAGTTATTTATGCAACAAGTACAAAAAGTAAGTGTTTCTTGCACCCGACGTGAAATTGTCCAACGAGGCCGTCTGACCGAGTAGGGCAACCCGTCGAGTGCAATAAGCACTTTTTGTACGAGTTGCATACAATTTTTTTTCTACGTTCATGCAAAAACCAAAATGTTATTTAGATGACACTAAGTCTAGGAAAATGTGACATTGATTTGAACGTTTATGTTTGTCATGATGACAAAACGCTATTGTAGAGTGACAGATGAATGCAATAAACATTTTATTGCACTAGTGCAATAAAGAACCACTTTTTCCACTAAATATAGTTCAATAAAGTTTAGTTTTTTGCATGAACGTAGAAAAAATATAATTATGCATGTATTAAGTTTTATAATGAACCTTTAAAAAATAATTAATCAAAAAGAAAAATATTTTTCTTAATAGGTTGCTCAGCTGTTTATGTTGATGAATGTCTATTTTCAAATGATATACATTACGGGGTGGCCCGTTAATATTTCCCAAAAATCAGGGGTAGTTTCCTTGAACAAATATAAGAACAGAAGTTGCTTTGAACCTGTGTCCACAAATGCTTCGTTTCAGAGATAGATTGTGTTGAAATTTAAAAAATATATAGAGTTTTTATTAATATCTAAAGAACCCTAATTCTTTTTTTAAATTTCGTGTGTTTATAAAAACCATAAACATCTTCTGACTCAATTTGACTTATTTTTTCTATTCCAGTGGCGTCTGGGGGATCATTTCTATTGATATTAATACGTAAAAATATCAGACGCCGCTGCTTTTCCTTAGGTTTCATATTTTTTCTGATTATGCGATTAAAAATACAACTTGTCTGTCTCTTTACTCTGTTTGGTATCTTGCTTCGTTTTCTAGTAACAAATTAATAACCTTTTCTATAAGTAGAAAACAAAAATAGAACAAAGTACGCCACTGGATAAATTAAATTAAGTCAGAAGATGTCTATGGTTTTTATAAGTAAACATACAAAATTAAAAAAAAAATCGGAATTAGTGTTCTTCATATATATTAATAAAACCCCTTTTTTTTAAATTTTCAACACCCTGTATCTCCGAAATGAAGCATTTCAGTCTTCAGACACAGATTCATATCAACTTTTTTTTATTTTATATATAATAATAATAATATCTCTACCCCTCATTCTAATCACGAGGATTAGCCCAGAAGTCGAAGACTTGTGCGGGAGAGGGGGCGGCATATTATTATTAAGCAGGCCGCATTTGCGCCCAGGAACGACTTACGTTGGTAGGCCCTAGGTAAGGGGGAGGGGGGGTTGTTCAAAAATACTCATACTTTTTCTGTATTTTTTTTTTGATAATTTCATAGCAAAAATGTAAACTTTAATGATTTTTACATAAAATATACTTATAAATGAAAGAAACGGAGCAATTTTGGCATCAATCAATACTTATATTGATGGAAATGTTTAGTTTTTATAAAGAAAAATTTCACCTGACAAACTTTTGTAAACTTTCGAAACTATAATATTATACTACATTCTTTTTTTCATTATTTGTCACTATTTGTCCTCAGCTATAATTACCCAAGTTTATGCGTATAGGTAAAAAATCAGCCTGTATAGTAAAATGAAGGAATTTGAATTAACTATTGTTTAATTAAAAAATTGTTTTCAAATCTATTAATTTTATATGTTAACAGTAACTTGCTAGGGGTAAGACATAAAAAAAAATTGGAATTATGTATTTGTAAGAATTAAGAATAGGTCGTGCCTTGCACAACCGATAAATCTAACGCAAATTAAGTTTCCTTAATTATTTTAATGTTAAAATCAAAATTATTTCCACACGTTGCCTAAATGTATAAATCTAAAGGGAACGTAAATGTCCAAAAACCTGTTGGAGACCTGTTGCCAACATCAAGCTACAATTTGCTTACCAAAAATAACATAAGTTGTTGGTAGGTATTTCAAACTGTACAACTTTGATTTATTTTTAAAAATCTGGTAAAACACAAAAAAAAAATTGTTTTACAAACATTTCGTTAATAAACTACTTGAAGCATGTAGCGAATGTCGTCAAACGAAATTGAATATGGTGGAAATGCTCAAGGTCAATGTTAAAAATTAACGCTCCGATAATCTACAACACCTTCAGCGGGTCGAGAGCAGATTCTCTTCCGACGAATTTAAATAGCGTTTCCAATGAAATTCCAAACAGTTTAAATGTAAATAGTAGGTAATTCGTGCTCGACGTCTGTAAATATTTACGTTTCTTCGAGACGCAGGCAGAGGTGTAATTTTTTGGGGCACTCTGTATCATAGGTGTTGGGAAGAGAGGAGTGTACACTCGTTTGTCCGTTGTCGCAGATTTATGGCAACAGCTGGTGGCTGGTGGGTCCGATATTAACGAAACGACGATCGGAGCTATCGGGTGCGAATTAGTAGAAAAGACGACGAACAGAGAGCATAGATCCGATCGTACTCAGCTGGCATCGTAATATAAAATTACCTTGGCCAAGTATAGACTCCCGACACCTCGAAGCCATAGTGCCAAGAGCCGGAATAGGCCCCCTGGCCCTTAGGGCCGGTGCAGACGCCGTGGCCGTGCGCCTTGCCCTCCTCCCAGCCGCCGCAGTAGGTGCCGCCGTCGTCGAAGTCGAAGCGGCCGCCGTTCACCTGGCTCCTGGTGGTGGCCGTGCCCGTGGCCCCCGTGGCCGCGGGGGAGGCGCCGTTGCCCTCGCCCACCTGCGCGCCCTGCATCGCACTGAACGCGTCACTCGTTTCGGCCGCTTCCGGGCCTCATCATCACGCACACTGCTGGTTGTCGGTGTCTCGGATACGCTCTGATAACGGGTTATCAGCTCGGCATGTTCGGATCGTCGTACGGGTAGTCGGCGCGATACTGAGGTGGCCCAGAAGCACCCGGGCCCAGCTGTGCGGTCGTCCCGACGCCAACTTCACCGTCGCGACGCCTGCGCAGCGAGGATGGAGGACGCGGCGTCGCTCTAGCCGACGGAGACGGCCACGTCGCCTGCTGATCTGCTCTGCCGCCGGGCTGGTGCGCTGCTGCTGCTGCCTGTGGCGATGCTGCCGCGGCTCGTGCTTTTTTCAGCCGTTGGGGCGACGAAACTGACCTCAAAACAAGCCAACGCGGATTGCCGTCGACCGTCCAAGGTTTCCCGAAGCAAATAGTTGCTTGCTCCCAACTTATAGTGACGTTAAATTAATTGTAATTTAAGGAAATGTAATTTTACGGGGATATTAAAATCTGTTTATTTTTTTTTTGCAGAAAATGTAACACTTTGCTAAATAATATAAGAGACTAACTATAACAAGATAAAAAAGTAAAAATAATATAAATTAAATCTTCAAAGAGAAATGTTTAGGAACACTTCGTTTTTTAAGCATTTGTTTTTCTTCAACATAAGACATAAGCCTTTTATGGTAGAATGTAGGTAATACCTAACTGTAAATTATAGCAGTTATTCCAGAAGCAAATAGTTGGTTGCTCCCAATTAGTGACGTTAAATTAATTGTCATTTATGGAAATGTAATTTTACGGGGAAATAATAATCTGTTGATTTTTATGCAAAAGAATGTATGTAACTGCAAATTCGCCAGATATCGCGCGTCATGTAATATTACTATAATTTTACAGTAATTTGTAAGTAACAATTTGTCATTTTACCATTTACATCACTACTTATTCCAATCTATCTGGGCTACAAGTAATGGCTGTCACATTTTAGAGGCTGCAGATTTTTAATAAATTCTTAGGTCATAACTATTTTTAAACAATAACTGACAAGTACACCGCCATTGGCTAATGGGGTCATTTACCATTTTTTATATAGTAGGTATTCATAATCTAGGATGTATACTAAACAACTATGTGCAAATATAATTTTTTTTAAAACAGTTTAAATAATTTTTTAATGACTTTGAAATTTAAATTTTTACATGCCCGCCAAAAATCATGACGTCACGATTTTGACTTGCGCAGTATAAGATTAGTGAAATGATATGGGAACAGTTGGTAGCTTTGTGTTTCAAATTTCACAAACAACAAACTGTCAAAGCACTGAGCTCTGTATGGCATTTATCTTTAGGTGTTTGGTTATGTTATTGTGTTTTTAATAGTTAATTTGTGTATTGTGTATACCCCGTGATTTTAAACTTTATAATAAACTTAATTTTGTATTATTTGCGGAAATTATCGTGTGACTCCATAGAACAATCAAGTAAGTGTTATGACAAAATGAAATGTCAGACAAGTAATGGTGGGTTTATAAAAATCTTAATCCTAACTTAGCCTTAACCTTAGTCTTAATCTTAATCCTTAATCCTTTGACACTGTTTATAAATATTTAGTCGTAACTTAACCTTTATTTTGTCTCTACAAGCCCTGGCCAATCGCTGACGCCGTAGAAGGCATGTAGAAGGAAATGGAGCACTTTCGCGCAGGCGTACTAATTTGGTCTTAGTCTTAGTCCTAAGAAGTTAAAAGATAGGAACTTTCAAGGTCAGGTCTTAAGACCTCCTTAGGACTAAGACTAAGTTACGACTTTTATAAACGTACACATAGAAATATGTACATTTAACTTCTTAGGGTAAAGACTAAGGCTAAGTTAGGACTAAGTTAGGGTTAAGACTTTTTATAAATCTACCATAAATCTTTTATTGTAGAAATGGATTACAATTACAAGTGTTTTGTACCTTCTTGTCAAAATACTACGTTAAATTCCAAGAAAATATTTGTGTCAGTGCCAAAAATTAAAGACATAAGAAAAGCCTGGAACGTAGCTGTTGGTCGAAAGAAAGTTCCATAAATTTCTGCAGCAGGCATATACTGTTGTGAGGATCACTTTAATGTAAGGGTAAGGGTAAGTAAATTTATAAATTTAAATGTAATTTTTAATTTACAGATGGAACAAGATTATGAAAACTGGGTAGCATACAAGTTGTTTCACACACAGCTGAAAATAAAAAAAGATATAGTTCCCCATCGAAATTTAAGTGGAATTTCTGACATACCGAGAAATTATTCTCAACTATCTAGATCAGCAGAACAAAGAAAAAGAAGTAACGTATGTTTTACCTCCACGTGATGTCATGGCTGACAGAGGTATCAAACTTATTGCAGGATTACTAAAACAAAAGAATTGTAATTTAGTATGCCCGCCCTGTGTTCAATGTGGAATGAAGAGCACAAAGGAAGAAGTTAAAGAAAGCAAGCGTATAGCAAGTTTGCCCATTCATATAGAACAAGTAATTAGGAGATTGCGAGAATTTGTGATACTCGATAAACATGCTTGCCTGAACCATGAACTTGTATCAAAAATAGATTATTTTATTATAATAGCATGTGGAATTGTTAATTTACAGGGTCCCTTAATTATTCATTAATAAATAATTTAAGTTATTACATTTGTATTATTATGAATCCATTGATACCATTTTTTTCTGTGAAAACTTTAAGACCTTGTACCTAAAAGAAACAAAGACTAAACAATGGCTGATATTACAATATGTCCCAAATACTCTCTATCCCACTATATACATTTAAATTTAATGTAAATTAAATTGAGATGTCTAATATTCTATTCACATTTTGTTTACTATTATAAATTTTTCTAATTTTATTAACTGTTCATTTTTTAAAATATTTTACATACTCATTAATACTTATATTTTTTTTCTTATTCTGATTTATGCAAATAACGTTTTTCCCAAAAAACTATTATAGGTTTAAAACAGTGCCAATAGAATTTAATCAAAATATGGGTATAACAATGTAAATCTTTGTTAAATAGTTCATACTAGCTCTTAAACTTCTTAAACATTTCATAATTAAGCAAACAAATCAGATTCTCATTTGCTATTTTATTAAAACAGGAAATATTATAGTTTTCCAAAACTCCATTGCATTTTTTACAACTTCGTTAATAAATACACCTTTATTAAAGTCTATTTCATGTATTTCCACCTTTTCGTTTTCCTCAAAATTTGGAGCAGCGATGCAGAAGAGCCCTTTCTCTTTTTTACAAAATAACATTTGTAGATGTATTTGAGCCTGTGATTTTGGCGTTAATTTTCCACTGTAATTTTTAATCATTTCCTTTTTTGTAGAGCAATTAATCTACGACATATTTGTCACTGACTCCATCAGGTGACGCTACTAATGCTGGATATTTTTTATTTAAAATTAATCCTGACCTTTTAAATTTTGTCTAATTTTTTTCCTACTGTCTCTAAAACTTTTTCTTCTAAATATAATCCTCTCTTCATAGCACTAGTTTGTGTCATGCTAGAAGCACCAAAAATAGATTCCACGAAGGCACTGTCCTTTGTTTTGCAACATACAGCTTCAAAAATTTTAGAAGCTGTATCTTCCATACCTAAGCTCGTACCATGCTGGTGACTTAGACTGAAAACATGTATCTTCTGTAGCTAGAGCACACAGCTCATCAGTCATGACTGCTTCACAATATTTTAAGAAATTATCAGCATTTACTTGATTTATTTGTTTTAAATAATAACTGACCAAAACATGCATCGATAATTGTTTTATATCCGACGGTGCCTTAAAATAATTTAAGAGTTGTGCTGAACTGTCGACATCTTTACCAGCTTGCACTACTTTATCTAAAAAATTTTCATTGGCTTCACAGGAAGTTCAAGGTAGGTATTACAGTTTTTAAATCCGATGCTTTGATATATTTTACTGAAGTACCAACTCTAGCCAAAGCTGGTTTTTTCCAGTAACATTCTACAGAAGTTGGACTTTTTTTGTCATTTCTCCGAAGAATACAATATAAAAATGCAATTGCATGTTTACACCCTCCTAATGGACTCTATGTTCGAGAACAATTCTGCCTTTAACAGTACAAACATTTGCGTCTCGTTTGACCTGCACATATCCTACTGCTTCATCTCCATAACCAGCTCTAGATGCCGTGAAATAAATTTGCATTATTAATTCCAGTTAAAATAATATATACGCAATATTTAAATTTATTTTTAAGCATTTACTAACCTAATATTCTTTGCACTTCTATATTCAACACTAAAATAATCCACATTATTTGCAAAAAAATACCTAAATCGTGATATAATTTATTTCAGGTAAATTTTCACTAGTAGCTTCAGCAAAGTCGGGCTCCATATTAACCAAAAAAACAATTCTTTCCAACACAAAATTCTAAAATACACACTAATTTGCTATATATCAACATCAACACCTCTGTTTGTTGTCAAAGACTGTCAAATGGCCGTCATTGTTCTACCTCTTCCTCTTGCCATCACTAGCATGAGCACCACGATGACAGTAATAAATATCCCCAGATCTAGTTCTAAATCGTGACGTCACGTATTGGAAAAATTTCAAATTCATATTGAATTTCAATCACATTTTGTACGTCACTTACAATTGCTACAGTAATTGTAAGATACTAATTAGTATTTTTATATAGTATATTTTCGAAAATTATAAACATTATTTTATAATTCCTATTTTGGAAATGACCCCATTATGTGACCCTGCTCTATTCGAATACCTTTATCTTCTGAACCCAATTTGATTTAAATATATTTAACTGTTCAGAAAATAACAAAATAATAATTTTTTTAAACACTACGCATCTGTAATATCAAAAACAAAGAACTTCAGGATCTATGTGTATATGAGGGAGTTCTCGGTGGGATACGATACCCTATACATATATTAGGCAACACGCCCCTGTATATTAGGCAACTCTTCACGCAAGTCCCGTGCAGACCTGGAGAACTTTTTGAACGGAATTTTCCAGCTCACGATTTAGTACAATCTGTTACAATGATAATGGTACTCTTTAAAATTAATTCTTTGATTTATTTGGAACTGCTGATGTATTCGTAATGGAATTTTTCAACTTTAAATATTATATTGTTGTTCCACTCATCAATAGAGATCTATGGAAATTTCTATTCAGAAATTATTGTAGTCAGTGGCGTAGCTAGGCGTGGGCGAAGCGGCCCCTCGTCCACGGCCTCGCACTTAAAGGGGCCTCGCGCGAGGCCCCCTTGAGGGTGATTTAAAACCGAACGCCATAAACCCTAAATAGTACGAATAGCACCCTAAAAGACCTTACTAAGAATAAGCTTTACCGAGGCTTTACCACACGTACTATAATTAATTTGCACACCCTGCCGGGTGTGCTCTATTATCGACATATTTTTCAGTACTGAAGAGGTTACAAAAAATAATGATGTTTAGCATTTAAACACCTCATAATTTTGAAATTTTCAGATCATCCAGACCTCACTACTTTAACTAGTTTCATCATAAATGAATAAGTTTGTAAACAAACTTTCTGATTTTTCACCATATTCTTTTCTTTAAAATATACAAGGTGACATTGTAAAAACTAAAATGCATAGTATCACGCGATAGAGAGGACCAAAAAATAATAAATAAAGTTATATACACTAATGTCTGATCGCCTTTTGTTTTCATGATACAGCATTTAAAAATTTTTTGTAAAATTTAAACTTTTTCAATTTCTCCGATTGTATGAAAATATTTGAACCAAAATTGATGCGCACTGTGATCTTGCATGTAGCTATTATGTGCCACATTATTCAGTTCAATTAATATCCAATGGCGGAAGAAAAGGGCCTCGCTGATGCGACTTTGCCCACATCTAGATTAGTCCATACTACGCCAATGATTGTAGTAGTAAAATTGATTTGAGGGAGCAACATATTATTGCAATAGATTGTACCTATATCGTATCTTTCTGTGAAATTTAATAGTGGGATTACTTACAACATACATAATAAAATATATTTTTTTTAATTTTAGGTAGCTGAAAACGATATATTTTTTGGTAATTATTTACATTAGCGTAAACCTCTCCAATCTTAACAAAAAAATTCCTACCCCTCTATTTTCGAGGGTGCAAAAAAATTTTTTTTCAAAATTGTAACCTCTATGTACACATTACATTAGGCTCAAATTGCAATATAACTTCTATATATTTTGACAACAGTGTGACGTCATGAAATGAAGACGGCAGAGATGTACATTTCAATTTCAACCTAATGTAGTGTATAAATAGAGATTATAATTTTGAAAATTTTTTTTTCCAAAACTACATGCGAGCGCCGAAATCTGACTTCAGATTCGTGATCAGCACCCTCGAAAATAGGGGGGTAGGAATTTTTTTTGTTAAGATTGGAGAGGTTTACGCTAATGTAAATAATTACCTATTTTTTTAGCTAAAATATTAAGATTTGATGGTTAATTCAATTTTTTTCCCGCGATTGACATGAATACAATTTTTATGTATTAAGGTATAGAAAAACATCCCTTTTTCGAGGTGGTAGCGAATAAGGGCAAAGTGTTGATGTTAAATTAGAGAAAAGAAGTCGTATTTCTCGTCAGTGCACAATAGTCAAATAAGACATAGAAATAATAAGGATGATTATTTAACTATATAGATAGGTATATACAGGTATATTTAACATTTTATATTATACTTATTCTCTTAAGCCCTTCAAAGATGACAAAATAACAGCAAATGACAATAAAGTTTTTGGTACAAACTAAATACCTAAAAAAATGTACTCATCTCAAACCACACCGCTTACTGGCGTCTGTTGTGTTTTACGAACATACCTACTAATCCATTTCTATAACACAATCTTGCAAAATCACTTTTTAATTTAGTACTTAATCTTTAATTAAACCATAGAAAATCTATTATAACTTAAGACATAGCAAATATAATGACTTTTTTTACACTTTTGACGCTTTGCGGAAATGCCGACTCGTCAGTATTCGTTTGTTCACTTTTTTGCAAGTTTAAAATTAGCGCCTAGTGCAACAGTTTTTACGTTAGTACGTCATTTAATAGAATGATAAATAAATTCGAGACTATGTCTATCCTCGTTTAACGAAGCGCGATTGGTTGACCGTCAAAGTTTGAGATTAAGTTATCAAAATTGAATTCCGAATATTTTGTGATCTGTGAAGCTTTCCAATTAGCAAGAAATAAAGACAATTAACTAACACGTAAGTTTATTATTAAAATAGAATATTACAAAGGCTCGAATAGCACAATAGTATAAAAGTTCTCCTTATAAATATACATAACTAAAAATAAACAAGAAACAAACGCGACTGAGGCACACAATCAATACAAAAATATTTTTTTATTCACTTTGGATAGAACTTCTTGGTGGGGTCTTTAGCCATATCCAAAATCGTCTGAGCAGGTTTGAAGGACAAACCGTATGACGTCTGATACTCTTCCATCTTAGCAAGTAGTTTGACGGCTCCGTACTGGTCCACCCATCTGAATGGGCCGCCAGTAAAAGGAGGGAAACCGAGCCCGAATACAGCCCCTACATCGCCTTCCAGGGGATTTTCAAGGATTTTCTCTTCTAAGCACAAAATCGCTTCGTTGACGAACCTCGACACCATCCTCAAAGTCTTGTCCTCATCTTCAAATGAACCCTTGGGCTCTATCGAGTATTTCTTAATTATTTCTAGGGCCTCTACGTTTACATCACGGCTTTTTCTCCCTTTCTCGTAGAGGTAGATACCTCGTCCCGATTTACGGCCTAGGAATCCCGCCTGGACTATGTCATGCATTACTCCCAAATCTCCGCCTTTAAATCTTTCGCCGAATGCCTAGAATTCAAACAAACCATCATTTTTATCAATTTACAATTTAATTTAAGAGTAAATCATTGAATTCAGCCGTACCTTTGCAAGATTGGGTCCAATATGCGAAGCCACATCCAAACCGACCTCATCGGCCAGCGTGGCGGCCCCCACGGGGAACCCAAACTTCTTCGTAAGGGCATCTAAGTCTTTTGGCTCAACGCCCTCTTGTAGCAGTCTTACGGACTCAGACATCATGGCCGACAGGATTCTGGTGGTGTAGAACCCTGGACCGTCGCCGACGGTAATGACGACTTTGCCTTGCTTCAAGCCAACGTCTACCGCCAGGGCTGTAGTTTCTTTGCTCGTCTTGTCTGTCGTAATAATTTCTAGTAGCTGCATCTTGTCGACGGGGGAGAAATAGTGCATTCCTAAGGGAAGAGAATGTCTGTTAATTCAGGATTAACTATGACTAAGTACAAATATTTTTAGAGGGAATAGAGAAAAACAGGAATTAACGGGATCGGCCTTCAAAAAATTTCCAAATTTATTTAGTGATTTTTTTTTTTCAAAACTATATTAAACCCCTATTTGTTGACAACTATGGCCGAGGTTATATGTTTCGCAAGTTTGGCGTTTACAGAGTACAACAACCAGCAACACAACGGCGGCGGATGGAAGACTAAACTGTAAAATTTGTTGTCATAACTGAAGTGTATTTACGTTTATTTTCTTCAGTTTTTAGTAACTATTTTTTCAGTTTTAAACATTTTGTAGTAAATAAACCAATTTGTATGGTTTCTTTTTCTAGAATCGAGGACAAATCCATGGAGCTATGGTTATCAGACATGATTTTATAATAATTAAAGACTTCCACGGATGCATTGAAAGTTTTCCATTTGTTCAATTTTCTTAAAATAAATAGGCATTTTATTTAACTGTACACGGAGTGTGTGTTTTTGTTGTTAATGGGTAATCCTGACAGAATCCTGTGATGACTGAAAATGTAGTTTTGACAGTATGGAATGAAAGAATGAAAAACTAATGCAAAAAAATACTGCCATGTCGGACAATTGATTTTCCACCCCATTTTTTTTAAAATCAAAATAATTTTTTTATTGTATTTTAAGCCTCCCTGAACAAGTGGTTATAATTTTTATACTTAGTATAGAGTGTAATTCTAAGTGAGGGTAGATATTTTAGGGGTTACAGTACGCATTCCTCAGTTGTATCAGTGTACTTATCTCTATCGCCCGTTGTTACCTTTTTAAATCAACCGTATCAAACTAATGGAGAAGAGATAACTGCAATGGAATACAATTTTATAAAAACAATTTACTTTTCTATGGCTACACGAAATGCTATTTTATAGTATCAGTGTCAATGACATCTGAAATTGAACTAAGTTAAGTGAACACCTGCTGTGATGTGCCAACAAGATGATAGACAGGCAAAAAACAAACAGTCAACATTAATTTGGTGAAACAAGAATGTTTGAATATTTCATCGCTTTATTTTATTACATTTAATTTTATAAAATAAAAGTAAAAACAAATAGCAAAATTTGTACTTACCAACTTATAGGGAAGGGGTTATATCAGGATATATTGGAGTGTGGTTTTAGGTACAGGGTTTTTTGACGTCTACGAGTATAAAAAAGAGGTTGGTGAAAAACCTCGTTTGTTTGATATCGTACCATACCTATGACTTTTTCCGGCCTCTTAGAAGCTGCTGCGATCTTTGAGATAGGAATAGCGCTAGTATTGGTAGCAAATACGCAATTTGGGGATGTGACAGCTTCTACTTCTTTCAACACTTTGTGTTTGACGCTGATATCCTCGAAAACAGCCTCAATTACTATATCGGCATTCTTGAATCCATCGTAGGCTAAAGTTGGATTTAAATTGGATAGAAACCTGTCTTTCTCTAGGCTAAAAGGGAAGAAATATTAAAAAAATTAAAACACTTACAGGTAAATTTATAAACTCACCCTGTCAATCGTTTCCTTTTCACAGCGCCAGTAAGTCCAGTTTCGATTTGATTGATCCCTCTCGCTAGTCCGTTTGTGCTCGTGTCTTTCAATATAACTTGGTAACCTTTGTCAACGGTTACGTGGGCGATACCGGCACCCATCAATCCGGCACCTAGGACAGCTACGGTTTTCGCTTCTTGCTGAGCTTTGCCGAATCTATTTTTCTTGCACTGCGTCTGCCCCCTGAACAGCCCTATCAAACCTTTGGATTGCGGTGTCATGGCCAGTTCTCCGAAAGCCTTGGCCTCTGCTGCAAAACCTGCCGCTTCACCCTTGTCGAGGCCCGTTCGTACGACGTCTAAGATCTAAAATTAATGAAATAGTTGATATATGGTGCCTTCAATAGAGTCAGAGAACCCATATTATTAAAAACGTTAATAAAATTTTTGTTTTAAGTAAAATGGCCCACAAATTCTTGCAATTATGAAGTGAACTTTTATTTTCGATTCAACAAACGAAGATTAATTTATAGAGAAATCTTTGATAAATGCTTTCAAACTGCACAAACTGAAACTGACAAAATTACAGATTGACATTTAATATTGGCAAAAATCACGATGTGGCTGACATCTGTTGACAGATTTCGGAACTGCTGTAAAGGTGAACAACAATCCAATAAATCAGTTTTGTATATGTATTAAATTGAAAATCGCAAAACTGTAGCAAACATTTACTTATAGAGAACTTTATGCCACAAAATTATATACCCTGTCTCAACAACAACCGCACCTTCTTTTAGAAGTACGAGAATATTAGGAATTGACGATGTATGCACTCTAGAAGTTTGTCTTGCATTAAAGTTAAAATTAATCCTTTTGATAAGTCTTAAAATACACTTTCACCTAAATAATTACACAATAAAACACAACATCCCTGGCAATAAAGCTTTATAATCTTCTACGGCAATTGTAAACAAATTGTTAATCCGACATCTTGAATTTTACAGCGCCATCTAGTGGTTCGTGAATTTTGCGATTAGAGTCCTAGTTACTGACTCTTCTTTGGCAATTTCTTAAATGCCAACTTAAAAAAATTTAAATTAATCAGTGTCAAAAGCAATCTGATCACGTATGAGTCCATTATTAAAGGTGCTGTATTAGTTGTATTAACTAATAAATAGAAATGTCTGCTCACCTTAAGCGGTGCAGGGTACAACCCACCGGACAATTTCATAACCTGCTTTCTAGCCTTACTAAAAATTTGATCTTTCACCCAGTTGTACTGCAAGGCAAACTTCAAGATTTTATCCGTAATACTCTTCTTCCTTTCTATCTGCAGTTTACCCGATGCCAACTGTTTGGCGATGTCTACGGCTACAGACTCCAGATATCTTCTTGTATTAACCTCGGGCTCGTCTAGTCCAGGGCCTAGAGGCTCGACTAAAAGGTCCACTATGCCCAATTTCTTTGCCCTATCCGCTCTGACGTTTTTGCCGGTCAACATAAGATCTAAGGCGTTTGGAATGGATACTAAACGGGGCAACCTCTGGGTCCCACCCGCACCTGAAATTAGGTTTTGTTAAATAAATTATTTTCAAATATAATGTATACAAAATAAAATTAATCTTCAATAATAATTATTATTACAATGTCTTCAAGAATGTCCGAGACCATTTGATCAGATCACGAGGTAACTGAACTTACACCTGTGGCAACACTAACAGCTCAAAATTCCCTAAAGCCTAAGTGAAAGGTTAATAAAACATAACCTTAAAACATATATAAAAAGTGCCACAGTTTAAGACAAAGATTAATTTGCAGATAAACACAAAAATCCTGGTAGAGTTCTAAATTTTACAAATATCAAACATATACGACAAAATATGACAAAACTATGAACATCCTTGAATTGACATTCGATCTAATGTCCTAGTTAGTTAGTATTTGGTAATTTTTTAAACACCAACTTAAGAAACTTAAATTTACTTGGCATCGAAAGCAATCCTATTACATAAGCTTCGGACATTGTTAAAACACTGTACATATTTTAAGCAGTATTAATTCTAAAATTTTGTAATGTAAGTTACCAGGTAGAAGGCCTAGCATTACTTCTGGCAAGGCCAACGCCGTTTTCCGATCTTTAACTGCGATTCTGTAGTGCGTGGCTAAGGCAGCTTCTAATCCTCCACCTAAACATGATCCCTGAATAGCGGAAACAAATGGTTTCTTGCTGTCTTCGACCTGTTGAAACACTTGTTGCCCAGCTCGAGACAAAGCGGAAGTCTCTTCGGCTGTCTTCATTGCTTCCAACATAGTAATGTCGGCTCCGGCTATAAAGGAGCCTGGTTTCCCAGAAATAAGAACGCATGCTTGGATTTGGGAATTGGAGTCGATTAGAGGCAGTAGGTTTTTGAATTCAGTCATGACTTCCTCGCTGAAAGAGTTAACCTACAAAAAATTTTAGACGACATAAGCAAAAAAACATGGATTGCTGTTAACTTGTAGCTGTGTACTTAATTATAAGCATTTTTCCGAAGAATGTCATCAAAAGTCGATATTTTCATAAAATTTTCCATTGACAAGTTAGTCTTTTTTGTTACCTATCTGTGAAATACTTTTATTTTCTAGAACGCCAGTCTTATTTGTTGTAGAAATAAAACAAATGTCAAAATAATTTGTCATTTTTTCGAAACTCATGATTTTATTAATTAAACCAATATACATTTTAAGTAACATAAAATTTCAATACAAAACAGTAACTATTATAAGCAGGACGATTACAATTTATTTTGCACTACATGCAAATTAAAAGTGCTGATATTGCAGCGATTTAAATTTATGCCAGATCCAGTGCTGTCAGTTATCGTTGCGTTTAGTTCTAGTGTTCAATGAGGCTGCTGCTGTAATTGTTTAAGTTTATTGTGCATGTTGTACTATTGGCAAATTCTGTAGGCTCTGCTGAAGATGGTAACAATTTATTTGCCATTGAAATTTTATTTTGTATAAAATCTATATATGTCTCCGCTACCGTACTAGAATGCCATCCCCTATGTCATTTAATGGTGGTAATATCGGCTCTTGCATCGATTAACAGACTGACGGAAGAACGTCTAAAGTAGTGCCCTGTATAAGTTTCTGGATGATGATTCTAAATTGTCTTGATTCAAACACACTTCAAGCAATTTCAAATATTAATTAAATTATTCTTATTTTATTGCAGTTTTCGAAAAAATATTATTGGATATCCATGGAAACAACTTCCATGCTTAAAAGCTAAAGTACCATTTCTCATTCTAGATACAAAAATTATTTTATACATTATAAAAATTTTTGAATGAATATTAGTTTATTGCTACTACTTTTGGTAACTTAACATCGAAATAAGGCAATAAATGTTGTAGATAATACATTTTAATTTTAAAATATACACGGATTATATCTTGGCTTTTAGTAAGTACGACACCATATCATCTATGAATAAATTCCAATTCTGACCATACATTTCTGCATCATCCTTTCCAACGTTTAACAAGTCCTCTGCCTCTTTAACGCTCTTGTATAACTTTTGTACCAACTCTTGATGGTTGCTAATGACTTCTTCGTCTAGTTGCACCTTGTGGGGTTCTTCTAAACTCTGTTGTTTCGGGCTGGTTTCAGCTATAGATCGTGGGCTATTGCAGTCATTGATAGTGTCTAAAATTTTATTAATGTGCGTGTCACCACCTCCCAGTTCTTTCACTCGATCCGCATATCTGAGAGTATTTAATGTGTTCTCGCAAGAGCCCACACCTGGAGAGACCATCGCTATCATGCAAGTCTTCGAGTTCGTACCGATGAACGAGTCTCGCAGCACTTGAGTTAACTTTGAGCCCCTGAAAGGTAGATGGGCGCCTTTCCTTCCTAACGCCCTTATACATTCTTTCAGAGACAACAGTGATTGGTTAATCTCGGATCCCTCTAATCTTGTTACTTTAGATGAAGAAAATGTATCGGCACCTCTCTCATTTCCTGCTAAATCTATCAAGGAAAATTTACCGTAGACTTTCTCGGGGTTATTCTTGGTGCGTAAATAGATTTGGAAAATTGCATGGGACCTTGAAGAGTGCACATTAGCCGACGTTTGGCCTGATGCCCTTGCTTCGTTGCCTAGTTTGATAATGTCCAATACTTCGTTCACAGTATATACCATTCTTTCGGTCAGTCCTACGACTTGCACTTGCTGTTTGCCATCTTCTAAGATTTTCAAACTTTTCTTATCGTTTAAGAGGTCAAAGACTTTCTTTACGTAAATCTCGAAAAAGCTGCAGGATACTGCTAGATTTAAGTGCTGATGTTTAACGGAGTCGACTTCTTTAAAAATATCCGCTGCAGCAAAAGCGTAGATGCCTTTTTCTCCATGATTTTGTGAAACGTCTCCACTCATCGTATAAGTTTTTCCTGAGCCTGTTTGGCCGTATGCAAAACAAGTAGCGAAACCTCCTTCAAAAACGGTTTTTACTAGAGGTTGAGCAGTATATTTGTAAACCATTTCATTAGAACAAGATTTGTTAAAGGCATAATCAAATCTAAACACATGGTTATCTAGGTATTTTGTCAAGTCCACCTTATATTTAGGTTCATGAACAATAAGGGTATTCTTATCGGGAATGGTTATGATGTCGATTTCTTTCTTATTTACATCTGATTTGTTCAAAGGTCTTTTTCTCACAGCCACGGTGATTAAGTGATCTACTATCACATCTTTATTGGACAATGGTTTAAAATAAATCTTCTCCTGATATTCACGTATCATTTTTTGTAATTCCCAATAGGGGACTTTCTGATTTTTTTTTGAAATCTCGTCTTTCACTGCTTTTGCTTCGACCTGTTTCTTTCTGCGTTCTACTCTATCTTGCTCGAGCTTACTCAACTTCTTCACAGTGGGCCCTTCCTTAAATTTAGACAGATTTTCGATCGCGGAGCGTGTGGATTGTGAGAGCTGTAAATTCCTTCCTAATACAACCAACCCATTCAATTGAGTTGAATCTGGGTTGTAACCCTGCTGTGTAAGTCTAGGCTTGGCAGACTGGGTACGGCCATTTTGACTCATGGACACGCATTTTCTCTTATTTTTATTAACTAAAGAATCATCGATGGTACCGCAGCAAACCGAATTGAACTTATTTGGCTGTGAATTGCAAATCACAATATCGGGATTCAGTGCAGTGACATTGGTGAAATGTATTTCTTTTCCTTTCGTTTCGCCGTTTTCAAACCATTCTACTTTTACGTAATTTATATCATACTCTATTGAAGAAACTATTGCTTGCTGTGTTCTACCATCGCTCCTTTTAATTGTAATTGTGGATCCAGCCGTTAGAATATGTGGGGTCATAATAGTGGTTTACTAATAACATATACATTTAAATTATACCGACATTTGTCATTTCACAACTTAATAGGAAAACTAGATTTTTTTAAAAAATTGCCATTTCCAGTAGGTAACATTTTACATAATTTTCAGATATTAGAATGGACTTTAGTATACCTAATTATAGATTGTTTTTTTACATGTAGGTCACCCTTAAAAATAAAAGAATCAAAGTCTAAGGGCATAATAATTTTATATACCTTAACTCCTGGGGAATCCAATACGATAACTCCTATATTATCTACTATTTTCAATTTGAAATGTTTCATTTCTCCTGCAGACATGCACCTTAACTGAACTGGAAAAAAATATAAGTTGTAAGAAATACAGGTGAAAAAATGTATGGATACAGGGTACAAAGTGCAAAAAAACATATTTGCAAAAAATATTAATATCATTATACTTTAATGTAACAAAATTGTTTACTTACATTTTGTGCTAAATTTAATACTGTTTCTTGAGAAAGTAGATAATGCACCAAGTAGCTTTAAACCCGACATTATTAAATTTCAGCCGGTCTATCCTTCGCCAAAAAATCACACCTCGCACCTAGTCTGCTTTTACACAACCGACAACCGACTAAACGAAAATAAAAGTTAAACGGTGGACTTTGATCTGTGAAATAACTTTTTTGGACTTATGACTTTTCGGAAAGTGCATTAACCTAAAAAAAACAGGTTGACGTTTTATTCTTCTTCTTCGTACAATTTATGTAAGTTGAATAAATGTATACTTTAATCTGTGGGTTTCATGATTTCTCTGGTTTCATGCCTTTAGCAACCATACATTCTCGGATTAAACTCAGCTACAACTTTCGCCCCGCTTTAAAGTAGGAAGTAGTGCATTTGGGGGGCACGGGGCACGCAGCATGACAAAACAACAGAAAACAAATAGAGAAGTGAGAAAATTAAGATGACATGAAACAACAACAACAGGAACATTCTACATCTCAAAACAACCAACTTCCGTAGATATCGTTGGTTTGGTTGATCAGCTGTTAGTGTTAGTAGTAGTTCAGCTGAATGCATCCAGTATACATCCATTCTTCTTCTACTTCTCTATAGCTATTCATTACCAGCTACCACAAAACATATAACTAGACCAGAGCTACCATAGATAAAAGCAAATACACATGCCCGCACCCGCAGCATCCTTTGTAGTTTGTGATCCCACTAACTTTGTCGCACGATCGTACTAACGCGAACGATTCGGCGAACGCAGGTGATGGAGGCCTGAAACTCTGACTGCAGGCTTCTCTCTCCCAAGATCGCTAAACAGACTTTCTCCTCTGATTGCAACACTTGATATTTACGTTTAACTCCAAGATAACTAGCTGGTAATGAATAAGTTGTACTTACCTTTGTTTAGGAATCTGAAAGAAGTGGTGAATGATGATAGTGAAGATTGGGGAACGTACTCGTTGGCTATCACGGTTTCTAACCTAATTTTATTTGTAACCTTATTTTAAAGTTGTACAAGTTCAATTTCCATATTTTCAAATCAATTATTTTAAAAATGGATTTTGGAGATATAGTTCTAGATGAGGAAGAATTGTTAAGGAGACATAAACAAGAAAAGAAAGATTTACAGTCGAAGATACAAGGTTTAAAGAAGAGTATACCAAAAGGAGACAAAAAGAAAAAGAAAGATGTAACTGAAGAAATCACAAAACTCGAAAATGAATTGGAGGAAAAACATAAAAAAGAACTTGACTTATTAAAAGCTAGTGCTCCCAACACTAACCAATGTGACGACTCTGTGCCTGATTGCGACAATGATGAGAGCGTGGCTGAAAACGAAGGCCCCACAACTCGCGTGTCCAGGGCTCAAAAACGAAGGAACAAAAAAGAAAACGAAGCCAAGGAGCGTGAGAAGAGAATACAGGAGCAAGCTGAAAAAAACAAGGAAGGTCCCCGTGTAGTAGAATTAAATACTATAAAACAGTCCCTTCGGTCCATGAATTTAAAGGTTTATAACATTCCCGCAGACGGTAACTGTTTATATTTAGCTATAAACCATCAGCTGCAAGTAACGGGAAGGTCAAGTCACTCAGTAAACGAATTGCGGAAGACAACAGCCGATTTCATGCTAAAACATAAAGATGAATTTCTTCCATTTATGGTAAATGAATTGGATGAATCCGAGATTGTTAGCGAAGAACAATTTGAAAATTATTGTAAGGATGTTGCTACAACAAAATTGTGGGGTGGCCAGTTGGAGCTCCGAGCCCTTTCCAATATTTTGAAATGTCCAATCAAGATTATACAAGCTAGTGGACCACCTACCGTTCAAGGAGAAACCTTCAAGGGACCTGAATTGATTCTAACGTACCATAGGCATTTGTATCGGTTAGGAGAACATTATAATTCAACACTACCTACAACCGGGGACGACGAAGATGTATGAAATTCACTCTCTCTAGGTATAATTAGGAAAATTAATAGGAACAAGTGACAATTCTTCTGCTGTTAATAACACAAATGTGAAATATTATTATTGGACTGTCTATAGTACTGTTTTATATAATTATAACATGAATGTTGTAATATTGTAGGGGTTTCAGCTAATTGCATGCTAACTTGGTGGTACTTTAGGCTGAAAATTTACTATGAAGGAATTGCCTATATATACACGTATATAACAAAAAATGTAAAGTTTTCAATAATTTATTTATTAGCAATATTAAAAATGCTGTGCATTTTATGGAAATATGGTTTTTTGTTACAATGATAAGGAAATTACAGAACATCTATATAAATGTGTTTTATTAGTCACAAAAACCTTATCCAGGTATTACACATCACTGTTAAATACAATTTATTTAAAATAGCTCGTATTGAAAACATTTGAAACTATTGAATACCTAAACTAAAAATCTTGGGAGAAAATATTCTGCTTTACACCATAAGCTAGTTTTGAAAACGGACATAATAATATTTATAACATAAAATTGTGTGTGAAAAAAGTGGACAAAAATAAATACACAACTTCGAATAAATTAAATTTTTAAAATACATGCTTTAAACTTTATTTTGCTCTTCCGGATCGTTTTCACCTTCCTTATTCTTGTTCGGATCATCAGGCTTCATTGCCGGGAAAAGTAATACTTCCTGGAAATTAAAAAATTAATTTCAAGAACCAAATTAAGTAATCAATAACTTATTAATCTTCTATACTTATATATTGCAGCAATAATCTTATCTATTACTGATACAATGCAACTTATTTCCAAAACATTCAAAATAATTTATCATATTTTTTATGTTAACACATGCATATTTACCAAACTTTGTTTAATATAGATAAGGAATTTCTTGTTAATCTTAATTCATTTGATTAACAAAAATGTTGCTGATATTATCTCTACAAGTGACAATTTTTGTAAATGTTTATACATCATTATATTGTTACAAATTATTTTTAAATAAGTATCAAATGTTAAATAACGTTTATTAAATTATTTCGAGCCAAGAATACAGGTATAATTGTGGAAAGACAGATTTTTAATTCAATTAGTTTTGGGATATGTCTTCCTCAAAATACTTTTCTTTACCAAATAAATAGTTGACTTTTAATGACTTATGACATTGATCTAGCTTTATATATGCCATTAGAATGGTAGACAGGCAAAAAAACTAATAGCTAACGATAATTCTGCAAAACGAGAATGGCTTAATATGTTACCACTTTTTCTGTTTGATAATGCAGTATATAATTTTGTGAACAATGTGAAATAGTAACTAAAGGGGGAGAAGTTCGGTCTATGCAGTTTGACAGCGAGCATCTGGCGACAAAAGAAAATGAACTCAAATGAGCTTCAGCTTATTCCGCCCTTAACGTATTAAACGAGAATTTAGACTGGCAATTTGTTAGCTGTGCATTGTGCCGATTACAAACATTTTGTCGATGTCAGCAAGTAATTACTGCAGTTGAGTATTTGTCAAGGGCCTCCAATTTTAAAAATTTTTTAATCACGTATTTTATTAAGTTTTTCCTATATTTTCCCGTTGATCTTGATATTCGATAAATAAAATTGTTTTGATATTATCTCCACAAGTGACAATTTTTGTAAATGATTGTGTTGTTTCAAATTATTTTTAGGTAAAAGGAGAACGACTTGTTAAATAATATTTTCAGAGCAAAAAAATGTCACTTTTGCAATTTTTAAAACCTAAAAATAAATGTTTATTACATGAAAATTTTGAGAGTAAATTTACCTTGATATTATTGTTATCCGTCAAAAACATGGTAACTCGGTCTATGCCCATTCCCCAACCACCGGTAGGAGGCAATCCGTACTCCAAAGCGGTACAAAAATTCTCATCAACAAGCTGTGCTTCATCGTCTCCCGCAGCTTTGTCTGCAGCCTGCTGTTCAAATCTCTGCCTTTGAACTACAGGATCGTTTAGTTCGGTGTAGGCATTACAAATTTCTTTCTTCATGACAAACAATTCAAATCGTTCCGTTAAGCCGGGGATGGACCTGTGCCACTTTGCCAACGGACTCATTATTTGCGGGTGTTCCAAGATAAAAGCTGGATTAACGCACTGTTCCTCGATAAAATCACCTACGAGTTTGTCCAGCAGCCTGGCTGTGGTCCTAGGCGGGGAACATTCCACGTTATGCTTGATACAAAGATCGCTCAAGAACTCGTTGGTGGCTTTGGTGTCTAATTCGGTTGCTGGTGGAAATTTCACTTTGAGAGCTTCTTCTAAAGCAGGTATCATGCGGATACGCCTGAACGGAGGAGTAAAATCGATCTCAACTTCCTCTCCGTCAGGCCCTTCGGGATGGTACTTAATTTTATAGGTGCCGTGAATACTGTAAACCATTCCAGAAACCAAGGTTTCCGTTATCACAATCAAATCATTGTAATCGGCGTAAGCCATGTAGAATTCGCAAGTGGTAAATTCAGGGTTGTGGGTCAAATCTATGCCTTCGTTCCTGAACTGCCTCCCGATTTCGTACACCCTATCCAGACCTCCCACGACTAACATCTTATGGTACAGTTCGGGAGCTATTCTCATGTACAAGTCCATGTTAAGTTCGTTGTGATGCGTGATGAAGGGCTTCGCGGTTGCGCCGCCTGCGATCATGTTCATCATCGGTGTTTCGATTTCCAAAAAGCCCAAATCGTCAAAGAACCTCCTTATGTAAGAGATTATCTTGGCTCTTACTTCGAAAATTTTACGTACCCTGTTGTTTAAAATCAAGTCTAGATAACGCTGGCGATATCTGGTTTCCTTATCTTTGAGACCAAAATGTAAATGTGGCAGCATGTGAAGGCAGGGGGATAACAGTTTAATTTTTTTTGGCATCACAGATAATTCTCCCTTCTTAGTTTTAGTAGGGACACCCTCGACACCTATAATGTCGCCACGACGAATTTTTCCGATATCGTCGACAAACTTGCTCTCGTCTTCGTACTGTCTCGCGGTAGCCATCACTTGGACCTTAAGTCCTTCGCCTCGTAAATCGTAGAAGACTAATTTGGAACTGGATTCTCTGATAGCATGCACCCGTCCTGCTATACTGTGTCTTTCGTTTTCAAGTACTTCGCCATCTTTCAAATTTGAATATTTTTCAATAAATTCCTCCAGCGAGGTTGTAACGTGAAACTTGTGGGGATAAGGTTGATGTTCGCCACCTTGTGCCTTTAGATTAGCTATAGCATTACTTCTTAGTTTAAAATATTCATTAGGGCTCACATCTTCGGATACCTTATTTTCATTCGGTTTCTTTTCTACGGCAGGTTGTGCTGCGGCTTTTTCTAGTTTTTCCTTAGCTTTCTGCTCCGCCTTCAATCGTCTTTTCAATTCACTAGAGTGGAAAACAGAATTAATTAGCTTAGATCGTAATACGCAAAACATACCTTTTACTTATTTGACACAATCTTGTATTACTTGAAAAAAAATTTTTCCTCATTACACCTAACGTTTGCATCATTTTGAAAATTGAGGTTATATCTCATCCTATTTGAAAGAGGCCACATAAATTATCTCAAGGGAAATAGCAGCGGAAACTTACTTTTTGGATAAATTTTCGGTAGATACATCACCCATTTTTAAATGATTAAGTTCTACAATAAGGTACCCGGTTTTCGTCAACCACGTTCGTTCACGTGGAAAAAAGAACACAAAACGATTTCTGACATTTCTTATTTCTTTTCTCATAGCATGATGGAAAGGGAGGGATAGATTAATAGATAAAAATAAACAACCAAGAGATGGCGCCGTTTTTTTCACTTCATGGCGAAACAGTCAATTTGACAGTTGGAAACTGTTTTCAACTGTTCTACAAACAGGCTTTATTTTCTCTTGTTGCATTTTATTAGTATTATGGCCTCAGATTTCTATAGCTCTTTCCGATGTCTACACACAAAAAATCAGAACCTTTTAAATATCTGCGTTTTTATAAATTCTGTCTTGTCAGGTTAAAAATATGAATGCTTGAGTTGTGTTTGTGGTTTGTGTCTATATATAGGCATATTTTGCAAATAGTTCTTTTCATAATTGTAAAAAATTACCCTATAAGTTTTGATATATTGATAGTAAAAGTAATCAGCAGCTGTAACAGAAGAAAATATTCCATCTATTTTCTCTATTGAATTACCTAATCCTCTATAAAAATAATTTTAAATTAATATAATAGCTATCTATGCCACTCATAGATAAAGACGCGTAAGTGCTTCACCTTTTATCTATGATAGGATAGGATCCAAGGATCTGGCACGGTAAATTAGTGGTAGAAGAAGAAGAAGTACATTTGTTTGTTTACATTGTTGCCAGTTATTTCCTGCCTGCAGTGCCACGGAACACGGAATACTATACTGTGCCAGTGCCTGCAACCTGCAACCAGTTTGCCACTTCGCCCCATTATATTTTGTGCTTTGCCCTCAAAATTATTAAAAAAATGATGGGTGGTGGTGGTATTGTAATGTGGCATTATTAGTAAACAATTAATTGATTTATAAATAATTAGTGCTTGAAGAAGTATTTGGACTAGTTATTAGTAGTATGTTTTAATTCAAGACATGCTTAATAATTTGGAATTATTACCCTAATAATTGAACTTACAGTAACAAAAAATGTTTAATAGTAGTCTATTATATGAGAAGAGGCCTCTTAAGAAGCCTCGAATAGGTCCTCCAGACGTCTATCCTCAAGAACCGAAACAGAAAGAGGATGAGCTGACCAGTATTAACGTAAAACATGGCTTTCCTACGATGACCCATCTTAGCGATGAATTTGGAACTGCTAGAAATTGTAATGTTACCGCAAGCAAGGTAAGCTAACCAAATAATTTCTAGTCTTTGGTTAGATCATTCTGTATTTTAGGTCGGGGCTTACTTTAATGCAATTATTGCTCGTAAAGAAGAGCTCTCTATGCTACCCGACTCGGGTCGCAAAAGACAACAAATCAATACAAAGGATAACTTCTGGCCTGCAACAATCAGAACGAAGAATCACATCGAGGCCTGGTTTAAAGATTTAGCCGGAAACAAGCCTCTGATGAATCTGTCTAAGAAAGCCCCCAATTTCAATAAAAAGGAGGAAATTTTCATGATGTTGACCGAACATCAAGTACCAATGATTCGAGCTGCTTGGTTTATAAAATTGAGTTCTGCCTACGCTGTTGCTGTGTCGGAAGCCAAGATCAAGAAGAGACAAATGCCAGACCCAACTGCAGGTAACGGATTTTATAAATACATTTAAACTAGTTTGTCTCTAAGAAATTATTCATTTTTATAGAGTGGACTGGCACCTTATTGAAGTTTTTGAAAGATCAAATTCCAAAACTGATGGAATATTATTCGCAAGCTGAAAAACCGAATCCTGCAAACACTTCTCTAACTGCCGTTCATACGAACGAAACCGAACAGAAACTAGCAGTTCGTCACTGGGGATATTGTATCAGATTGTTAAAATACATGGATGAAGAAGGTAACATTTTATGTTAAGTTTATGCTTTTGTTACATTTAAATACATTTAGGTCTTATGGATCGCCAAGAAGTGTTAAATTGGATCATAGAATTGCTCGAAAAACAAAAATCGCAGCCCTCTGATGATGGGATTTTAAGGCTGTTTCTGCCACTTACTCTCCAGTATTTGGACGAATTTGTCCAGTCTGAACTGTTATCAAGGAGACTAGCTCACTTGTGTGCGAAAAAATTGGGTTTCATGCTGAATAACGTAGCCGAGACCAATTTGATCACCTCCCCGAATAGCGAAATAAAAATCGACCCGAAAGATGGCGACAAGGAGAAAAAAGAAAACGTTCCTCCTAATCCTATGCAGAGCACTCTCATCGAGTATCAGAATTGCCCCCATCATAGGGATATAGGTAAGAAAAAAACACTTAAATTGTCCAATTGCATGTTTTTTTTTTTGTATTAGTTTTGCAGCTGAGCACAATCATCCAAACGGTATGCCTGGAATGCCCCACAGCTTTGGTCTGGTGTGGCACGGGCGTAGGAACGATCTGGCACGGTTCTCCTTTGGACAACCTGCCAATTCTCCCATCTATGCTACCCGTTCCGGCTCGTTGCGATATGAATACTTATCGCAAGCAAATAATTCAGGCTGAGAATTGCATCCGTGAGAGGAGCAAAAAGGCAGAAGGACGTTGGTGCACGGACAAATGGCAGGCGTCTTCCACAGGTAAGTTGATAGTTTTTAAAATCCCATTTTTTTCATTTCATTTATAATTTTCTCTTAAAATAGTTTTTTTTATTTTCCATATTATTTATATGGATATACAGGGTTAACTATGACTTAGTACAAATATTTTAAGAGGGGATAGGAAAAAATCAGAATTAACGGTATCACCCTTCAAAAAAATTCCAAACTTATTTATAAAGCGAAAAAAAATTTTTTTCAAAACCTTATTAACCCCTAATTTCTCGGCGACTATGCCGCCTGTCAGCTTCGAGGTTAGGTATGTTCTGCCAAAGTGAAAGTTGTCAAAGGTAGTGACAGAGCACCGCGTTGCCACGTGTAACGATTTACGGCGCTTTTAAAGAAAGTTTTATTTACAAAATACTAGATTATTTAATGAGAAACTCGATATGGTACCTAGCACTGAGAGTAAAACCCACCTTACTGATACTTCCAGGACTGATATTTGGAGATTTCAAGAAAGTTGAATTATTTTCTGTTTTCTAACTTGTTTACATTATAACTTGTTGTAAAAATTGTTATACTTGCTGGGGACGTCTTGGTTTCCATCAACCATTTCATAAATAAAAAATACTTTTTCTGTAGGTATATCTATTGTAGTTTAAAAATGCTTTATTTTTATGTCACTAAAAAAGAAGTTTCATAGAATTTTAAAAAGTATGAAATTGGTTCTTTTTTATTTTCAAGTTAGGTACATACGTATTTAAAACTCCAGCACGTGTAAAACAACATTCGTGGACGTTGTACAATTCGTACAAATGTACGAGGATTTGGCATATTCTGTCTATTTGGAAAACGTCTTTGATATTCTGCTGCTGCACGCTATGCACTTTCGTCGCACTTCCCATAAATTAGTACCATATCCGTAATTTCCGCGATTACACGAATTTGAATGTGCGAAAAGCAAATACTGAAAACTAATAATAGTAACGATATTAACAATTGTTAGGGTAATATTTTCTTTGTTAATTAAATAAATACCCAATAACGTTTTACTACTTTCTTTATTTCGCACTTCCTATCTTTACGACAACAACTCAACTCTGACACACCTCTTCCTCTTCTTCTTACATTCTTTCTGATCTACATTTTACAAAACATATATTTATGCCTACTTACTAAGAAATTTTTATTAGCAAAATAATTGTCCACACAATAATCGACCATGTTTGCATATAATAATATTGTAGTATTATTATTTTAAATATACCGAGGCGTTCACAGTGCTCTGTAATATTACTTTTCTGACCACTACTGTTTGACATTTGAAGAGTATTAGACACAATGCAACCAACAACACAGTATAGGTTTATATCGACTGACAAGTGCTATGTGCGTGTAACCCCATGTC
Organism: Monochamus saltuarius; assembly: GCA_025584915.1. Taxonomy (NCBI): domain Eukaryota; kingdom Metazoa; phylum Arthropoda; class Insecta; order Coleoptera; family Cerambycidae; genus Monochamus; species Monochamus saltuarius. The sequence goes on from CM046723.1 coordinate 46,297,217, forward strand.
ACGGAGGAAATGTCAAAACAATACTAGAATGAAGAAACCCACGATCGTACATAAAAGAAGATAATATTGATTATATTGATTGCCATAAGAATATTTATCTGAAGAATATTAAGTTCTCGGTGTAGGCGGACCGAAGACTGAACGGTGGCGTTGACAATGTAATTTTAGTTTTCCGTTTTTAGTGACAGTTTCAGTTTTAAACGTTTTATTCATTAAATAATGGATGGTTGCGATATATTGGGACATGTGTAGTTTTCCACAATTTTCTTTAAGAGATATTTCCTAGAGTTGAGAGCAATGCAGTGGAGTGACCGTTATCGGACAAAATTTTATAAATTAAAAACTGCCACGGGTGTATTCGAGGTTTTCTGTTAGTATTTCTTTCACAATCAATTTTCTTAAAATAAATGGGCAATTTTATTAACTTTGTGGCGAGTAATTCTGACGGACCTGTAATGAGTGAAAATGAAGTTTAGGCAGTTTGGAACGAAGGAACGAAAACGAATGCAAAATACTCTAGCTAACCGGATTAACTGTTATCTATCAGGTACTTAGGTATTATTATTAATAAAAATGTTTACTTTCGTTGTTTCTACATTCGCAACGCGTTGAGAAACGACCGCATGGTACCTAGTTGCACAGAACATATACCTAGTTGACATATGTAGCCATCTTGGACGATGACTGATGACATAGGCGCCGACTTTCCGTAGGAAAAGAGGGTCTTGCCCCATTTTAAATATCGAGCTAACATTCTGGAAAATTTTGTTATTGTCTTAGGCCATCCTGAGCACGTGGTTAAAATTTTTGTACTTAGTCATAGTTAACCCTGTATATATATAAAGGAATTCATGTCGGATACCAACATTTTTCTATAATATAGCTCTACAGTTTGTTATTCTAGAGTCAAGAGCAAATCCAGCTACAGTTATCGGACAAGATTTTATAATTAAAGACTGCCCCGGGTGAATTTAAAGTTTTCTATTATCTGTTTGTACTCCTTTTGTTCGTTTTTCTTAGAATAAATGGGCATTTTATCTAACTGTACAGGGAGTGTGTTTTGTTGTTAGTAGGTGACCTTGACGGACCTGTAATGAATGACAATGTATTTTGGACAAAAGAAAGGAAAACAAATGCAAAATATTGCCTGTAACAAGATCAATCCCGTGGGATGTTGTCATTCAAATAAATAAAATTTATTTCAGGTACTGTAACAACTAGAGTTTTAGCCGCTCTGGATGCTTTAGATCGTCACCGGTTTGATAAGATGGACGCTACCAACTCTTTAGATACACTATACACAAAAGTGAGTGTAAAATTGCCGAATTTCTGTGAATTAATTTGAAATTTTAGGTATTTAGTGGGAACCCGGACCAGGAGAACGCAGTGGTGAAACTGCTGTGCGAATGGGCTGTGTCCCCGGAAAGAACTGGGGAACACAGAGCGCTCGCTGTTGCGGCCCTGCTAGATAGAAGACAGTCGGACAGTAATACCTCAACGGATCAAGAAGCCGCTCCAGGCGACGACAAAGACTCGAATAGTTCAGTACCTGGTGGGCCCCCGATGTTCCAGTCGTTGCTGATGAAGTTTTTGGATCACGAGGCTCCGGTACCGGCTCCAGACGATTGCATTATGGTAATGAATTTTGTAAGTTTTCGATAACGTATCTATCATATCCTTTTTTTAGAAAAAGACGGCTTTCTCAAATTTAGTACATCTTTTTTCCGAGTTGATTCGACGAGATGTGTTTTCGCACGACGCCTATATGTGTACACTGATCTCTAGGGGCGATCTTTTGGGGCCTGAGGAAACCACAGACAATATCTCCAACCACCACACCAAGATGGAGGTAAGATTTAATTTCGACTATAATAATAATAGTAACAAACACATTACATTATTATTAACAAACATATTAGAATTGCATGTATTTAATTTCGATTGACATTATTGCCGACGTGTATGCCCGAGCACAACCGCACTGTGTTGCCAATTTGCAAATTTTTTCCTCAATTCTAGGGATTTTTTTAGTAAAAGAAAACCTATATATACTCGCGACAAGAATTCAGACGACTTACGTCATACGAACAAATGAATAATTCATTATATTTTCATCAAAATATTTAAGAAACTGCAACTGAGAGTAATAAAACTATATACTACACTAAAAGTTTGCATTATACTCGTATATTGCAATAAATTGCAAAAAAATATTGTTTTTAATGCCACCAAACATCGAAAATTACGTTGGCAATAAAAACAAATGTGTAACGTCAGTGACGTAAGACGTCTGAATTCTTGACCCGAGTATATTTTAATAGTAAATTGAATTTTGTAGGCAATGAATAATGATGATACTAATATAGACATTAATTATTATTCAAAAAAATATTAGAAATACATATTTTTAATGACATTAAAAAATGTTATCGGTGTGGAATGTAAACAGATGTGGATGTCTATTGTCTAATGTCTTCATGTATATGTTCGAACACAACCACTGTGTTGCCAGTTTACAAATTTTCCCAATTTTAGTGATTTTTTGAAGTTAATAGTTCTAAAATTGTTAATAACTGCACATTTTCATATTATTCAACATTAAGGTGGCTTTTGTAGGCAATGGACTATGACGACGCCAACATAGACCACGACCTAGACAAAATCCTTCAAAACATAAAAGAAGACCAACAGAACTCCATGGACGTGCCCGACAGTCCCAAAGAGCACGACCACGGGCACCATTCGCACGTGCCATCCTCCATGGGCCACGTTCCTATGGAAACAGACCACAACGAGTACAAAGTAAAACCGTCGAGGCACTTACTGTACACCACCCATTTTCCGTTATGTCAAGACGATCCGTTTGCGCAACACGATTGCAACCAACGCCACGTTTTACTGTACGGAGTTGGTAAGATCCGAGACGAGGCCCGACATACCGTGAAAAAGATGTCAAAGGAGATCTGCAAGTTGTTTTCGAAGAAATTCAGTGTGGACGTGGCCGAGGGCGGGAAGGTGAAGAAACATTCCAGAAACGAGTTCAATTTCGAGGCTACCACGCAGAAATGCCAGAGTTTGAGCTATTTCGATCAACACGTGGTGACTTGGCAGTGTAGCGTTACCGTTATAGAGATGTTGAATTCCTTTGCAACTGGCAACTCGAATTATTTACCGGTACAGGAGCACGTTGCCTTTCTTTTCGATCTGATGGAACTGGCGTTGAATATATACGGACTGATCGACGTCTGCATACAAATTTTGAAGGAGCTGCCGGAGGTAGAAACTCAGTTGTATAATAAGAGCTCTGTTTTAAGCAGGAACTACACAACTTCCTTGAGCTTGTATGTGGTCGGCGTATTGAGGAGATACCACTGTTGCCTCTTATGTAAGTGTAAAGAATTACAATATTAATTTTAAGAGCAAATACACGATTAAACAAAATTAGGTAAATTATTAAGAGAGAATGAAAAGTTTTTTGTATTTAAATACTGACTTAATCTAGTCATCTAGTAATACAAATAGATCTTGTGTTGTCGACAAAAAAACAGTACGAGCACGCTCAGTGATAAACAATCCGACAATAGTGATTCTTCACCTACCGTATTATTAGGTCAATAACAGGAGGAGGAAATTAAAAATATATGCTTAATAACATATATGTTGAACACTGTAGGTTTTATTTCAATTTTAGTATCACCCGAGCAAACTTCTGCCGTCTTCGAGGGCCTGTGCAAAGTTGTAAAGCACGTCTCCAACCCCGGCGATTGCAGTTCAGCAGAACGTTGCATTCTAGCTCATCTATATGACTTGTATTCCTCCTGTAGCCTCCTGAAGTCCAAGCCGCACACTGTGGAACCGTTCGGGAACGCCTATCCCAAAATAAAACAGGCTTTGTATACCGCCTTGCAGCCCACGCCGAGTAATAACTATCTGTACAACTCCCAGTACATGCAGGAGCTGTTTTTGAGTCCTAGGAGGGCGGGGCGGATCGATAGCGTGCTAGCCAAACAGTTGAACGAAAACGGAAATAATAGGTATGTTTTCTTTTCTTTTGGTCTTTTAGTAACAAGAAACTTTCCATTTAAAATATTTTTTGTTAGAATGAAAAGAATACCTTTTTTCGACAAATTATTTGCAGATTACGCAATACTACCTGCGCATTACAAACCCCTGGAAACTGAACAGTAAAGTAAATGTAATGAAGTAAAGTTATAACATCTGTGGCCATGCTCGTTTTGCCGAATTAACATTAGCTGTTTGTTTTTTTACCCGTCGACCTCTTTGTTAGCATATCACAGCAGGCGTTCACCTGAACTAGATCAATCATTAGTTTATTGACATTAAAACTTTACCATAGTCTTTAAGTCATAGAAATTATTTATGTTGCAATATTCATTAATATACTGGGCATTTAATTACATGCCTTTATCTTTTTGAGGTATTCATTTGTAAGCAATGCTGTGATACATGTTGGAAGAGAAACGGACAATGAAAGACTAAACGATCTGGCGATAATGTGTGCCGAAATGACTGCCTGTTGCAATTCTTTGGCCTCTGAGTGGTTGGGCGTCTTACTTGCGCTGTGCAGCCCATTATCGCACCCTGGCTATTACGCCGATGTTCTGAATCAACTTGATATTCAGGTACGAAGAAAAACGTGTTTGTATTTTTTATTTTATAAAGGAGCGATATTTTTTTAGGACGTTAGTATTCACAACGCCTTGGCAGTATTCACCTGTATTCTCATAGCGAGACATTGTTTTTCCTTAGAAGATTTTGTTGGTAGGGTTGCCTTGCCGAGTTTACTGAAGGTAAATCTTGGAAAACTCTCCACCGTTTCAATTTAAACCTTTTTTACGTACAGGTTAAGTCCCTGGACAACAGCGAAGGACGGGCGGAGGCAGGAATGAGACTAACCTGCCATTTACTGCTACGTCTGTTCCGAACGGCGGAGGGCCCCCAGCCAGGACTGTATTCTGTGGGGTCTCCTCCCTTAACTGCCCCCAGGCCGCCCCTGGGGGTGCGTTTGAGCTGCGATCGACATCTCCTGGCTGCCGCTCACAGGAATATCCATGTGGGTCCCGTTCTGGCGGTACTCAAGGCTGTATTGATCGTGGGAGATGCTACCGCCAAGGAAGGGACGGAACTGAGTTTGAGCAATATTTTGGGGACCAGTGACTTGCACAGCGGTGGGGACGGGCCCAGCCTGGATTTACCGTGAGTCGTTGAGTCCTCGTGGTTTATTTTTGTAGGTTAACTGAGGCGATTGGATTTTCATTGAAGTTATAATTGAATTTCAACTGCTATTGTATGGCCACATTTAATAATTCTACATTACGTTTCTTTTTATTTCTCAAAATTAAAAAAATCGTAAGAAGTATAAAATGTAATTTTTAAAGATATTTAAATGTTGCAAAATGAGAATCAAAACGGCTTCAGTTTTCCTAAGTTTTGACTTAATCATTTGGATTTTCTTTTACATCGTTTGTACTGAGAGTAGATAACGTTTGTTAACGAAGAAGATTTTAAGTTGAATTTGGTTATTTTTCTGTTCCGTCAGGATAAACGTGGATGTGTGCGGATCGAGGACAACGCATAGGTTTGTCGATATGATCATAATAATAATAATAATACATAATAATCATGAGCTTCGCTTTGATTGTGTCACCCCTATGCTTGCACATCTTATTGTTTGTCTCTATCCCGGTCGCTACTGCTTCACACACACATATGAACACACGTACCTAAAAGTTAGGGGTTCTATAGTCCACCCCCCTTGCTCTTTTTTGTAAAAAATTTATTGTAAATAGACCTAAATCGTTCTTCCAGGGTGGTTTAAAAACATCCCGTTAGGAATCTTTCGGGATTATATACAGGGTGTTTTAATTGACAACTCGGCATTTCAGATTTTTTATTTCCTACAGGCTTTGTTTATAACTTTGGTAAAGGTTAGAATTAAAAATAATAATAGTGGGTGTCTTTTTGACAACAATTTACTCTAAAACACTGCGTTTTGATGATACATTCAACTTTTAATTATATATTTTTTATTATGTTATATAAATAAATATTTTTTATTCCAATACGCAGCAGTAATAATGAGAATCTAATATTTTAACTAGAAAAGCAATTTTCAGCTAGACAGTAAAGTGAATATGGATTATATTAGCATTTAAATGTATTTTTACAGTGTAGATAATAAAACTTTAATTTTTAATTTAATTTAATAAACTACAACTGGCAATAATAAAACTATATGCTACACTAAAAGTTTGCATTATATCTTGCACTAAATTACAAAAAATGATTGTTTTTAACGCGACAAACTATCGAAAATTATGCTGTCAATAAAAACAGTTGTTTAACGTCAGCCGTGACGTAAGTCATCTGAATTATTGCTGCAACTATACGCACACACTACAAAATACCAAAAATAATAACAATACCACTATTTCTTTACGTACATTTAACGTTCTTATCAAATAGAACTTTAAGGTTAAGGCACTTATCACATGTTGCTTATCGATGATATATTGTGAAATAATTCCTTGACTTATTAGGGTAGGTTAGGTTTACACAAAGTCGACTTCAAAATTTGCAAAAACTTTAAACTCGGTTATCTCCATTATTAAACAGCATTTATTAGGGCAATATTATGTCAATGTCATCAGTTGAAATTGGTACTACACTTTCAAAATTACGATAGTGGCGTAATTATAGAGTTTAATTTAATTTAAAATATATTAATTGAAAATTTTGTACCCTATGTCACAGAAAAAGGTAGATTTAGAGAAAAATGTTGCAGAAAATACACGTTATTGTTTCATGTTCTTTAGCAAAGTTATGAACAAAAAGTGATTTTTTTGTTATTCCTTCCAAAAGCAATAAACACCCTGTATGTATGTACATAAACTGTCACTTATCTACAATTATTGGCATATAGAACATTTTCTGATACTATTAAAATTTTTAAAACATGTAATTACTTATTTTCTATAAATTCCTAATCATCGAAGGGGTACATTTATTAAATCTGTCCTTACGTGTTAATATAGTTATGTTCCTTACTAATAATTATATGTTGTGTTACGTTACGAGAGTTTTGGAATGTAACAGTTGTCTTCGAAAACAAATTGTTTTCCCCTCAATGTATTCATATATTTTTAAAATTATTCAGGTATTGTGTACAAATGTTATTCAATGTTTAGTAAAGGGAGCGGTTTTCTGTGTGTTTTTTTAATATTCTATGTACTTTTCTGTACAAGCACATCTTCCTGAAAAAGAATATTACTACTATAAAGTCCTTAACATAATAATGTCAAAACTTTTGTTCATTTATTGCACGCCAGTTAAACTACTAGTTAGATTTGCTTGTACTTGTCGATGGGTCATATTAGTGACAAAATGATTCTTTTTATGAGAAAAATACAATATCATCCATGGTAAGTGTACTAAAACCAAAAAACTTTTTAAATCATATACGATTTTTTACTTTTCCTTAAGGATACAAAGCTTTGTTTAATTGAATTTTATTAACTACAAAATTTATAGAATGTGTAAGTTGGTAAATCGATTTCCATCTCCAGATGGACAGCATTAGACATTTATCAAGATGATAGTGTATTAGAAAGTTCAATTTTCATTTGCAACTTGGTTTTATGTAAATAAAATCTTTATAATATGTTGTAATTGTGGAAAATGTGGTTTTTGCACTTTATAGATATCACTTCTTTCTAAGTATAGAAATAGTAGTTCTAATGTCTTTACATATGTGTTCTAACTGGTACCACTTAAAATTTTGCAAAAGTGAAAATTGAGCTGTTCTAAAATATGTAGTTTGTAAATAAAAAGAAATAACACAACAATCTTAAAAAGTAATGCTTACGATTTTGATAAGAATGGAAAAAATGTATCTAAATGAAGTATCGGCATAACTTTTGAGTCTAAATACTGGGAATATAAAACAAAAACCTTATTTTTTAAATAATATGTTATAAGTTCATTTTGGCTTCATTCTAGGCAATCTAGCACGGGCAATGCCGAGAGTACGGCTTCTCTATCGGCGTTTGCGTGCCACGTTCTTAGAGAAATTTGTTCTCAGCAGTGGGTTCTCGAACGGTGCCTCTGCCACCCCGAGGAACTCTGCGACATGGACAACCTTTTAGATCCTTTACTCTCGCATTCACAGGCGCAGAGATTGTTGCACATGATCTGCTACCCGGACGCTGGCTCTAGCATCGACGATTTGGACCAGAAGTCCATGATCAGTCGAATCTTAGAGGTTAGAATATTTTCTAGATATAAGATTGTGGGCAGCCGTACGATTTCTCAAAATTCAAACATAATTTTATCTTTCTAAAAATAATTATCGGGAAGATCTTGATTTTAGTATCCTCACAGTAATAGTAATAAATAATTATAAATTCTGAACAGCACTACTGTTAACTTTGGCAACGTTGCATTTAGTTACTTTTAGGTTAGGTATGGAAACTTTTCTGTTATAAATGTCAGCACGATAAGCAAAACGTATGAAATCGTCGATTTTTATAAGATCTTTAGTTGTTTTATACTTCATTAAATAATACAAAACGATGTTGTTATCATAGATGTTGGTAATGCTAACTAATTTTGCGGTTAGGTTTTTGAAATTGTAGGGTTATGGGTTATTTATTTAACGGTAACGATGCAAACATTATTCGTAAGCTGGGTCATTATTGTTATTGGAATGAAAATAAATATAAAAATGAAGTTATTTATTTATAAAACATAAACAGTAAGCCCCAACACTTATATTTGACAGCTGAAATGACAACTTAATTGACAATATGTTTTGTCAAATTTAAAAACGGTTACAAAAGGTTAAATTGATTTGACAACGTTGCCAATTGATAAAGTAATGGTTGTGACGTTACACAAATTTATTTTTGACTTTTTTATACCTTAAATATAATAAAAAAATAATAATTGGTCGTACTATCTGTCCTTTTCTCTGAACAGATTATTTCAAAATTTTGTATGCCAGCATATTCTTTTAGAATTTGGAGCAATGGACGCTTAGAATGTCATGGCTGGACCTCCAGCTGATGTTCAAACAGTTCAGCCCCGGTTCCCCCGAGCTCTCGCAGTGGTTGGATACCGTCGCCAAAGCGGCCATAGACGTCTTCCAGCTGAACGCTCCCTATGGCAGCCCGCCTAGATCGGACGAGAAGAAAACCGACAGCAAAAAACAACAGAACTCCATATGGTTGGTGGCGCCACTAGTTTCTAAGCTGCCGAGCGCCGTGCAAGGAAGGATCTTGAAGGTGGCGGGGCAGGTTTTGGAGAGCGGCGGGTGGTGCAAGGAGCAGAAAAGCAAAGCGAGGTGCAGTTCGGAGAATAACAGTCTGTTAACGCACCAGCCGTTCCTCACATTAGTGTTAACTTGCCTTAAAGGGCAGGAGGAGGGGCAGAGGGAAGGGCTGTTGTCGTCGCTACACCAACAATTATCACAGGTTAGTTAAAACAAACAGTTGTATTATATTATTTTAATAATAATAATGAGGTGTATTAACTGACAATCAATTTTTAATTTTTTGTTCATTTGAACTACTTTTACTTAAGACTGCGATTTTTGGAACATTATATATTAACATCTATCAATCAATTATTATTTTGTCTGAAGTAAGATCAACTTTTCTTATTATTTACTGCAACTTTTACTAGAAAATGTATCTCTGCTACATTAAAAAAATTGAATAGGCGTTTACTTATTATATCTATCTTTCTAAATAAAAATATACATTTTATTAAGATTTTTTTTAATAAAACTTCTTAAAGATTTCTTTCTTAATAATAATAATTATAGTAATAATAAAAAAAAAACGTATTTTATTGGATGAACCAAATAGCCAACGACTAAAGTCCTCAGTATTACAATTATTATGACAATAAGTATTTAAAATAATTATATTTTATATTAATTGTTATTTGATTTTACAGTTAGTTCAACAGGCGAAAGAGGGCAACTTGCAGGATATTTGTAGCAACAAAAGAACCCTCGACGGTTTACAGTTGAGATTTGCTTTAGTCGGGGGCGTTTTCGAAGCGTTTCAGAGGAACCCATCTGCTACGACCGACTGGGCCCTACTTTTGGTTCAACTTGTTACGAATGCTCTTATAGATCTGCACACCCATAGTGATTTATTTACAGTTGTTATAGATATGTTAGCCACTCTAGTTCATTCCGCAAAAGCCACGGACACGCAGGCAAGAAAATATTTGCAATACTGTTAGCATAATATAAATCTTTGCATTTTTTTTTATTAGGACGATAGCAGGAAAATGTATCCAAACCTCTTGAAAAAACTGAAGAAAGAGGTAGGCGAACGACAGAACGCCTCGTTGCAGCACATTCGCCAGCTTTTGCCCTTGCCGAGAATTACCACCGAGATAATAGCTGTCGAACCTGCCGGTTCAAGGAAAGGGAACAAGAACAACTTTGATAGCGTCGACAAGAAACACGATCTTCAGGTAATAAATATACGACGTTTTAAATTGTTTAACGTAACGTTCTCTCAATGTAGGTAACCGATAAGCAGCGTGTCAGCAACTGGGATATTTTGGAAGGCATGAAGAACCCAGCGCCGTTGTCTTGGTCTTGGTTTGGTGCCGTGAGGTTAGAAAGAAAGCCCCTGGCCTGTGAAGATACGCATCGCCTGCTTAAATATCATACTCACAATCTTCAGAGGCCCATTTCTCATTATTTGGATCCACCGCCTTTGCCTCCAGAGGACTTGGAACCCATTCCGGACAAACCGGTAAGTGAATATAGATTTTTTTGGCCGCATGTACAAAGACTTGTGAAATTACAATTTCTTTTTATTTAATTTTACCCTTGTTTATAGTTAATCAGCCCGTCTAACTTGGGAGTGAAAATAATAAACGGAAAATCCTATATGTAATCCTGGATTTTAAAAGAGTATTGCCATCTATTATATTTACTTCTAAGTTTGTCTGGTTGGTTAACTATATGAACAATGAAATTATTAAAAAAAGCAATACATAACCTCTTTCACTGAATATTGATGTGCTTATAAGTGTCTTCAACAATGTCCATGACGTGAGTAGACTGCATTTAATTCCAAGTAAATTTAATTAGAGTTGTTATGAAAAGAACAGAACAGGTTCTTGAGAACAGGTGCGTAACAGTTGTTCACTGAACTTGTTCTTCTCAATGAAGTGAGCAGCTCCACAAATGTGACGGTGAACGTGTATGCGTGTTTGTAAAACTGAATCGACAATCGAAGCTCAAATGGCGAACACTGCGAGTGCGAGAAATGCGGTCAAAGCAAAGAACTGTGTATGGTTGTTATACTACTAATACAGTAGTTACACGATAACGTTTACATCGGATGGCATTCGTTATCGACGTTAGAAATTAACAGTTTATAAATTCTACAACGACAGTTGTAAAAATAAAAAAGAGAAAAATTACAAAATTTTGAATACAATATAACTTTCTTCGTTAATAAGTTAAAAATATACATTTCTAAAAAGCTGGTATAAAAATAGCAATATATAAATAATATAATATAAATTAACAAACACAAAACAAAATTGGTACTTCTCTTTTTTAAATATATGGAATTATGATAGAACTCTATACAGGGTGTCTGGCAAGTCGTTACAATAATTTTAGGAGGTGAGAGAATACTTGATTTTGAGTCAATTGAAACAAACATACCTATAGGTACAAAAAGTGTTACAATATTTGTGATAATTATTTTTAATTTAACCGGCTTTTTACAATTATTGAAAGTATAGAAGAAGAACAAACCTTTTATAACAAATGTTTCTATAGCCTTTTATTAAGAATGAATGGATTATTTAAATGATTTAAATAATCATTTAAATAAATTTGTTTTTCTTCTACAGTTCTACAATAATTATTGTAGAAAAGCACGATTAAATTAAAAAATATAAAAAATTAATTATCACAAATATTGTAACACTTGGTATATAGATATGTTTGTTTCAATCGACTCAAAATCACATATTCTATCACCTCCTAAAACTACTGTAACCACTTGCAAGACACCGTCGTATATATATTTGTGTGACAGATAGATTGTTGTTATTTAGTATTTTTCAGTCCAGAAAATATTTTAAGGTATTTTTCAGGTAAAATGTTTCCTGTTGGATGTTTTTTTTAAATGTCTTTAAATTCGGCACTGACGACTTATAACAAATAGTTTCCTTACAAATATTAATGGAAAAAAAATCCAAGCTGTACTAGTTCTCTACTCATTTTAGTTAAATGTTAAATATTAAATCGAAAATAAATTCACTCGCTAACAGCCAAAAGTTTTTCTACACGTAATACATTTATATTCTAAAGGTAAGCTATAAGAGCAAAATGGTAAGCTCGTGGCGTGCCTGTTGTAGAAGAATGGAATGTTCATGTTCATTCCTAATATTCCTATTCCGTATATGATGAATTTAACTCACCTCAAACAGATCCAAATAAGGTTTCGAATTTATTTATTAATTATTTCTCAACTATAGGTCAGAATCTAGCTAATGATATAAAATCTAACCCATTAACTGATACAGTGAAAATTTCACAAAAACATGAAAATAATAAGAACTCTATATTTTTTAATCCTGTAACTGAGGACGAATTACTTAAAATAATTGAAAATCTGAAAACTAAATCATGTCCTGGAATTGATAGAATTGCAACAAATACTATAAAATTAATTAAACACAATATTATAAAAATTCTAGTACATCTGATAAACCTGACATTTGAAAAAGCTCAATTTCCAGATTTGCTTAAGTTATCAGTTATTACGCCGGTTTTTAAAAATGGTGATAAACATATTATGGACAACTATAGGCCTATATCCGTAATTAATAGTATTGCAAAAATTTACGAAAAATGTATTGCGTCGAGATTACAAAAACATTTAGAATATTATAAAATTTTATCCCCAAATCAATTTGGTTTTAAACAAAACACAGGTACCGAAGAAGCTTTATATCATGTAACTAATATCCTACAAGAATACTTAAATCGTAATTATAAAGTTATAGGAATATTTTTAGACTTAGCAAAAGCATTTGATAGTCTCTCACACGAACAACTTTTATCTAAACTTGACAACTATGGTGTTAAAGGACATGCGCTAACTCTAATAAAAGTTATTTATCAAATCGCTAAGCTGTAGTGAAAATAAATAATGTACATAGCAGTAAGAAAGTAATAACTTATGGCGTTCCACAAGGTACTGTATTAGGTCCACAGTTATTTTTGCTTTATATTAATGATATGCTTGGGGTAGACATAACTGGTGATATAGTATCTTATGCTGATGATACTATCTTAATATTTCATGAACGCATTACCTGGTCTGAGGTCGTCAAAAATAAGCGAAAATGGATTGTATAAAATTAAATGCTGGCTAGATTATAATTTGTTGAGTCTCAATTATAAAAAAACGAAATTTATTTCTTTTACAAACAGCTCGAAAAGTCAGCCTCACATTGATAAATTGACATTTCACTCCAGATGTAATTTAATAAATTGTAGTTGCACGAATCAGATAAATAATACATCAGAAATAAAGTATTTGGGTATAATATTTAACGAAACCTTAAAATGGAATGGGCATGCAGATTATCTTAATGGGAAACTTAAGAAACTTGTGTATGTTTTTTATAAATTACGAAGTATTCTATACTCAAGTCAAGAATTCAGACGCGTCTTACGTCATACGAACAAATGAATAATTCAGTATATTTTCATCAAAATATTTATGAAACTACAACTGATAGTACTAAAACTATATACTACACTAAAAGATTGAATTAAGTATTGCACTAAATTGCAAAAACGGTTGTTTTTAACGCGAACAAATATCGAAAATTACGTTGACAATAAAAACAAATGTGTAACGTCAGCCGTGGCGTAAGACGTCTGAATTCTTGACTTGAGTATACCATATCACATATTAATGATAGCTTATAAATCGTTAGTCCAGTCTATTCTTACATATGGCATTATTATATGGGGGGGAACTTACAGTGGACAGCTAAATAATGTTAAAATTACACAAAAATGGATTCTCAAAATCATACTTCAACAAAATAGAAAATATTCTACAGATCGGCTTTTTCTGAAACAAATGTATTTGGGATGAAAGAGTTATACATTTTTACTGTTGCAAAGTTCCTATATAGGAATAAAAATATCAAAAGATTATAAATCATTCATATACAACTAGACAAAGAACTCGTCAAAATCTTAAAGTGCCTCATCCTACCTCTACCTTATATAAGAATTTCATTAATTTTACAGGTCCAAAGATATATAATATTATTCCAGTTCAAATAAGAAATATACATAACTATAAATTATTTTCAAGAAAAATATATGTGTTTATTAAGGAAAACTTTAATTTATTTCAATGTATATAGAAGTCACAATTCGAAACCAATATTTTCATATAAATCACTCACCTTTTATGTATTTGTTTTGGATTTTTTGTTAGTTTAGCCTTGATTATTTTTGTATTGTATAAATTAATATTTTGAAACCCTGGTAATACTTTATTGTCTACTGTACACAATGATTTGCACGATACGATTTCTTGTGAAATCAGGTGCATAGCAAATGTTGTAAAAAAATTTTGTAATTGCATTGTAAATTGTAATTGTCGTTTCAATAAATTCTAATTCCGTTCTGTCGCATCTCGAGTTGCGCAGTGCGAAACACAGAACATGTAAGCGATACGGCAACATAAACGAACAGAACAGAAAAGAACAGGTGAACAGGTTTGGAGAACAGATTCCCAAGTAAAGCTAGAACAGTTAGAACAGGTTCACAGAAAATGCCTGTTCTGTAACAACTCTAAATTTAATTCTCTTAAGTTGGTGTTTTAGAAATCGCCAAAAAAAAAACACAAAGTAGATCAAATGTCACTTCGTATTATTGTATTTTATATTACTTTTGTCAATTTAAAATATTTACCAGTGTTTCTATATTATCCATATTTGTTTGTAGAATCAGAACTGCAAAAATTTTGTCTTACACAAATTAAATAAAAAAATTTAAGGTTGTGTTCTGGTTTTCATTTTGTCTTTAGGGAATTTTGAGATGTGAATGTTACCAAATATATAAGTTTAGTCGCCTAACATGATATTTAGACACTGTTGAGGGCACTTTACAGGCTTTAAGGAACATTGCAGTCGATTTTACGAAATTATTATTGGTTTATTTGTGATATTTTTAAATTGCCAAAAGTTGTTCATTGTTTTCTCAAAAATTACGTATTGATAATCTGTAACGTGGATTCGGAACAACTTACTAATGTTCTTAAAAGCTTTGGCTTGGCTACCGTTCTCCCAGTTTTCACGTATTCCATATGCTGCATTTACTGCATCTTTAAGCTAAGCTTATAACTCCTCACTGTCCCCGAAGTGTCCCAAACCACCCCAGTCGTTGTTAGCTTTGTGTACACTGTAAACCTGCAGCTAAAGGACATTGACCTGAAGGCTGACACTCCGTCGTCCGTGGACCAAAGCCCTGCCGGTACGATCGGAAAGGGTCGTGGTAAAGGGAGAAAGCCACGTAAGCCAAAGGCCGGACCAGGTCAAATGCACGTCAATCCGATGGCCATGGGACAGTCCCCATTGGGACAAGGTAATCCCGGAATGCCCATGCCTGTACAGGGCAACAATCCGCAGATGGGTCACAATATGGGTGCGTACGGACAGCCGCAGGGAATGCAACAGCAAGGGCAACAGTACGCTGGGAATACCGGCCAGCAGCAGTGGTACAATCAGAATCAGACTCCTCAGCAAGGGTATTATCCTCCGATGCCGGGTAAGTCCTTACCTTTTTAAGGATGCGTCTGTTAAAAGATTTTTGTTTTATTCGGTTTTATTGAATTTTGATAAAAGTGTTTATTGTCTTTAGTTACAAAATATACAGCTACAAAAGATAATGTATTGCATTGAATTGAAACTTGAGGTTAGGTGTGTTTAAATCCATTCTATTTGGGAAAAACATGCTACAAATCAATGTAATGATACTAATAAGTGAAATCGTCACCAGTGGCAACATGTCACATTAGAGTTAAATTTTAATTTTGCTTTTTTGTCATTTGCACAAAACCTAAAAAAAATTGTTCTAAAGTGTCATTAAAAAGACCATAGCTGGTGACATCTACATATAAGTTATGTTGTGAACCAATAATACCTATCCTGTAACAAATTTTAATGTGTGAATCCTTTTCTATATATTAGTCATTGGTTTATTAAACTTTTGTATTAGATAAGTGAAAGTATTGTTTAACTTTTGGCGACAAATTTTAGGTCGTTCGTATCCAAAGGGTGTTGCGATCGACACCCTTAGATCTAACAAAATACGCATTTATTATTATTTAATACATTCATTATCTTTACTACCCTATTAAAATAATATAATTAACAAATTACGTCATTTTCTGGCACAGGCTTATAAAGGTCAGAAGTGTGTGGACAATATAAACAATAAAACGTACCCTCTTATTCCTATACAAGGATGGATAATGTTGTTCAGATAATTCTAGAGCAGATTCTACATCCAATAATACGAAAAAAGTTCTTATAAACCTAGGTCCGTAAATGTTTCAATTTTGAATTATTATAGACTGTCAAAATTAATTATGTTTTCATTGGATTTCATTTAAATTAAAATATTGACCCAATTTTAAACGATTTCTAATGAAAAATTTAGAAATTATCAACAAAAAACATTTAAAAAAATTTTTTGACAGCCTGTAAATAATGATGTGCGTTCCTTTGGAGGGAGTGTTTCTTGGGTCCCTGTAGTTCTTTCTAGAAAAATTTTTCGATTTGAGCCCTCTCTGACGAGATAAGGGCTTCTATGGAAAAATTTCGGTTTTCATTTTCTTTTTACCAAAAAACGGTTAAACTTATAAATCTGAAAATCGGTGAATACATTTAGCTGATTCCGTGGCAGTAGTGGAGTACGATTTTTATATTTACCAAATGTCTAAAAGGGTGGCAACCATTAACCTCTGTTGTTTTTTTAATTAGACAGGGAAGGCTTAAATGGAAAAATTTTATAGAAAGTACCCAAGGAACATTTGTATATAGTTACTCAAAGGGTCAAACTTAGGAGTATAAATAATAGATGGCTCTTTTAAACTCCAAGTCACTCTGTATAGTGTAAATAAGGATGACATGGATTTTAAAATAGTATCACCATCTATTGTTTTAACTCCTAAGTTTGACTAGTTGACTAACTATATTTAATATAAACAAGGATATATATTTAGTAAACCAGTAGAAGTCAAAATTACAGATGGCGATACTATTTTAAAGTCCAGATTAACCTTGTCTATAGTAAATATAAATAAGGATGACATGAATTTTTAGACTATCGCCATATCTATTATTTTCACTCCTAAGTCTGGTTGACTTACTGTATTATTAACTACTCTTTTATCTATGTATTATACATAATGCATAATCAAGAGTGCAATATATTACATGTCATATAGTTAATCTGTGGTCATATCAAGGAAATTTTAAAAATTTTTTAGTAAATCGCTTCGAGAGACCTCCCCAGCAGATCAATCAATCAAAACAAGCTCTGTCAAATATGCTACGACAGAGACTTCCTCTGAATACTTTCATCCCAGGCATGCAGAACAATCCCAATTCGGCTCCTCAGAACACAAATTACGGACAAATGCAAAGGAGTTTCCCCAGACAGTCTATCAGACAACCACATCCCGGATCTATCCAACCGAATCAGGTAAAATCTAAAATATTTACAACTTAAATTCACTGACATTATGATTTTTGTTTAAGGGAATGTTCCCACAGCAATACAGCAACATGCAGGGCGGCATGAGCCAGCAATACGGGAACTACGCTGCCAACCCCCAGTCTATGATGCAGGGCAACATGCAAAGCAATCAGCAGATGATGCAAGGGGCCCAGGGCAATATGTTTGCGGGACAACAGCAAGGATTCGGTCAAACCAGGCCTGCCCAGCCTGATTACCGGCAAATGGGGCAAAATCCAAGAGCCCCGTATATGCAGCAAGCTCCAAACGTCACTATGAACACAAATATGAGCACTATGGGGGGCATGGCTGGTCAAGGAGGTCCCGCTCCGCCGTATTCCCGTACCGGGGCTCAAGCTATGCAGCCGAACGTGCAGAATCAAAATCAGTTCCAACAGCAACAGAGGATGAGACAGCAGATGCTGGCCATGCAGCAACAACAGCAGCAGCAGCAAGGGGGGCCGCAAGGGAACCAACCCAGTCCCGCTCTTGTGGCGCACTTGCAGAGGCAGCAGATGAATCCCAATCCGTATCACCAGCCTCCACCATACAATATGCAGTAAATTTTGTTTTCAAATGTGATGTCTCTTACTGTACCCTCGTGTGAATGTCATTGTGTATATTTTTATTTATATAAAAGGATTGAGTTTTATTGAGTTTTTTTTAACAAACATTCCTCTTAGTATTTTTATACAGAATACATTAGGCTAATTAAAAGTGTACAATAATTAAATAATTGGTTAATATATTTTGATTTCATTCAAATTTAAATCAAATTTGACACCGTGAATATCTTTGTATATTTGTAGTGTTAAATCTACATATTTTTTGTAAATTTGTGTTTTTATTTAGATTTTTTTTTCGTGTGGTTTAATAGATTTATGGTGGGTTTATAAAAAAGTCTTAACCCTAACTTAGTCCTAACTTAGCCTTAGTCTTTACCCTAAGAAGTTAAATGTACATATTTCTATGTGTACGTTTATAAAAGTCGTAACTTAGTCTTAGTCCTAAGGAGGTCTTAAGACCTGACCTTGAAAGTTCCTATCTTTTAACTTCTTAGGACTAAGACTAAATTAGTACGCCTGCGCGAAAGTGCTCCATTTCCTTCTACATGCCTTCTACGGCGTCAGCGATTGGCCAGGGCTTGTAGAGACAAAATAAAGGTTAAGTTACGACTAAATATTTATAAACAGTGTCAAAATCTTAGGATTAAGACTAAGGTTAAGGCTAAGTTAGGATTAAGATTTTTTTATAAACCCACCATTATATTAATCTATTCGATTTTTTCCGAAAATCAAATCCCAAACTTAACAATCAATGGATAGTATCACAGAATATATATATTTTCTGTGATAGTATTATTGATGGTAGGTAATTATTATTAAGACCACATCAAGGGATAAAAAAAGCAAGTTAAAATAAGAATGCTATATTTTTCAGTTATTAACCAGCAAAATCTGTTTTTGGCTTGGAACCACAACTTGGATCATAAAAAAATGTAATAAAAACGAAAAAAAATGTTTAAATTAAATTCATGATCTAGCTTAGGATATTCAATTTCATGTTTACTGGTATTATATCCATTTTTAGGGTGTAATTTACGTTTGATGCCTACTGCTATATTAATCTTTAGGTTTTAATTTTAGACCTATTCAACCAATTATAGTTCAAGTTCATGTTTACTGAGATATCAATTTCTAGGTTATATTTCAACTTGATGCCTACTGCTACATTAATTTTTAGGTTATATTTTAACTTCATGCCTTCTGAGATATCTATTTTTAGGTTATAGTTTCAACTTCGTGCACTACTAGTATATCAATTTTTAAGTTATAATTCATTCATTTTAAGTTTAATTTCAGACTGACTTGTATAATCAATAACCTAATCATTTTTAGATTATATTTCAACTTAACACCTACTATTATATTATCACTTGTCACTTTTCAAACCAAATTGATATAACTCCGCCTTTATTGGACCGAGTTTATAGTAATTACAAGAATTTTACAATAAAACCTATCTCACATAAAATTACGTCTTTTTTGGCCAAAGTTTGCAATTTACGTTTTAAGCATGCAATTTTTGCATTATTTAAAAGATCTATCCACATTTTCGACAATTTTATTTGGGAAAAAATTTGCACACAACTCGCAAGACATAAATGACATCACTTCCACTGACAATGCGTCAAAGCTATCAAGACAGAATTTCATTTCTTAATTTGATAAAAATAAATACCATATTATTGAAAAAATTTCTCTACATATTCTTACAGCAAATTCTGAGTTACGAAAAATATTGATTGTAAAAATTCATTTTATTTAAATTCACATTTTTGTACCACTAGAATTAAATTATTGGATTGTGCAATAAAATAGATTATATTAGTTGAAGGAGGATGATAAAATAAAACAAGCTTTATTGGCGTAAAATTTTATTGTACACCTTTACAAAAACCTTACTTTGCTTTCTTAGATTTAATCTTACGCATATAGAATTCAAGTTCTTTCCCCTCTAATACATAACCGTCAGCTCTACCACACTGTCCAGGTCTGGATGCCAAACAAGCTGTAAAAAAGTGTATTTCTTTAAACACTATTTAGATCTTTTAAATCAAATTTAGTTGACAAATAAAAAATTATCAGAGTAACTATGACAAGCAGATCATCGTCCACAGAACGTCTTCAATACGAAAACGTTCTTAGATGTGAACTCGCTTAAGTTTTTTCATCATGAAAACTAAAATATTATTTCAATAAACCTACTTAAAATTCAGACGTTTTAACTAATTCACAGGCATTAATGAAATATTCTAACACCTACCTAGCAATCTTCCCATTTGGAACTGTTCCTCAAGAGCAGGTTCAACTTTAGCAGTCTTCTGCCTGGTTTCATACTTCTTCTGAACTTTTTTACTACGTTTCTTATTCAAAATTTCCTCCTCCTCTGGCGTCTACAACAAAACACCATAAAGTATATTCACTTGTAATTAATTAAAAACAAATTATACAAAGGATATTACTATCAGAAATTAGGCCTCAGCATTTTAATCATCGAAATCAGATGACACGCATGAAAGACATCATTTGTTCCACAATGAATTAAAAATCTGGAATTTAAAACTTACCAGTTTGGCTCCCTTCTTGCGACCCAATGGTAAAATATAATGTCCTTCATACCACTGCCTGAATGGGGTGGCGTCAATTACAACAATAGCGTTCTTTACCAAAGTCTTGGTACGCACCAATTCGTTATTACTAGCATTGTAAACTACATCAATAATACGTGTTTTTCTGGCGGTACCTTCACTACCCCATGCGAAATTGCCAGTATCCAACCTCAAAGCTCTGTATTTGAGGTTACCGCCTCTAGTACGAACATAATGAATTCTACGAGGTCCAAGTTTCGTATTGGCGGCAGGGCGACCTAACTCGAACTTCCTCTTCTTGCGCAGAGGCTTCCTTTTGCCTCCTGTCGCTCGCCTCTTATGCCAATGGTCCCGACTGATACCTACAAAATAAACAGATTGTCAGAAACTCATACAAATAAAACAAAAAACCTTAATGTATTAAGAACAGGTTCAGAACGCTGTGGGAATGAGTCGTCAGCACAACACATCGGACAATGTAAAAAATTCTCATCATTTAGGGCCATGTTATGATTAGAAAAACTTATTGGTTATGTTATCCCAAAATAACTTTTATGAAAGAATGTGTCGAAAAATATACCTAGCAGCAATTAACACGTTCACCAGAGAAACAGAAGATTCGGAAAATAACTAAAAAACTTAATTATTTAGTAAGATGAACTCGGATTTACAAAAAATAAACTTGGCAATACTCACCCATTGCGAACTGAAAAACTAAAAGGCAAAACGGAAGTTACCGATATAACAGATTAGTTTATCACCGACTGTACCGACAGAGCTACCAATATCATAATCAGAATAGCACTAAAGTTAAGTGACTTAATTTTTCAAATTTTTTTATAAATTGTTGAACTATTCCTAATTTCTTTACAATAGTGTTCTCTACTATAATAAGATTATTAAAATCGACAATTATTATGTAGGGTTATGTAAAAATAACATTTTTTTTCTATTTTTGTAATAAGTTGGTAAATCAAAAGCCCCCAGATTTTTAGTTGTGTTGGGTTGTCAAGTTGTCAATTGTCATTGCAATTGCATTCCTTGCAAAAATGGCAGACGAATTGGAAGATGATCAGTGGTTATATGGCGAAACTCCTGATATAAATACTGGAGATCGTGAAAATGACGCTAAAAAAGGAGAAGAACCGCCGTCTGAACCCCAGCAAGCCTCAGCGGTACCTGCCTCTCAAGTATTAATTAGTTTATTTATCTAATAAAACATCATAACCTAACACTTGTTTATGTTTAGGCGGTAGAAGATGACGGCCCTCCAGGAGTGGATAATAGTGAGAAAGAGAACGGACAGGATAATGAGGACGGCGTGGAAGATGGGGAGGTAAGACAGAATGGAGATGACAGCGAGAAAGAAGACTTGGATGATGACAGTGACGATGATGTGAATGTAGTAATCGGTGACATTAAAGCTACAACACCTTCATACACCTCCTTGAATATTAAAAGAGGTGGGTTGTTAACGTCTGTGGGGGATAAGAATAAGCCTGTGCAGCAGCAGCAGCAACCGGGCAAATTCTCTGTGGAGGAATTTGATCAAATTGGAACCATAAATGGAGTACCTGCTACAGAGTATAACTTAGATTCGTTGGAAGATAAGCCTTGGAGAAAGCCCGGTGCTGACATTACTGATTATTTTAACTATGGGTTTAATGAAGACACATGGAGAGCTTATTGTGAACGGCAAAAAAGGTGATTAATTTTAATATTTCTGTTGTATTTACAATTGCAAATTACTTGCCCCGAGGCAAACACGACATTTGTTGTATTTAAAGCTGTATATTTAATGCTAAATTGGTTTTTAGAATGAGGGTTACCGAATCGGGCGTAGGACTGGCCCCCATGAACCCAATAGGCCTCCCGAGAGGACCGGTGCCCATCATGAATGACAACAGTAAATATGCCGGCAATTTCTTAGGTATGCGTAAAGCCGGACCTCCGCCATTTAGAAAACTGACAGGTGGTATTGATGTTGTAGGGGGAGCGTCACAAAGGTCCGTCCCACCAACCCTCAACAAGGTCGACCCACCTAAGATGAACACCATACAGGTTTGTATTTTTGGATAGTTTCCCCAACATTCAACAACAGCACACAGACATCGCCAGTGGACTATGGGTCGGGTACACATTTCAGAATTGGGACAGTTTGGTACAGATCAGGGTAACAAAAATGACAAAATATACGAAAACTAAAAAAAGAAAATATTGATATTGTTTAAATTTAAAAAGTAGGTCAAATGGCAACCGGAGATTGTTTAGGCGAAAATAGTAAGAGTCATGTTATTTTCATTTAGGAGCCTTGTTTTCAAGAAATAATTAAAAAAGTAATCCAAATCAATGTCATTTTCGATAATCCGAAATAATTCATCAGATAACGATAATTCAAAAAGCTTAAAGTCAAATTTATTGTTAATTCTATTGTCCAGAATAAAAGTTATTTGTAAGTTATAACACATTGACATTTAAGCCATATACAGAGTGTCTTCAAATATGTGAAACGACTTGAAAAACACAAATTTTGATGATGAAAAATTGCCTTATGATATATATTCTGATTGTAGAACAAAATCTGTGATGATTTCAACTCCATACAATAATCCTCGGCAATAAAAAAATCTAATTTTTTTTTTAATAGTCAAGTGGCTTTTCTATATGAGATGCAATAAAATAGTTTAGTAAATAAATAGAAGTTTCTCAAAATAAAAAATTAAGTAAGTAGGCAACACTTTAATGCTGTGGGTATGCTGTGATTTTTTGCTTGATTTTGAATGTTTCTACTTAATAGCATACTTTCTGTATTAGATTATTTACAAAAGTTTTTTATGATGCAAAATTAAGCATGAGTAAAATTTTCTTATTCTAGGTGTAATTTGAGGAAAATCTAAAATCAAGCAAAAAATCAAAGTAGGCTAGAACATTTTTCCTCCAAATAGGTCTAAGGCATTGATATTTTGTATACTCGCTCAATTTTTCATTTCTAATAAACTTTTTTTTGATAACATTTTGTCATATATCGAAGAAAAAGAAGTTTACCGGTGAACAAATTAATATTTTTCTTAATTCTCAAGGCTTACTGGATTTTACGGTTTGGAAATCATAGCACACTTTGTTTCAAACATCAGAGCTGAATCTCAGAAGGCCAGATTTCAGCAGAACCTTTTTTGTTTCTTACAAGTCATTGCACCTATCCAGACACTCTGTATATACACAAAAAAGTACAGGGGTCAATGTGTCTTTTGCGATCTTTTTTTTTATCATCTAGACTCCTATTTTCACAAATAATAAATCCAGTGTAGGATAAAAGTTTCTTTGAAATTTAATTTGATGTCTTAATTTTATTACTAACTTTTTTTTAAGTGTAGCTACCACTATATATCTTGAAAGGGAAGTGCCGAAATGAAAATAGCATAACCTCCTATCATTTTCACGTAAAGAATGCTTAGTTAATGACTTGATCTACGTTTCTGCATTACCCCATATAGGACCGACACTTGGACTATTACCGTGTTTAAAATATTCGATTTTTCTCCACCAATCGATTTATTTCCCTCACAAACAGGTAATGACAGCCGACAGAAGAGAGTACAGCAGGAAGCCGACAGGTTTTCCAGACCTAAGCGTCCCGCCGCCGCAGACGTTCGAGAATTTCCAACCCGAGTACGGCTTTAATCCGGAACCAGAACCGTTCTACGGAGGGTACGAGCCTACCCAAGATTCCCAATGGGGTAAAGCTCCCGAATTCATCCAAATACGGCAATTTTTAATTAAAAATGTTCTCTTTCAGGTAACGAAGCGGAGCCAGGCTGGGCGCCCTCAGATCTGAAGACCCTCACCGGTCCTCCTCCGATGGGTCCACCCCCGGTGCATATGGGGCCGCCACCGATCATCCCTCCGGTAAGAATGTCTTCTCCCGGCGGCAGGCGCGAGGGTAGCCCCCACAAAGAGGGGCGCGATCGGGATAGGGACAGGGAATCCAGCCGGAGCCGTTCCGAGAAGCCGAGAGATCGAGAGAGGGAGCGGTCCCACAGGCGAGAGAGGTCTCGCAGTAGATCGAGAAGGCACAAGTCGCGATCCAGGAGTCCAAGCCACAGGTCCCATCGGAAGAAGAAGTCCAGGAGGCACGAGGACAGCGATTGAGCGGACGGGGCGGCTCGTGTTTCTGATAGATAAGATTTATTTTGGTTTCCAAGTGGGAGCTTCACTTTGCATGAGAGCATTTTTGTATTTAATTAAGTTAATAAAACTTACTGTGTCTGAGTTGTATTTCGATAAATTATTGTTGGTCCTTTGCGATGGCGCCACGATTTTCCAAGCGTAACTAAAATCGTTGTTATAGGCACAATTTTTTTTAAAACCGTTTAAAAAATCAATATCTGTAACAGCATAAATAAGAAAATTTATGCATAACAGAGCGAAAATAGCTCGGCACTTTATTAACTGCATGATATGAAATTAATTACTTTATAATGAACACAGTCTCAGTCCGACGGCAATGGAATAATTCAACATGAAACTTACAATTTTAAATATTTGCTTCATGTTCTTGCATATTAAGTGCTTAATTAACTATTTTATACCCTTTTGTTGCAGTTGCAACGTACATCCAGTAAATTTGGCTTTAAATGTTTTAAATTATAGGTGCACGTCGCAGGCACGGATCTGCTTTATGCATATCAAATAGATATATTGCAAAACTCCGACATTTTGAATAATAGTACTGCAATTATAAAATATAAATAGTTATGTTATTAAACCTAACCAAATTTAACCTAAACCTAACCTCAATCGTTCTCGACCTAACCTAACTAAAAACTAGAGGCTTTATATGAAAAAATCATACATGTCTATGATGATCATCGTATAGATTATAAAATGTATGGGTAGAATGTCTTGATTTTATAATTTACTTTGCAAAACGGCTCATCTAGTCTTTTCACAAAATTAAAAATTTTCACTAGTTAATTTATAGGAATAGGAACACGCTGGAATATTTTCAAATACATGCTTTTGCAATAATAAAAACTCCCTTCAGAACAGTTTTTGCACTTCTGCAAGTTCTGAGTAGAAATTTCATTAAATCTTTATTGGTGAGTGAAACAACTCATAACTAATGTTAAAAATTTATAGTAGATTTCGTTACGGATACGTCAGCAGTTCAAAAGAAATCGCAAAATTCATTTTAATGGGTTTGTTCCAACACAGCAAGAATCGATTCCGAACCGTCCAGAATTAGTCAGTCAGTTCAGTTTTTATATACTCTCGTCGAATGCGACGTAAGACGGTGTTGGTCAAACATTTCTCACGGTTCTGAACCAGTTCTCGACGGTTGTTGGAACAGACCTAATGAGTGCCATTATTATTGCAAACGATTGTACCTACTTTACCCATTTTGCCTTTTTGAACTACTGGGTTATGTTATTTGCTTACCACATAATTACCTACATAACTTTGTGTGTGTGATTTATGGCACTGGTTAATCACTAAATAGCCATACTTTAATAATTTCTTTTTACTTAAATATAAAATCATCTGCTGCTCTGATCATGCATTTATTTTTCTCTGCGCAAAAAAGTGTAAATCCTTCAAATGGAGATAATTCAATTTGTAATTATTTGATGCCGGTAATGCAAAATAATCTAGTAGTTGGAGACTAATATCTTGTTATCTTATGCTCAGTTTCCACCACAGAAAATTTAATTTCCACGCCGAGAAAATCTTGACGACGCAGTGGCCGATTCGAAAAATAATCAATGTAGGCGGTGCGCACGCTCAAACAAAAGAGATG
This sequence comes from Monochamus saltuarius, assembly GCA_025584915.1. NCBI lineage: Eukaryota > Metazoa > Arthropoda > Insecta > Coleoptera > Cerambycidae > Monochamus > Monochamus saltuarius. Next base: position 46,324,004 of record CM046723.1, read on the forward strand.
GGCTGATTGGGCTCGCTCCTGTCAAAATTAAACGGAGTTTGTGTATGTCCGCGAGTTGTGAGTGTAGTCGCCTTAAATATCGATTATTTTACATTGTTCGTGTATTTCCTAACAATATTTTCAATTAAAAGCGACGTCGTTGAACGTTTCGATTGATGTCGAACGATTTATTTCTAAGAATAGTATGTAACCGTAACCGCTGTAAAAGACATAACCTGTAATGAATTTCGTTGAGGCCGAGAGATCGTGTTTTGTTTATTTCAGGAATTAAACCGGTGTTTAACGTCAAAAAATATATTGTAGAGTAATTTTATTATTGATGTTGTGTTAATTTAAAGTAAATGTGAGTGAGTTTTGCTGGTACAACGCTCCTAGTTCCTCATCAATAATGTAAGTTGGCCATGTCACATTTTATTATTTGTTTTTTGCTCAACAATCACTTTGCATGTGTGTAATACGATAACATGTTAGATAGTAGGCATTGTTACAAACTAATTTTTTATGAAACTTAAGCAGTTTAATTCATTCCATTGCAAGTGCAAGCCTCTTAACATGGGCAGTAACTTAAAACGCAGTTGTGCGTATAGCCGATTCTAAAAAATGGTTTTTTAGTTTCCAAAATTCTAACACTATGTCTAGCAGGTTGCTAGATTTTAATTTTGTTACTAGGCTGATGTTCTGGTGTTTCCAGATTCAGCTGTTCAGGTCAAGGTTACTCAAGGGGGGCGGATACCCCCGATATAGATTACACCACCTTAACACCTCAACCCTTTGTAGACACAATTTTCAAATCAATTTCTTGCTATCCACGACAAACGCCAAAGCCCCGTCTGTTTTTTCAAGTGTGGCTGTAAGAGGTGTTTGTTTTTTAGGATAATAATTATTATACACATATTTATTTATAAACCTATTTACGTGTCGCAAGATGAAAGCCGGAAAAATATTTGTCCAGGCAAATAGTTATTTTCGAAGTTGATTCTGCTGCAAGGCGATTTAGTTTCTTTAGATCACGGAAATATTTTCTGTCGATTGCCCGGTTACACACAGTCTAGATCTAGAATGTTCTTCGAGGACATCAAAGGAAGTCGATTTCTTTATGGCAAATTGCAGTACCTACTTACTAAATTTATTTGGTAATAGGTATAATAGCATGAAGGATTGTTATTCTCTTATTGAAATAGACTATTTTGTTCGGCGAAATTAACACATTGTGTTGATGTCTATTTTGTAAAATATTTATTTTTATTTTGTTTTCGACGCATTTTTTTTTTCTTCCGAATTTTTATGTATATGTAGGTACCTAGGGATCTGCTCTGCGCTAAATAGTCTGTAATTTCATAGGGAAAAACTCGTCAGCAAATTATCAACTAGTAAACAAAACATAGTGGAGATCGCAGATCGCCCACTGTTCCACTGTAGTAGTCTGGTTCATTGATGTTGGACTACAATTACATAATAAAATTCTGAGTAACAAATTGTTTGAATCACAAACAATAGCTAGCGATTTTGCAGTAGATATCAAGTAGGCTAACTTGTATTTGACAACAATCATTTGTTTTAATGTCTCAAATGACTCAAGGCCAAGTTTAAATTTAGTATATATTTTTTATGTTATTGGAAATGTACTGTAATTGCTATATTTATTCCTAAGAAAGTTTAATTTTATGGTTATTTTGTTCCATCGAACGCTTTAATTTGTTAAAACGCGATTATTGCATTTTTCTGTAAACGTCCTCGTTCAGTCCTATAGCTAAGAAGATATAGAAAAATATAACAAATACTGTATGCTCACATAGGGACTGTTCAGACTTTTCTATTATTATGTAAACGATGTGCCGTGGTTTCTTTAATAAGCATACTAATTGTTGTTTGTATTCCAAGTTAAATGTCACCAGGAAATACGGTGTGTTATTTATTTAAAACCGGTTTAAGAGACGTCGCCTGCTAGATATATGTTAATCTTCGCTATGTGGAATTTTTTGAATTTCTGGAATGCCTAAGTATTTTAAAAATAAGTTTTTATACATGTGTCTTCAGTGACTAAAAAAAAAGAACGGATAAAGTGGGAGCATTTAAAAAGTAGAGTTACTTCTCGGTTATTTTCAAATATTTTTTTAACGTCTAGAATCAGAAATAGTATCTAGAATTTTATGAAAATAAGAAAATATTTAAATAAGTAGATACATAGATAGATGTTTGATTTCTTTGATTTAAGTTTTCTGTATGTTTACTATTTAACAACGTCAAGAAATATCAATAATAATTTTATAAATAAATGGAGGCAATTTTTTATAATTAACCTCGCAATTGGCTTTAAACAGACAAATTATAAAAAACAGTCCTTTGTTTTAAATTTAATTAAATTATAAAAACATTTTTTTTTTAATTAAAAAAAAAAACTAAATAAAAATTAGAACTTGTAAGAAGTAATAGTATTCAACGAATAAATAAGTATTAAGTAGACTTATTTTCTAAATTTTCATAATCTAGTTCTGCCCAAACAAAATTATTGAGAATTTCCGAAGAAATATCAACTTAGATTAGTTTTTCTAAGTGCAGTAGATATCCCATCCAAAAACTTCTGCAAGCCAATAATAAAATGTTGATAAAAAAGATACAGAGGGTGCCAAAGTTGGAGTTTTTAAAAAGTGTTTTTGTAATAATTGCACTGTGTTTAACTGTAACTTGAAAATTTGGGAATAGATGATTTTGGATATGAGAAATTATAATATGTTGTCTATTTTAACATATTCTCAAGAGGACACGTAAATGTGATCGTAACTTTTTGGCTCTAACGTTATCACGTTTTTTATTAAAAAATCTTAAACATACATTGTTTATGAGGAAAAAAGGTATACTTGTCGTTAGTCTCAGAAATTGGCCATTTTCGAGATAATAGCTTTTCAACAATCAGCTGCATGATTCCCAATTTTAACAATTATTATTAAACAAAATTTATGTTAAAGTTAATAAGTATTTTTAAATGCAAGTCCATCCAGTTTTGGTTAAAATCAGTTATACACAATCGAAAAATTCTGACAATAATTTTTCTGCTGGCCACTCGAACTTACACATAGAGATTTTTAGGCAAAATTTAAAGTTCAATATTTTCAACAGGAATGCAAATTTTTGAACGCGGCTTGCAAAGTTTAAGAGTTAGTTTTTTTTCGGATTAAGCTGCATGACGTATATTTATCGTAGGACCATAGGTTTATTATATACGGGGTGATCAATGAAGTCATGCACAAAATCAAAAAGTGTGTATGAGTGAAAGTTCCGCAAAACATTTTTTTAGTCGTTGCAATATGGTTCGTTACTAAGGTAATATCAATATCTCTAGACGTTTTTGGATTAAGGCCCTTAGGCCTTGTACACACTACTCAACATAAAATTTGATTATCAAAATTTTTAAAATGCTCTAACTTGACATTGGATTGACGGTTCTTGATGATTTTTGCAGATTTGGAATCCTTCACGTAGATTTTCTATGGTCTAAGCATTTTATTTGAATGTTGAAATTTACACATTATACCGGATCGATAATAAACAAAAACGTAGCGACAAGAACAAGTTTATTACATTGTATTCTACAATATACAAGATTGGTTAACAACGGCCAAAAGTCAATTCTTAAAAAAATTAGAATTCTAAACCTAATTTAACATTAAGGTACATTAATTAAAAAAGAGAGAAACTAATATTTTGTTGGTCCTCCTGCTCGACGTATTACTTCCCGACATTGATTTGATAGAGTATCCACAAGATTATTTATAAAATCTTGGTCACTTAAAAATTAACCTGGGGGTTAATATGACCAATCAAACACAAATCGGTTTTCTTCTTTTTTACCAAGTGTTTGACGAGATCGAATTTTAGTTTCATTAGCTTTGTAGTTTTTAATGTTTATGAACAGATCACAGATATCTTAGAACCTTGTTTAAATGCAACGTATTTATGTAAGTTGAATACATTATACTTTAAGATAAATCGGAATGTACGTGATGTTTGTCTCATTTCGATGTAAGTATTGTTTTCACCGGATATCTGAGCATTCATGAGATTTATGACCATTTCGGAATTTGTTTTTGTATTACGTAAAATAACACTTTTAACGAAGCTCACTAGGTAGACATTCATAAGATAATATGGTTTTACTTATTATTTTTAGTGTTAATTACATTTGAGTATCTGCATTGAAAGTTATTGATCTACTAGATAGAGTGCGCTGCAGTGCGGCAACAACAGATGTATTAGAGGTCAGTAAAAGCACTTTGTAAGAAAGAGAACAATAAATATAACAGTATATTTGTGAACGAATCAGTGTATACATATACAACATTGTTAAAGTAAGAATTTGTTGAATGTAGAAAAATTTGACGTTTAATTTTCATATGTGGCAAAACGGATTCAAACCATTTTTGAAATACTTCGTTTTCCATATACTCATGACTTGATAGTTTCCTGTTTGTTGTGATTCAATAACAATTAATTCTGTTGTACTTCTGTTGTTACCTAAGGTATTAGGCTCCGTAGTTTTTCCAGAACAATCCTAAGAGCTCCCTTTTAGATATTGTAGGCAATGTTTCGGTCTGTAAGATAGTGACTTTATTTTTTTTATTATCGGTAGCTCATTTTTAAATTACTATGCTCATGCATACGTATTTTGTGTCGTCATCAGCCTCTGTCTTCTTTCTTCCGCGAGCTTCTACTATTTTCCGTTTCGCAGTTGTGTGTTTTTCTTTGCCACTCGTTAGCGCACGATATACACTACTCACATACACTCTTTCAACGGCATCACATACACATATTTTGGTCTCGAGCAATAATCCCTTCATACACGTTTTTTGTCATCTGATATTCCTCACTGGTCACATTAGAGCGTTTGGGAACACGTTGTAGAGCTTGAATTATTCTTCATTATTAATAACACAAATATAACATTAATAAATTAATCACAATTAAATTAACGGAAAGATGGGTCGGTCAGTGGTCGCACGATTTAAGGCGTCAGTACTTGAATCGAGGTGACTAGATCGGTGTGGGTTCGCGCCCCGCTGCCGGTAGACAGTATATAAGCTATATTCGTGGAGAGGATTGGCATCCTCTCTGCGGGTATGGTAGGGTGGAAGAATGTTGGCTTGGGTCAATGTGAGAGATTGATACCGGTTGACATTTGACTACCCCCCTAATTAATGAGGTCTTCCAGGTTTCCCCCATTCCTGCACTGAATAGTGGTTAGGGCCTACCAGCGTAAGTCGTTCCTGGGCGCAAATGCGGTCTACTTAATAATATGCCGCCCCCTCTCCCGCACAAGTCTCCGACTTCTGGGCTAATCCCCATGATTAGAATGAGGGGTAGAGATAATATTATTATTATTATGTACCCAAACTTTTCCCTCGCCTGCACTATTGTTAGGCTTGCAGATGGAATAGGCCGATCCAAATTAACGCACTCAGTTGACGTTACAGCGTCGTTGCCAATAGAAGTCGAGCCTTTTGGTATGAGCATGCGTAATTGCTGCAAGAGAAGAAATAGCCAGTACCTAAAAAAACGAAGCTGTGTAATCAAGTATGCTTTGCGAGGTATGCGGAATACACAATTCTACATGTATATGAAGAATTTATGAATGGCCCGTTTTTCTCCTACCCTACTATTTTCTAACTCGACTATAACCATTTTATTTTTCAATCTATTGATTGAATGTCCATATCACTAAAGTTACTTATTATACTGAAAAATTGACGGTTGTTACGAAACGAGATTGTATTAATTATTTGATGACGCACACCTATATCTACCAAGCAAAGCCTAACAGCCGGATTCATGAAACGGGCGTAGCGCTAGTCCGACTAACGAGTTTACGCCCGTGTAAAGCTCGTTAGTTGGCCTAACCAGCTTTGCGCTCATTCACGAAACATTCGTTGCTAGGTAGGTTGTTTATTTACGTCCATATTTGCGCCAAAAGTTAGACCCAGTATTGTACCTGTCTAAAAATCGCGTAACTTCGGCCTCTAGTTCCTTGCGTTTCCCGTTGTATATTTAGTATTTATCAAAAACTGTACTTTTCAGTACTACGGATTAGTTAACATATCATAAAGTAAGTATTATACATAGTAGTGAATAGGAGTATGCGTTTTATTTAAATTAGTGCAACAGATGCGTAAATTTTTCGCGTAACCTCCGCTAGTCTGACTAACGTTACGCCTTGTTGATGAATCCGTATGTAAATGTTTCAATAATATGAAATTTCTTTTCAACTGCGAGAAGATTAAACGCCTCTGGAGCTATCATTTTTGGGATACTCCTCTTCTGATATCAGTTCAAGCTGGGTGTTCGAATACGCCTCGCGCTTGGCCAAAGTGGGACGTGGGGTGGGCCTGGTTGGGGGTGGACATTGTTCGCGTGCCGCCATGCAAGAATTTTGCCGTGGGCTGTGCAAAAATACGTACATCCGTCGTGGCCTCCTTCGGTTCGTCCATACACACATAATGTCGCAGAACGACTCGTGAAAATTGATATCGATGGAGATGGGCATTTTCCTCTAAGGTCTATGTCTAAATAAATGCCACATCGTTAGGAATTTGATTTATTTAAATACCTATATCTGAAAAATTTCGATTTAAATTGAAATGCTGTTTTTAGTCTTATTTTTCCACGAAACTGTCAAGGACAAACGCCATTTCGATTTAAATATACATTCTTTCTTCTGTATGTACTTGTAAAATCATACAATTTTCTCAGTTGATTTTTTCTATCCGAAGATTGCTACTAAATTGGTTATACAAAGTGTTTCTAAGTGAGTATTCAAAATTTCTAGTACAAGTCAAGTCAAGATGACGAAAACCTTTAGGTGTGTGGTGAAGAAAACTATACTAAGGTTATTTTTCATCTTTTGACTTGTTCTACATGTAACCTACTAAAATTTTTAGTATGTAGTCATTTTCTGGCTTCGTGAATTATTCAGACGTGGAATACAAATACTGAAAGATCGTCGTAAACAATGAACATCCAATATTATTGACATTGTTCCAATTGTTTACATACGTTGACGCAATTTCTTCCGATAACCCATATTTTTAAAGGAATTTGTTATTGTCAGCCGTTAATTTGGATAATAGGCTTTACGTGTCCCTAATATTCAAGATAACAGAAAGTTTTCCACCCTAATCGACAAAGAAATATATCATACGTCTAGAATAAAGACTTCGGAACATGAGAACGTAGCAATTCCGTACATCGGAAGCCTGTAATTCCCTATCAACCCCTTTATCGGCTCGGCTCACATCTTGCCCATCAATTTTTCAAGTGGAAATCGATGGCCCAACCTTGGAGGTGCGGCCAAGTAGGTCATCTAAATCCATAATTTTCTCGTTTGTCGAGAGCACAACCTTTGGTGTAGAATGTCCAGGCGATCGTTGTCTGTGGAACATTATTATTATATCGAACCCTCACGACCCAGTTAAAAAATTACGACGCGCCACTGGTCACTTCATTTGGTCGGTTTTGTTAAGAATTTTCTTGTTTTAGATTCGCCGCTTTTTATACAGGGTGTTGTTTGATACAAGCTGTTTGGGGGTCGTAAATTCCAAATCTTTAAAATGTTGCTTTTAATGACTTTTTAATGACGGTATCTAACTGGATACACGACAAGAAACAACCCTTAAAATATATGGATCTTACAGTACTTTGACGTTCGATGTCATGCGATTAGAACAGGAGTTAGTAGTTTCTTTTGGCTCTGCTTGTTAGCTGTTGGTTTTTGGTAGACTGCTTGGCGGTTAATCGTTAAACGTTTGATGAAGTAATGGTGGATCTGTCCTGCGCAACGTCGATGTGAAGTCGTTGGATGCTAGAGACTCACTGTTGTTTTCATCAGCGTGTCCTGACGACGTATTGTACTGTAGGGGGCGATAGGGCTAGGAGAGTAATATGTGTTTTTAGGGTACAAAGTAATGGTAATGGTTTACTGGGTATGATCTGTCTCTGCACGTACCGAATTATCTATCACGAGATTTTACTAATTAAAAACGGAGATTTATAATGTAGCGGGAAAACAGAAAATAAAATGCAAACAAATTGCATGAGTGACTTCAATCTGCCAACGATTGACTAACAATTATTATTACTACTACAATACTACAAAAATCTAAAATTGACCCCTCTTTTCTTTTTGAAGAAACGTGTGCATGTCAGTGCCTTCTGGTGGTCACACGCTAAACTTCTAATAATTGTAATAGTTTATTATTATAATTTTTGAAGTTATTTTTTCAACCTTTACATTTCTGGGCTACTGTAGTCTCTAGACAGGTGATTTAGAATATTGAAATCCGATTACTTTTGTAGGTACAAACATTTTGTGATGCCAGTCTTTACATTAGTTTTTAAGTGTCAACAATGGTTTACGTGTATATTATCAACTCGGAGTTGATGGATAACGTTCTAATTTATGACGATGTGAAAATGCTTTAGCAGAACGATTTCCCGGTAAACATGTGTCAAATGCAGCTACTTTTACCGCTGTGTGCAGTGAGTGTCAGTGTAGTGCAACGCGAGGGAAATTTTGAAACCGAATCGTGGGAGATGGAGGTCTAGGGCGTCCACGGTGTATTGCAGCAGTGTGGCGTATCATACACGAGGCTCAATTATATCCGTATCATGTACAGCATGTCCAAGCATTAATACCAAGGGATTCGATTTCTCATACTAAACAACCCCTAAGAACCAATTTTCGTGCTAATCCTACATATTAAGATAATTTTTTACAAAAAAGTTTAAAAAATAAAAACTTTAACACTCTGTATTTCGGAAATAATCATCTTTTGGACAGGTAAATTGGGCTAGATTCTCATATTTTAAACAACAACGGAAACTTGTGCTAGTGTGGTGTGCAGACCTTTTAGAGGCACCCTGTATATCTCAATAAAACTTGACGTAGGTGTGACATTTTTTGACCTATAACCTATTCTCCATCATACACATGAGGGGTAGTTTTCGGTATGACGCTGTGGATTGTGATGTAATCTGATAATAGAATGGAAACCTGTTGTTGAAATTCTCCCAGGAATTTCTATTCTGAATGTCGAGCCGGCTTATATTTGATTATTCCTTTGAGACTGACGTATGTACTTTAAAATTTGTGTGCACGCGATACACGGTCATATAACATAGGTGTTTTGTCTTCTGTCAACATTGAGACAATAATAGATAAGTATTCATGTTTATTTTCTACCCTATTGTTCCGATTTTGTACGTTTCAAGTCAAGGTATATTTTCTTGTTTTCATTACATTTTGAGGATCTCTAGGTGTCAAAATTTACCCCTAGACAGAAGCGCGTGTGTTTTTTTGGAAAAGGTATATAATTCTGATTAACATCAATCATAGACGTACAATGGTGGACAGCTTAGTCACCACTTGCATGTTTTGTCCCTTTCTAGCACCGTGTATAATAAATGGCACTAGAAAAGAATGGACTATGGAACTGGTGAGTTTAGGCCGACTCCCACTGTACCTACATACTGGTAACAATTATTTGTAATATTACACGGTAGATTATTGGTTACTCATTGGTTAGGTCAATAGTGTGAAATAACCTCGGAAATAACATACCAGATGTAATGTTACTACTGTTCTATGTAAAATTTATATGCAACTTTCGATTTCTTTCGTATTATTACTCTGGGTTTGACTAATTTTACTATTCAATTTTTATAAAATTTATATTTCTAAATTTCCGTAATGCTCCTCAATCTGCATTGTAATGTGAAGTTAATGTCAATAAGAAGCTTACTCATTATATTACCAACAAAAATAGTTGCTTTGCTATCATACAAATGTGTTTAAGTAGAGAAAACGGTACTAGATTAGATAACTTACTGAAAATACCTAGATATATTTACAAAAAACAAATTAAATAGAATAGCAAACTAAAGATGAAACTAGAGATATATATTATGTAGGTATGTTCTTTGATACGTGCTTGCATGATTCTAGTATATTAAGCTCAACAGACTGGTCAGTGCGTAGAAGTGACATTCATTCAGATATATTGCTGATAATTAACCTGTAAATATGTCGGTTGTTGATATGAGATGTGTCTTAAGTGCCTTGTTTATTTCTAGACTTCTAAAGACGGAATAGTTTGTTACACAATAATACAACTTACTTAATACTTTTAAAAAATAATAATTTTCGATAGTTATCTACGTGCATCTTTCGATTTTTGACAAAATCAAATGTCTTCATTTTAATTCGTTTATTTTTAATCTTGAAAAACAAATGATTTGTCACAAAATTACGCTGTTGCCATATAAAAGTGACCATATTTCGCAAAGCTTGAAGTGGGACAGGAACAAAAACTTCAGTTCTTCAGTGAACAAAAAAAAACGGGATTTATAAAAGAGAACAGCACACAAAACTACATTTTTTGATTTTATTCCATCAAGTTATACAGGATGTCTCGTTAATATGGCGAAAAAAATCAGGAGGTGTTTTCTTGAACAAAAACAAGAAAAAAGGTTCCTATGAACCTGTGTCCGGAAATGCTTCATTTCGGAGATACAGGATGTTAAAATTTAAAAAAATTAGGTTTTATTAATATCTGAAGATTAATTCAGATTGAAATTTTGTATGTTTGTTTATAAACACCAAGACATTGTATGCCTTAATTTAATTTATTTTATCAATTCCAGTGTACGCCACTGTTCTATTTTTGTTTTCTACTCCCATCAGGAATGTGCATGGAAAAGGTTATTAATTTTTTGCTAGAAAGCATGATTCTAAACAGAGTAAAGAGACAAAGAAGTTGTATTTTTAATCGCATAATTAGAAAAAAATGTGAAACCTAAGGAAAACAGTGGCGTCTCATATTTTGCTTCCCCGGAGGCCACTGGAGTAGAAAAAATAAATCAAATTAAGTCAGAAGATGTCTATGATTTTTATAAACAAATATACGAAATTTAAAAAAAAATCTGAATTAGTGTTCTTCAGGTATTAACAAAAACCCTATAATTTGTTAAAATTTCAACATCCCGTATCTCTGTACTAGTTTTGGAAAATATTTTTTTATAAAAGCTGGATAAAAGTGGGATATGAATTATAAAAGCGGGACACGTGCTGAAACGGGACTGACGGCTCAAAATCGGGACTGTCCCCCCTAAATTGGGAGGGATGGTCACTTTAGCCATAACATAATGAGTTTTTCTAGAATATAAGCTGTAGTAATGATGTTGAATGCCATAATTGTGGAAACATTTCCAAAGTGTCGACAAATTATCGAATTTAGAGGTATCTCGTTCAATTTGAGGACATTTTATTTAGACGTTTAGTAGATATATGCCTAGTTTTAATACATTTGCTTTAAGTGCTTCTACTGTTATCTTTAGAACTAACTATAAAGTGAAAACAATGGAATCGGTTCTATTTGTTTTGTAGTTTATTTTATGTTTACCTACCTTTTATATCTTTTCAGTTTGTTAATAAAATTGCGCAACGTTATTTTGAGGTCATCATGCCTGGATGACTAATTTTTACGGTTTTTACTCGGTATTTAGTTAATCGATAGGTAAAATGCACTAGCCACTTTGTTGCACTGCTAAGAGTGCATAAATTTACGATGTTTATGATAACGTAAGTCAATACTCGTCCAAGTGGTGTTCCTAAAGCGTTTTTTTGTTTGTGTATTGTTTAAAACTAAGAATAAATATGCCAACTTAAAATATATACAGATTCGGAAAATGCGGATCTTTACAGAGAAAGTAGAAATTGCCGCTTCATTCCAGGGAAGGTACGAACTTTAAGAGGGGAGGCGACGTGCATTGGTCTAGCATTCCCCACTACTACGGTAATCGGTTCCGTATCGCCAATTCGCCATTGCAAATCTAACTGTCCCGTCAACTGATGCCAGTGTTGTCAGATTTCATGCATTCCGAGGAAATCTCATGCTCTCATATTTTGATTACAAAACCTCATGCTTTTTAATAGACATAAAAAGAAATAATAAAATTATTAAAATTACTCTTTGAAATCTACCAAAACAAAGACCTAACGAGAAATAAAGGCAAAATCGAGGGCAAAATTGAATAGATAGAGGTAGGTATCTACAATATTTGGGTACTTGAAATGTCCTTTATTGTAGACTGCTCTCTTAATAATTAGCAATGAATACATAAACGGGTATGACAGTCTACGGATATGCGGTGTGTGTGCTGTATTCACGCTGTATTGCAGTGATTCTTAACTCTATTCCGTAAGGGTACCTACATTTTCTGGAAACAACAGATTTTACGACCCGTGAGTCACCCTGCATCACGTCAACTGCGCCTCAACGTTCGCCCGGCCTAACAATAAAATAAATTAGAAAGGTTACGTAGTTAATAACTTTTAAGTAAGTACCTGTAACTACCTTACTTACAAAGTAATATTATGATAAAATAGCAGAACATAATGCTTTTTAATGAAATAAAAATGGCATTACAAAAGTAATTAAAAATTAAGCTGTGTCAAGACGTGTTTTTTGATAAATTAAGCCATCTCATGCTTTTTTCTCCAAACCTCATGCTTCTTTGAAATTATTCTCATGCACTGAACTTTTCCTACCTGGCAACACTGCTTGATGCAAACACGCTGTGGTCGAAGTATGCGTGTAGCATGACACAAATACACGCTAGCGGCAAAATACAATTCACCATCAAGATCCTCACTTTCCAAATCTGTATAGAGAGTAGAACGTTTTCTGAATATTTTTGACTTTGCTTTTCTTAGATATGTTGACAATTGACGGATACTTCCAAGCATTTTGTACGTCTGATTTCAGATTCCATGACAATCAAACAACCAAATAGGTACATATAAAAATGTCATAATAGGTATTTAGATAAGTAAATATTGTTAAACATCAAAGTACATGGAAAATTGTTAAGGTTGCTTCTTGTTTACAAAATAAACAAACTTCCCAAAAGTTTATAATAATGTATTCCGAATGTGAAGATGAAGTTCCTCAAGATATTCTGGAAGAAGCAAACGTGGTTTCGTTAAATCTATTACCGTTAAAGTCTCGTGAAAAATATGAAAAAGAGTACCAGCTATTTAAATGTTGGATGGAGACTAGGCAAATAAGAAAAATATGTGAAGAAGTGGTCCTATTTTACTTTTCCAAAAAATGCGCCGATTTGAAGCCTTCAACATTATGGAGCAAATACAGCATGTTGCGATCTACACTCCAAATTAAAGACAATATCGACATTAAGTTTCCTAAATTAGTAGCTTTTTTAAAAAGGAAATCTGCTGGATATAAAGCCAAGAAAGCCAATACTTTTTCAATCAACAAGTTTATTGCAGAAGCTCCAGATGAAACTTACTTACATAAGATTGTCGTTATTGTTGAATAATAAATAAAAACGTAACGCAGCATTTTTTATTTGAAAATATATAAAAGATGACAATTAAGTGACATTTTATGCTGTTGTCATAAGTGCATTTTTCCTTTTTCAGGTCGTGCTTATATACGGAATTGCTGGCATGCCATAGCGATGAATTAATTAATATGATACTTGAGGATATCAGTGATAAAGGCGATATTTTGGTGATGCAAATACCTGACTCAAAAACTTATATCAAAAGGACATTTACAATAACAAATGAGATTGTAAGCGGAGTATCTGTCTTGAATATGTATAGAAAATATATGGACTGTAGATTCCCTAAAACATGTCCTTCTAGATTTTTTTGTAACTTATGCTAAAGGGAAATATACAAACCAGGTAAATTTGAATGATTCGAAAGGCTATACTGGACACAGTTTCCGCCGTATTTCAGCTACGTTATTAGTCAATGCTGGAAGTGATATTCTCACTCTAAAAAGACATGGGGGATGGCGAACAAACGCAGTAGCAGAAGGGTACTTAGATGATTGTATTTCTAAAAAATGTGAGGTAGCCACCCAAATAATTACGGGAGAAAGTACTACTTCAAGTACCAAAAAACGTCTTATTTTTGAAAATTTTGTTTCTACCACAAGTACTTCATCAACGACCACGAATTTGGAAAATAACAAACAGGAACTCATCTCCACCAGCAGAGCCAATATTTCTTCAGGGGGAATTTCCATTAGTAATTTAACTAATTCGTACCATAAATTTTAACAACATTTAGTTATTGATGTTAATTTGAACCTCAATTTAAACTGTTTTCCATTTTTATAAATACAAATAATAAAGAATCTGTTTGAAAGAAAAGCACTTTACAGTAAGATATTTAGAAAGGCAGAAAGCATCATCTTTTTAATATTTTAGTACTCTTAATATACAAATAAATATAATTTTTAGCAACGAAACATTTATAATTCCAAACACATGGAAACGTACATACCTATATGACTACAGTATATTTGTTATTTATACAATACGTAATGTCTCGTGCAAATATATTCCAAATTAACACTTTATGTGCAGATAATTTCTGCGAAAATAACGTAAATCACTCATTATTTTGTTATTTGCAACATATATATCTGAATTAAAAAATAAATAACCGACATTACAGGAAATACGTATCTAAACTTATTAACAGCTCTTGAACTTTGTTTCGTTCTATATTCAATGTTTTTTTAACCCATATGATTAGATTGTACTATAGAAATTTAACATTTTTACTAACCCTAACTTTTATTTAGAATTTATATTTCATTTTTTTGTTTATTTTTTATTTTTATTTTGTATTTATTTGCCCTTTTTTTGTTATTTATTTTCAGATCTTAGTGTGTAGCGTTTAAGTGTTATTGTCTCGCCGAGATCATGTCAGCACACTCTGGCGGCGAATGCAGGAAACAGCGTTCGAATTCTGTGGGCGCCAGGCTCTCGTTTCGAGGCTTGCACTCCCTGCTGAGAGATGGCATCAACTGGCAGTGAGTTGAATTGTTTTTCTTTTGTTTATTTTATTTTTAAAACGCATCTAATCTTGGTGAGCGGGAAGCCTAGCCTTTATTTAACAACACTGCGACAAAGAGTAGAAATAACTGCGATCTAGTTGGCGACGGTGGACGCGTCACAGGCCGGCAGCTCAGACTGAAAACGAATGAATGTCAGTTCGAAACGTAGATATTTTTCATATTGGGTCATTCAGTCAACTGCAACGTTGGGGCCTACTGTAAGGATACAAACGATTTAACTAAAATTTGGGACACGTTAATACTTTTATTTATTCTTAATGGCATTTAATTGAGTATTTTAAACAACGGACATTCAATTGTTTTCCAACTGTTGCTAGATTTAACTATTTTTAGAAATAAATAAATGTCTAAATTTAACTATAGTGGTAAATATTCTTATAAACTTATAAACAATTTAAAATTGTTTACTAGGTATATGAAAATAATAGCAACAAAGGTGTGTCTTACGGAGGCTTTTTAAAAATTATTACTTTATTTGAGCAAAATTTAATAAGTGAATATATAGAATGAATTTTATTTTTGTCCTTACTTTCGTTCTACATAAGTATTTTATTTTTCGAGAAATTTCATTTTTTTGCCAGAAATATGGCGATCTTAAGGCACGACATATATAGACCAGCAATTTCACTCCGCTATTGGTACACTGAATGAAATTTAGGCGTTTGCTATGACCTAGAAATGCGCATGCAACCATTGAATCCGAGAAAAAAGAAGAATCAGCGATCAGGATCGGAATAAGAATTATTCACTTGTTCAGAAAAGGTTATTCAACCTGATAATCTCATAATTAGCTGCCAACCCTGAACTAGCCGATTCTATGATCAAAACTAAGTAAAAAAGTTCATATGAAAATGGGTCCGGAAATGCTTCCTGAGGGCACAGGGACCCATTGAAGAGGGAGGAATGGAAATCATTTTTTGCAATATCTCTTAATCGCGTTGTGATAAATGAATGAAATTTGGTATACACAGCTAAATTTTGATGAGCAATTTGATGGACTAATCCATTTATTTCCACAAGGTCCATTGGGGTGGGTACGGGGGTCTCTTGGTATTTTGCGTGTGTAACTTTTTTGCAACTTAGTGTATCCATTCGTTTGATGAAACCATTTTTCAACAAAGTAGGTACAAAGATTTTATCAAAGCAGGCCGATCTTTTTGAAATTTTGCACGTCTCCATAATTTACCATTCTGAACAACTTTTTCAAGTAAAATTTTGCTATATTTTCAGCAGAAAAGGCACTTTACCTAAAACCAAAACAGTTTTTACTCGGTGCACTGAGCATTTCAAATAGGATTATTTCAAAAATGGTTACTCCTACCGACCTCAGTATACCTTTTTCAAATAAAATAGGTAGGAGAATCGATTGTTTCGATAGTCAGATAATATACAGATTCGGAAACTGCGGATCTTTACAGAGAAAGTAGAACTTGCCGCTTCATTCCACGGAGGGTACGACGTATAAATGGCGCGGCGCCGTGCATTGGTCTAGCATTCCCCCCCACTACTACGGTAATCGGTTCTGTATCGCCAACGCCAACTGCAAGCCATAAGCCATGGGCCACAGATTACAGACATGAAGCCGGTCACTTGATGCCAGTGTTGCCAGGTCTCATGCTTTTGCATGAGATCTCATGCTCTCATATTTTGATTACAAAATCTCATGCTTTTTAATAGACACAAAAAGAAATAATAAAATTATTAAAATTACTCTTTGAAATCTACCAAAACAAACACCTAACGAGAAATAAAGGCAAAATCGAGGACAAAATTGAATAGATAGTACTTACATACAATGTAATATTATGATAAAATAGCATAACATAATGCTTTTTAATGAAATAAAAATGGCATTACAAAAGTAATTAAAAATTAAGCTGTGTCAAGAGGTGTTTTTTGATAAATTAAGCCTTCTCATGCTTTTTTCTCCAAACCTCATGCTATTTTGAAATTATTCTCATGCACTGAATTTTTCCCACCTGGCAACACTGCCTTATCGAAGAGTGGGAGCACGCGGTGGTGGAAGTATGCGTGTAGCATGACACAAATACACGCAAGCGGCAAAACACAATTCACCATCAAGATCCTCACTTTCCAAATCTGTATAGTGCAATATCTGCACATTACGTAACAAATATAATTACTGATAAATTTTTTGTAAAGTTACTACACTAGGCAAACATAATAGACCAGCAAATATAACTATGTTTTATCTTGACTTATTACTGATATTTCAAAAACTGTTATAATTTGTTTTATTACATACATTAGCCTAATTTTTTGTTAATGACAATATGTTATACATAAATGTATTGTTAGTATAAATAATTACAGTATAAATATGAATATCCACATGACCATACTTAAGACTTATCCTCATTACAATGTTTAAAAACAATATGGTCATCATACTTTAATAATAACATTTAAAATAGTTGCAGCGACTCATTCCTCTATTTCGACTCATTACCTTTACTTTAATCCGCCTTTGTACAAACGATGCTTGCACGTCAGCGTTTGAGACAAACTGACGGGTAGCGGATGTATATGCAGCGTGAAATGGATGCGCGATCTGCTATGCGTGACTTATTATTTCGGCTCGAGTAATTCTGTTGGTCTATCTATGATGTGTCTTGAGGCCATTGTTTCCATTCGAAAGAGGAGTGAATTTTAGAAAATTTACTTACCAGATCGTTTAACTCACCTTTCGTTTTTAGATAGTAATCTGGAGACTATTAACCGAAGAAATTTGTTTTTGCGTGTGAGCTTTAGGCCTATTTCCGTCGCTTTAGATTCATATCAGGCTCGACGCATTTCTACTGCAACAAGTGGGCGACATATCTGAGTACGCCCTACGACTGCTCATTTGTTGTTTTTTGACCTTGTCGTATCGCCAAATTAAATAATTTGGGCACCATTAACGTTTCTCGTGTTTTAATAATTGGATTTGCCTCGTTTCTCAGCGTGACACTAATACCGTGTTTTTAACTAACATGCCAGAAATTTTTACATATTCATTACATGTAACACCATTTTAAAGGCTTTTTCGCATATGTATACTTTAACATTAATATTAGGCAGTCGCAAAATAGCGCCAACATATGTTTAACGTTGATTTTGTTTGGCGGTTATTGGACATAGGTACTTTTAATACAACCTGAAAATACCCACTGGTATATATTTTGTATGTATTTTGACGACACAACTTTATTGCCAGATTTGACTTATCACACTCTTCAAATTTCAGGAAATCGTTAAAAATGACCGACAAAGTTAACTCTTGATGGATGTGTGTCAGCATTAAATCAGAGGATTAATAAATCTGATCAATAATTACCTATAACGAATAGATCGTAGCTGTGATTTCGTACGCGAATTAAAAAACATATTGTATTGATATTTCCCAAAGCCTTGAGGAATATGGTAGAACACAGATAAGGACGTAATATAAAAAGTGGATATTTTTAAAATAAAATCATATAGGTACCTACATGCCTTAGTGGGTATACAGGGTGGTCTGTAATTATATGACACAAAGTCTACGGTAATAAGTATAGAAAATGATGAACATTTTCTTCGATACTTTCAATTTTTTTTAAATAACTGCAAAACGGGTTTAAATAAAAATTAAACACTCACAGCTCTGGTAGATGTCGTTAGGGGGCACGATTTAGTTATATCGCGGAAAAAATAAACTAACCAATGGCGGAGATATGGGGGTAAACGTATTTTATTTAAAAAAAATAACAAATCGGCGTTTTTTGCCCTGTATTATTGTGTATAATAAATATTCAGCATTTTCTATAGCCATTATATTAGTAGGTCGTGAGATATATAAATACAGTTCACCCTATAGACCAATGAGTGTAATAATAGAATCTTAAATACCTAAATAAAGAAAGATATCTAATTGTCTTTAGCCTGTAGGTATTTTTTAAGGCAATTATTATAATTAGAAATCATCAAAGAACAATAATTGTTTGTGTCAAATTGTTTTTAGTGTACCATCTGTTTTCATCTTTCAGTAAAACCTCCGATAACTACATAAGTAAATTGTACTTACTACTAAAAATTATATCTCCATTTAGACGTATACCATATGAAAAAGATTAAGATAAAAACTACAGAACCAATTGCGAACCATTTGTAGTAATCTAAATCTCCATATCCCCAGACTCTGTCATTCTACATTTAGTAAATCCATGTTTTCGTTTGCTGTGAATGTGTATGTGCGAGTGTAGAAAAAAAATTAAATGCACGCTATCAAGCAGCGGCTCAGGTAGGATTTGAATTTTTGTAAAAATGTTTTTTTTTAAGTTGGATGGTAAAATAACGAGTGGATTTTGCTGTTCTTTGCATTGTGAGATTAAACGTGAAAGTTCGAATTTCTAGTTTCACAAAGAACGGTAATAAATGAAACAGAGGACGTGAAAAGTTTTACATATTACATGTCTTTATTAAAACATATTTTAATTTAAAAACTTGAGATAACCTGTTATTAGAATTTTTCAAGTACTTACTGTTATCTTAACTAGTTTTGTAGTAAATTCCTTTTAAATATTTCTAGATATTAAAAAAACATATTGTCGGACAATAAAACCCTGTTGAATTTAAATTATTTATACAGCTGATTTTAAATTGAAAAACAGAAAATAGATTTGCTAGTTTTAAAAGACTTGAAACTGCTTGATTGGTTAGTTCAATCAAGACTAGAACACGGTATTAATTGTTGCCAGTAAAAAGCTATTAAAATTATTATTAATTAAATCCGCTTATAGCGGAAACCCTACCTACCTATTTTGCTTCTGTGTGAAACAGCATTGTAACCTTAATATATCAAGATGATATATTGCATTGATACTAATTTTCCACTTTGATATCCTTATCGTTGTGGATAACCTTCTAGAAGTGTTGTCTACATTTTTTTAAAATATAGGTTAATTTTATTTTTTTCACACATATTATTTTACTACATGTTTGCACCGCTATGTTAAATTTAGGTCCACGTTTTCAAGAAAAGTCTGTGCAATATTTCACTTGATTAGATTTGTGTGTATAACAATTAATTATCGTATGTAATACTTTCTTATAAACCTTTGTCATACATTTTCTTTTTTATTATCGGAAAACGAGGTATCTTGTTTATTGAAAATTAATAAATCTACGATTTAAATTAGTTAAGCCGATTATACCACTTTATTTGCGTATTTTACTCGAATGTGAGGTATTTATAGTTTTATTATGATAAAGTTTTAAGTTTATTTGCTTTGCCTGGAATGACATGCTATTTTTAGTAGATTTTGCACTCAAGCCAGTTTACCAAATATTAAGGCGTTCTTTACAAAACAACGCGTTTTTTAACATTATCAGTAAATTTATGGTAATGTAAAGAAGTACTGTGCTCGATGTAGAAAATTGAATTATACATAACTTTATTATGTCATTTTATATTTATTTTTCCACTTTTATTGTATTAATGTTTAATCTGTCTTGTAAATGGCTATGAAATTAATATCAATAAGATATTGTATTACCAACAAACAATTGAATATGTGGATATTTATCGAAGTTATGCTATTTTGCGTCCTAGAGATACCCCTTACGATCGGTTTTTCTTATTCTATAAAGGGGATAAATGTACTAAGCAATGTGTGGATATCAGCAGTTTCGGAAATATTACGAAAATAAAACGGCATGACGAGTGGAAGCCCACAGCGGTAGCTGAGTTATACCTCGAGGATTGTTTGGATAACAAAAATAAAATAGCCCACAGCATTCTCAAAGTATCAAATCCCGCATCTAAACTTCAAGAGAACCATACTGAAGCACGTAGTACATTAACAGTAATAGTATGTTCCGTGGCTGAAGAACAGTATCTAGCAGCTATTTCCTCTACAATATGGCAAATAAGTTCCGGTAATTTGTCAATGAAAAAACAAGCAAATTAAATTTCACCAAAATTTTATTATCGACTGTCACAATAGTCTCCCTCTAGCTCTACACAACGATTCCAACGTTGATCCCACGATTGGAAGCACCCTTGGTAATCCTCCGTAGTTAACCCGTTCAGCACCACGGTTACAGCTTCTTTGACCTCCTGTACGCCGCCATGATGAGTTTCCTTGAGGTGTGACTTCATCTTGGAGAATAAAGAAAAGTCGCAGGGGGCAATATCGCAATATCGGGGCTAAGGGGTGGGTGCGGCAACGTTGAAATGCCTTTTTTGCCAGAAATTCTTGCACAATGAACGTGGAATGGGCTGGCGCGTTGTTGTGGTGCAAGACCCAGCCGTTCTCGGCGAGTTCAGGCCGCACACGGAAAACACGGGCCCGCAGCCGTTCCAGAACGTCAACATAGAACTGTCCAGTCACTGTCTGGCCGGCAGGAACATATTCACGATGAATGATGCCGTGGATATTGAAAAAAAAACGATCAACATTGCCTTCAGTCGTGACTTGGACATCCTCGCTTTCGTTGGCCGCTCTCCACCCTTTTCCACCCACTGCTGACTTTCAAATTTTCGTGTAACATCTTGCGAACGGTTTCTTTGTTGACGTTTAACTCGTCAGACAACGCACGAATGCTTAGGCGCCGGTCAGACGTGATCAGTGCACGCAAACGGTCAATATTCGCGTCAGTACGAGAGGTGACGGGAGCTCCTTCACGTGGATCGTCTTCTACCGATTCACGCCCCTCCTTAAACCGTTTTGCCCATTCAAACACGCGTGTTTTCGACATGCACTCGTCTCCATACACCACCTGCAATGTTCGAAGGATTTCCTAGGATTTTTCGCCAGATTTCACTAATAATCGAAACACAACACGTTGCTTGTAATTTGAGGCACTCATTTTCACGACGTCGCTAAAAAAGTTATTTCCAAAAAATACACATAAATCACAAACCAAACTATGCTATTGACTTCAACTTTGAACTGAAACTAAAAGGAAGGCCCCCCCCCTCTCTAGAAAAACGTTGACGGACGACGCAGTGTGGCCAGTGTCCGAGTTATAACTAAATTCCCGGAACTTAATTGCCACACCTCGTACATTTAATTTCATTGTTTTTCGATAACATATTCTATTAGTTAAAAGGTGTTTCTGTGCTTGACCCTGTATGTTGGCAGTTTCTTCTGTTCTGTTTAATTGTTTACACCTTTGATATCCTTAAATAGAACGATATCGATTTAAGAAATTTGATTGACATAGCACTATTATTATAAATCTCTGGAATTAACTATAGGCTTACACCTGTTTTTATCTTGATTGAATATTGACTTTCACTTCGTACTCATAATTCTAAAGTTTCGTCGCAGTTACATTGATTTCCGCCACCTGGTACCGAAATTTCGAACTCGACGCGGAGAATTCTCGAAAACAATTTTACCCCCTTCCCGCCGCCGCCCGTTCCTGCGACGGAATCCTGCTGGATATTCGAGATGGAGATATGCGAGGTTTCCGGCGAATTTAGCCCGTTCTTCGTTCTGGGAAAGCTGCTAATTATCCCACAGTTCCAGAAACGTTTCCGTCGGCTTTTCCAGCGATGGGATTCGTCAATATTTACAGTTGCAGTGGGATTTCGATTTGTAGCCTGGAAAGCGGTAATGAATTTTCCAGGATCTATTTTAAGGATCTGTGTTTTCTTAGCAGTGTTTGATTCCTCGAAGCAGCTTCACAGCAGGAATATGTAGGGCAAAACAGTCGAGTCGAGACAGATTTAGTGAGCTAAATAGTCTTAAATATTCAGAAATAGCAATTTTTATTTAATTCTTCAATCTCCAGATAACATCTCCAACACATAATTACATTTATTGTATCAAAAATTAAGCGTTGTGTGATTTGAATGTTTGGTGTGAAAATTAAATATGACTTTTTTCATTTTAGCAAGTATTCAGCTTCTGTACAGTGTGATGTGATTTTAGTTTTTTGCTCACTTAGAACCGTCGTATATAATATCTATACAAAGTGTTCTATAAGCTCTATGTGTGATAAACTTTGGCAGATAGTAGCTGGGTTATTGTCAAACATTGTTTGTTATACTTATGTATGAACATAAGTGCGATTTGTTTTTGTTTAGAAGTTACAAGTATTTCAAAATATATAATAAACTACCTACATACAGGGTGTTAAAAAAAGAGTGTAAAATATTTCAGGAGGTAATAGTATGAACCAAAATAAGCAGAAAAGTCTTAATAAACATGGGTCCGCAAAGTAACGGTTGCCGAGATATGGATCACTATTCGTTTTTCAAACATTTTATTTTATTAGGAATAAACCGACAAAGGAAGCTTTTAACAAACAAAAAAACAAAGTTACAGAAGATGTTCAAAGTCCATTTCCAAGCAGGCACGACATCTTCGTCTCAACGATATTCGAACTCTTTCGAAAACACCCTCCTTGGTTTAGATAATAATAATAATAATAATAATATCTCTACCCCTCATTCTAATCACAGGGATTAGCCCAGAAGTCGGAGACTTGTGCGGGAGAGGGGGCGGCATATTATTATTAAGCAGGCCGCATTTGCGCCCAGGAACGACTTACGTTGGTAGGCCCTAACCACTATTCAGTGCAGGAATAAGGGAAACCTGGAAAACCTCATTAATTAGGGGGGTGGTCAAATATCAACCGGCATCAATCTCTCACATTGACCCAAGCTAACATTATTCCACCCTACCATACCCACAGAGAGGGTGCCAATCCTCTCCACGAATATAGCTTATATACGGTCTACCGGCAGCTGGGCTCGAACCAACTCCGTCTAGTCACCACGATTCAAGTACTAACGCCTTAAACCGCGCGACCACTGACCGATTTCTTGACACTTTTGATTAATCCGTAGCTGCAGCTCTTCCAGGCTATTTACAGGAGTACCATACATTAATGTCTTCAAATATCCCCAAACAAAGAAATCTAGAGGGTTCAGATCAGGCGATCTTGGAGGCCATAAAACAGGTCCGGCCTTTCCTACCCATCTATGTGGAAAAGTTTGGTGTAAATGCTCTCTAACGGTTATGGAAAAATGAGCTGGAGCACCATCATGCTGGAACCACATTTGTTGCCTCTGATTCAAAGGAATGTCTTCCAAAAACTCATACAGTGTGTGCTGCAGAAAGTTGAGGTAAGCAGCGCCTGTTAATCGGTTTGGTAAAACAACAGGACCTAGAGACCTGTCACCTACAATACCCATCCAAATGTTTAATGAAAACCGTGCCTGATGTCCAGATTCTATTAGCGCATGAGGATTTTAGTCGGCCCTAATATGCGTATTGTGAAAATTAAACACTCCATTTCTTGTGAACCCGACCTCATCAGTAAAAAGAATGTTTGCAAGAAAACGAGGGTCTTCAGCATCATGACGTAGAAATCAGCGGCAAGAAACCAAACGTGCTTGATGATCATTTATTGGATTTAAGGCCTGTACTCGTTGCACATGGTATGGATAAAGCAGTTGCTCGTGAAGGATTCTCCAAACAAGAGGACCACTAATTCCTACCTCGGCTGATATTCTCCGCACACTCGTACCTAGATTCTGCTCTACCAGTGCTAGAATTTCTTCTTCTGCTCTAGGAGTGGATACCGACCTTGGTTTCCGGATAAATGGCACTGTTTGCTCAAGAAATCGGTATTACGCAATCTTTGGTGAATTCTTCCAAACATGCGTTGTGATGAAATCTGGCGATTTGGGTAAGCGTCAACATAAAGACGTCGCGCTTCGGTGGCGTTCCCATTAGCACGACCATACATGAAATGCATGTCTGTTAATTCTGCGTTAGAGTAACCAGCCATAGCGAAAGAAAACTTGTGCACTAAGAACAACTGTCAAATACGTACTGTTTATTTCACTAAACATCAACCAACTAGTATAAGAAAATACACAACGTGTTTGCAAAATAAAAAAAGGGGCTAAAAAACATAAAACATTCCATATCTCCGCAACCGTTACTTTGCGTCATCTAGTTTATTGGTTATGTAGGAGGTCTTGGAATTTTAGGTACCTAAGTGTGGAAAGGAATACGCCGGATGAAAATAAAAGTAAAAAACGCAATACATTATTTCACTGAAATCGTACAGCTGCGTGAAGTTTTTCAAGAGCGTTCCAAGTAATCATTTAAATAGTATTCTTCATTGTAATTTCAAGATCTTGTTCAAGAAACTCTCGAGTATTCAGAGCCAGAGCTGAAGTTAAACGGAGAAAATGCCTGCAGATATTTATGTGTACATTAGAAATCGTGAATAGAAGAAGTGCGGCGCCTCATATTCGCCTGCCGTTATAACAGCGACGCTGTACATGCATAAGAACGCAATATGAATTCAGTTTTATGCGCTTTTTGTGATATTATCCTCCGTCTGTACGTTTTCTCATTCTTGATTAATATGAATGCGTTTAAAATGCAAATTTTGTGCCACTGACGTAGGGCACACAAACCCGTGGTTAAAAGATATTTTGAGATATAGAAAGGTAGGTATATTTTCAACGACCGAATTATTTCTTAATGCCATAGATATTAGATATTATTATTAAAATAATAATAACATGTCTAAATAATGGTAAAGCCTAGTTCGCTGGTTTAAGAAATACAGAGTGTTCAAGGTTTAAATTTTATTCTGAAATTTTTCAATAATTGAGAAATTTTTGATAGCATGATTCTGAAAATTGGTGGTGTTGGGCTTTTTGGTGTGAGAATTACGAATTTGAAGCTTATTTTGACGAAGTAAATCAAAACATATTTTTTTATCTGTTGAACTATGTTTAAAAAATCTAAAAGAACGTTCAAACTACATAAAAAATGTCTATATCAGGTTCTGAATTATCTGCATTTAAAAGTTTTAATGCTTTAGTTAGGTATATTTATAGGCTCTAAAATAGTAAATATTCACTAATTCACAGCATTTCTCATTGTTTCAGTTTTAAAGAGTAGATATCATACAGAATAAATTACCAGAAAGTGATTTTTATCGATTTGTTTAGGTTTTCTCAAATATTTGCTGTGTAACCCCCAATTTTAACTTCAGATTCGTGTTCAGCGGGAAAAAATACAAAAGAAAAATATAGTCTAACTCCCAGCACACATGACTTTTTTTTGTGGACCTGTGTAAACTTTTGATGTGATTTTTATCGTTTTTATGGGTTTTCTCTAAAATTTGCTGTGCGACCCCCCATTTTGACTTCAGATTCGTGTTCAGCGGGAAAAAATACATGGAAAAAATATAATGGGACCCTCAGCACACACCACTTTTTTTGTGGACCTGTGTAATTGAATATTTCTCTTATCATCGATTGTTATCTTTAGTAGCACATCTCATCTCAAAGCTTCACAAACACCAATTATTAAAATGACCTGAAAACTTGTCAAAAATTAGTGAAATCGATCGATTTATATTAATTTGAATTACCTTTTCTAGCAGAAATCTATTATCAGGTGCTTCTTGTAAAAATCTTTCAATTTCCTCTTTTCTATTTTCTTCTGGACATTTTCACAGCGTACTGCACCGCAAATAAATAAACAATGTATGCTTACAGTGTACGTTTTTTTATGATTTTCATATAACATTTTTTCTGACAACTCTCGTGTAACTTTTTTAGCGACTGAAACTGAATTGTTAAATTTGGCGGAGGAGCCAGTTCCACGATATAACTAGGGGGCAGGTGTGCCGGTTGCGCCTGTAATTTTTTGCGTTTTACCCCATGTTCCACCGGCGTCTAACGACAAGCTACCCCTGATTTCTAGGCTATACAACTATTCCTGGAATAATTGCCGTAGATATCAAAAGCAGCGTCGATCAATATTTACTTTGGAAGATACACGTGCACATAGAATTCTATACTAATAACAAAGAATTTTAATATGTATAAAACCGTGTCAGTTGAATTATTTGTTGTGTACCTACGACTTTTGTAGGTTTATAGACAGTGCCGGACTGGCAATAATTTGGTCTATAGCAAATAGTTTATATCAATAACGGGAAAAGATGGAAAACTGCTGCTTTATTATTTTGATGTATTCCGTTTTGTATATTCAGTTAACAGTGTAATAATAATTGACAATTATAATACAGGGTGAACCTTAAATAAGTACAAATATTTTAACTGCTGGTGTAGTTCGTCATATAGATCAGTCTAGTGAAAGCCATTTTTAAAAATTTCAATGTCCAATGTTCAAAAATTATACATAAACGTGCACACAAGCTTACCTGTTTGTTAAAAAATTAACTATTTAATCAGTAATCCATATTTCACAAGTTAAATGCCATTGTACACTGTTAGAAAGAGACACAAGACACAATTTCCTTAAGTTATTTTATAAATAATAACGAAAAACTATGATTTTCACACAACATATTAAGTTTCTTCAAGCAAAGACATTTGTGTAACACTGGCAACACTGTGAACTACACGTTTAATCTGAAGCGCTATGACTCGTAAATGTATGAAAGTCAGCGGTCCTCAACAAGTTTTCTACAGAAAAATTACAAAATTTATTTAAAATTTCACTTTTTTATTTCTCACTTTATTGTAAAAAAAACTATTAACTATGTGTTCTACACAGTGAACTATACTGCTGGTTAAAATATTTGTACTTATTTAAGGTTCACCCTGTATATAAAATATTATTTTATATCTATTAGCTTTATAAGAATATACTAATAGGGTGTCTGTGAAAGGTTGGGAAATCTGGAAGCTAGAGATACTGGTGACCAAAGAAAGTCCATTGAGCCATTATGCCTTATCCGAATGTTGCTGGTTTCAAAAATAACAGGGCGTTCAATGCTAGAATTTTATTTTGAAATATCTCAATATGTACTTTGAAACCTGTCGGAGTATTAAAACAAAATTGCCACAATTATGTTTTTTGGCACGGCAAATAAGAATTTTTAACTAATTTTGACGTCACTAGTAGAGGGCGCCTCTTATAGCACACCATGTTTCTTTTAAATGGCAGAACTTTTTTGCTGTTCAGTGCAAACATCTGTATATTGAAACAATCGATTCTCCTACCTGTTATATTTGACAAAGGTATACCTTGTTGAAGTCGTTAGGAGTAACCATTTTTGAAATATGTAATCGTATTTGATATATTCAGTGCAGCGATTGATCATATACAACAGGTAAGAGAATCGATTGTTTCTATAGCCAGATGGATACACTAAGCTGCAAAAAAGTTAAGCCATTTAAAAGAAATGTTAAGCCTAGTGACATAAAAAATGTTGTGCCATAACGGGTTATTGAGATATTTCAAAATAAAATTCTAGCATTGAACGCCCTGGATTTTTGAAACCAGCAACTATCCGATAAGGCATATTTGGCTCAATAGGCTTTTTTTGG
Source organism: Monochamus saltuarius (assembly GCA_025584915.1). Classification (NCBI taxonomy): domain Eukaryota; kingdom Metazoa; phylum Arthropoda; class Insecta; order Coleoptera; family Cerambycidae; genus Monochamus; species Monochamus saltuarius. The sequence goes on from CM046723.1 coordinate 46,352,273, forward strand.
TCACCAGTATCTCCAGCTCCGAGATTTCCCAACCTTTTACAGACACCCTGTATAATAACTTCGTGCCAAACTTTGTACCTACTGATTTTAGAGACTCGCTTGTGGAACGTAGGCATCTTAACGCCGTGATCTATAAATTAAAATACTTAAACGTTTACAGACCGTCCCATTTCTAGTTGTTACCGGGAAACGGCAATTTTTACACTGGACGTCCTCAGTTATCGCCAAGGACTGCCGCACACATTATTTATTATCGACTATATTTATTAACTGGTGCGTAGCATTGACCTGAAACAATTTCGGACGAAAAATGACAGTGCCGTTACTCGCTGGCGTTGATAAGCGAGCCGTTTTTCATTTTTTTTTCCTGATAAATCATATTCAGGGCCTACGCGAACGCGAAATGCAAATTAAAACACTGAAAATGTGCTCTCACGAAACGTCGACAGTTTTAAACAACGTTGCATCACCTATTTCGCAATTATTTACTTTGATTTGGTTACACACTTGTTAATGTGTTAGTCATTTGTTTACAGAGACGTAAGCCTTAAAATATAGTTGGCTGCGATATCTCAATTGACAAGCACTTACGAATAAGGTCAATGGCTTTGGGTAAATAACTGTTTATGCCAACTTTCAGTTATCCTTCTGCTGTTTTATTTACCTCGGGGATTAGAGCTGTAAAATTTTTCTTCAGAATAATTATCGGAACGGTAATGTGTCGCTAGTTTTTAGATACCAGTCCGTTTTACTACGATTTTTTGTTGTCAGTAACGACCTCATTATTTTACTCCAGTTGTATATAACAGGAAAACCACAAGCTATATAGAAATGGGATTGGAAAAAGAATCTAATGATAATATTTATTGAAGAAGAAAATCAAGTTCTATACTATATGTGGTGAACCACTTTTTTTTGTTACGTGTATTTACAAAAACAGAATAATGTTTCTAATCATGCGACAGGCGTCTAGTAGCAAATGAATTGGTATAAGCAGAAACGACATATGTCCATTTTTTGCTTAAAATCGGGTTGTTGCAGAAAAGTTCACATAGGTAGGTCATCTCATCAGACTATGAACATACAGCATAATATGTCCTCTATTCACTTTTACTGCAGACAATGAGCTGTTTAGATGTATCTAAACATGTACAAAAATAGTTCACCCGGTAAATGGAGGTTCTTATTAACTGTTTTTTGTTATACAGTGCTTTCGAAAAGTACCTAACGAATAAATTCATTATTTTTGAAATTGAGAAGTTTTCGAAAAAATCCCTTGGCACGTCGATTTTGTTTTTAAAAAAGGCCCTTTTTGAGACACGACCCATATTTGTGACGTCATCGTTGTTCGAGATATGACGTCATCGACAATTATTTTAAATAGCAACCCCCAATTTTGACCATGCCATTTGAAAGAGCGTGTCACTCTACATACATACATCATGAAAAATTATGGTGTTACATAACAAAAATTTCGAGAAAATAATGTTTGAAGATTTTAAAATTTAATTTTGACAATACTATGCACCTCCCCATTGTGCAACACCTGTCCGTGCTTATTTAGATGAGCTGTTTCCGAATCGTTGGATAGGGAGAAGGGGGCCAATTGAGTGGCCAGCCAGATCGCCTGATTTGACACCCCTAGATTATTTCTTGTGGGGATACTTAAAAAGCAAAGTATACGTTACTAGACCGGTTAATTTAGAAGATTTAAATGCCAGAATTCGTCACGAGATACATCGTATACCTTCTGAAGTTATTGATCATGTCCAAAAAGAATTTATTAATCGTCGTGGCTAGTGTGAGGCAGCCAACGATGCACGATTTGAACATTTAATTTAGTCGATTTTTTACATAATCATTATCATTTTCAATATTGTGAAAATTAAATTTTAAAATCTTCAAACATTATTTTCTTGAAATTTTTGTTATGTAACACTATAATTTTTTTCATGATGTGTATGTAGAATGACACGTGTGTATGTAGAATGACACGCTTTTTCAAATGGCATGGTCAAAATTGGGGGTTGCTAATTAAAAAAATTGTCGATGACGTCATATCTCGAACAACGAAGACGTCACAAATGTGGGTCGTACGTGAAAAAGTGCCTTTTTTAAAATCAAAATCGACGTGTGGGGGATTTTTTCGAAAACTTCTCAATTTCAAAAATAATTAATTTATTCGTTACTTTTCGAGAGCACTGTAGCTATAACAAAAAACATTTAATAAGAACCTCCATTTACCGGGTGGATTATTTTTGTATATATTTACATACGTCTAAATAGCTCATTGTCTGCAGTAAAAGTGAATAGAGGACATATTATACTGCATGTTCATAGTCTGATGAGATGACCTACCTATGTAAACTTTTCTTCTCTTTAAAGTCGCGATCCGAGTTAAAATTTTGTTTTCGATATTTGTAAATAACTTCTTAAGAAATCCAAACATTTACATACAATTTTTAAATCGGGGGTTTCTGCGGACGAGAAATTCAAATTTGTTTCTAGGTTTGACGTCACTAGTAGAGGGCGCCACTTAGGGCACATCATGTTTGTTTTAAATGACAGAACTTTTTTGCGGTTTAATGTATCCATCTGAAGAATAAAATTTAAACCTAGAACACCCTGTATTTCTTAAATCACCGACATTTGCATAAGACATGATGAGCTCAAACATAGTATATTGGTGTCTAGTATATCCAGCTTATAGTGTTGGCCATTTCTTTCTGACTCACCCTGTATAGTTTATAGTTTTCCATAGCCTACTTTAACATGACGAGCGCAAGTGATACCATTCCCTATTTTTATATTTTGTAAATGGATTTTTCAAAGCTTGTAGGTACGTTTTTTCTTTTTAGACTTTTTGTTTTGCTTTATTGCTTTAACAGTTGACTGTTCTGAAAAATTGACTACTTATCTGTTATCGAGAGGATCTAAAAACATTATCTGCCGTTGCGAGGAAATTGTTTCACCCTGTATAGTATATTAATAAGCTTGTGAAGGATATCCACGAAGCTTAACCTCCAGCGTTAGTTATTTCGGCCACAAATGTAAATTCTTCAATTATCGAAGCCATTAATACGGGCGTCCGAAATATTTACCTCTCGGTGATGAATATTTTAATATTGCAGCTGTTCCCGAAAGCCAAATATTAATCGGGATAGTTATGGCCGTCGACGGATGAATAACGCCATTGACGTCATTTTCTTTTGTTTGTTCCACGGTGGCCATATTTATTTGATATCCGGTATATTTAAATAAATATTGAATCGGAGATTATAAAAATAAATTATGTTTTTATTTGTTGCTGGTAATGGACTTTCGAAATAAACTTTGAAAGTGCGCGTTTAATTGACGGATATCACGATCTGATCGAGATTTGTTTATATGTAACTACTTATATACGAAAAAATATTTATCTTGGCTCAAATTTTCGATCATAGTTAATCGTTTATTTCAAGCAAAATAAACTCGATCAGTGAATGATATTGGCAGCAAAAGTTAGCGGGAGGCTGGATTGGGTAGAATTTTTGCAAATAGTATAAACGATATTCTTATATACAGGATATATTTGGAAAATGTAACGGATTTTGCGCAGAAGATATTAAAACAATAAAATAAATCACGGTGATTTGAATATACATGGTGGCAGCATTCGTCGACTAGTCGATACAGTGATCGTGACGTCATTGCATACCCTTCTCTTATTCTATACATTGTTAACTTATTACCAAAAAGTCTCAGAACCAATGAATTAATTTTCCATATGTATGTCAATATTTAGAAATATTCAAAGGCAACCAGTTTTCTAAGGCATCATTCATTAACTACAGTTAATCCATTTTGAAGTATAATACAATCATCTGTAGATGAAACAGATATATACAATTTTAAATCATCCGCATATAAAAGAACATTGATTCGAACACTGTCACAAATATCATTGATGAACATATTAAACAGTAGAGGGCCAAGAACTGAACCCTGAGGTCCCCCAGATGTAGCAATGATTTCAAATGAAGTAAAAACCACGATATTGTACGGTTAGCAATCTATTAGAAAGGTAAAATTCAAATAATTAGCTAAGGTATGGAATTTAGTATCTATAAATTATTTTATTTATTTATTAATGAGTTTATTCGTTCTCAAAACAAAACGTTTCAAAAGGTTTAACAATAAGTTATAAACTAAAAAAATGGACAGCAATGCCATTACCATATATTTAGCAATATCTAAGTAATTATAGCGAAAATAGCAGTAATTTTTAGTATTTTGTTTGGTTAATATCAATTTTTAATACTTTATTAAAGGTAATGAGTAAAATTCCTTTTACTCAAATATTTTATTGAAAAAGACTTAGAAATATCATCAGCAGTTCAATGTACCTCTGCTTTTCTATTATTTATTACTTTTAATTGAGGTCTACTAAATATTTCTTATAGTTTATTTACTGAATCTGATTCTTAATGCACTTTCTTGTAGCATTAGTTTCAATTATACAATTTTATTAATTGAATTAACCGATTGCGGTATTTTTAGAATAATTATTTCCATTTAATTGTTTCTGAGATTTGAACTTTGTCAAATTTTAACTGAAAAGTTTCTTTCTCAGTGTCCATGTGCATTACAAGTCTATTGTTATTCAGTAAAAAAAATTCAATTATTTTCATATCGTCTTTAAACTAAATCAAAATAATATGGATTATAAATGCATTAAATACGCAGCAACTACAAAACAGCATGTTTACGTTTTCAACTTTGACATTGACAGCAAAGAACATAGCTAAGGCGAGGTATGCAATGACGTCAGCGTATATTCTCACCAAAATAATGCCACCGTTGTATTCTGGTCACCGTGGAAACAGATATCACATTATTTGACAGATGCCATAGCTGCTACATCAAAAACCCTGTATGTTTGCCGCGAATCATTATTCAATGAATGCTGTCTCATTTACGATTTCATGATATCCAATTGGGAATGAATGATTAGCCATTAATGCCGCGTGTGCAATAATCGAGTTTTTTAACCTCTGCGTATACAAAATACGCCACACGTATATGGAGATACTGGGGTGTGGCGGTACGATTGCATTCGGAATGTATTCGAGGAGGCGGTGCTGCTGCCTATACATCAATGTAAATTTAAATGGGGTACACCTTGGCTATATGCTCCTAAATGGTCGGAATATCGCGGATTAAAAATTATACCCATATCGTTTTTGTAGGAAATAAAATAAAGATCATATGAACACAGGTCTTGAAGTTCTTTGATTTTGTGTTAAATTTTCCTAACCTGTCAAATATATTCCAAGACATTCAGTTTAAGTATCGGCATTCTATTTAGGATCTTAATATAGGCATACATTTTTTTTTTTTAATGTATTAGAAATGTATTTTAAGCTAATATATATCAAACCTTCTATAATTCCTAATACAGTAAAAAATGTTTCAAAATCCAATAATAAAGAATGTATGGGTAGATATTGTGAGTGTAATTCAACGCTGGTCGGGACTTTAGTCCGCAGAGTAGTTAGTTTCACACAATATTATTAATACCTAAAAATATATAGGAAAAAAAAATTACATAAAGGGTAGAATCATGTTTAAATTCATTGACAGGTTAATCACTTTTGACATTGTCGATGTTAAATGTCAAATAATTTTAATTTATTGGTATAATAATTTTTATAGTTAGATATTTGACTCAATTTAAAGGAGGCCACCTGAAGAAGCAATCCTAAAAATGCAGAAATAGGCCAGATCTCATCTATTGTGGTTGAATTTTCGAGTTCCCACATTTTCAAAAGTGAACTTTGATATTTATAGAATGTTTTCATTAAACCAGGTTAGTAAGTTTAGCTAGACTAATTTTTTTAGATAATTATTGAATAGAGCTTTGTCTGTGGAATTGTTTATTAGCATACCCTAGATGTTTGGTATCATAGAGCATACATATGACTTCATTGATAGGAATTGTAGCAGGTGTGATATATATTAGCTTAAAATACCTTTCTAATACAGTAAAAATTGTTACAAAACTAATAATAAAGAATATATGGGTAGATATTGTGGGGGTAATTCAACGCTGGTTGGGGCTTTAGTCCACAGAGTAGTTAGTTTCACACAATATTGTTAATACCTAGAAATATATAAGAAAATATGCATAAAATAACATGAACATTTTCTATAAACATGAGACTGCAAATGTTTCATTATCAAGATGCACAACTTCCAGAGCTTCTTCCTTTTCAGCATTCATGAAATAACTGTCGAACGTTCATACGCGATTAACGAATGTACGGAACCAGTTTATGAAATATAAATTACAGAGCTGCTCTTTTTAGTACAATTGTACTAGATTTAGTACATTATGCCCTAATTTTGTACATGAATACACTAATAAAATTTTTAGTACAATCCGAAAAATTAACAGTCAACAACATTTTTCATCCGTCAACGGTCTAATTGTTCAACACATCATATTAATTTAGTGCAGTTTTCTATTTTGCCATCGTCCGTACAAAAATAAATTGCAGCACAGTTTGTATTTTGAACTGGTGTGATGTAACGACGCAATTTTAATCATTGAATCCAACATTCCGTTATTTTCATGGTTCATGGTGAATACAATAGAATTCTAGTACAATTTCATAGATTTTGGTACAATCCGTCAACAGAAGACAGCACAAATTCTCTAAGGTTAGGAGCAGCCCTGATAAATCAACTCTTTCTGCAAGACAATGCTACAGGTTCTGCCAGGTCCACTTCGGAAATGGGTCGCGATCCGTCCTTGTGCGACAAGTTCGTTCTTTCGCGGTCGAATCTCTTTTTATATTTTTCTCGAACGGGCCTCAAGAAGCGCTCTCGCTTATCTCTCCATCACGTCGTCCGGGACAGCGCGCGAGGCGCTGGGAGGTCGACCAATCCGTCCCGGTCGGCCTTGGAAGTCCTTGCCCCAGATCCGAGCAGGCTGTGCTCGGTCGCTCGTTCGTTTCTTCCTCGCACCGCTGGAGGTGTATGCAAATGGAGTGGCGAGTCGTCGGGTGCGGGTTGCGTGGAGGCTATCCAGAGAGTGTCTCTCAGTTTTGCACTAAATTGTAAATACTTTATACTCCGATATAGAAATGGAGAAATTGCATAGTTTTTCCAAATACGTCCAGAAGAAAGAACGTATTATTTTAATCGAAGTGGCGTTTGTCCTAGACAATTTCGTACAAAAATAAGCCTAAAAACGAAATTTAAGAATGTAATCTGGCCACGCCCCTACAAAACGGTTGCCGCCACTGCGTACGCCTGTGACGTCAGACGCCGTTTGCTCGTGTGTACCTAAAGATACAGCGGTGTGTGTCCATGTACGAATACAGCGTCTAATAAAAAATGTTTCACCGTGCCAAAAAATTAAACGAAGAATGTGGTGTGGAGCGTTGAAGCGCGACGAAAGAAAGCACTGCAACATTATTTGTTTGAGAAGTTGACTATTTTAATGTAAGTTTAATTAATTAATACACGTAGATTTAAGTTCATCGAAAAAATTAAAATGTAAAACGGTGAAGGATTAATTGCACTTTTCTATTAAGCTACCAGACTGGATATAGAGCGTTTAGAAAATCAATGATAAAGCAAACTTACATTTTTTTCTCATTTATTATCACAGTGATGGAAAAAGTTACTATTTAGTATACATATTTAAAATATAATAGCATTATTTCCGGAAGGCGAAGTAGGCAATGAAATGTTGGTGAAACCTGACATATACCTCTGAGCCCTTTTCATTTGTTTATAATATATCTAAGTCATGCTCAGGTACGCCCCTTTATAAGGTACGACTAAAGTTACGGGAAAATACCTGTACTAGAGAAGGATGGCCAATAAGATGTACCTACTTCTTGTTAAAAACAGACAGTTGAACGGAGCCGAACTTGGAATACTTGTTGATTTTTCTGTTGTGGTGTGTTTGTGATACAGTTTTAACGAAATTTGAAAATGGCTCATCGTGAAGTTTTGAACGAGCAAAGTTGGGAACTTGTGTTAAATGTTTGAGCTTTTACTATCACTGAGCCGACCTGGCAATTTATATCTGGAGATAATTGAGTACCGACATACCTGCACTACTTTAATATTTCCACATGCATTTTTAAAGACGCCCTCCCTAGCATAATTTGGGCTGGCCCGCCAGCTACCACCCAGTTATACCTGTCATAAGCAGGTATAAGTTGGAATGAAATACATGTATACATTTCGTCTCACCAACGTTTTATTGCCGACGTCGCTTTCGGAAAACCGATTCCAATTGTACTATACACACGAGAATATATTCCACATATTAAAAATAGTCGAAAAATGAGTTTTTCAAGGTCATATACTTTTTTTGAAATTACTACAACGAATAAATGTTACTACAAACAACTACAACCGATAATCTATAGGAATCACATAGAAAAATTGAATTTTTAAGTCCATTAGGCTATGTATAATGGCTATGGCTATATAACGCTGTAGGTATAATCCAAAATAGTTTCCACTTGTTGAACAGTCAAGTTGTTACTATAACATTACAAAAGGTAATACCCTGTTTCCATATGCCTCAGATTTTTAAAATTCTGGTGAATTACGCCTTTTTTTTTTGACAAATTGGTTTGCAGTGGTTTTTCAACAAATTATTAGCGATATCAAAAATCAACAACACAGTGTATTTCTGTTCTTTAAAGGTCTTCATATTAGTCATTTTCATCCATAACTTTGCTATGAAGACTTGTAAATACGGAAACTAGAAAAATATTTGGTTTAGTTATCTGGAAGGCCTTGGATTCAAAGAAATGTGTAGGATGGAATGCCCAAAAATCAAAATAATGTTTAAAAAAATTATTTAAATTTTGTTGTGGATAAAATTACCTTTCTTAAATCAGTTAATATATTATGTGACATGGTTTTGCGCCTTCATTATGGCACCTATTATTCAATATGTCATATGTCTGTTGCCCAATGAAATTCGACGTATTTGATGCCGTGGCAATGGCAGATGTAGGTATGGGTGCTGTCGCAATCGTAATTGTTTTGGTATAAGTTGACTGACGTGACCATCTCGATTACTACAATACATGTACGCAAAGAATCGCAATAGGTCTTCATTTACACTTAGAAAAAAATTAGATAAGTAGGTCGCGAAATGTCATCAAATTTAACCGCAACGCATTTATATTTGAAACCAGTTTGGTATGTAACAAATCGAAAATGTAATAATATTTCGTATCTCGCGTGGGCCAATCAAAATAAATATGCACTTTTCAGAGAAATAAACACTTGTTAAACATAATCTTCATTTACGAAACCGTTCAGCTGTCGGGCACTGTTTAATAACATTTTTCTACACGTTTACTTTGTTTTTTAAACACATTAACTCTGCCTAGTCTTTGCGAGCGAATGATTGATTGACTGTTTAAAATACTTGGCGAAGATGTGGTATAGACAAGAAACTCAACAGCTTGATGAAGTGTCTTACAACAGGTTAATGTTTATGTAACTAAGTTTTGAATACGTGATTGAGTGTCGGGGCATCTCGAATTGCATACATTTATCAAAAAAAAACGTGCATGTATCTTTCACAGCTTATAGAATGGTTTGCTTGTTGCTATATTTCAAGAAATATTGACTGAAAAGTAGGTGGTCAATGAATCTCAAAGACAATTCGCGTCAGCTGTTACTTCGCTATTGAAGTAACTACAGGCAAAACAGATGTGGCTGTGAAGCGTCACGTACAGGAGTTGTTTACAAAGTTAAAATAAGTTGCGCGATATTAAAGTTTCATCCGAAGCGTAAAGTTCTTAGCTTGTAAGGCTTGTAGTTTGCGTTCAGCAAGTTAATATAAATGTTAAATTAGGTTAAAGGCAACCAAGACAAGTGTTCATTTTTGGATCGAGCTTGTATACAGGGTGTCCCATAACTTATGGGCCATAGAGCAACCGGAGATAGTAGACATAAAAATATGTCTTGAGCCAACTAATATGTTACTTTTTAAAGATTTACAGGGTGTTGAAAATTAAAATAAATTTTCGAAAAATGATAACTTTAAAACAGTTGAAGATATCGAATTCAAAATTGGTATAATTAGGTTTTTGGGAGCGAGAAATACGAATTTGGCATTAGTTTCAAGATATTTGCTAGATGGCGCTTGCTACGTGCCTTGAATGTTAACAAAATTTGTTTACAGTGACAACTGTACCTTTTCATGTGATAGCTTAGCTACTTAAAAAATATTTTTTTGCAATATTCAAGTACAAGTTTTGTTTGTAATTATGGGTAAAACTCAAAACATTTTTTTAGTTATTACACTAAACTAAAAATTTCAATTTATTGTATTTCCTTAAAAACTCATTTTTTTCAAATGTAAAGAGGGTGGGTCCTATAGATTTTTTAATAAAGGACTTTTTTCTGAATTTTGTGGTACAACAATTTTTAAAATCCGTCAAAAAGGAAAACAAATTCTGCCAGTCGCGGCCTTCTAGTTTTATTTAAAAAAAAATTACTTACTTCCAGAAAATGTGTCAGAAAATTGGTCCTACCATACGTAAAATGATCCCCCGATTCCAAAAATGTCAAAAAATACAGGGTGTCCCATTTAAAAATATAAATTTACGGTCATTTCCGGTCAAACCAGAAATGTCATGAAATCCAAAATGACCTCAAAGAATTCATGGCACTATCTAGTACAAACCCACCCAATTTCAAATTTTTATCAGCAGTCATAAAAAAGTTTTCCGTTGTCACCCGGTATATACATGCACATAATATATAACATGATGCTATGTTGGATAATGAATAATTGAAAATAAATTATACTCAAAGCGCTTTGTACCGAATAATTTTCCTAGAAAGTTATGTACAGTGTGTCCCAATTATATAATCGTTATAAATGCAAGGTACCTCTGAAACTAAAAGCTTTAGAAGGATGCGGTTTTTACACACTGCACCACTTTTTCGGGAAACTTAAGATGTCGCAGTCAGAATTTCACAGACCTATTCGTTCTTGAGGTACAGGACGGAATTAAAAAAAACTACCTTTAAGGGATTTTTCGTATCTTAGAGAATAGCTAAGATACCGGAATTATGAAAATTGCTTCTGATAGAGTTTTTTACGTAGAGTTCAGTGACGTACTGTCTCTACAGGGTGTCTCTTTTAAAATATGACTCAAACATAATTTTTTTTTAAAGAAACACCCTACATATTTTGATTCCATTCAATACCTCCCCTGTACGTGTATAGGGCGGTATGCTACTACGCGTCGTACATCACGGGGGCGTTCCCGAAGACTTAATCGCGACTGGCGACCTCCTTTCTAGGTCGGACCCACGGCCATGCCGCTAACAAATCGCCGGTTGTTAATCAACGCCGATAAATAATAAAGAACTCGATAACATTCGAATCGATCCGGAGCGAGTTACGATCGGAAGGACGGTGGTGTTCAGCGTGGAGAACCGACCTTTTGTTTCCTCCACCGTTATATTTCAAGTTCGTTCACGTTGTGGGAAATTCGTTCTGGGAATACGCAAATGAAAATGACGTGTGTGTAAGAGGAAGTTTTTTTCGTCATTGTTATGCGCCATTGTTGTTAGACATGGAGGTACCGTTTTGCGCTTGGTGAATCGGGGCCAGAGTCGTCACCAGCGTCACCTTTTAGGGGATAGTTTTCGTTTTTAGGGTGATTTCCTAACAGAATGTGGTTGAAAATTGAGAATCGAAGCTTTTGCTTTCTAGAAAGGTCCGCGTGGTGCATCATCATCATCATTATTTTGTCTTCATTTGTTATCATCATAATCGTGATCATCGTCATCATCATTATTGCCACTATTGTTGCCGTTACCACCATTACCTTCATTATATCTTTATCTTCTTCATCAGCAACATTATTATCATTGTCGTCATTATCTTTATTATCCTTCATCATTCACATTCATCTAATAACCAAATATTTTTTTACGAAAATTTTAATAATTACTTAAATAAAGTAGAAATGACTGAAAAGGTCATAATAATCATTATAATGCAGAAATAATAGTATGTTATTCAGCGAGCATATAATAATGGCTGTAATTTACAAGGGTGAAGGTCAAGATTTACTCCAGTAAATTACAGCCATTATATGCAAATAGAATAATATATATACTTTGTCCACGACTATAAACGTTATCTTAGCAATAACATATTTTGACATTCATAACTTGAACATGACAAATAATTCAAAACTGTCAAAACACCTTACTTTCAGATTTGACAATGGTCTTTCACTTGATAATTTTGAAAAAGCGCATAAAACTTTAATTAGTAAGCTTGTATCATCACGTCATATTACCTACTACGTTCATTTTGCCGACATAAAAATCATTCTACAACAACTATACTCAAGTGATGCTATAAACTCGCGTCAAGAATTCAGACTTCTTACGTCACGGCTGACGTTACACATTTGTTTTTATTGTCAACGTAATTTTCGATACTTGTTCGCGTTAAAAACAATCATTTTTTGCAATTTAGTGCCATATATAATGCAAACTGTTAGTGTAGTATATAGTTTTATTACTATCAGTTGCAGTTTCTTAAATATTTTGATGAAAATATGATGAATTATTCATTTGTTCGTATGACGTAAGTCGTCTGAATTCTTGTCGCGAGTATACTTCTATTTTTTTTATGCTCAACGGATATTTAACGATCCTAGAATTCGCGAATATTTAGAATACATACATGTTAATTATTAACGGATACGACAGCATCAGAATATTCAATAAATAACGCAGTAAATAATGTTATGTGTTATTTCCGACAGTTTATTTTCCAGTTATAAGGACCTAGTGCTGAACGTATGAAGAAAAAAATTACCGTTGCAGAACAATCTGGAATTTCTTAACTTATGCCGTATACTGGATCTTTTTGATGGCAAAGAAGTAATTTTTTCTGAACGCACCCTAAACGTCCCATCCACGTAAAATCTATATATATAAAATTCTCGTGTCACAGTGTTAGACGCCATACTCCTCGGAAACGGCTTGACCGATTTTTATGAAATTTTATATGTACCTATATTCGGTAGGTCTGAGAATCGGTCGTAATCTATTTTTCATACCCCTAAGTGATAAGGGTGGTCCACCCCAAACGTTTTTTTTAAATTTTTGGACAAAAGTTTTTATTTTTATATTTTTATTATGTGGCATTAAAAAATACATACAACCCTTAATTTTCACCCTTCTATCACAAACCCCTATTTTTAATAGCCATTTTAGTAATGTAATCATTTTTAACCTTATAACTGATCGATTATCACTGGATCCCCGCCAGGCGTCTACCGGTGTCACTTCTCACCGCAAACCTAGAAAAAATATAGACAGCGTCGGTTCATGATATCTATAGGTCACGTGACAGATGCTTTATGTTGGTGGTTGTGCAAATATGATGGCTGCATTGCAATATGAAATTAACTAACTTGCTGTCATTTTAAATGTCATTAAAGAATGTGACATGAATGTAACCAATCACAGTAAACAAATGAGGTTCACGCTACAATACAACCAACGTAAAGTGGCATAAAAAACAAGTTTTAGTGATTCTGGACCTTTTAGGGCAGGCCATGAATTAGCGGGTGACCTAGTTATATATGCTTTAAATATGCCCCAGTGACCTCTGTGGACATTGAAGACACGTTTTCGAAACTGAAATGGATTATTAACGACAAACTCCACACTCTAACACCTGAACATTTACAGCAGTTGCTCTTTATTATCCTGCCTTTATGAATAGTGAAAAAAAATCCCCAAAGTCTTGAACTTGCGCGCCGCTGCGCGCAGCCTTGTGTCGGTTTGCTCAAGAAATTAACGCTGTTTGCGATTGCTAAACGCGATTCCTTGAATCGTTAGAGAAATCATAAGTTCCTCTGACGTGTCGTCTTGCAAATCCGACCACAATCCAAATCGGTCCAATGCGAAACGCTTCTTTGTCTTCGGGAGGACAATCTTTCGCTTTCCTCTCCAATAACACGGTCTAAGCGTCGCGCATTGCGTGTTGTCTTTGTAGAAGCGACAGGAATGTCGCGCTTCGGTAAATCGGTAGTTTCAGGCCCAAAATTAAAAAACTATCACAGTTTGCTATTAGGCAACAGCAAGGACGTATTTAAAAAGTATTTGTCGAAACTGTACGTGAAATTTATGGAAAGGCACCACTGTTGTCCTCTAATGTACGATTTGCATGAAAAAGTTGAAATTCTGGCGAACGGATAATCTGGTTTTGTCTTATTGCACAAAAATATATTCTTTTTTACATAATTTGTTGAAAAACAAGAGCATTTCTACGATTTGTGTTAGTTATACAGTGTTTCTTAAGTAGGTCAAAAATTAAAAAAAAGAATCAGTTTTTATTTTTTAATTGCTAAACCACCAGAGATAATTTAACCAAATTATAATAATAATAATATTTCTACCCCTCATTCTAATCACGAGGATTAGCCCAGAGGTCGAAGACTTGTGCGGGAAAGGGGTCGGCTTATTATTATTAAGCAGGCCGCATTTGCGCCCAGGAACGACTTACGTTGGTAGGCCTTAACCACCATTCGGTGCAGGAATGAGGGAAACCTGGAAAATCTCATTAATTAGGGGGGCAGTCAAATGTCAACCGGTATCAATCTCTCACATTGACCCAAGCCAACATTCTTCCACCCTACCATACCAGCAGAGAAGGTGCAAATCTCTCCACGAATATAACTTACATACGGTCTACCGGCTGCGGGGGTCGAACCCACAGCGATCTTGTCACCTCGATTCAAGTACTGACGATTCGGTGTGCATTTTTAGTATGATTGTAGGTGTAATACAAAAAATTACCAGCTTTAAAAATTTACCAGTTGCAGAGGTAAACGGTAATACCCACATCGATCATTATTTGCCAAAAAATATATATAACCCTGTTTAATATTACAAATAAAATAGGTCATATGCGCTATTGTATTATCTTCACTTTTAGTTTCTTTACATTATTTTTTTTTATTCCAAACCGATTAACAAAATTGATTTATTTAATCAAGTGCATGTTTACACAGTTACTTAAATTACTTAAACATATCTTAGGGAGGCCATGCAAAACAATAATAATAATAATACGCCGCCATCTTATTTAATATTGTTAAATTAAGCTTAGTTTTTAAAAAGGTTTAGTTTTAATAATGGCTTATGCATATTCAAATGCCGAAATGGTTACTATGGTTTACATTTAACGTCTTGTAGATGGAAATGGTACTGACACTAGGCGAATTTATATGGAAAGATTTCCAAATCATTCAGCATCAAATACAAGAATGTTCAGAAAGGTTCAATTCCTGGAAAGTCCGAATTCCTTTGGGTGTTAGAACGCCCAAATACTAGTAGGTACTAGAAAGATCCCTGCTAATCTTAATGTCAATCATAAATTAGTTTTGTTCATTCTGAAGCATTAAAAGTTATATCCGTATCACATACAAAGGATTCAAGTCTTACTGCTGCAAGAATATCATGCTTGCCAACAATTTTGCCACTATATTTTGCATATTCTCTTGCTAGCTCTTCTCTAAAGTTAGTACTGTTTCCGACTGTGAGAACATGCAAAATCAGTTAATAAAAATTAATCGGTGGTGCCTGGAAAACAACCTAAATATGAACGTTTCTAAGTGTAAGGTTATGACCTACACTCGGAAACGTATTATTACACATATGATTCACATGTATTGCAACGCTGTGACGTCACAAAGGATTTAGGAGTGACTTTCGATAAACAATTCACATTCTCGAATCACATACAGAATATATCAACATCAGCATACAAAATGTTAGGATTTATTATTAGGAATTGCAGTAGATTCGATAATGTTAGTGCATTAAAAACTCTTTACTATTCATATGTCAGATCAAGACTTGAAAATTGTAGTATTGTTTGGTCTCCAATTTATGCTACACATAAACTTGCTTTGGAAAGAGTTCAAAGAAAGTTTTTGAAATTTCTTAGCTTTAAAACGAATGGGGTCTATCCTCCTAGAGGTTATGATAACGTTTTACTTCTAACCGAGTCTAACATGCATTCACTTGAGTTGAGAAGAACTTTACTTAATCTCAAATTTCTTTATATGTTGCTACATCACAAAGTTGATTCTTTGAGTATATTATCGAAAATTGTATTTCATGTACCTCATTTTAGAACGCGTCATTGTATTGCTTTTCATCAACCTCATACGAACACTAATATTTTGTTTAATTCTCCTTTGTGTAATATGTTTCGTAGTTTTAACGTAGTTGCAGAAGTGTGTGATATACATTTTGATAGTTTATATAGTATCTCTAATAAAATAATTGCTAATTTTCAATTTTGATTTAGATCTCTAGGTATATATCGTATCATGTTAATTATAATTTGGTCTTAGTTTAGTTTTAAGATTTTATTATTATTAGATATCATTATTATTATTTTATTTTCAAGCACAGTAATATGTTTAATATGTTTAACACATTTATTTATTTATTTATTTATTTAATTGGATAATGTTGTCCTATAATTGGAGAAATCTGTTGGGCAATAAAGGTATTATTATTATTATTATTATTATATTGTTTACGAACTTCTACAATAAACACGTTTGGTCTGATGAAGACCGTAATTCCATAAGGGAATCTCAAGTTTTCTTTGAATGTATGAGTGGGTATTCAAGAACTTAACCGATTCCTGCTACAGACATTTTCTTGAAAACGTTTTACCTGAACTTCTTGACGATGTTCCCCATGCGCTAAGACAAAGAATGTGGTTTATACACGACGCGGTTCCTTCTCATTTTAATTTGACTACTCGTGAATTTTTAAATGAAAGATTCGGTAATAATGTGATTGGACGAGACACTCAAGACTAGGACAACCTTGGCCACACAGATCACCCGATATGAACCCTATTGATGTTTTTGTTTGGGGACATCTCAAGACATTAGTTTACAAGGTTCACATTGAATCTGAAGAGCACTTCCTGGAATTTTTACCCGTATTCCAGCTGTAATTTCAAGAAGATCTGAAGCATGTATTTTGGCTGAAGGTGGTTATTTCCAACATTTGTTATAATAAATCATTGTAAAGTAATTATGTTGTTAAATAATAATTTTATTATTATTTTAAGTAATGTAATGGATCTCGTAAAAATGCACTTGATCATATAAATCAATTTTGTTGTTAATCAAATTTCACTCCACCACGTTGTATGAATATTAACAAACATTTCTCGCAGTGCAGATTTCGCTTACCTTTGAATTTATGGCGGAGAAATGGATTCCAGCGTATAATCATTAAACCCAATTCTACGTGGAGCGTTTTCCTTTCTTCCACCCGGCCATAACTTTATTTATTTATCGTTCCAATCCCATTCCTCCGCGGCTCGGAGTGTTCTGCGTCCCTTGGGGGAAGTTACTTCCTGCGTGCGAGAAATCGCCTCCGTCTAGATGGCATCCGGGTTAATCAAACTCCCAGTCTAAGATTGGGCCCGCCGACCCGAAAGGTCAAAGGGCAACGGCTGGAACTGCGAAATTTAATCAGGACCGGAAGTAACCCGTGCCAACGACAATCTCGAGGAGAAGGTAGCAAGGAGTTGATTATCCAGTTGATTATTCGAAAATTCCCACGCATCTCTTGGAGGCTGTAGATTTTATCCGTTCTTTTGCACTGCTTAAGCTCTGTACCCAATCTACAATATTTTTGCGCCTGCGTAAGGTTTTACACAATAGGTCTGTTCACAAAAAAATCCATATAGCGGGTAACAACGGAAAGTGGGAACACGCTGTAACTTTTTTATGACTGCTGATAAAAATTTGAAATTGGGTGGGTTTGTACTAGATGGTGCCATGAATTCTTTGAGGTCATTTTGGATTTCATGACATTTCTGGTTTGACCGGAAATGACCGTAAATTTATATTTTTAAATGGGACACCCTGTATTTTTTGACATTTTTGGAATCAGCGGATCATTTTACGTATGGTAGGAGCAATTTTCTGACACATTTTCTGGATGTAAGTAAATTTTTAGTGATAATAACTAAAAAAATGTACAAAAATATTCCAAATTAGAATTGTTCCCATAATTACAAACAAAAAAGAAAACAATTTCTGCCAGTCGCGGCCTTCTAGTTTTATTTTCAAAAATTACTTACATCCAGAAAATGTGTCAGAAAATTGGTCCTACCATACGTAAAATGATCCGCTGATTCCAAAAATGTAAAAAAATACAGGATGTCCCATTTAAAAATATAAATTTACGGTTATTTCCGGTCAAAATGGAAATGTCATGAAATCCGAAATGACCACAAAGAATTCATGGCACCATCCATAAACCTACCCAATTTCAAATTTGTATCAGCAGTCATAAAAAAGTTACAGCGTGTTCCCACTTTTCGTTGTCACCCTGTATACTAAAATGCTCGGACAGGTCGATTTTATTTTTAATTCCGCTTTTTTGATGTAATATACAATAAGATGGCGCTCCAGTTGTTCCGGATATGACGTCATCGATATTTATTTTAAATAGCAACAATATATTTTTCCCGTATAATCTTGTAGATGAGCTCTTTCTGAGTATAGCACACTTTATCATTTTGAGAAACTGGGTTAAACGACTCAATAAAAGTTTAAAGATGAGAAGTCTACGGGTAGGTACACCAAAATACCTACCATACTACTGCATTAAAAGTAGCAATTGGAAGACACAATATTATCCTTAAACACATTTAATTTAATACGTACAAAATATTAACAAGAATACAGTAAACAATAAACTACTTAACTCAAAAAAACCGTTGCCTATCATAATTAATATTTCAACCCTTTCTTTTTCGGATAACATCTTTGCTTCTAATGATTAATAACACTTTTGACAGTAACAACATTATTTACTGTCATGTCAGTGTTTTGTTTCACCCGAACCATAGCACACTCCTTACATTTCTGTATACGTTTCTCCAGATCATTGTTGGTATGCAGAGTTAACTATGAGGTAAGTACAAATATTTTAAGAAGAGATATAGAAAAATAAGAATCATCAGATCATTTGTTATGGATCGAAAAAAAAATTGTAATATTAAATACGTACATACTCCTGTTTTAAATCATTAATTATTCATGAAAATGAGTAATCGTTGGTCTCTAAAATTTTTAAATACAACCCTGATGTTTTCCCAACTTGGGTGACTTAAGTCTCCGGAAAACAGGCAGTCTTTGGGCAAGTAAAATTTAGTCTTTGTTATCTCTATCCCTTCCAACCCCTTCGGGTATCGGGTATACATAAACCCAGAATACTCGTAATACGAGGACATGCGAGTATAATAGACCATCATGAATGAATCGTTTTACTTTGATGTGAAGCATCCATTAATTTTGAGTGTCGTTCTAACGAACTCATTACGCTTTGTCAGGTGAGTTAATCAATACCTCGTTTTTATGAAACTTGCGTATGATTTCGCAATCTCCAAAGTTTGTTTGAAAACGTCGCCTCTACCCAGAAATCTCTTAATGGACGTGTCTCCGGTAAATCTCCATCGAAATTTCCGTAATCTTTGTTCGTATTCTCGTGAACGAGGCTACGGATGGTAATGGTAATCGCGTGTGATTTGGTACACGTGACTCGGAACACGCATATTATTATGGTTATGGAGTAAGTTATGGAAATCGGTGCTCGTATGTTGGTTGCTTCATTTGTGTTAAGAAAGCTGCAGTCAAGAACGAATTTGAGGAAGAGAAATTGGCCGCAAAGGTCAAAAAAATGTTATAAAATCGTTAAAAAATATATGATTTGATATATAGTAATTTTCCGGGTTGTTGTGCCGTGACCTCGGTAACTGGTAGCTGCCAGAAACAGAGTTAAAATGCACATCCCTATCATTAGCCGGAATTCTTTTACCTGCCCTGGTTGTTCTCGGGCGTGGCTCTGTGGGGGACAGACCCGCTATTGGTCAGTCATACCTTAGTTGGAACACATATACAACCAAAATGCGTGAATTAGTCTAGGTTAAACTTGAAGGTAATAAGTAATGTAACAAATAAAGTGACGTCATATTACATTTCGAGAACGACCGCAGCAGCTCTTAAAGTGATGGTTAAAAGCAATAAACTTAACACCACGTATATTATTATCTACAATTTTCCTGAATGACATTTCCCACATTAAAAAAAAAATTATTAATTTTTAAGTCTCTGGCATTCTTAAATTGTCAGCAGTCTACTGATGATGTTGTGGGAAGAAGCCAAAGGTATTGATAATGTACGTACTACGTTATTACGAGCATGCACAAGAGCATAGTTACGACGAGTTATTTTTGTACAAATATTGAAAACCGTAAGAAGGACTTCAGAAAAATCATGATTAATGAGTGACAACAGTAAGTAATAGCGCTAAACTGCTTAAAAATCTCCCCAATAAAGTTTCGCTGACAGTACATTAATGAGCAACATTTTTCACATAAACTTTTTATTATGTTATGTAAATTAAACGACGGCAAGGCGATAAATCAAGTTGCGCTGTACGCACACATTGCGAATATCAAATAATTTCTCGAAACAAACAACAACAAAACAAATAATAGTCTGGCCTATTTAAATCAGCTCTTTATTAAATTCCATTTCGCTATACAACTATACAGAGTGGTCAAACCTTCAGGAGGCGGAGGACGTCAAATTGCGTCGTGTGGAAGATGCCTTAGATATTGATGTGAATGAAATTTAAAAGACCGTCTGAGAACAAGTGGAGGTCCGTGAATCCCAGCCAAGTCTAGTGATGTGCACTTCAATTCTGTATTTTGTGACACTTTAACTAGTTATGTACAGTTTAACTGTACAGGGTGATTTAGAACTCATCTATATAAGACAAACTGGCATTATTTTTCGAATTTCTGCAGGTCCTTGAAGTTTATTCGTTTAAAACTGAATCACTGTGTATGCTGTTGCATTTTGCACGATAAAGTCTCTTTATTGTAAAATGGACCACTCCGTAGGTGATCAAATTGGCGCCCAACGCCAATAGAAGTCCCGTGAGTCGAATCGGCGAAAATGCTTAACGGGACCGACCTTGTGTCCCTCAGCTTCACATTTTCGACACAATTGGCTAATTGCTCTAATTGACGGGTCGCCGTCACCATCCTGTTTGTCCGGCACAACCGGGCCCGGCCGCTCCCCCAATCGACTACAGGGCGAGGTGAAAAGTACGACAACCTAGAAAAATAATTCATAACAATTGAAACGAATTTACGGTCCCGACCGTCGACGGGCGCAAACAAAACTATAAATTTCAATTACTGGCGCAAAGGTCGCCTTCCTTTCCATTGTTTTTGGGGTACGCTAATTAGCGGTTTGCGCTTTCTTTAAGGTTGCAGGACTGTCCTCAGTCTGCTCTTATAATATCGGGAAAAATAAAAATGCACGTACCTGTAAAGGGTTCCACACACGGTTAGTTGTAATTTACACGTACACATCGTATCCTGAATTATAGCAGATATAGTTTATCATGTAGTGGGGTAGAAGCGCTTAAGATCGCCGTATTTCTCACCTAAAAATGATCATAGGTACAGAAACCTCGAAAAATAAAACACGTATAACAATACTAATAGCAAAAATACAATTCTTGATGTTTAAAGGCCTAAAAGATAATAAAATTATTGGATCGGTCAGTGGTCGCGCGGTTTAAGGCGTTAGTACTTGAATCGAGGTGACTAGACGGAGTTGGTTCGAGCCCAGCTGCCGGTAGACCGTATATAAGCTATATTCGTGGAGAGGATTGGCACCCTCTCTGTGGGTATGGTAGGGTGGAATAATGTTAGCTTGGGTCAATGTGAGAGATTGATGCCGGTTGATATTTGACTACCCCCCTAATTAATGATATCCAGGTTTTCCTCATTCCTGCACTGAATTGTGGTTAGGGCCTACCAACGTAAGTCGTTACTGGGCGCAAATGCGGCCTGCTTAATAATATGCCGCCCCCTCTCCCGCACAAGTCTCCTGGGCTAATCCCTGTGATTAGAATGAAAGGTAGAGATATTATTATTATTCCAGAATTTTAGCTCGATATTTAAAAATTGGGGAAAAACCTTCTTTTCCTACGGAAAGTTGGCGCCTATGATAAGTATCGACTGAGATGGCTTAGATCCATAGATGCAGCTTATCTGTCTGTATATGTACTACCATGCGGTCGCTTTTTTGCAGCATTTCTAAATGCAGAAACGACAAAAATTAAGATTCTTATTAGTAATAATACCTGATAGATAGGTAGGTAACAGTTAATCCAGTTAACTCCACTATTTTGCATTAGGTTTTCATTATTTCGTTACAAACTAGCAAAACTACGTTTTCTACACAAAAATAAAATTTTAATTATGGAATTACTTATGTCAGATCGTCGAATTTTTCGCCGTAAAATTATCAGATTTGTGGTGTACAGGTACAGAAATCTCGAAAAATAAAACACGTAGAGCAAAAGTAATATCAAAAATAAAGTTATTGATGTTTTGTTTATCCAATACTTTTAAAATTCATTTGTAAGACGCACACTATTCTTACCACACATTTTAACAATTATTTTCACATACTTATAAAGAATCTTATATGCAGCATTCTGTAAGCTTATGTTATAACAATATTTACATCTAGGTACACTTGAATTTAAAAAAAATGTATTTTGAAAGATTTTTGTACCTAAAAGTTTGTTGGTTAGACCGCTTTCTGTCATTACATATTCGTTTCACTTTAGCATCTTTCAATATTTGCAGATGGGAATGAAATAACATTTCTCTTATTTTCTAAACTCTATATTGTTCAGTTCTTAAATGTCTTAACTTACTTGTTTACTTATTTATAGAAAACACTATTTCAAGAATACGGC
The DNA here is from genome assembly GCA_025584915.1 of Monochamus saltuarius. Lineage (NCBI taxonomy): Eukaryota > Metazoa > Arthropoda > Insecta > Coleoptera > Cerambycidae > Monochamus > Monochamus saltuarius. The sequence continues at coordinate 46,375,178 of CM046723.1, forward strand.
GTCTTAAATCATTAATATTCCTCGAGCAGTAAGATAAAACGTGTATATATTGTCATACAATTTGCCCCGCTCGCACCCAATTCGACGACTGTGGTATCGCAAAACGCTAGATTGCCCCTACGCGATTCTGGTAAACAAACAAATAATGTCGGGTATAGAGGCGCGACTGGAAATATTGGGAATCGACGAGAAGCGGTTGAGTCGTTCGAGAAAATGGATCTAGAGATGCTAGAAAATACCTGGAATATTCGTTTGGTATATAAAAGAAGAAGAAACGGCCGAGTCAGTCAGTCTTGTATTACAGTCTTGAATTGGAGTGTTTAGTTGGAAAGTTCCTGGAGATTCATAGCGATTAGTGAAATAGTGTTTAGTTGAGCTGTACCTAATTAGTATTCAGTAGTGTACAGAGTAGTTAATAAAGATAAGTGATTAATTAACTGTTTGTTTTCCTGGTAAGAGAAAAAGTCGGATTGGGAAATCCGTGACAATATCAATACAATCAAGAAAAAGTGAAGAATCAAAAAATATAACATAAGACAAAGTTAAAAACAAGTTAATATCAATGTGTCAGTGCTCGATTATTTTTTTTTGATTAAAAAATCCTTGTGAAAAATTATGCAATTAATGCACGTTCTTTTTCCGATATCCGAAATTAACAATGTTACTGTCGCGTGATCACCCTGTACATTGCTTTACGGCTATTGCTAAACGCGTCTTTTTGTGTGAAAATGCATCGGTCCATATTCTTAATAATAATATAAAAAGAGAGAAGCGAACCAGCAAATTGTGCCCTCTGGCGCTTTCGTAATTGCTCGGCGAGAGAAAAAAAGCATCGGAGCGTATACTTTCTTAAGTTCAGTAAACGGCCTCTGCGTTACCTCGGCGGTTTATAAAAAAAAAGATTAATGCTTATGATGAATGGGCCGTGTGGCTCTCCCACGCCGCGCCGTCGTTACTGGAACGACTGCGATTTACAAAACAGCTTCCAGCGGATAAACGTGCACACACCTTCTCGTTCTGTCGCAACGTCCTGCAGTTCAAAAATATCCTCGAAACGCCGGAGTTGCAGCAATAGGCGCGCAATTTTATTGGGAGCGAACTTGTCGCGATTTTTCACTTTTACAGAGAGAGACTGATTATATACAGTATACAGACGTTTCAGGTCCAATATATACATACAAGAATTGAGCAAAAGTATTACAGTAATAGGGTTGTTATATGTTTTATTATAATTATAACACTTTTTTCGTACTATATTCTATAATAAATGTCATTGTCATAACAATATTTAAAGATTGTATTAATATACACACTTGTAGTACCATTTATAGTAAGTATTGTCACGGATTTCCCAATCCGAATTTTTTTTACTGCCAGAAAAACAATTTGTTAATTAATCACTTATCTTTATTAACTACTCAGTACACTACTGAACACTAATTACAACTCAACTAAACACTTATTTAATTAATCGCTATCTAAATCAGTTTGATCTCTCCAACTAAACACTTCAATTCAGACTGTAATACAAGACTAACTGACTCGGCCGTGTATTCTTCTTTTATAGACCAAACGAATATTCCAGGTATTTTCTAGTATCTCTAGATCCATTTTCCCGAACGACTCGAATGCTTCTCGTCGATTCCCCATTTTTCCAGTCCCGTCTCGATCCACGGCATTTTGTTTGTTTAACAGAATCGTGTAGGGGCGATCGGGGCAATCTTAGCATTTCGCGATGCCACAGTCGTCGAATTGGGTGTGAGTGGGACAAATTCTGTGATAGTATTATATACTGCAAATTGTATTAAAGTAGTGTGTGCAGGTGCTCGTGTGAAAATTATAGAAAAGTGTATCTAACAGTTCGAATACTGTAGTCGACTTCCGAATGGTAAGGTGAGAGGTAGGTTTTTTTTAATATTGGCATTGTATCAATTTGTATTTGGAGCTGTAACAACAAATTGTATTATATATATCTACAATAATTGTATAAGCGATTACTATTTCAAATATCATATAATTATAATTTGTCTATGATTTATTTGTATAGATTTAATTTCATTAGTTTTTCATTGAAACTCCTCAAAATGTATTGAAGTAGGGAAATAGTAATTTATTTATAGACAACATAGTAATTTCTTGATAGACAAAATTAAACTTCGCACAAAAATTTTGTAAACCGATGAAGTCGTTTCACTGAATCCATCTGTATTTTTTTACCCTTCTACCAATTTATAGGTATATCACAGCATTGAAACTGACCCTTTAAATTAACATGTTAGAACAGCAAATTCTTCGTATATAATTATTTCCCAATGCAGTTACGATCTCTGCTACTCCATTGGTTTCGTACAGTTTTAAGAGATGACAACAGGCAACACTGATAGGCGTGTTAGAACTTGCTTTACATCATATCTAAAATTTAGCTTATTTGTAAAAGTTTATACAATATGCAACCAAATAATACTTGCATACGCTTGATATGGAAGTGTCTGTAGATCTTTCGATGGATATCAGCTTAATATGGTTAATGCCGCATGAAAAATTGTGGAGATTTTATCGGAATCGTTGTGAATGCTACAGTTTCAATTAAGTGTGACCTAAATAGCTATTTTTATACCAAAATAACGTGTCAAGAACATTACTTTAAATATTTACATACCACACGGTTTTTTACCTTTACCGGCAATTTATCTGGTGATTTATTTAATTTTCACGACAAAGTATATTGAGATTTACAGTGGTTTTTACCGAGAAAATTCAGAGCGAGACGCAAATTAAGAGACCTGTGTATGCATTGAAGTTTCCTGGTATTGAAAAATTAATTAGACATGTACTTGGTCACGTAACTTTCGAGATCTTGCCCCAGGCCAATGGCATCCGATTTGAAAGTGATCCTTAATACCAACATTAGAATTTTTACAGGCTACTTTATGCTGCATCGCTCCAAGACATCACGAGTTTAAACCGTTTCGCAATTTTCCCTTTGGCAAAATTACTCATAATTTAGCGTGATTATTTGCGGCGATTGTATTTTTCAGGTCATTAATAAAACGATAGCGTTAAATCTAATCGTTTGAGATTTTAAATATCCTGTTTGAAGGACCAAATGTAGCTGTCAGCTGAAAAGATTTTATTGAAAATTTCACAATAGTATTTTTCAGCCAATTAAAGGCCTGTATTTTGTAGCGTTACTATAGCAACTAAGAAAATTTCCGGAAATTTTTCTCTTCCTTGGGGTAAGGAGCATGAAATTACACTGGAAATTTTTGACATTTATAAATAAAATGACATTTATATTTAACTTCAAATTTATTCTATCATAATTTAATAAGTACACTTCATTGTGAAATTTTCTTACCGAATACCACTCTAGCTTCAATTAAAAACTGGAAATTTTTTCTTGCACACGAATATTTTTTAGAAAATTTTCAAAATATTCGTGTGCTCGAAAAAATTTCCAGTAATAATTGAAGCTCTAGTGGTATTATAAGTGAAAATTTATTGACTGTTCTAACAACCATGTTATTTTTTGTCATGTGACACACCCAATCATTAAAACATTTAACTAATAGCAGCATCCAGGAATGTTCATCATCACTATGACACCAAAATTGTTTGTTTGGCAGCTTCACATTTCAAATAAATTTCAAAATGTCACGTTTTGGCAATGATAATTTTCAATTTATTAACGAGCTAATCAAAGAAAACATTTAAAACAATACCACAATCAGTCAAATACACGTGGAGAATATTTATAAGTTTTACTATGAATGAAAATACCAGTTAAATGAGTATAGAGCATAGAAGATCTGGCATCGATACTAAAAGATTGGGCGGTCAATATGAGGGAGAAAGATGGGATTATGATTGACCCGTTTAACAGCATATTTAAACCTGTTCGAGATGCAACCAGGAAGAAACTGCAAACAGATCTATGTATGTAGACGTAAGATCAGCCTCGTTAAGTTATCAGAAGTAAACCAAATAATATTATTCTGGCGAGGCGGAGTTGGATTTTTTCAGATCGAGAATATTAACGATGGTTCTCCCTCAAATCGCATTGATTATAATCGATGTTCAGTAAAACTTGCCAAGGCGGTTAAAAAGTTCGTACAAATATGTAGTAAATGGTTGACTGCCAATAATGAAAGTCAGAGCTAATATCAAAATAATTGAAACCCTGTATGTTTACGTTGTGATTTTGTGTTTTCCTTCAGTTTTTAGTGACCATTTTTTTAGTTTTAAACGTTTTATAGTAATTAAATAAAGCAATTCGTGTCGGGTACAGATATTGTCCTATAATATAGTTCGCCGGTTTGTTTTTCTAGTCGATGGCAAATCCAGCGGAGCTACAGTTATCGGACAAGATTTTATGATTAAAGACTGCTGCGGGTGCATTCGAGGTTTTCCATTATACACACAACGTCAAAAGTCTTGGACCCCCTGTATATAAAATGATTCGATTAAACCTAGTGATTTTTCTTAATGTGGTAAAAAAGCACTTGTAGTTAGGGAACAAAAAAGACAATAAAAAATTGCATACCATGAACCTTTACGTTATTGCCAATGTTTTTATAAATCTGGTCAGTTTGACAGTGTATTCAGCCAAGTGATCCTTTGAATTTTTGTACATTATAATGCCAGGACGTGAAATTTCTGCGTTTACCCGAGCGAGAATGACAGCTTTACATGATGCAGGACATTCTAATCATCAGATATCGAAAATACTGGGCATTCCTAGATCATCTGTTGTACGAATAGTACACAGATATGAAGAATTTGATACAGTGAAAAACAGACCACGTAGTGGACGTCCTCGAGCCTCGAGTATCTAATGAAAGAGAGGATCGGTATTTGGTGCAATATGCTCGTAGACACCGCACACCTACTAATCGAAGACGACTCCGCAATGCAAATTTACGTGCTAGAACACCATTACGGGTCCCCACTTTACTTCCAAGGCATCGTGCTGTCCGTCTCCAGTGGGCGTGAGAGCATAGGGGTTGGCTTTTACGCCAGTGGCGGTGAGTCTTATTTACGGACGAAACCAGAATTGGGCTGGTTACTGATGACAATCGACAAAGTCTGAAGAGAACCAGGTCGTCAACAGCGACTTCATTTCTCCCGTGAAGTTGCTCCGTATGAAGGAGGTGCCGTAATGTTTTGGGGTGGAATAATGTTCAACAGCCGCACTCCATTAATTCGCATACGACAGAATATAACCAGTCAAATTTACATCGAACAAGTTATTACGCTTTGTATCTACCCCCTACGTAATGAATTAGGTGAAAATTTTGTGTTTATGGACGACAATGCTCCACCACATCGCGCAAGAACGGTTCAAAAGACACTCGAAGCAAGACATATCAACAGATTAGATTGACCAGCCAACTCTCCTGACATGAATCCTGTTGAAGACATGTGAGATTTCATTGCTAGAGCCATTCAGAATATTCATATTCCTCCCCCTCACACTGCAGATGAGTTAGTCGTGACGGCAGAAGAGGAATGGGAATATTCCGCAAGAGATAGTTAACCGCTTGATTATCTCAATGCACAGACGTGTCAATATGCTATTTGAACGTGGTGGAGGTTAAATATTTTCGTCGTTTTGACATTTGACAACGCTGTAAAAAACGATCACATGATAGTTGATAGATCTAACCCGTCTGGGTCATAGACGCCAGATTTTCCGGAGGAAAAGTGGGTTTTGCAGCTACCACTTTTCTGGTAAAATTCGCTTACCTGGCTTAAAGACTATGACATCAGCCTACTTGCCGTAGGGGGAGGAGAATATTTTTTATTACTGAATATGCGTAAATTATTCATTGGACTCGCTATAAGCTAGTGATAAATGACAATTTGGATTCTTTCCGTTCTAGTTTCTGGCATATGTTTTTCTTTTCTTACAAAAGCTGATCACAGTGCAGTAAAAATAATCTCGTTGTACGGATATAATTGAGTCAGAAGAAATCGAATAAAAAGTGTAGTCAGCGATTCGAATCGGAAGACTCTACGACGCCTTCAATTCGCAACAAATTGCAGCACCCGGTATGCCCCTTTCCCGACAAATCGAACGTTCGTCAACTTCCGTGCCGGTTACATAATCGATTACTCGGACACAGACGCAGTCCATTTCGACAACAAATTGCGAAATTACATAATATTTTCTAATCGAGCGCGCCACAGGACGGCAATGGCCTTGGCTACTTTCAATAATAGCGTTAACTACCGCCGCTGCTACGTACATCTGTAATTTGTGTAGCGATTAATTAACGAGAATGCAATTAACGGGTATCAACAAATGAGGCACGGACGAGTTTCTATTGGGTGCATTTTTAATGACAGTTTGAAGGTTTGCGCGTGAATATCTTGCCTGTTGCAAACTTACTCGGTTTTTTGCCATTAAGATCCTACGCAGATTCAATTGATCCATACACCGAAAAGACAAAGGAATTATCATTGAGAAACTACCTCTGTACGTACAAACAGAAGCTCAAGCGTACTTCAATCCATTCGTAAACTATGCAGAAACTTTGCGAATTTTTTTTTCATTTATCAACATTCTATTATTTCTTTAGATATATAGACATCTACATCTGTCACAAAATGACTATGATTTGACATTTTCCCATGCACATATGCTTTTTTGAATTTATTAACGTAGTGTGATAATGACATTGTACATTAAATTAGGCTCAAATTAAATATTTATCATAGATTTAGGAAGAGAAAGTTAAAACGAAGACTATTGGGCATTCTGCCAATTTCCCACACCTCTCATCCGTCAATTACAAGCATCATTTGAATAATGCCATATTACCGCTTATTTGATCGTTTGCTAACATTGCTGTTCATTGGTGTAGTTTGAGATTCCATAACAACTGTCCGTACCAGCCCAATTAACATAAGATGTGTTATAGCAGTGGTTAATAATGTTCCTATAACTAATTTTGGGAGAGTTAAAGTTGTAAGGTTTAGTCGTATAAACATCTTATTGGCATCAACAAAGCAGTTAATACCGTGGAATAGGTACATTTTTATAAAACATAGTTGCTGTATAAAAATTATATAATTGTGTTTTAAGAGTTCTATATAAAAACATATGATAATGTCTTATAAAAACGTTATACAATTTTTCTGCTTTATTTACAAGCTCATCACAACTATAAAGCTAATATTCAACTTTCTTTAAATTTTGCGACATGTCTATTAGAAGTATCTCTATATTAAGTATACAATGTTACACTTATAAATTCAAAAATATCTAATTCAAACTTGAATTTGAAGTACAAATAAAATTTTACTGTGATAAACGAATAAAGTAGGTCGTAAAGTCATAAAGCGCCTGCATAGTACCAAAAAATATCCTCAGTTGGAATTCTAAATTCCATATAATAAAAATTCTAATTTTTAATGAGTAACGGAAGTTATTTTTATGAAAAATTTCACGTAAAAGTTGTTGTTTGAATTTTTTTCCAAGATGGACGCTGCAAAGCAATTGGAATTACGTGAATAAATATGTCACTAAAATAATAAAACAGTTTGGTCACTTCAGCAGCATTTCACATACTTTATAGTTATGTAAAAGCGAATCAAGAGCATTAACTGCCTTTAAGAGGCAGTTTTGCTTTGTCAGGCAAAATATTTTAATACAGCATTTATAAAACAAATGCTGTAATTATAGTTAAACAGCTTTCTGAAACTAAAGTGGTGCATAAATGGCTTAAGAACTTTCTTAAAGTAATCTAAATAACTTCTATAAAATACATTTATTTTTACTGTAAGAATCATCTCAAATATTTCTCTTGCACAACCACTATAAAATTGATTTATAACGTTTTATAGTCAGTCGTGTAGATTGCTACTATAGACATTATACCGCCTGAAGCAAAAATACTGTATAAGTGTAAACACAAGAACGCTATGAAAATAGTTTAAATAATTTCTATAAAAAGTTTTTCTTGTTTAGATTACAATATCCTCAGAGGCACCGTATAGACAAAACCTCAGAGGTGTGTGTGTGAAGTTAGCCCCCCAATGTTTGATTTTTGTTAAATTTTTTATAGTGCTGAATTGTATATGAATAGTTCTGAAGTGCTCTATAAATTTAATCAATAGTTCTATGACGTTTAGTGAAAATTTTTTTTTTATAAATATGGGGGGCCAACTTCACACAGCCCCCCATTTATTAGTTCTGTCATATTTGTTGCTCGTTTTGGGATGTACTTCAATAGTTCTACAGTTCTATGTAATTTTTAGCAATAGTTCTGTACCATAAGAGGTTTAAAAATCAACATGTAGTTATTAAGTAAAATAATTTCCAAAATACGTGCTCTTGTGAAAATAGCGGCGATATTGTATTGTATTCCAATAATCCCACTATTCCATGCAAATCGCATCGATCTAGGTGCTTTAATTTTGGAAATATCGAATTTAATTAATATAAGAATTTTTACAAAATTTTGAAAAAGGGAGTTCTGGCGAAAATAAGAACAGTTCTGCAAAAATCCTTATACTGATTAAATTCGATAACTCCGGAACATAAGCACATAGATCGATGCGGTTTGCATGGAATAGTAGAACTATTGGTGCACAATGCAGAGCTGCTCTTATTTTCGCCAGAACTCCCTTTTAAAGATTTTGTAAGAATTCTTATATTAATTAAATTCAATATTTCCGAAATTACAGCACCTAGATCGATGCGATTTGCATGGAATAGTGGGATTGTTGGAATACAATACAATATCGCCGCTATTTTCACAAGAGCACGTATTTTGGAAATCATTTTACTTAATAACTACATGTTGATTTTTAAACCTGTTATTACAGAACTATTGCTAAAAATTACATAGAACTGTAGAACTATTGAAGTACATCCCAAAACGAGCAAAAAATATGACAGAACTCATAAATGGGGGGCTGCGTGAAGTTGGCCCCCATATTTAAAAAAAAATTTTTTCACTAAACGTCATAGAATTATTGTCTAAATTTATAGAGCACTTCAGAACTATTCATATACAATCCAGCACTACAAAAATTTTAACAAAAATCGATCATTGGGGGGCTAACTTCACACGCACGTCATGTAACTACTACATATCTCTTATATAAATTTTAAATGATGAGACTAGTGTGCTACTTGGGTTTAAAATTCTTTAAATAATTCAATGACAGCTCTATGTATGCCTGTTGCTACGGTAACTTCTTCTTAACAGACGATTTTTACTTTATGCCGTACTGGAATATAATAGTTATATCGTGGACAGAATAGGCACCCTCTCTGCGGGTATGGTAGGGTGGAAGAAAGGGCCATAATAAGGTTTTTGGTCTGACTATATTTGGCTAGAAAAACGCCGTAGGAGTATAAAAACCAGTTATGCCAGGAATGCATACAAAATTTTATGCACGATTACTATATTAAATATTTAAAATAAATTATAACTATTATTGTTTTTAAAAGAAATACATTTCTAATTTATGATGAGTAGATCCTAACCTTAAATACAAAAACAATGACTGAACCTTTAAATTGTGACACGTTACATGGAAATAATTAAGGAATCTTTTTTGTATACTTAATGCTATGATGTAGGTAAATAAATAAAACGTATGTTTTTTAATGTCAACAATGCAGTTTTTGTAGGTATATATGCATATCTACACAATAGATGTCCCTGGAACCTACACGTCTCTGAAATTGGTGGATTACCTTTTAAATTATGTGTTATACTTACAAAATGCGGAAAAATTTAAAAGTCAACTCACGTGAAAGCATAATGTGTCGTTTTTGGAACACCTTAAGGTCGTCGTATTTTTCGCCGTAAAATGATCAAATTTAGATACAGAAATCTCGAAAAATGAAACATGTAGAGTAAAAGTAATATCAAAAATAAAGTTATTGTTGTTTTGTTTATCCACTTTTACTATTAAATTCTCCTCAAATAAAATAATAACTTTTAAAATGCGTTTGTATGACACATTATTTTGTTATTCTAACCCCACATTTTAACAATTATTTTCACATATTTATAAACAAAAGTGAACAATCTTATATGCAGAACTGTGTAAGTTTATGTCATAACAATATTTACATCTACAATTAAATTAAAAAAATACATAGTTTGAAAGATTTTTGTGTACCTAAAAATTTGATACATGGTGATTTTCCGGGTTGTTATGCCGTGACCTCGGTAACTGGTAGCTGCCAGAAACAGAGTTAAAATGCATATCCCTAGCATTAGCTGAGATACTTTTACCTGCCCTGGTTGTTCTCGGGCTAGGCTCTGTGGGGACAGACCCGCTATCGGTGTCTCTGGGTCTGTCCATATATTGATTTCGGTTCCTACTGTTGATATTACGACTGCTACGGTCGGAACCGCTTCTCGGATACTGGTGGTCCTCCGAGGCGTTCCGTAGCCGCCGCTGTAACTGGTCGCATCCCATGCTTCCAAACGTTTCGCCGCTCTTCACTGTCGGCATCTTCAGTGGTGACTCTGCAAAAGCTTCGCCGCGACTGAGCGTAAAAGTATCCCAGCTAATGCTAGGGATGTGCATTTTAACTCTGTTTCTGGCAGCTACCAGTTACCGAGGTCACGGCATAACAACCCAGAAAATCATCATGTATCAAATTACAACACTGGCCGTGAAAGCCTAAAAACCACTATACCTAAAAATTTGTTTGTTTGGCTGTTTTCTGTCGTTATATATTCGTTTTACTTCGGTATCTTTGAATATTCGCAGGTGACATGAGATAACATTCCTGTTATTTGCTAAACTCATTTCTTAACCTGTATCTTGTTTTTAATTATTTTTATTTTCTTTTAAATCTATAGAATAGTGTATTGCAAATTATTTTGAAGCATCAGCTTGAAATGTAGCATTTCTTTAGAGAAAATGTTTGATAAAAAGTAAAAATAAAGGTTTTAGTTCGACATTTCAATATTTTTAAATTTCTGGACTTCCCGACATAAAAAGTGGCAACCTCAGTTTAAATACAAACGAATTTTTCCATAATTGTTTTCCGTAAAATGTAACAACATATTAAATTTTTTACTTTTATTCACCCGACCCGCTGAGATTCTGTAGATTTCCAGTTACGAATTTGAATTATTAGTAAACGAAAACCTTAGCCTGTAACTGACACAAGGCTGACACATAACAGTACCACAGACAGTACCCCGTCCGAAGATTAATACAATAGCTCCGAAAGTTCTGATTGAAAACCCGCCTTCCGTTTCATTGACCTCGCAACCAACCGTTGCCGTGTCATTTTCGTCTGCATGAATTGATTTTGGTGTTCGAGACCAACGCATAGCTAAGTAGGCTGCGAAGGAATATTTATGAGATGACTCGTACAAGACTGACTTGTCAAAAATACCACCTGTCAAGATTAGATCGGTACGACGAAGAGGAAATATTTGGCCAATAATCGAGAAGATTTACCTACGTTGTGTTTATTTATATTATTTATTAACTTACCTCGAATGTGCTACATATTTACGAAATTAGGGAGATTTGAGTAGTTTTTGAATAAAACAAAACATATTACTAAATACACCTCGTTTATTAGTTTTCTGTCAATGGTGTAATAGCCTACCTAACCACCTAACAGTGCCGTACTCAGCCTTGAGTTCACGGGGGAAAAGAGCACGACAGAGAAAACCCCGATCACAATAATTCAAAGAATCGCTGTCGCTATTGCAATGGTAATAATAATGATAATAATAAAAATGTATCTGTACTTCAGTACTTGAATACACGGTAATATAACCATAATTCTACATATAAAATTGAAGAGTGTTTTGTTTAGTTAGCCGACTTGTGTCAGAAGGTACTGAGGTCCCATACGGGAGGCTACCCAGCTGGTAGTTGAGGGGTTGAACAAAAATCTCAAATCATATCTCATGCCTCATATGTTTTTAACGTATGCTTGTCCAGTCACGGGAGAAAATATTAATAGAATCACCAAGGCTCTTACAAACATCTGACAAGCAAACCGCTAAATTCAAGTAATAAAGTAGTAGTCGTAGATGATTAATAATAACTTACAGTACCATTTACAACAGCATAACTTCGACTCAAGCTAAAGTTGTACATACGGTATGCGCCAAAAGTATGGAATAAATTCAATAAAAACGAAACAATTATTTTTGGGAAAAATCCTCGAACAGCTCGATTTTTAATTTAAAAAATACATATTTTAGCGTAAAATGCGATTTTCAAATGTCATTTGTTTTCGAGTAATGACGTCATCGATTTTTTTTAAATAGCAACACCATATTTTTTTCCTTGATTCTGAAAGATCGTTTCATTCTCTATCAGACAGTACTAAAATTTTGCCCTCTTACATAGGAAAGTTTTCGAGTAAATGACGATTGAATGTTAGAAAACGTAAATTTTATTCATAAAAAAGTAACAAGTCTGAGGTATGTAAAATAAAATACAATTGATTAAATTTTATACTTAAATTAAATGTTCGAATTGCCATCCACCAACTTCTTGACAATGCGCAAGTCTGTGAAGAAATTCTTCTTGCACATTACGAATGATTTCTGGGGTAACTCTGCGTATTTCGTCCCGAATGCGATTTTGAAGTTCTTCTAAATTACGTGGTTTATTAATGTACACTTTTGACTTCTAGTAGCCCCATAAAAAATAGTCAAGAGGTGTAAGATCTGGCGATCTTGCAGGCCATTCTATCGGTCCGCGTCTGCCGATCCACCTCCCAGGAAAACAGTTGTCCAAAAAATCTCGTACAGGGCGCGCATAGTGCGGAGGTGCACCGTCTTGCTGAAACCATATGGTATCGTCAGGAATGTCAGGGTCATTATCGTTAGGAAAAATTACTGCAAGGGCTGAAACAAGGTCATTTTCTAGAAACTCTAAATATCTTTGTCCTGTAAGGGTTCCAAAGAAGAAAGACCCTACTATTCTGTCGTCAACTATTCCAGCCCACACATTTAATTTCTGAGGGTGTTGGGTATGTGCCTCTGCCATCCAATGAGGATTTTCCCGACTCCAATATCTGCAAGTTTGACGGTTCACTGTACCATTCAGACAAAATGTGGCCTCATCTGAAAAAAGTATTTGCCGGTGTAAATTTCTATTTCCTTGACATAAATCCATTAGAATTTCCCAAAAGTGTAAGCGGCGATCGGGACCATCTTCATTGAGTTCCTGCACAAGTTGAATTTTGTAGGGATGATATTTTTCCTTTCTCAAGATACGTAGCACTGTGCTCTGACTAGTGTCATTGTTTAATGCAACCAATCGTGAAGAATTAAATGAGGATTATCCACCATACTTATCAAAATGTTCTGTTTCTGATTTTCATTAATGCTTGGACGTCCAGGTTTTGGAATATTTAGACTCTACCTTACTGACTGTTGATTGGCTGATAGGGCGATCTGGATATTTTTCATTAAATAAATCGCAAACTTCCTGCTGAGTTCTAGTCATATTCCCGCATCCGATAAGAATTAAAATTTCAATTCTTTGAGTAACAGTTAAATGTGCCATGTTTAAAGTGAATAATAATTTCTATGTCGCTTACAATACTTATTAGAAAGTCGGTGTGACAATGACACTTTGCAAAAATTTTCACCTACGTGATCCATAAAAGAACTATGGAATTCGAAAACTAAACTTAACGTGTTTGCTTTATTTTAATTGATTTACGTTTTCTAATATTCAATCGTCATTTACTCGAAAACTTTACTATGTAAGAGGGCAAAATTTTAGTACTGTCTGATAGAGAATTAAACGATCTTTCAGAATCAAGGAAAAAAATATGGTGTTGCCATTTAAAAAAAAATCGATGACGTCATTACTCGAAAACAAATGACATTTGAAAATCGCAAAAATCGACCTGTTTGAGGATTTTTTCCAAAAAATAATTGTTTCGTTTTTATTGAATTTATTCCATACTTTTGGCGCATACTGTATAATTTAAACAATAAATCAATAAAGTTGCCGAATAGTGTGTAGGGTTCGTTAAAAATCCATTCTTAAAAACTCTATACACTATAGACGAATAGCCTGTAGCGAGCATAGACCATTTTTAGCACTTGAAAAGCTAATGTAACAAAAAACGTTTATACCTACTAACCATAAATAATAATCGGATTTTAATATTCGGAATCTCCTGGCTTCCCAAATTTCTTTCAGGTAAAGTTCTAAATCACCCTGTATGTCACTGTATTATTTTTCCCACAGTAGCAGCGTGTTGAAATTTATCTTGGTGATAGTAGCGATCAAATACTTCACTGAATTTGCTGTCTCTTTGGCACGTACCTCGTGTACGTGGAGAAAATGTCGGGTTAGACACGTGCTCCGCTGGAAAACCAATTACTATTTCCCTGCACCGTGGGGTTTCGCCGTTATTATAAAATCGTAATCTGGGTCAGCGTAGAAAAATGACTTGCATCGTTATCTTTACGAAGTAGGTTAACGCAAATTGCCGAGAATTACGAAGAAACATTTGCATGCAGAGACGCGGATGATTTCATCGTCGTTTCTGGCTGGGAAGCTATTGTGGACGAGAATATCCTCGCGTGACCGTATGTTTGTTTTAAAAAAAATCATAAAATCCATCCCGTAACAACGGGTTCGCTCGGTTATACATAGTATGGATGGTTTTCAGTAGGCGTTGGAATACAAAACAAGCGGCACAGGAATAGTATCTATGTCAAAAAATTGTTTAGTATTTTGCGTGTGTAACTTTTTTGCAGCTTAGTGTATCCATCTTACTATCGAAACAATCGATTCTCCTAACTGTTTTATTTGAAAAAGTTATACTTTGCTGAAGTCAGTAGGAGTAATCATTTTTGAAATTATCCTATTTGAAATGCTCAGTGCACCGAGTAAAAACTGTTTTGGTTTTAGGTGAAGTGCCTTTTCTGCTGAAAATATAGCAAAATGTTACTTGAAAAAGTTGTTCAGAACGGTAAATTATGGAGACGTGCAAAATTTCAAAAAGATCGGCCTACTTTGATAAAATCTTTGTAGCTACTTTGTTGAAAAATGGTTTCATCAAACTTCGCCGATCTTCTCGAAATTTTGCACGTCTCCATAATTTGCGATGGATACACTAAACTGGAAAAAAGTTACAGACGCACAATACCAAGGGTCTTCAATGGGTCCCTGTGCCCTTAGGAAGCATTTCCGGACCCATGTTTATATGAACTTTTTTACTTAGTTTTGATCATAGTATAGGCCTGTTAGGGTAGGCAGCTAATTATGAGACACCCAGTATACCAAGTCTCATAATAAAAAATTTAAAGGATGTCAAAGTTAAAATTTTATTTTAAACGAGGGTTTTTGCGAACGAAAAATTCAAATTTGTTTCTAATTTTGACGTCACTTGTGCGCCACTTGTGGCACGTCATGTTTCTTTTAAATGGCAGAACTTTTTTGCAGCTTAGTGTGTCCATGTGACTATCGAAACAATCTCCTATCTGTTTTATTTGAAAATCTCGTTGTCATAAAATGTTCCAGTTTTGTTTATGTATACTCACAAATACCAAGCAAGCACTAGAAGAAAATTCAACGCACTGCCCACAATACTACTATGACTAATAATACTTTTAGGCAAACAGCTGCAGGTGATAGATTGCAATGTTGGCGTACTTTACAGTTTTAAAGACTTTCTGCGAAACTCCAATTGTTTCATTAATACCGCCACAAAAAAAAAACAGATTACGTTACAGGAGCTTTTACTTAACCTTAATTCGTATCAGCACTTATATTTCAGATGCCCTGTATAGTAAATCCATTAACAGAATTATCACATCTAGTTCTGAACTTTCCCATTAATTAGGAAATGTATTACTTGGATCGTACATTTAGGATTTATCTAAATAGAATAGAATTATAAAGACATTTTTGGATAGCTTAATAATTAGTATATCCACTATCTACTTCCCTCCTACCGTCGCATTTCTTCCTGCTTGCCAACTCAATATCGATGATCGACTTGCCAGCGATTAGTTGCGTTAGTGAGTATCCTGCAATGGGTGTGGAAGATTTTATATTATGGAGTAAGGATTTCAGCACCCCCCTTCCCCTACCCCTCCACTACAAATAGACAGTATTATTTAAATTGTGAAGCTTTCATAAAAATGCATTATTTTATTAAAAAATAAATAACTAGAAAGTCATGTTTGTTTCATTTGCATTTTATTCCAGGATTTTCCGTGACCATATTTCCTTTTCTACCGATTCCTAAATATCGTTTCTTCTAGTATTGTCGAACGGCTAGTTAAAAATCGATGTAGCAATCTGCTATATTAACAACCAGTCGGTGTAAAATTACAATTGGATATTGCGTTATTGCAACATCTTGTTATTTGCCGGCAATTTAGCGATGATGCAAATATTCTTTAAGAAGGCTATTGCCGCATTTCATTACGCTATTTCTTACAGTAAGAATTGTGGAAGCTACTACAATCGGAAATGATTAAAAAATATTAGAATAAATATTGTATTTTGTAAAGAGACAATAATAAAAAAAAGACACCTCTTCTAAGAAAACATAAAGGACAAAATAAGGAACACTAGGCACAATGAAATTGTATTTAAAACATGGAAGTAAATGACCCTTATATAAAAGTAAGTTAGTTTATTGTACACTGTTCTTAAGCTTCTATTTTTATCAATTACATTTTTATTGTAATATGTATAGTGATTCCCATCCCCTATTTTATTCCCAATTTAATCATTTCCTTGCTCATAAATTAATAATTATTTGATACATTTGGGTTTGTACCAAAAGTAATATTAAACAACATTATATTAAATACGGGCCTGGTACGGACGTATGTTATGGCTTTATTCAAATTGATGTATGTGATTGGTGGGTGAGAGGAGTGGGAAACTGGCAGGATGCGCAATAGTCTCTGGCTTATCTCCCTCTTCCTAAATCTATGTAATAAACCTATTCATACATGTGCCGGAAATGGCATTGCTGCCATTATCGCCCTATGGTGTTAAAAGGAAGTTAATTGCACTGTTAAATAGTTTTTATTATGATTGGTTTCAGCTTCCATTAACGTACAACATTTCAGCTTTGAAATACATTTTTTTTGCATGTTAAGTTTGAAGAGCGATGACAAAGCCGAGAACAAAGCATTTTACATGAATAAGTTAATTTGCATTTTTATGAAGTGTGTATGCACGTCCGTGTGCCATGTGAGAAAATAAGTCCGTACAAATTTGCTTTACATCATTGCTAAAACGTGATGTGAATATTAAAAATGTATGTACCGTCCTATTTATACATATCTAGTTTGAACAGACATTGATATGGCGTAGATTAAACTTTTGCATTTTTCGTTTTAATGTACATGTGCTGTATTATGCCTTGTATTGTAATAGGAACTTGATTAAAACACCCACTTTAATCTCAATGAAAAATATAATTTGGTCCTATCGAATCGAGGCTAACCTGTGCCGGATTCTTTTGAAATCAAGGCGGATTATTATTTCAGTGCTTTTATATAATTGATGTTTATCGTGGCCTAAAAAAGGCAGGTATTAATCCTGACACAATCAGATAATTCGGAAATTAGGTTTTCACTCATAAACGATTCGCGACAGAAAAGGTGAAGGCACACTTTTGCCACGTCATATGATGTCAGGAGGTAAAGACAGAAATAATATGTATGAAATGAAACGCTATTGTTGAATTCTCAGTGCAGACTAATTTATTAATTAGTCTAAAAGGGATGGTTTATGTTTCAACATGTACACTCTCTCCTATACCTAGAAAAGCGGTCAGACCCTATTGCCAGATGTGCATACTATATATTTGGGCTCATTTTAACACTCCCACTAGCACAAAATATATACGACAGTCTGTATGCCATAAATCAGAAACCATAACACTTATAATATATTTACAATACCCAATTTCTCTAAAAAACTGTAATGTTTCATAGAACACAGGCTCTTTGTAAGAAAGTCGGCAGGCATTTCGGTTGTCTGTAAATACTTATTAAATTCTGAGCTACAGAGTCCCTAACAAAATGATGCCGAATGTCAATGTGTTTTGACCTTTATGACTGGTGGAATTTACTGACAAGTTCTGTGCGCTTTGACTGCCATTATAAAGAGTAATACAATTTACGACACCAAATAATTCGTTCAATAAATTCCTAAAATAAATTGCTTCTTCGGAAGCCTCAGAAATTGCCATGTATTCAGCTTCCGCGCTGGATAAGGCAACAGTCTTTTGTTTCCTACTTTCCCAGGATATGGCGGAACCAGAAAATTTAAAGCAAAACCAGTATATGATTTACGATCATTTATATCGCAATCAGCATCTACAAAACCTTCTACTTCCTCATCATACTTTACAAATTTTAGGCCAAAACTTTTAGTTCCCTGCAAATATCTTAAAATGCGTTTGGCTTGTTTCCAATGGCTTTCATTGTAACAGTTATTAAATTGACTTAAATAACTAACAGAATAAGCAATATCAGGCCTAGTTAACACAGCTAAGTACATTAAGCTACCAATGAGTTCCTGATATGGAACATTAATTTTTAAATCAGTTTCACTCTTAACTAATCTAGCATTTTGCTCCATAGGTGTGCTAACAGCCTTGCAGTTCGACATATTAAATCGCTTTAAAACATGGTTAATATACTGTTGCTGATCTAAGGTAATTGAATTATTTTTCTTGTCTATTCCAACTCTCATGCCAAGACACTGTTTCACTTCACCGAGATCTTTAATTTTGAATTCGTTCGACAACCGATTTTTCAAATTTTCAGTTTCATGGCTATCGTTGGAAAAAACAAAGAAATCATCAACATACAATGCAATTACCGTCATTAAACTACCATTTATTTTAGTAAACAAACATGGTTCTAATTTCGATCGTTTGTAGTTTAAATTTCCAAGCATCACATCAACCCTTTCATACCAAGCTCTACTGGCTTGCTTTAGGCCATAAATCGCCCTTTTTAACTTTAAAACTTTGTTGCCACTGCAACTGAAACCTTCAGGTAATCTCATATATACATCTTCCTTTAATATTCCATTTAAAAATGCTGTTTTAACATCTAAATGTGAAATGTCTAATCCTAACTTAACAGATAAAGACATCAACAGTTTCAAAGTGGAAAATCTAACTACAGGTGAAAAAGTCTCATGAAAATCAATACCTTCTTTTGCGTGAATCCTTTTGCTACAAGTCTAGCTCTATATCTAACACGTTCATCACTGTCGATGTTTCGCTTAAACACCCACTTGCACTGCACAATAGTTTTACCACTAGGAATATCGACTAGTTCCCAAGCATCATTTTCTTCAAAGGAAAGAAGTTCGTCCTGAATCGCCTCGCCCCAGTTCTCCTTGTCCGGTCCTGACAAGGCGTCCTGCACTGTCTCGGGGTCGCTGTCTAAATGGGGACTGTCAGAGCAAATGTACGTCACAACATTTTCAAACTTCCTTGGTTTTGGAGTTCTTTCTGACCGTCTAAGTGCTCCAGTGGGCTGCTCTGGATGTTCTGGAGTGTAGTCACTATCATCACTCTCATCCGTCCCACTAAACGTTTCCGTGTTGCTGGATTCTGCACTAAAATTTACATCGTCATCGTTCTCTGTATTCTCGCTGTCTCCGACTCCCACTGAAACTGGAACCTCTACACTTTAGTCGACTAGTTCGACTAGATATTTAAAGTTTTGAAGCAACCTAAAACTTCATCTTTAGTCTTTAAAAAATAGACAAATACCATTCTGCTATAATCATCCTCAAAAGTTAAGAAATACTTGGCTCCACCAATTGATTTTATTTCCATGGGACCACATACATCTGCGTGTATAACTCCTAGTAATTCTTCAGCTCGTGTGCCTTTGTGTGTGAATGGCAGCCGGCATTGCTTACCTTCACAACAAACTTCACAGTTTTGTTTTTCTATTTCCGCTACACCTGAATACACGAGACCATCTACCAGTTCCTTTTTCTTCATTTGGTTCAAATAATTACTGTTTATATGCCCAAATCTTCGATGCCATGTGTTCGCTGTGTTTATTCTATATACACCATCTTTCAAATCAGCTGTGGCTACTAACACTCCTTGCACATTATATATTTGGCAACAATCAGATTTAAAATGAACAGCATTCCCATTTTTAATCAATTGACTTACAGACAATAAATTTGTAGTCAACTCTGGAGCACATAACACGTCTTTCACAGTAATTTCGTATTGGGTTTTACCAACAACAGTTTCGAGTTTCACATTTCCCGAACATACTACTGATATTTTGTCTTGATTGGCTACCATTATTTCACTGGTCTCTGTATTCGTTGATCGCTGCTCAACCCAGTGTTCATTCGCTGTTAAATGAACGCTTGCACCAGAGTCCACATACCAATCAGTCTTTTTAAAATTACCACTTAAAAACACGGCACTAAAAGCATTCGGAGATTTTTGTTGCCTAAATTCCGAAACACCAACATTTGGACATTTAATTTTAAAGTGTCCCATCTGCCTGCATTTGTAACACTTAATATCTTTCATGTCTTTCTTGGTTTTTATCGTGTTACCAGCCTGCTGTTTACCGCCATGCCATCTTTGGAAACGAATGCATTAGCGGTGCTGCCAACATTTCCATCCATCTCTAACAATTTGGTTTTGATAACATCCGCAGAAATAGGTATTCCTGAATGCTCGATCGCCATTATCATCGTTGAAAATTTGTCAGGTAAACCCGTAATCCATTCATCGTCTATGTTAAACCCTGTACCACGTAACTTTTGCCCGGTTTCCACTATCTGGTTAACATAAGCACACATGGATTCGCAGTTTTCTAGTCTTGCGGAAATTAAATTTCGTAACAGTCCAATTTTTCTGGCGAAGCCAGAATCATCAAACAACGATTTTAACTTTTTCCACAATTCCACTGTAGTTCTCGCTTCCTTTATATGCACGTACAACGAGGCATCAATGGTGAGAATTATTTTTGCTTTTGCCTTGGCGTCATCTGCCTCCACAATTTCCGATACACACTTTGAAAGTCCTTCAAGTACCAAGAAGTTTTCTATAGCAAACGCCCAATCTGAGTAATTTTCACGCCCTTTTAACTTCGGGACATTCACTATATAATTCGCGGCCATACTTGCACTAATCAGAGAAAAACTATCAACTTGTTTCGCACAATCGCGGGACTGGGCGCATAACCTGATGAAATGAAACGCTCTTGTTGAATTCTCAGTGCAGACTAATTTATTAAATAGGCTAAAAGGGATGGTTTATGATACAACATGTACACTCTCTCCTATACCTAGAAAAGCGGTCAGACCCTATTGCCAGATGTGCATACTATATATTTGGGCTCATTTTAACAATATGTATGAAAACGACCGAGCTATATACGAATATTTAGCCAACAGAGACAAGTATATCTAAGAAACTTTATCTGTTTCTCCAGTTTCTCTTCTAGAGGCGGTAACTGTCTCCAAAAAAGTGTTTATTCACAATCGGTTAGTAATATGTATATAGACATTTCTTACCATTAAAACGGTAGGGAAAAGACTTATTACTTACCTTCACTTCCACGCTAGCCGGAAAAGTACTTTTCCTGCTAGAAGCATGTGCCACTTTTCCGAAGTATAGCAATATCATGTTAGGCTGGTTTAAAAAAAATAAATACCAGTTCTTTGTATTAACTTATTAAATTATAACATAAAGAAAAATATTAAGAACCAAAACTCATTTGAATTATTGTAAATATTAATTGTAACATTTGAATTCTCATTATTGTGAACCGTAAATGTAAGCCCATGTCGTTGCTTAACATTGTATTGGGTTTGGGAAGTTGACAAAGAAGCCGACGTTCCGAGATTTTCTGTATGGGATAACATATTTGTAATTTTTACTTGACCATGTAACGAGTACTCCGCGTATCCTTCGGCTACGGCGCTGGATTTCTATCCTAATTTTTTTAACTGTAGGATGTCTCCATCTGTATTTGCTAGCAATGTAGCTGAAGTACGTCTAAATGTCCCGTAAACCCGTGAGCATTTTCTAATTTAAAAAAAGCTGCTATTTTTTTTGGAAAAACGTCCAATAGCATTGTGGCCACAAGGCTAGTTAGTTTGTAATCTTGCCATTCCTTATTTGTAGAAATGAGACGATCGAAACCAATGGTCTTGTGAAGAGCATAGTATTGCTTTATTATTTTTATCCATTACGATTTTGTAATTGCAAATGTTCGGGAAGTGTAGATTCATCATTATGCTCTTTTCTAAAATTTCCAGATCACCCATTTTCATATTTAGGAGTTCATCGCATCTGCAGACGCCAGATATGCTAATAATTAAAGCAACCTTAAAGTAAAATATACCATTAAACACATAATTGATATGAATTAAATAGTAGAAATATTATCTTTTGAGCAAGATATTCCTCTGGAGCCTTATTTAAGTAGGTACTGATGTTTTCTTCTGCGAGAACATTGGATTTTTTAGGTTTATATCCAGCATTCTACCTTTTCAAAATGATATGAAGTACAGCTCTCAACATCGTATATCGAAACCATAATGTTGAAGCTTTAGTTTCTTTACTCATTTCAACAAAATATGCAAGCGGTATCGTGAAGTATGTTGCACACCCTGAATGGCGCACCATTTAATGTAAGACGAAAACTTTTTCTCGTACCCTTTTTTGCTTTTCTCCGGAATTATTCCGTCAAGCGCAGTGTCCGCAGCTTCTCGGACTTCCGAAGGAGTACAGGTTAATTCAAAATCAGACATTATGTACTTATTTAAGCAAAAAAATTAAAATTTCGTAACGGAAGGAATATTTTTTGACTTTATTGTCAAAACCAATAAACTAGTAATATTGCCTAGCAACAGTTTCATGGAATTCTTTGTCGAAAAAATATATAATTTTGATAACAATTTATTTTTTAAATTAATGTTTTTAAAAGTTTGTAACTAAGCGATTGTGAATAAAATAGTATACATACCACGCGGGAAGGATCATTCCAGCCACGGCTTTTAGCGGAAAGCCTGGGCTGTAATGATATACTATTCCAATTTTAGTCACCCCTACGTAATAGAGCCGATTCTATCACGTGGCAGGGATTTTGGCAATACATTTTAAATTTTAAGTGTCGTGGCTATATATGCTACGTTCCATACACTAAAAATTCCACTTGGGTTATTTTATGATTCATTACAACTACATACATCCTATAGCCTCGATTTGTTTTTTCTTTGAGCTAGCGTTTCCTTTGCTTTTCCCAAAAATAAATACGCCGGCATAGTGGACTGTAAAGAGACGTTGGCCCAAACTTTATAAACTGGGGAAATTAAATAAACTCGGCCCGCTTTCAGCAGCCGTAAAATTTTTAATGGCCGTATAAATTTCTGGAAAATATTTTTCCCGTTTTAATAACCGCTGTAAATAATCGTTCATTTGTTTTTATTGAAATTTAAAAATAATTATGCCGGCGTTCGGTTTCGCCCTCGAAAATAGCCGGGGATCATCAATCAGTTATAATTTATAATTGTTTTTCCTTACTAGTTTGTTAATAGTGTGGCGAGGTGTTTATTTGTGAAAAAACTACTGAGAATGTACGGCAGTCTAGATAAATAAACGTGTAAACAAATTAAAACCACATTCAGTAAACTGTTCCAGGAAAATTCTATTACTGAATTAAATTTTTTTCTTAAATGTGTCGATATCACATTTATCGTGTTTTTAACTAAAAATAAAAACTCACTTCTGAAAAATTAAAGGTTAATTGAATAAACCCTTGCGTCAAAAGGATCAGTCACGAGTTTTTGAAACTAAGTTTGCCTAACCAAAAAATCGCACTAAAAAAGCATATAAGTAAAAAATAATAAAGATCACTATCGCGCACTTCCGTATTTTTTGACGTTTCGAAACACACTGTTTTCGTTCTCAAAAGAGCTAGTTAAGTTTGACTGATGAAGCGATCCTAATAAAACGTAGAAATAAGTGAGATCTCAATTATTGTGGTTGAATTTCGAGTTCCCACTCCAGAGGTTAGTAAATATATTAAATTTTTTAGATAATTATTGAATAGAGTTTTGTCTGTGGATGTTCATTAGCATACCTAGATGTTTGGTATCAGAGAACATACATATGACTTCATTGATAGGAATTGTAGATTTGATACATATTAGCTTAAAATACCTTTCTTAAACAGTAAAAAATGTTACAAAAGCTAATAATAAGGAATATATGGGTAGATATTGTGGGTGTAATTCAACGCAGGTTGGGGCTTTTGTCCACTGAGTAGTTAGTTTCACACAATATTGTTAATACCTGAAAATATATGAAAAAAAACTATATAGTTATGACGGTGGACTTAAATGACACCCTGTATAGATATTATCTAAAATTTACTTTTAGTCTTACTTTATGAAAATAAATTACCAGTTTATCCTTAATAATGGATTTATATACATCTGTTTTCAAAAAGAATTGTCGAATTTTGTATTAAAATGAACTTAGTCAAATGTTCACCCTCTAGAAGATACAGGTCCTTCAAATTTTGAGTATTTTCTTTTGTCGATGAACCATTAGTTTTAGAGCAATACGGCGCGGGACGTAAAAGGTTTAAAATCAACCAGGCTGACTGCTATGAATTTTTGAGTATCATAATATTTATTTATTATCCTCACTTTTATAATACCCCAAATTGCAAATTTGTTTTTTTTTCTCAGATATCTGATATAAGTAATGAACTTTATAATTAAAGCAACGAATTTTACGTTCTTTGGTTTCAAATTACAGCCTTTTTTCCATATTTCTTTGAAAATGTTAAGAAATGGACATTTTACTAAGGTCATTTTTATACAGAACGTTGTTCTTTTCGCTTCTATTTGTTAATATAATTTGTGTTTCTCTTTTGAAATCGCCCTGTATAACAGTAATACTGCAGACACTTAAATATCTGCAAACACACTTTTCGTCTAACTTTAGAACGTTGGTTACAATACTGGACATATCCGAATATTTTCAGCCAATTCGTACATCAACGAATTCAAGTGTGCCCACACTATGATATACCTACACACTGCATTGCTCACGTCTACACGTTTACGTTTAGGTCGCGTTTAAGTACGACGATTACGTATTCCTATTTTTAAAGAAATGTGCCACTTACTGAAACGGGTTTTAGCTAATTATTGCGGGTACGAGAACGCCCGTACCTCAGCATTGTTTATGAAAAACTTAATGCCGTATTAGCAGTGGCTATATTTAGACCCAGCAGACGCTTCGGAATGCAACAACCTGTCCGTAAACGTGCCACGCGGTTCGATTTTCACCGCGACATCTCCCTCGTACAGTAATACGTCTTTTTTGTATGCCCGAGCGCCGCCTGTACCACTTTTATGTTGTCGCATACATAATCGAAAAATAAAATAACTAGTGTTGGAAGTCGCATGATTGTTGCGAGACTCTTTCGTATAAATGAGAACATGGAACTTTATTTAGAATTTGATATCAGTGGTGGTTACTCTCGGTCGGCTACGGTTCCGCTCGGACTTCACACGTAACCATCGATATGGTCGATCGTCGACAATGGTCGATTTGTAGACGTTATAAAGTATAGAAACATCTGATAGTTTTACGTTGTTATACAGTGCTTTCGAAAAGTAACGAATAAATTCATTATTTTTGAAAATGAGAAGTTTTCGAAAAGATCCCCTGACACGTCGATTTTGTTTTTAAAAAAGGCACCATTTGACATGCAACCCACATTTATGACGTCATCGTTGTTCGAGATATGACGTCATCGACAATTTGTTTAAATAGCAACCCCCAATTTTGACCATGCTATTTGAAAGAACGTGTCATTCTACATACACATTATGAAAAAAATTATGGTGTTACATAACAAAAATTTCAAGAAAATAATGTTTAAAGATTTTAAAATTTAATTTTCACAATACTGATAATGATGATTATGTAAAAAATCGACTAAATTAAATGTTCAAATTGTGCACCGTTGGCTGCCTGACAGTAGCCAAGACGATTAATAAATTCTTTTTGGACATTATCAATAACTTCAGAAGCTATACGGCTATACGATGTATCTCGTGACGAATTCTTGTTTTTAAATCTTCTAAATTAACCGGTCTAGTAACGTATACTTTGCTTTTTAAGTATCCCCACAAGAAATAATCTAGGGGTGGCAAATCAGGCGATCTGGCTGACCACTCAATCGGCCCCCTTCTCCCTATCCAACGATTCGGGAACAGCTCATCTAAATAAGCACGGGCATGTGTTGCGTAATGGGGAGGTGCACAATATTGTGAAAATAAAATTTTAAAATCTTCAAACATTATTTTCTTGAAATTTTTGTTATGTAACCCCATAATTTTTCATGATGTATGTATGTAGAATGACACGCTCTTTCAAATGGCGTGGTCAAAATTGGAGGTTGCTTTTTAAAAAAATTGCCTATCACGTCATATCTCGAACAACGATGACGTCACAAATGTGGGTCGTATGTCAAATGGTGCCTTTTCTAAAAACAAAATCGCCGTGCCAGGGGAATTTTTCGAAAACTTCTCATTTTCAAAAATAATGAATTTATTCGTTACTTTTTGAAAGCACTGTATATTATGATGGATGAATAGGCGAAACAGAGTTAGAGCTCATTCAGTCAAGTGGCAGTGAATTTATAATTATTATTGACTCTAGACTCAATAAACTTTGATTTTAAAAATAATTTTATATGCTGTGTATTTAATAATTTAAGCTTTTAATTTTACTATTTTAACAACTGACATTGAATTTTATTTAGACGTGGCGATAAGTAGGAGTTACTTCAGACTATAAGCAGTATACAGGGTGATTCAGCCATAATGTCATGCATTTTAAGAAAAGAGGGAAAACGAGTTTAATAGGAATACGCGATTTAAAAAAAAATAGGTAATGCATATTTACGCATATTTAAACCCCCTTTTCAGACTGTCATTGACCGCTGTCGGCAATTCAACTCGGTGTCGGCATGACGCGACGTTGCCAAATTTAAATATTTTCATATAGCACCTGCTTATTGTTATAATGTAATTAATGCTATAAATAATTTTTTAAAAGTATGCTATTAACATATTAAGTTACAACATAAAAAATATTTAATATTGAAATTAGAAAACTCCAACGGATCAAAATCAACCATTCACAAGAGAGGCTGAAACGTTTTTTTATTTAAATACATACAGTACCTAATAAAAAAAACCTCGTGCTGTCAACAAAAAACAGTCCGAAACAGACTTATTCAGTGATCAGCAATCCGGCAATCCAAGTCTTGACTTACCGTATTTAGGTCAATCTTTGAAATACGTGGTTAAAATAAAGGGAACAAATTAAACGCTCGTTAAATTATTTAACTGCACGATACATTTTCCGAATAAAATAATATAGAAATACGATATTTTATTTGAATGCACGATACATTAAGAAATGTTTGGTAAACATAATAACTGTTCGGTTAAAATTATAAATTCTCACTGAAAAAATAATGCATTCGCAAACTGGAAATAATAGTTGCACGAGGGAAAAAATACATGATCGATAAAAACAACAAATGCTCTCTAAACATATAAATGTGTTCATCACAAATAATACTTACTAGTTAAAAATAATAAATGCTCGGTAAAAATATTAATTTCTCGATAAAACTATTCATCGCCGGATAAGAATATTAAAAACTCGGTAAGAATATTAAATACTCGGTAAAAATATTAATTATTATTTAATGAGAATATTAAATGAACCCATAAATATACATATGCAGTAAAAAACAATAATTACTCCCTAGAAAGTGTAAATGCACAGTTATAAAAATTATTTGCAGAGAATAAATTCTTAAGTTTGAAAAATTGACTGTAGGTTAGGTTAGGTTAGGTTAAACATTGAAATCATCCCGGGACAGTCGTTTGTTCATTGCACTGCTTGCAAATCATTCTATTGCGCACACGCGCTTTTAGATTCAAATTTGCGAACCAACATTAAATATCGTGCATAAAGTAATGAACACTTTTGAAATTTGTATCGTGCAAAATGAATAAATTATCGAAACATACTTTTAAAACTTAGTATTTTTATTATGTAAATACTATTTAGATACCGAGCATTCTTATACTGCATTCATCATTAGTAGTCAAGCATTTCTCCTATTTTATAGTGCAAAATATATTAAAATATCGAGCAGTTTATTGGGACCCTAAAATAAATGCCATTATGACTGAATCACCCTGTATGTACGTTATCACATTTCACTTGGGAAATGTATTAACGATTTTCTACAAACTGACTACATTGGTTGCGACATTTAATGAAAAGTTTCAATGGAATGCGATGCCGGACCGTTAATGCGATCGTCGCGACGCCCACGTCTCTCCGTTTTGGCGTCGCGGATGTAAACAAAACATGATAAATTACTTACTAGTTATCGATTACGATTTAATCGACACGGTTACTTGCCCCAAAATACAATCAGCGTGGGAACGTAGTTTCCGATGCGGTTATTAATATTTATAAATCGTATTTTTATACGGAGGCAGATTTGAAATTGTAATTATTGTTTGTAATACAGATCTTCGAGCTAATGCAATATTTTATGCTTCACTATCCACTGTCAAGTGCATTTATATAAAAAATATTAAATACTCGTATGTTTCGTTTAGTTGAAGGTTTGTTTGATTTGATACAAAATGTTCGATATACAAGGTGAGGCAAAAATCACTCCCCAGTGGCCGGATATACAGGGTGAGTCAGTCATAATGTCATTAATTTTAACCACGTATTCGGGAGGCCTAATAAAGGCAGAAAATCGAAAAAAAAAATTTTTTACTCGACCTTTAAAAAAATAAACAAATCACCCTATAAAAATCAGTAACACGACGCTCCTGGTGCACCCGACGAAATTCTAATGTCACAGACTTGCCGTATTAACCATGGATGCCACATTTACATACATAATATCATCTAACACATCAGCGTGTTATTCAAATTTACCTCCATTTAGCACTGCATTTCCCGCATTTCTTCCCCCTCAAATTTGTAGATCATGCCACACATTGGAGGGGGGATTTAGAGAATACAAGCAGTAGTTTGTTTATTTCGGTCTAACCTCACGTATTTGGCGTAAATTCACAACGCATAATTTTACAAATTCCGATTATGTGGAAATGGTAGTGTTATACGGAGAATGTGTACGAAATGCGACTGAATGTTATTAATAAAGTGCTATGGACAGATAAATGCAGTTATACTTATGTGGGCTGTAAACAGGTTAGTATCATACTACTTAAAAAACAATACATTTCTAGGCTAGATGTACGTAACTACAAATTGTACATTTGGTTATGTGTGCGGTTAATTGTACTTACGAGTAATACTAAAAATTCATATTTATTTGTAAAACGTAGTGAAAACGTAATATCAAAATTATTAAACTGTAATAGCCTAGCATTCGAAAATATTTATTTATTATCTACATTTGTTTTATTAACAAATAAATCAATATTTAAGGAAAATTCATTCATGTATCTAGATTAAAAAATAGTTTTACTCCTTGTTAAATAACAGTACAAAAACTAGGTAACTAGGTTACTGAACTAATAAGGTTAAGGTCAAGATTAACTCTCGATTAGCGGCGTGCTATTTCGGTCTTGGACAGTTTTCTGTCGACAACACGATGGTTTTATTAAGTACTTAGTATTTAAACACGAAACACTTTTCAGCTTCTCAATAATTTACCCATTGGGTATAGGTTTTTTATGTAATGTACGTAAATGGTTTATTACTCAGTTTATTATTAGACACGTTGGAGTTTTGTTGCAGTCATAACGGCTACATTTGCTCAGAGAAAAATCGACCCGCGAGTGTACGGGTATCGTTTGATTGGGCCGTATTTTCTACGGGAAAACCTGAGTGGACCGCGTTACTTGCAATTTTTAATAGAATTATTTGATTATTATTATTTGATTTTATTGGGTATTAACATTTTAAATTATTATTGGCTGAAGTTGAACTGAGCAAGAAAAAATGATATTCTAAAATAGTCAGTACAACCGTTTATTTGTGATGTCTAAAACCTAGGTGGTAGGTACTATATAGAAAAATATTACAACTTGACAACATTGCATCAGGTCGATATCGAGTTGAACTGTCAGCTGTAACCGACCAAGGCTGTGACCGGTCAGTGACAGTCTGAAAAGGGGGTTTAGATAATGATTTGAAAATATTTTTTTTCGGCGTAAATATGCATTTAGATTTTTTTTTAATCACGTATTCGCATTATACTCATTATTCCCTATCTCCTCTTAAAATTAATGACATTATGACTGACTCACCCTGTATATTCTAAAGAAATAAAACAAAAATGTAGAATATTAAAATCTCGAAAGCGGAGTCGTTTTCGAAATATTTTGTAAAGAAAAATTCAAATTTATATATATTTTTTTTTGTTTAATATTAACACATTTAAATCCATACAAAATAAGAAATAGCAAAAACTAAGATCCTTCAGGCTTTGGCTAACCTTCATTGCCGTTTTCGTTAATTCACTTCTGCATTCTGTGGTAGAAACTCCTGACAACAGAACAGAAATTGGCTTTATTTATTTACGCTACTGCTTCATGAATCCTGCCAATAACATCATCCTCGCCAACAGGCACAATAAAATAAACCTTTTCTTTTATGTATCCCCATAACCAAAAGTCTATAGGAGTCAAGTCAGGAGACCGGGGTGGTCATGGTATTGGTCCATCCCGTCCAATCCATTTATTAGGAAAACGGCGGTTAAAATATGTCGTACTTGTAATGTGGCATGTGCGGGCGCACCATCATGCTGAAACGACATAGTTGCACATTGTTGTAGAGGAATATCTTTTAAAAAACCTGGCAAAATAATGTTCACGCAAAATTACTGTAATTTTCACTATTCAGTATTCTTGGGAAAAAATATGGACCGATCTTTGCTGATTCCGCTGACGTTTTTCATGGGGATTCTCATAATGCCAATAATGAAGGTTGTAGTGATTGAAAACTTGTTGGTTGAAATGAGTTTCATCGGTAAATAAAACATTATGGAAAAAATCTGGATTGCGTTGAAATTCTTGTAATGCCCATCTGCAAAAATTTACTCTTAATTGGTCTTCTCTGTGATGTAGCGTTTGAATTGGCTCTACATGATACCTATACAAGCTGTACCTTTGAAGACATCTATGGACAGGATTGGACATGATTCCTGTTACTGTACGGGCGTTATTGTTACAAGCTGCTAAAGTTTTAATCATATCACAGTATACTAAGCAATCAGTACGGAATCTGAGACAATTTATGAATGAAATACGTCTGGCAGTTTTTAAATACCCCCACTCTAGAAAAAGTCGCCAAGAATATGGCTGATCTCACAGAACATACGAAAAAATAGCTAATAATTTGGCGTAAACATAACCAAAGTTGTTTCGTAGTTTTAATACTTTTGCATTAATTCTTAATTAACTGTTGTAATCCAGTCAAAAATTCAAAAAACCTAACTGACACACAGAAATTTATAGTAATAACTGTCAGTCGCCAACAAGATGGCGGATTTTTGGAAGACGCGGGAAAGCTGAGTTTCCCTACTGATTGCTTAGTATACTGTGAATCATATCAACGTATTCTCTGTTGGTATAAGCAAACCCTGCCATTTTGAACTCAACAACACATACTAAATGTTAAATAAATTTATCCGTCACTGTCAAGTAAATTGGTGTCAACAACAATTTTGTCCGGCCAATCTGATTAGTCAGTCGAAAATTGCGCATTTATTGAGCTAAAATTAATAATTTATTCGAAAATGGCTTTGCTTTCCAGATTTTAGTATTCTACATTTTTGTTTTATTTTTTTTAGAATATACATATTATTATATCCGGCCGCTGGGGAGTGCATTTGGACTCACCCAGTATCTAAAAATTTTCATCTGCTTAATGGTTTGTAGAAGAATCGAAAACAGGTACATTGAATTGTAGCTAACTTTGATCTTTTGCCTTTTGACCATCACCATCGTTCTTGAGTATAATTATAATTACATTAATTCATTGACAACGTCACCAGTGTCCCATATCAAATGGTTTTTTAATAGACGTTATTGTTAACGTAAATACTTATAAAAACTACAGAAAATTAATTTTACAGCAAAAGTTGTATACAGCGTGTCTCGTAAAGCATGTTAAAACTTTGGCTGTACATAAAAAACATATAATATTTTAAACTCATCGTTTTGCAGTTATGAACCTTCAAAGATTCAACTACAAAAGTAGTTTTTATAACGTAACTCTTTGTTGGAAAAAGAAAACATACTGACATTTTCAGGAACTAATCAGATTTAAGAAGCCCATAAATAATGAATTAGCAGAAGTGTTTTTTATCACCCTGTTTTCTGCTACATTTTTTATTGCTAAGGTACAGCAGACGAATTCTAACCCCTTGAAAGAGCTTTGTGAATGTAATATATTGCTTCCATTTGTAACGAAGATTTAGATAAAGATAAAGAAGTACCAATATTACCAATTGATAAGGACAGATTATACTCACGTATCCCCAAAGAGACAACGGGATATAAGTTGAGTTATGCCTGATTATAGTTTACTCAGTATTTAATGTTGAAAGCCGCACCTTTTTGCATGTATATGAAAATACAAATATTGTATATTACCCAATGAATTTATTCCTTCAATGCAAACTTTTAAAATACACCTATTGTTAGAAAAGGCGCGCGCTAATGACCGCCGCATGAACTATCTCCGAACTCTCACGCTATGATTCCCGATCGTATGGAAAGCTCGTGTCCTTTGTTTGCGTTATTTATGTGCATCCTGAAAAGCCTCCTTCTAGGGATTACAATGGGCAATGGGTAATTGGGTACAGCAAATATTAGAATTTGTAGAAAGGCTATTTAATTTTTTTGTCTTTTGTGTTTTTTAAAAATATGTGGGTTTTAGTTAATTTATTAAATTACAAAAATATTTATATACACTGAGGGAAATACTTTAGTAGAAATTCATTATTTCCGGCAAAATATCTGCATGAAATAGGTTACAGAAAGGTTACGTTCTTGTAATAAAAACAATTTTCCTAAAAGAACCTACTAGTGGTTAGAAAAGCAATTTTTTACCTTAGTAAGTCGATTTTTCTCAGTGTAAATTCAAACTTCTTTTGTGATCATCTTTTGGAAAAATTATTGGCTATTCATGTTCTAAAATTTAAACATTACTACTTTATTTTGGAACATTCCTTACTTTTGACATTCAAATTTGCTTTTAATTGAATAGTGCTCATAAACTGATTGAAATATCCCGTAAATATATTTTTTATATACTGAAACGTAATAAGAACGACTTTGAATGTGTATATAAACGATCGTACGGTTTACTCAAAACTCTCAATTTAAGTCGTAACGCCAACACATCATTCGACAGGTCTTTTGTAGTCTCGGTTATGTTACATAGGAGTCGTACGTTTTCTCTTTGTAATCAAACGGTAGACGTGGGTTTATTTAAAGACGATTTTCAGCTTTTGCTCGCGTCTTTCCAAATATTTGCTGAGAAACTTTCCGTTGAAACGATGTTTTGCAACAAACACGATGCACTGAGGATTTCGACCAAAAAAATGTCAAAGATAGTGTTTCATGATCCGAATTTTTCTTATTATTGATACAAATATCATCTAACAAGCATAAACATGTACATACAAATTTTAATGCGGTTTTACTACCTTAAATCGGCATTTTCAAAAAGTTAAAGTAAAATGTGGGGGATGGTTGATTCTGTCCAAATTGAAGATGTCTTGTGTTTTTATTTGTAACTTTTTAAGTATAAAATAAAAGTTTAAAGACAGTTGGTCAAGCTAAATGCACGGTGAACCTGGCACCCGTTTTTTAAAAATTCAATTTTTTCTTTGTGGTTCTTATAGATTAACGTTTGTAGTACTGTAGCAAAATAATATGAGCTTCAACTAAATTGTTCCCTGACTTATACAGCTCTAAAATCTCAGGGTTGTTTCTTATAGACAATCGTTTGTAGTTGGCCAATAATCGAGAAGATTTACCTACGTTGTGTTTATTTATATTATTTATTACCTTACCTCAAATGTGCTACATATTTACGAAATTAGGGAGATTTGAGTAGTTTTAAATAAAACAAAACAAATTACTAAATACACCTCTTTATTAGTTTTCTGTCAATGGTGTAATAGCCTACCTAGCCACCTATCAGTGCCGTACTCAGCCTTGAATTCACGGGGATACGACAGAGAAAACCCCGATCAGAATTCAAAGAATCGCTGTCGCTATTGCAATGGTAATAATAATGATGACAATAATAAAAATGTATCTGTACTTCATTACTTGAATCCACGGTAATATCATCATAATTTTACATATAAAACTGAAGAGTGTTTTGGTTAGTTAGCCGACTTGCGTCAGAAGGTACTGAGGTCCCATACAGGAGGCTACCCAGCTAGTAGTTGAGGGGTTGAACAAAATCTCAAATCATATCTCATGCATCATATGTTTTATCGGATGTTTGTCCAGTCACGGGAGAAAATATTAATAGAATCACCAAGGCTCTTACAAACATCTGACAAGCAAACCGCTAATTCAAGTAATAAAGTAGTTGTCGTAGATGATTAATAATAACTTGCAATACCATTTATAACAGCTTATCTTCGACTCAAACTAAAGTTATACATATAATTTCAACAATAAATCAACAAGTACTGTCTTATCTCAAAATTATAATAAAATATAATGAAACTGTAATAAAATATTGAACAGACAAGAAAATAATAAAAGGAACACAATGACATTCAATCTTTAAATACAATATACAAAAACAAGTTACTGACCTGTAAAATTGGAACAGATGCCTTCCAGTCAACCTGGCGAAGTTTTAAAACCCAACTAACTACCCGTCGAATCTCGCCCCGCGTTCACGTGTTTATTATTGCTTTGTCTCCAGTCGCCTCTCTAGCTAATGCGTATATAATATTTTATACAGGGTGTTATTCATTCAGCAGTACAGATATGACAAAATAATATTTAACAAAGTGGATTCCCACAAGTGAAACATTTTTTAAAAAGTCGGGTTCACATATCCTAAATGCACATAGTAATGTCAAGTATAAAAATAAATAATAATAAACTAGTAAATGCTGATGACTTTTAAGATAAAACTATTTTTAGTTATAGATAATCGTAAAACATACTTTCTTGCCAAAACTACTGTTAATTGAGCGTAGATTTTGTTAATGAATCCTTCAATGCAGAAGTGAAACATTGCCAGCACATTACACGAGCCAAATCAAAAACTATCCGGTCGCACACACTATACGATTTATCCTCGCAGTAAAACGGACGTGTGTGGGTCGCTTTACAGAGATTACAAACCCCGATTAATCGTCGGCCTATTCAAGCGACGTGTTTTACGTAAAATAATCCCGCCATGCTGTTACGCCCTTTTGAACGTTATCTTTGTCATCGCGGATTTTGGCAAAAGCCTGCCCCCGTTAAATAATTGAGAGACGGCCCGAAAGCGGGGTTTATTACCGAGAGATAATGTGAGCCAAAACGTCGCTAATTCGGCGTCAGATCTTTAGGCTTCATCAGCGAATATTGTATGGCGCAAAGTGTGCTGGAGAGTGCTTTTTGCCGCTGTTCATGAAGATAATACCCCGGTATTAACAATTTAGTCTCCCCTTTTGGTAACTGTTTCATGTATCGGATGGTCTGTTGTAAATGTCACCCCCGTATCTTCTTGGTTATTGTCGTTTGTTTTCAAAAATACTATTCAAGAAAAAGTTGAAATAATTTCTCTTTCCTGTATGGCCCATTACTTACGCAACAAATTTGACTTTTACTTTTAGATAAATTGCATGCATCATGAGATTTAGATGCGTTTTTCTCGGAAACCATTGCTTCTAGCGACATCAACGAGGTGTACCTTTTTTAACTAGAAGAGATAAGAAAGAAAATGTTTTCAGTCCAAAATGAGATACAGTGTAGCACAAAAAAGTCGTAACGATTTAAAGGAGTTCAAACCATCGTTGGTGGCGCCCTCTAGCAGATACACCAAAATCGTTGACATATTCGAATTTCTAGTACCAAGAAACTCCCCTATACCAAATTTCATAAAATACGGTCGATGCGATCGAAAAGGAGCAACATTCGGATAAAGCATATTTGGCTTAATCGCTCTATTCTGAGGTCAGCAACATGCCCCTAAGCTCTGTCCATTATTAATGAATCACCCTGTATATTTCGTCTCCCCAACGTTTTATTGCCCACTTCACTTGCCGAAAACGATTGTTCTATACCAAATACATTGGTACAGAACAATGAATTTTAAATTAAACATGACAATTAAACCTACTTAATTAATCAAAAAAAAATAATAATTATTCTTTATGTAATCGTGTTTTGATATATTTTTTTAGGTAACTATATACTACACTAAAAGTTTGCATTATATAGTGCACTAAATTGCAAAATATGTTTGTTTTTAACGCGATCAAATGTCGAAAATTACGTTGACAATAAAAACAATTGCGTAACGTCAGCCATGACGTAAGACGTCTGAATTCTTGCTGCAACTATATAATTTTTATAGCTAGATATTTGACTTAACTTAAGGGAGGCCAGCTGAAGAAGCAATCCTAAAAATGCAGAAATAGGTCAGATTGCATCTATTGTGGTTTAATTTTCGAGTTCCCACAGTTTCAAAAGTGAACTTAGATATTTATAAAATGTTTTCATTAAACCAGGTTAGTAAGTTTAGCTAGATTAATTTTTATTTTACATAATTATTGAATAGAGCTTTGTCTGTGGAAGTATTCATTAGCATACCTAAACGTTTGGTATCAGAGAGCATACATATGACTTCATTAAATAGGAATTCTAAGAAATTTGATTTATATTAGCTTAAAATACCTTTCTAATACAGTATATAAAAAAGCCGCCATATACCTAACAACCTGTGCCAGAAAATAAGGCAGTTTGTTAACTAAGTTGTTATAGTAAAAGCAATAAAGATAAATAGCCATGGTAACTATTTAGTATCAAAACTGACAGCGTAGATCGCAGTGCTCTCTGGATCTAAACGGCCTGTCAGAACTTGTCGCCGAAAGTGAAACCTGACCTTGACTTATTAGCCTAGTTTGTAAAACCAATGGTTTGAACCCTAATAAGGTGACTTATTTTTGATCACCATGTGATCTGTCTCAAGAAAACAGTTGTTATGTCATGTGTTCCGCATTTTTCCGTTTTGCAATAGTAGACGTATTAATAAGTCGACCTCATTCTGAAGATTTCGTGCGTTTGTTGACACCACACGAACGATCCACCAGGAAACGATTCTGCTCGCGTGTCGTCATTAATAATTATCGGTTAAAGTCGATAGGTAGTCGGCCTTAGTATGCATTTAAGTTATGTCCTCCATATATTATCATCATCGCTACGGCGCAACTTCCTTTCTAATGGAACCGCTTCCGGATTCATGAAACTCGGTAAAAGTACTCATTTAATACATTCGAGTTAATTTTGTTGTTTTATTTACATTTACTTTTCTGGAATTTATTTTACCGGTGTGAAGATAGCACCCAGGCGCTACGAAAACACCCGAACGATCAAAGACGTTGCGAGGGTATATCCGAAAATTGATAATTTTATGAAGGAATTCCCTGCCGAGTTTCAGCCTGTTAAAATGACGGGTTTCCGTTTTAGAAATATCGAATTTTTAATTTACCCCAATTTCCACTCCTCTGACGGCTTGCGAGTAGATGCCACCGGGTTCAAAGATTTTTGTAAAAGTGTTTTTTGCTACGCACGAACTACATGTGTATCTGTTATGTATTGTTTGAGTTCTAGCTGTAACCAAGTTTAACACTCAAATTTCGTATGACTTAATTATTTCTCATTACGTTTTCTTTACAATTAATATTCGTTATCATACCACGTTCAAATGGAAAAAATTACAAAAATAAATGCTTTAAGGTAAGTTCATGCACTAGCGATTTGCGAGTTGCGATTTGAGGACTTCAATTTGATTGGTTAACATAAAATATTTTTGACATCAATTCATTCATTTAAATTTATTGCGAGAATCTCAAAATTTAAATTTAGGGGGCGGGAAAATAGAAATAGTTTCAATTTTTAGCGATTATCGCATTAATTTTGACAAACTGCACATGTACAATTCCTTCATATGTTTTCTGTTGATAGTTCGCTACACAAATGCCAATTGCCAACTAAGTATCCAAATCAATCACAATCTCGTCTCACTTGTAAAACGTTTATTTATTTCACAATTATCACAATTTACAATATTAAATAAATATTAAAAAACGGAAAATGACGTAGAAGAACAAAATCAAGTAAAATATTTAGGCAAATCGGTGGCAGCTACTTGAAATCATTTTAGTGTTCAACCTAAATTATAATTACTGTCACATAGCAAGGGTGTGCTAGGTAACAAGAAATTTAAAGTAACTAGTTTTCGCGTGTGTGCAAAAATCGTAAAATCGTTAATCGCAACTCGCAAATCGCTAGTGCATGAACTTATCTTTATTTAGGATATTTTAAACATATGCCAAATGTTAACTGTGTTCTACTGGGTGTTAAAAAAAGAGTGTAAAATATTTAAGGAGGTAATAGTATGAACCAAAATAAGCAGAAAAGTCTCAATAAACATGGGTCCGCAAAGTAACGGTTGCGGAGATATGGAATGTTTTATGTTTTTTAGCCTCTTTTTTATTTTGCAAAAACGTTGTGTATTTTCTGATAATAGTTGGTTGATGTTTAGTGAAATAAACAGTACGTATTTGACAGTTGTTCTCAGTGCACAAGTTTTCTTTCGCTATGGCTGGTTACTCTGACGCAGAATTAACAGACATGCATTTCATGAATGGTCGTGCTAATGGGAACGCCACCGAAGCGCGACGTCTTTATGTTGATGCTTATCGAAATCGCCAGATTCCTTCACAACGCATGTTTGGAAGAATTTACCAAAGATTGCATGATACCGGTTCCTTGAGCAAACAGTACCATTTATCCGGAAGACCAAGGTCGGTATCCACTCCTAGAGCAGAAGAAGAAATTCTAGCACTGGTATAGAGCAGAATCCAGGTATGAGTGTACGGAGAATATCAGCCGAGGTAGGAATTAGTGGTCCTCTTGTTTAGAGAATCCTTCACGAGCAACTGCTTTATCCATACTATGTGCAACGAGTACAGGCTTTAAATCCAATAAATGATCATCAAGCACGTTTGTTTTTTGCCGCTGGTTTCTACGTCATGATGCTAAAGAGCCTCGTTTTCATGCAAACATTCTTTTTACTGATGAGGCCGGGTTCACAAGAAATGGAGTGTTTAATTTTTACAATACGCATAATTGGGCCGACGAAAATCCTCATGCTCTAAGAGAATCTGGACATCAGGCACGTTTTTCATTAAACATTTGGATGGGTATTGTAGGTGACAGGTTTCTAGGTCCTGTTGTTATACCAAACCGATTAACAGGCGCTGCTTACCTCAACTTTCTGCAGAACACACTCTATGAGTTTTTGGAATCAGAGGCAACAAATGTGGTTTCAGCATGATGGTGCTCCAGCTCATTTTTCCATGGCCGTTAGAGAGCATTTACACCAAACTTTTCCACATAGATGGGTAGGAAGGACCGGACCTGTTTTATGGCCTCCAAGATCGCCTGATCTGAACCCTCTAGATTTCTATGTTTGGGGATATTTGAAGACATTAGTGTATGGTACTCCTGTAAATAGCCTGGAAGAGCTGCAGCTACGGATTAATCAAAAGTGTCAAGAAATCCAAACCAAGGAGGGTGTTTTCGAAAGAGTTCGAATATCGTTGAGACGAAGATGTCGTGCCTGCTTGGAAATGGACGGGGGGCACTTTGAACATCTTCTGTAACTTTGTTTTTTGTTTGTTAAAAGCTTCCTTTGTCGGTTTATTCCTAATAAAATAAAATGTTTGAACAACGAATGGTGGTCCATATCTCCGCAACCGTTACTTTGCGGACCCATGTTTATTACGACTTTTCTGCTTATTTTGGTTCATACTATTACCTCCTAAAATATTTTACACTCTTTTTTTAACACCCTGTATATTGACGAACGTTCGGGTGTTTACGTTTTTGGCTGCTGTCTTCACACCGGTATTTATTTTTGTATATATGATATATTATTCGTAAATTTCGTTCTATTTGTTTGCTTTCCTTGTAACTCACTTCTCACACCAATTGCGATAAGAAACAGAGATGGTATCAGCGTTGACATTGACAAATTCGATTGGGTTTTTAAATGAAATGCAAATAATTGCGATTCTCATCAGTATGAGCGCACGAATGGATGTTTGAACAGACGTCACTCATCTTTCGAATTCAGTGCGGTATCCAAATATCTGTTTGCGGACATTTTAAGCAGTGATCGATGTTGATTGTATGTTTGACACGATTCGGTAGGACTTGTGTCTCATATCGACTATAGTTTGAAGGTCGGCGCATATGTATATCAAGTTTATTAATAGAGAATTTCCCGCGAATTAAATTTAAGGCAATGATAAACACAGAGATGATTTAGTTTTTCGTGACGAAGGACGTTTGGCTTACATGTTTGCAAGTAATAAATAACAGAGTGTTAACATTTAGCATGCCCAGATGTTTAGGAATAATTGTTTGTTTGTATAGTCTTTGCTAAGTCAATTGGCTTTTAAGACAAAAATGAATAGTTACATAAACAACATTTTCAAGTAGATAATAATATTTATTGAACATAACAAATATACAGGGTGATTTAGAACTTATATAAAAAAAATTGAGAACAGATACGTCATGAAACTCAATAACTTACTAGTTTAAAACGGACATGGAGCGGAAACATTTGAGTTAGTTTGTAGAAACTGGGTAAGACGGACCCAAAATTGGTTGGCAAGCAGTTGAATTTGCTGTATAAAATAGGTGTTACAAAAGTATTATTTATTTTTAAATCATTTTCAAACTGCCCTTTTTGATTTTTTTTAGAAAATTGTATTTGTAAGACTAGATAAGTTCCGAATCATCCTGTGTATTTAACATATAGAAAGTTGCATAATCATGAAATACATTTACATAAGTTTTGAGAATTTCTGTAATAATAGTGATGCAGGTATCTATGTTGTATTTTCGGGCAGCTATAACTGCAGCCCCACGCGAAGTCATTTAAACAATTTGTATTTTTTAACTCACCGTCAGGGAGTCTCTCATACACTATTTCACAGCACAATTAAACCGTTCATATACTTGAAATATCTTGTACCACTTTAATTTCAACTATACTTCAATATTTATAACGCACGTGATTGTATAAACAAGCCGACCATTATTGAAACGACACTGTAGACGCATGCGTTGAAATGTGTTTACCATAACTATCTCCTCAAAAATACATGATATTGATAATTTTTATTATACGATTTCCTGCTAAGATAGCAAAGTGAAATAGAACTATTACAATACATTCTGTGAATAACAGGACTATTTTACGCTTTAGGTATTATTTCAATTAATATTGTAAATTTTTAATATGATAAATATTATGTAAATATAAATAATTTATTTGAAATTTTGCAGACATTTTTTAGAGTGTTGAAAGAAATGAATGTATCAGGTACTGAAGGAAGCGATTTCATGAAAGTAGTCCTCTTCACAATTAATTAAAATGAATCAGAAATGATATATGATGATAACATCTTGTTGGAGTTTGATCTCATTCCCCATATCCTCAGCTGATCTGTTTCGATGATGCATTGTTGACGCAATTCCTGGTATGATTAACGCGTTGATTCTACAGGATATCTCAGAAATACCTTTTTTTACTTTAAAAAGAAATAATTTGGATATCAGCAGCGACACAACAGAGGATTCGATTATTTGTAAGCGGCTTATCACCGAACAGCTTCGGATCTGGCCAGATTATTGCGAAAATATGTTTAGATATTCATTAACGCAACGTTGCCAATAGGGTAATCTGTTTTCGCAAACATTCGCAGTACTGTAATTATTTATTGTTGTCATGTGTTGCTCTTGTTTGGTTCGAATTATGTAGATATAAGTGCTCGACGATAAATAATATTTGCTTTACTAATTACCTTATCTGTTCTTGTGCCTTGCTAATGATTTATAGCGATAGGAATTGTTGTTCCATCTCCAACATTTATTACAAAGCCAAATTTTAAAGAAAGGATACCCGAGCGTGCATATATTTACATACTTGACAGATAAAAACTCGTATTGTTAAGTAAATATAGTTTTTTAGATGTAGATGTACATATTTTGACAGGAAAGTTCTTACATTAGTATAAACATAGTTTTTACGTTACTGTACTTTATATTCTTACTAGAAAGGCAGTAAAGGCATGCAGGATACTTGCATAGGTTCCATATGACAATGTAATCTCGTCTGACCTGAATAAGATTGCACAAAAAAGTCCCAGACGCTACACCGGTCGTTGGTCACCGCAAGGATGGAATATGGCGAGTTCTAGAGTGATTTAGGGTTGTTTTTAAGGAATGCTAAATTTGGTACGTCAGTCAATGCTTGTTTCATACATAGTGTTGGCATATTTTCTTGATCTCGGTTTTGTCTTAGTCTCGTAAGACACGACAACACCGAGAGAAGACTTAACAGCTCGAATTACAAGACAAAATAATATTTAAAAATAAGTATTGCGAACCAAGCCAAGGAATATTGCTAAGGCAAGAAGTTTTGCAAATTATAAGAAGGGGTGCTATCTAAGTGAACATTAGAAAAATAAAAATTTCATTTCTATTGTAGGTATACAGAGTTAACTATGACTAAGTACAAAAATTGTAACCACGTGCTCTGGGAGGTCTAAAAGACAATAATAAAATTATTTTGGAATTCTAGCTCGATGTTTAAAAAAATGGGGCAAAACCCTCTTTTCCTACGGAAAGTCGGCGCCTATGACAATTAATCATCATCCGACATGGCTAGATATGTCAACAACCATGCGGTCGTTTTTATCAACATTGTCAAGTGTAGAAACGACGAAAATATGAAATTTATTTATTTTATTAAAATAATAATGTCTAAGTACCTGATAGATACCAGCTAATCCGGTTAGCTGCAGTATATTGTATTGGATCTTCGTTCTTTCGTTGCACACTGCCAAAACTACATTTTCATTCCTTGCAGATTCATCATAATTATCCACTAACATATCCGACATAAAATACTTTATTTAATTACTATAACACGTTTAAAATTAGTCACTTAG
This sequence comes from Monochamus saltuarius, assembly GCA_025584915.1. Taxonomy (NCBI): domain Eukaryota; kingdom Metazoa; phylum Arthropoda; class Insecta; order Coleoptera; family Cerambycidae; genus Monochamus; species Monochamus saltuarius. Next base: position 46,418,509 of record CM046723.1, read on the forward strand.
CTGATTTAAAGTAACAGTAAGTTCTAGGTTATGAATATTGCATTGCTAGTTGCCTACTTTCCATGCTCCAAACAATGCAGAAACGCGAAGTTAGCTATAATCTAAGGGTCATTTTTACAGAACACTGTGAACATCTTGGGATGTTATAGTTTAAAGTATTACTAATTATTTTATGCAAACATCGTCGATTACTGTTAATATTGTTGCTACTATTAGTAATAATTACACAACAACACATGAAAATTAAAAATTCTTCTTCTTCTTCTTCTCCTTGTTTATGTGCCGTGAGTAGGCCATAAAAAGAAGAAGAGTGCACCTGGCATTAGTGCCCTACCGATGTCTTCTGTATACGGTTACAGTCTGATAGTTGAAATAATTTTTCAGTACTTGTTTTTTTCGCAAATTTAATTTGCGTATTTTTTGTGTATTTACAAACATGTATTCAAATGTCTAGATGACGGATAAGGTGCTGATTTATGGGAGTGTAACAAATGCATATTATCGTGCAACAGCGTCAAAGACGTTTCCCGAGTATACAAAATATTATGCTGAATACTTTTGAACCACATCGAACAGCTGTTTTATGCCGTGGCAGTACACGTGTGGCATTGTTTTTATGTATTTGTGTACATTTGCGTGTATTATGTTGTTATCATCTGTGCTTTTTCCCGACGTAAGTAATAGGACTTGGTCAAGACCGCCAAACCAAGTAGTTACCTCGATTTACAAAAAGAACGATCGAGGGAAGGAGAGGTCCACAGCAAATACAAAAATCTTTGCAAGTTTTAATTTAAATAAGTAAGAAAACAGATGATTAAACATTCTTCAAATCTCTCCAAGTATCAATCCTGGAAATAAATATTAGTAAGATAGGTGCTGCCTCTCTGTGCTACCATACCGTATTTCTCATTAAATAATAATCTACATTTTGTAGTTTTTTTTTTCTTTGGAAGCGTGTCAATGCGGTGACCTGTCACTATGTTTGACACCTTTGACTTTGGCCGATTGTACCTAACCTAACCTCTGGCAGATTATACCTAACTTCGCGGCTGACAGGTCAGTGACGGCGATAAATAGGGATTTAATATAGTTTTGAAAAACAAATTTTTTGGCTTTATAAATAAGTTTGGAATTTTTTTGAAGGGTGATTCCGTTAATTCTTATTTTTCCCTATAACCTCTTAAAATATTTGTACTCATAGTTAACCCTGTATACTTTATTAATTTAAAGAACATTCAGCATAAGACTTTTATTCCAAATATTGTGACCTTTGTCTTCTTTATCATGTTTGCGTGAACGGATGCTCGAAAATATGTTTATCATAAAAGAAAACATGTAACATTTACTTGCAGTTAATATAATGAATAAATTATTTATTATATATTTTTATTTTATTAATTACAAACATTAATTTCTTTGTTAAAGGTGAAGCATGTCTAGACGATTTGATATCAGATATACAGGATGTCTGCTAAAGCCTGGACCTAATTTCATAATATTGTTCTTAATTTTAAATCCTGTGGTGATTTTGACTGGTTCTTTAACAGATACCCTGCATATATTATGTTATTCAAAATATTTAAGGGATGAATTAGTTTATGTCAACTTAAGTATTAAATAAAAATGTAACATTGTTTTAAGATGATATAGTAACAAATAACAATATATATTTACGTATTTAAGTATAATGTCATTAATTGGAACCATGTATTCGGAAGGTCTAAGACAGAAAATTGAAAAAAAAATGTAGCTTTAAAATTGAAGCAAATTAACCTATAACCCCCTATAATACGGCGCTCCTTGTTGACAACAATTCCTCATAGTATCGAGCGGTGGAACGAACAACGTCACACCTGCGTTGCCACATCACGGCTAAATGTTTGTGTTCTTCCATAGACTAATACGTATAATAATATGTATGAAAAATGTATAAAACTAATAGTACTTCCAAATTTTGCATTCCAAAATTTGTAATCAAAACAGCACACCGCATTCAAATAAAAAGGTCGGGACACGAAAGAACGTCCGAATATACAAAATATAACCTCAAATACACACACATACAGTTAGAAATCTACCTCTTCGGCAAAATTTCGGCGAGAACAATTTTAAGGCGATTGCAGATTGCAGATATCCCAAAGCAAGGTGTGGATCAGGGAACTATACAAACGTACAAGTTATTAGGTTTGTTTTAGCAACAGTTGAAAACGGTTTGGAAACTATCAGAAATGTCCGTCCAACTATTTATTGCGTCAAATTCAATGGTAACGCGTTCTCAACTTAACTGGTCGAATATTTCTGACAGTTTCCAAACTGTTTCAAAAACAAGCGTATTATTGCAATAATAACGACACTCCCTTGACACAAGTTTCGGTAAACTTTTCATTAGAACTCTATTTGTGAGTAGAACAATTACAAACTTATGGTATAAGTTGAAAGTATTCTGCGACTTAAGCAGGGCATTTGACTGCGTAAATCATGAAAAATTGCTGTGTGTTTTAGAATCTTGTGGTTTAAGAGGAGTTTCTCTACGCTGGACTTCTTCTTACCTGTCAAATCGTTCACAATATGTTTCCTAAAATATCAAACTGACAATGTAATATCAAATGCAATATCTGAAATAAGACCAGTTGAGATGGGTGTCCCAGAAGGATCTGTATTATGCCCCATTATCTTTATATTATATATAAATCAATTAGAAGCATCGATATTAAAATCTCATATTGTTATTTATGAAGATGATGTGTAGTTACTTATTTCGGAAAAGAATATTGAAAACATTCAAAATAGACGTGAACAAATCGTAACTGAGACTTTTAATTATTTCAATTAACATGGTATTAATTTCAATACTGGTAATACACATTTGTTGCTTTTTAATAACTCACATAAAACGATAGAACCGCTTAAAATTAATATAAACAACACTATCCTGCAGGATAAAATCTCAGATGTGAAGTTTTTAGGTGTATACATTGACGAATGCTTAAACTGGAAATCACACTGCTCACATTTGATTTCCAAACTAAATTCTATAACATATATCTTCAGAAACTTACGATTAGTTTTACACAAAGATCAACTAATAAGCGTATATTACGCTCAGGTCGAATCTAGATTGCGATACGGTGTTTGCTTGTGGGCAACTCCACCATGGCAAAATGTCTTTATAGCTCAAAAACGCGTGTTACGTTGTATTGGAAATATTTCCAAGACTCATACATGTAAAAACTTATTTTATGATTATAAAATTTTAACCCTTGTCTCACTTTATATTTTAGAAATTTCTGTGTATGTATATACTAACAAAAGCGACTTTCGGCTTAATAAAGATCTCCATGATGTCAACACACGGCAAAAAGATCTCTTATATGTGCCATTTGCAAGGTATAAAATCGTAAAAAATTCTCCGACTCATAGTGGTACTAGAATTTTTAACCATTTGCCGGATTATATAAAATCGAGCAAAAATTTACATTTACAATGTTTTTATACTTTAGATGATTTTTTGTCATTCTAAATTTAGTTTAATGTGTACATGTTTTAAAATCCTGTTGGATTTCATTCTCATTTGACTATTCCTATACAATGCTGTATTGTCTTTTGGAAAATAAATATATTATTATTATTATTAAAGTAGTTGTCATTACAAATACGTCAGTAGTTTAAAATAATAATGCTTTTATTAATGTCCTAACAAAAATAATACAATAAAAGTAATTCAAAGGATGGCGGTATTAACCATACGGTGTTCTTCCATATAACCATCCAGAAAGTTTAGAAAGCTGAACAGAACGTACGCTTCTGAAAAGATAAAAATTACAAATAACATACAACGAACCAATTACAGTAATTTAACTGAACTTTTTTTAAGACCTTTAAAAAAGGTCTTGAACAGACTTGAGTCTGAATAAGATCAAATTTGTGTCATTATTGTCTGATATTCCCTATATCCTCTTAAAATGACTAACACTATGACTTAATCACCTTGTATAGAAGGAATGTAGCCTGGGTATGGATATTAACTGATATATAACTAAAAACAGTAACTCATTTTAAAAAACGTCTATATTTAATGACAAAGATTAGTGTGAATTGTGTAGATAAAATATGTTTCTACACTCAAGATAAAAAATTGTAATTGACATCAGCTTTGCATTTAGAAAGGTTGTTGGGGGTAAACATAATGCCTACATTTTTTCAAAATTATTCAAATCGAAAAACTTTTTAAAGCAGCATTATCTCAGTAAACACGAACAAAGTTCTTAAAGATATCCACTTCGCCCAGGGGTGTTTTTCTTGCTTGAAATTACGCCGTGTTTTCAGTCGAGAGGAGCGATTGCGTAGTTAACGACTTCGCTTGCTTGTTATTTTTTTTTCGTATTTCTCCTCGAGCACTCGGGCAGGGCCACGCATTTCTTAAGGTTACGTAAGGAGAGCAGTAAATTGGTAGGGTCGCAGTTAGTGTTGACCTTGGGGCGGTGAGAGTTCGAGGGCGAAGTTGAGAAGCAGATAGACAAATAAAGGAAAATGTTTATGTTCCATATCAAGTTTATCAATTGGTCGATCAAGTCCCTGCATTTTTTGTCATAGTTGAAAACAAAATCTATGTTATACGGGGTGGCATAAAAAAATCTACAGTGCATAGTACCACGCGATAGAGGACCAAAAAAAAAGTTATATACACGAATGTCCGATTGCCTTTTGTTTTCAAGATACGTTTCAAAAATTGTATTAGTATTTTTGAGTATTAGATCCTGTTCCGTTCTTATTAGTTTTATTTTATTGTCAATTATTATACCAGTTTAATTTAATACTATTTCCAATTTATATTTTTCCTGTAGCATATAAGACTTTTGTCTCATTTAAAACACTGAAAACGCGCCTAATTTTTTGTTTATACTTTTTTTCTATACAAAAATATATATGGCGATATATACTGGCACACGTGAAGACGAGCTAGACATATACATATTGTAAAATATCCCGCCGCTTATATTAAATTTGCAAATCGCTGATTTTCGCAATATAACCGCTGCAGTGTGTGTTTTTTGGCTATACTGAACGAGGCTGAACATTTGGATATGTCAACATCAAAAAGCAAGAAGAGATGCGCCTCTCCCGAAGTACGAGAAGCCAACGTAGGGTAAATCGCCAGCCGACTATCTCATTGTTATATTGTAATTTTTGCCTGTATTATTTTTTTTAACCACAATTAAGCGCTACCGAAAAATTGTGCAATAGCAGTCCATTTTTTCTCTATAACGAGCAATTCGCTAACAGATCCTTTATTATTAAAGAATAACTTGTATATCATAAAGAAACTATTAAAGATTTAATGGCTCGTCGTCTAGGGCGAGAGGTCTGCGTTAAATACCTGCTGCAATGTAGGTCGCTTCCTGTAAGTCGAGCCGCTTAGGCCGAGCAGGAAGTAAGCAGACCACTTATATCTCACCTGCACCTTAGTTCTTTTTTAATAATCTCAGGATTTAAATGGCAAGTATATTTAATTTTATAAATCGGAAAAAAATAAATTAGCACATTTTTAGTCCTTCTATCTCAATATATTTTGTCAAACGTCGAAAAACTGAAGGTATACAAAAGTTAGGGCAATATTTAACTCAGGTTGCCTTGGTATGGTAAAATTGTAAAAAAAAATGTATTGTATTAAAACCTCACAAATTATGTAAAATTTATTTTAAACCACTGAATTCTGATCCTAACGGTAATGCTGATTTATCTCGAACGGTTTTAGAAATATTTGGAGACAAACACATTCAGGAACTCGTTCAATTCCAATAAAAAAATTTGTTTCATAGAAGAGCTTTTTCTCGATCTAAGGAAGACTTTAAATAAAAGATATTCCACATAAAAATGTAATACCAGCATCGAATTGAATATTAGTTCCCCCTTTGCGCCAAACACGATACGCTTAGCAATGTGTACCATCCCCTGAATAATTCATCAACTTTTACGCTGTTATTTGTATTAATTATAATTTTATTTATGAATATACACGATGACGTGATTGTTTCGCACGGGGAATTGTACGTAGTGTTACACAAGGTTTTGCATCATTGCAAAAAAAAACTCATAAGATAATAGAAGATGATAACTAAGCCATTGTCATTTCTATTTAAGTGTGACGAAAATTTTCGCGTATGTGTGTCGTAACAGTATTTTTGTTTGGTTACATAACAGTTACAAACCATAATCACGTTTGTAACAAATATTTAGGATAATACTGGTACAATAATAATACATGTATTTGATGCTAACTAATGCGTTCTAATAAATGATGGATATCAGGAGAGTAATAATTGATGATAATCGAACAGAAATACCGTTTTAAGTATTATAAATGTTTACACATTTCATAGACTATTTAAATAGACTAATTAGTTTTAGAATACGTGGTATTATTATAAGTTATGACCTGATTATGTTATCCTTGATATATTTGCTTGCGTTTTAACAAAATTTGAAGTTAGCTGCATCGAAATAGCACGTGAACTCTTCACTTGCTTCGCAGTAGTTTGAAAACCACAAAATAATAATATTTGGCCTGAATGTACCGACATTATAACGTCAGTTGTTGGTACTAGTATTTTAGCGATGGTAATCACCTAGAGAGTGTGGCTGGTGTCAGTGACACCTTGCATATATTATAACATAGCATTTCTAAAATATTTTAGCGACATATTTAAAACAATGTAGAAGCGCGCGTGCCTCAAATGAAAACAAAAATTGGAAATGAGAAAGCAAGTAGATTGTGTTTGTAACATACGACGATACACCTTATCGATAATAACAAGCGAGATATGGAATGGGTTTGTTTATATTTTTTAAGTTATACACTATGAGAGTCATATCTGTTACTATATAATTACTATTGGAAAGTATAGTTATTTTCAGACTGGTAGACATAAAAAATATAACAGTTTACTAGTCGTAGAGCTCGTATCAAGTGCACTGATACGGATAATTTGATTATAAAATTAATGAAAAATAGAGTGGTATTAATCAATAATTACATATCTTGTCAGGTATTCAATTTAAAGGTTGCTCCTCTTACGTAAGTGTTAGAATTTTGTGGAGGTGTGTCAAATAGGATTTAAATTAAAAAAATAATAAGACATCGGTAATACTGGAACGTTGGAAAATTGTATTGTAGTGTACGGAATATTTAGAGAATATAACAAAATTTAGAGGGAAACAGATACTTGTTTATTATTGGTGTAATACTCATCACAGTGCCAAAAAAAATTAAACGGAAAAAGAGTTTAGACGGAACTAGATATGCCCCCAAATAGACGAAAAAATTCATAATCCTACATTGTGGTAGTGACAAAGAATGGGTTCCAGTGTCTTAAACATAGTGAAAAAGGTATTTTAAGCTAATTAAGTATTTTATGTGTTCATTAGCATACCTGTTCATGTTCATGTTTGGTATCAGAGAGCATATATATGACTTCATTGATAGATTTGATTTATATTAGCATAAAATACCATTCTAATGCAGTAAAAAATGTTACAAAAGCTAATAATAAAGAATATATGGGTAGATATTGTGGATGTAATTCAACGCTGGTCGGGGCTTTAGTCTGCAGAGTAGTTAGTTTCACACAATATTGTTAATACCTAAAAATATATGAAAAACGAGTAGATTTTTTTGTTATGTATCAATAAACCGACCACCGATGAGTTTCACCCGCAATATTTTACCATTTGCAGTGTTTTTTACGTTATCGTAGAGCTAGTTAAGCTAATTCGATCGCGTCTATTTCATTTGTATTCAATTTATGAAGCAGGATGATTTATACAGCAACTTCAAGTAACGACAATTACCAAGATCGATGGTCCCATTACTTAAAATTAAAAATGTGGAACGTTAACGGATGGACAAGAATTGAATGTCACCCGGGAAAATGATCGTAGCAGCATGTGCCTTTCCAGTTAGGTGACAGTTTATGTACCGTATTTTCGAGATATATTATTGCCGCCATTAAAATTTATTGGTACACATAAAACGTTAATACGCGCGAATGCTTTGTGCGTAAAATTGCAAATTGTATTATGATCTTGTGCAGATATATTTAATTGTCTAGTAATTTATGTGGGCAGTGTTTGCACGGTAAGAAGATAGTAAATATGAGTGGCAGGTGTTGTTATCCTCTTTTATTGAATAGTAGGTAATATAAGGCACTGTTGGAGAAGGAAGAGAAGAGTAAAAGTGGTGCGGTGTAATAACATGTAGATATGATCCCAGCTAAAGGACAGAGGCAAAAGATAAGGTTTCTAAGAAATCTGAATCATTTTATTTCCTACAATAATCAATGTTTCTGTTCATATGATGATGAAGTGTTTACAAGTTAACTGGTGAAATTGAATGTGTCAGTTGCATACTATTTCGTTATTAAACTGGTTACTGTGTTAACGGATTTTGATTTCATTCATAACCTTTCTAAAATGTTGAATCAGTTGGTTAAAATGTCTTTGAAATAACATTTTGTACTACGAGGCAAATGAAATTTGACTTATCCATCACATCTTTGTACATGACATTGAAAGCTCATTGCAAACAACATACATTTGTTAAGCAAACCACTTATTTTTCAGCCCTAATAATATTGCCGTGTCTTTTTGAAACATTTTATACTCTTTTTTTTACTAAAATGCGATTCATGTCCTCTTCTACTGATAGAAGAGCACACATGCTTACGTTTATATTGTGACATATTCCAGTACGATAAATAGCAGTGTGGGGCAATATCACAATATGTATATTACTATAAATTATTCCATATTATTGTGGTTATTTTACTTCTTTTATGACCCAGTGACTCGTGAATCTAGTACATAGAGGTTTGTTTGAAGATAACAAACAACTGGTGTCGTTTGTATCAGACTATGTTGAAAACAATGTATTTGCCAAATGTTTTGATTGTGATATGCTTCAACATCACAGTTGTTACCCCCAAGTTTAAATTGCACGACAATTTGAGCCGGTAGTAGTAGAAGTCTGCAATAATTTTTTATTCCTGTATAATTCATAATAAAAGAAGAGCAAGAAATCCAGAGTGGTTCCAAACTGTTAAAATTTTAAGTCCAACTACTTCTTGCATGATGTTTGAAACCAGTCTAGATTTTTGCTTGAACTTATCTAAAGTTTAACGTTTGTAATGTAACGTACCCGAGTTTGTTCAACATTGTTTATATTTATTAACTTACCTCGAATGTGCTACATATTTACGAAATTAGGGAGATTTCAGTAGTTTTAAATAAAACAAAACAAATTACTAAATACACCTCGTTTATTAGTTTTCTGTCAATGGTGTAATAGCCTACCACCTATCAGTGCCGTACTCAGCCTTAAATTGACGGGGGGAAAGAGCACGACAGAGAAAAACCCCGATCACAATTCAAAGAATCGCTGTCGCTATTGCAATGGTAATAACTAATAATAATGATAATAATAAAAATGTACCTGTACTTCAGTACTTGAATACACGGTAATATAATCTAAATTCTACATACAGAACTGAAGAGTGTTTTGGTTAGTTAGCCGACTTGCGTCAGAAGGTACTGAGGTCCCATACGGGAGGCTACCCAACTAGTAGTTGAGGGGTTGAACAAAAATCTCAAATCATATCTCATGCATCATTATGTTTTATCGGATGTTTGTCTAGTCACGGGAGAAAATATTAATAGAATCACCAAGGCTCTTGGAACATCTGACAAGCAAGCCGCTAATTCAAGTAATAAAGTAGTAGTCGTAGATGATTAATAATAACTTACAATACCATTTACAACAACATAACTTCGACTGAAACTGAAGTTATTCATATAATTTCAACAATAAATCAACAAGTACTGTCTTACCTCAAAATTTGTATAAAATATAATGAAACCGTAATAAAATATTGAACGGACATGAAAATAATAAAAGAAAAACAAAGACATTCATTCTTTAAATACAATATACAAAGACAAGTTACTGACCTGTAAAATTAGAACAGATGCACCACTTATCACCATTCACTGTCTTCCAGCCAACCTGCCGAAGTCTTCAAACCCAACTAACTACCCGTTGAACCTCGCCCCGCGTTCCCGTGTTTATTATTGCTTCGTCTATAGTCTCCCCTCTAGCTAATGTGTATATAATATTCTATACAGAGTGTTATTCATTCAACAGTACAGATATAACAAAGTAATATTTAACTAAGTGGATTCCCACACGTTCTTGGATAGTTTTATAAGAAAGTTAATTATATACTTACAAGAAAATAAATAAGTATACGTACATATACATTACTAAAATTAATAAAAATATGCGACAGCCTTTTCTTTCACGCGTTAACATGGAACTTAAATAGTCTTTATTATCCTTACCTTAAAATTATATTAGCCACTTCCTGTATGCAGGGTCACTTTTAAATATCAGGACGTCAAAATTTTTGGAAAACCTTATTTTCAGATTAAAAGTTCCCATAAATATGGGTTCTAAAGTGCTTTGTTTCTAGATACAGAACATGCAGGACGTTGAATTTGTTTTATTTATTTTTTAACAAAATAACCACTCACAAAAAAATCATCATGTTGCGACGAAAGACTTGGTATTTGAGAGCAAATAATTTGATACCGATAATCATCGCATATTAATTCCAATGGTGGAGGTAAAGGGATATATATGAATTTTTTTGTAAAAAAAGTATAGCTGACAAACCAAATGTTCGATTTAGAGCATCTGGATTTGTATTCTTCTTAAATATTACCTATGTGTAGGAATCCAATATTATTTTGTTATATCTGTACTGCTGAATGAATAACACTCTGTATAGAATATTATATACACATTAGCTAGAGGGGAGACTTGAGACGAAGTGTGATAAACACGGGAATACGGGGCGAGATTCAACGGGTAGTTAGTGGGGTTTGAAGACTTCGGCAGGTTGGCTGGAAGACAGTGAATAGACAGGCAGACAGTGATAAGTGGTGCATCTGTTCTAATTTTACAGGTCAGTAACATATTTTTGTATATTGTATTTAAAGATTAAATGTCATTGTGTTCCATTTAATATTTTATTGTCTGTTCAATATTTTATTACAGTTTCATTATATTTTATTATAATTTTGAGGTAAAACAGTACTTGTTGATTTATTGTTGAAATTATCTGTATAACTTTAGTTTGAGTCGAAGTTATGCTGTTGTAAATGGTATTGTAAGTTATTATTAATCATCTACGACTACTACTTTCTTACTTGAATTAACGGTTTGCGTGTCAGATGTTTGTAAGAGCCTTGGTGATTCTATTAACATTTTCTCCCGTGACTGGACAAACATACGATAAAACATATGATCCCGTATGGGACCTCAGTACCTTCTGACGCAAGTCGGCTAACTAACCAAAACTCTCTTCAGTTCTGTATGTAGAATTATGATTATATTACCGTGTATTCAAGTACTGAAGTACAGGTACATTTTTATTATTATCAATTATTACCATTGCAATAGCGACAGCGATTCTTTGAATTGTGATGGGGGTTTTCTCTGTCGTGCTCTTTTCCCCCGTGAATTAAAGGCTGAGTACGGCACTGATAGGTGATTAAGTAGGCTCCATTGACAGAAAACTGATAAACGAGGTGTACTTAGCAATTTGTTTTGTTTTATTTAAAACTACTCAAATCTCCCTAATTTCGTAAATATGTAGCACATTCGAGGTAAGTTAATAAATAATATAAATAAACACAACGTAGGTAAATCTTCTCCATTATTGGCCAAATACTTCCTCTTTCAACAATGTTGAACGAACCCGGGATATGTTACACTACATATTATGGAAGTATTGCAAACTGGTAAAGTACGACTCTGTTAGGAACCGGAGCTCCCGAATTCTATGAATGAGGTAAACTGAAAATTACGAACTCCCGCGGAAGAACGTCGTTCCCATCTCCTTGCCGTTTGTTTGGCCGCCGTGTACATGCGCCGCTGCTGGCGGGGCCCGCGTGAAAGTTGCGACCGCCGTGGCTGCACCGAGAGGCACAGACCGTCACCATCGACGGCACCAGGTTAGTGCACCGCGAACAGCCCGACGATACGGACCCACCCGGGTACCAACCCAGAGTACTGTCGATTCAACACGTCCCAGTGATAAAGCTTTGGTGCTGGCTGCCGGCAGCCGCTGCTTTTCGTTGTAGTTGGATTTTTTCCACCGAGAGAGAGTTACGGTCCGGTTCCGCTCCGCCGGTTGTGTGAAAGTATCCGAGGAGTGCCGTTACACAAGTCGTTTCCAAGTGTTCTGGACTTGGTGCCATGTAATTGCGCGGCGCCATGATGAGCCAGGAGGTACTGCAGGTGGTCCACGAGAAGGACACCTGGATAGAGGAGTCCGGAGACATTCCCTGCCACCACGAGGCCGGGTGGCCCAACATCGACGAGGAGGCCGTCCAGATGGACAAGAAGGGCCGCAGGAAGTCGTGGCACGCCATCAAGTTCGAGAGAAAGAGGCGGAAAGGTGTGGTGGAACCCGGTTCGCCGGGGGAGGCCAGGCAGAAGAGGCCTTCCTGGTGGAATATCTTCGCGGCGGCTAACCAGTGGCCTAGGTATGTTCCCGGGTAGTCTTTTGGTCGCGCTTACCGCAGGGGATGCCAACTGGGTCGTGTTGGAATTGTCTTGTCTTGCACTGGGGAATTACTGCATTAAAAAAATCATGGCAGCTTGTGTGAGTCTTGAATGAAGTGCCGTTTTCAACAGGTGTACATATTGTAAAACACGTAAAGAATGTATCAGTAAGCCACATGAAGAACTTGAAAATTCTCTAATAGAATGCTCACTTTAAGCAGTATTTTAGATAATATTGTTACATGCTTAACAATCCTAATTCACCTAATTTCGCCACAATTCTGGAATTGTGATTTTATTTACCTGTCAAAATAACTCGAAAGTTTACTAACTACAGTTATAAAGGATTTCAGTACTTTACTTTTTGTGCAAGTTATAGCATGAAAATCAACCGGTAAATTATTTCAGAAACGATTGAAAAATATAAATAACAAAAAACATCCACTATAACGATTCCTAGGGCTTTATGATCCTTCCAAAATAGAAAGGAAAACCAAATTCAATTACCGTAGAACCTTTGGAGATATTCACTTCAAATTTGATACAAATATATTAGTGCCCTTTTCGTAAAATATCTACAGGGTGTATTTTGTAAGCACGTGACAATGTGAAAACCGTGGGCTCGCAACATTTTTGTCAGTTAAAAATATTGACTTTTAAACGCTTTTTAAGTTGAAACGCCTCTCGATAATTAAAAACTAATACAATAATAAAATAGTTAATGCATTGTAAATAGTTGAGCAGTACCGGCGTATTTCGCTTAATAAATTTTCATTTAATTTTTGTAACATATAGCACTTTAGACTACTGGTTGCTGAAAACTGATGATTTTCTCGTCCTCTACCACTCTTTCGAAGATACTTAAATGAAAAACACTGTGAATAAAAAAAAATTAACAGGAGCTCAAAATTACCTAAGTGCCTGAAGAATTGTACTTAAATGACCGAAAGAATATTTTTGATCTTTAGAGAATTTTCTCTTACAAATTACGTATTTGTCATCATAAATGTCAATTATTTCGGTTCAATTTCTCAACAATTAGAGGCACGCAATTATGAAATGCTTTAAATCTAACCATAAATATAAATTTGTGTAATTTTTAGTTATTAGATTGTCGTCTATGCTCCACTTCCTGATCGTACAAAAAACCTAGAAAGGTTCAAGACAAAAGAAAACGGCCCATCCAAATCTGTTCTGTTTAATATTAAACATCTATTTTTTAATAGTTGGAACCTTTTAGATCTATCCCAATGTCAGTTTTTATTCGAATTTAGTTAAATACTATGAAGAACCTAAACTATATCCATCTTGAAGCTTATATATTAGTGATTATCGAGCATTCAGTCGATCAAAAACTGTGTTTACATCTAATTTTTGTTTTGATTGATGAAGAATCAGTTCGGAAAGTTAGTAGCAGTTATAAAGAAAGAATATCGGTTTTCTTATTAGCATAGTAGCAGATGTATGCTCTATAAAAACAGCTTACCACTAAATTAATTTTAATTAATGTTCCAGTTTTTTGTAACAAGTTTTTTGTAAGAATCAAATCGATTTTACTATTAAATAACTCCTATTATAGTAACCGAAACATTTTTCTAGAATGTACCAGCACTAGTTCTTTCCGTACATAATAGTCGGATATTTCATCGAGGTTTCTCACCTCTGAGCAACGAGATACGTTACGATAAACTCCGTTTAGGAAACTAGTCTCGATCGTTGCCCATTAATCATATGCAAGGTATTTTAATATAGAAACAAGTGGAAACCTTTTCATCTCGCACTTTCTAGACTCCATCCGAGCCACCCATGAGTTATGAATTCCTCTCGCCGCGTGGCCATGGTATATGGTTGAGAACGCGATTGTACATTACATTCCTAGAGCGGTTACACCCACACTCGGACGTTGTCGTAGCGACGCGACGAGTCGTCGCGTACGTTCAAACGCGCCTAATAGGGTTTACTTTTTACACTAAGAACTTAATTTTCTTCTATATCCACAACTGATAATGTCTGATTGTTGAAAATTTATTTTCTCAATTTCTGAATCTGAGACGTGTACCTTTTTTCCTCAAAAACAATGTAGGTTTGAGATTTTTTAATAAAAAAACGTGATAACGTTAGGGTAAAAAAGTTACGCTTACACTTACGTCATAATTATAGCTGATATGGCGCCAAATAGACAACATATTATATGATGTCTTCAAATTTTTAAGTTGATACATTCAAAGATAGTGTATCTCTTTATTATCGATATTTTATTAAGGCAAGTTGGCTTAAATAGTAATATCTTGAAATGAAAAATCTAGTATGTCTCCATGGACCATTACTACGGATCACCCTGTATTATGCTATGTATAAATAACATCGACAGACAATTTAGAAGCTCTTCTACTCTACAGGGTGTCTCATAATTAGCTGCCAACCCTTAACAGACCGAATCTATGATCAAAACTAAGTAAAAAAGTTCATATGAACATGAGTCCGAAAATGTTTCCTAAGGGCACAGGGACCCATTGAAGAGGGAGGAATGGAAATCATTTTTTTGCAATATCTCTCAATCGCGTTGTGATGAATGAAATTTGCTATACACAGCTAAATTTTGATGAGCAATTTGATGGACTAATCCATTTATTTCCACAAGGTCCATTGGGGTAGGGTACGGGGGGGTATTTTGCGTGTGTAACTTTTTTGCAGCTTAGTGTATCCATCTGACTATCGAAACAATCGATTCTCCTACCTGTTTTATTTGAAAAAGGTATATGTACTTTGCTAAAGTCGGTAGGAGTAACCATTTTTGAAATAATCCTATTTGAAATGCTCAGTGCACCGAACGCGATTGAGAGATATTGCAAAAAAATGATTTCCATTCCTCCCTCTTCAATGGGTCCCTGTGCCCTTAGGAAGCATTTCCGGACCCATGTTCATATGAACTTTTTTACTTAGTTTTGATCATAGAATCGGCCTGTTCAGGGTTGGCAGCTAATTATGAGACACCCTGTATAAGTGAAAATCAATAATTTTGTATTTTAAACTTGATCTTGTAGGAAAATAATGAAATGGTGAAGTTAGATTCAGACGTATAATCATCGACAGACACTTTTAAAAATACTCTCTTTATTTGTTAGTCCGTTCCAAATTTTGCTTAGATATGTTTGAAATGTGACATATCCGGTATTTATTTGTCAAATTAATCTGTTTACGCCCCTTAAGTTATCTCTTCTGAGCATTTTTATTGAATTAGAACATTAATTATACCAAGACGGGTCTTTAATTTCTCTAATCATTTCATTAATAAACAGCCATACTTGGACATAACAATGACTGGTATCAGCATTGACTAAAATCACCAATTAAAAGATTAACCTTAATCCGGACGTATCAGATTAATACTGAATGTACAAACAGGATAAGATTAATTGAATTGCAGAAATTTAGATAAAAAATATGAGTGGTTTTCGAACATGTGAAAGTCACAGTCTTTCATTTCTAGCATA
Organism: Monochamus saltuarius; assembly: GCA_025584915.1. Taxonomy (NCBI): domain Eukaryota; kingdom Metazoa; phylum Arthropoda; class Insecta; order Coleoptera; family Cerambycidae; genus Monochamus; species Monochamus saltuarius. The sequence continues at coordinate 46,434,625 of CM046723.1, forward strand.
TTTTGGCATAAGGCATAAAATCGATTTAGAATTAGAACGTTTGTGTGGGAGAGTGACGACGTATTAATATTCTGCAGACTGCACTATTTAAAAAAAAGCCGCATTATTAAAGAATGTGTGTTGTTCTAGAAATACCGACTAGAATGATACGTATAAAATAACGAAATCCGCAAAATTTCTATCTTGCGTAACTCCGCTTTGCAAGAAACTATATTGTTAAAATAAAGTATTATTAACTATAGTCCATTGAAAATGTTACATTATTTCGTGCCGCAATTTTATTGTTTAGATGTGAGGGGGGGGGTCAAAAAAAGCTTAACTTGAAGTTTGTGGGGTCGCAACCCTCGAGGTTTGGCCGCCATCTTGTAAAACGGGGTTAAATTGTTTTTCGCATTTATCAGGTAAACTATTTGGTCATACAAAAGTTTTGTAAAACATTTTTATTGCAAATTGAATCCTCTACAATTTTAGTTCAGTAACTTTTTGTTGTGAAATCAAAAATTACAAAGATATTAAAGAAAAACCATCAACATTTTTGGACAAATTTTCTTTTGCACGCCATAATTTATTTATTTTTTTATTTAGGAAAAAATTGGACTAAAATTGTAGAGGATTCAATTTGCAATAAAAAATGTTTTTTTAAAAAAATTTGTATGACCAATAGTTTACCTTACGCCCTTTTCCAAGATGGCGGCCAAACCTCGAGGGTTGTGACCCCACAAACTTCAAGTTCAGTTTTTTTTGACCTCCCCCCCCTCACATTTAAACAATAAAATAGTTAATAGTTAACAATTTAGGTACAGTAGAAAATTAACGAAAAAAAAACAGGATTAAGTAATAAATTAACTGCTTTTCACGTTTTCGTTCCAGCTTAGAGACCAGATACAGTAGGAAAATTTGGCAAACCTTGTTCGCAATAAATAAACAATCCATTCTATTCTGACTTCTCTGTCTTTCCATCAAAATTGCCTATCCCTCTTCAAATAGGAAGAATTATATAAATAACAATGTATTTTTAGGTTTACAACTTTGGATTTTTGTGGGTGTAGGTCAAAAACATAAATTCACGTGTTACTTATAGTATTTTTTGTTAATTACATTAGAACACCAAAAAATCAGCTTAAACTGGTAGATATTTAGCCTTCGAGGTAGCCTAAAGTTTTGTTTTAATTTATTCCGTATGAATCTATGGCTTGTTTTTTAACTAAATATAATCTATTGGTATTTCCTGTATGCCCACTAAGGTATTTAACCTTTCGTCTAGAAAGGTCTACACCCAAATAAGCTTCCAAATTTAGCGTTCGTCCTTAATAAAAGATATTACAGGCACGAAACAACACCGAGTCGATCGCCGGTTTCGTTTCAAAATAAATGATCGAATGTCGCATGTTTAAAATTGATAAACAGCACTTGTTTTACGCTGTTATCTAATTATTATGTATGTCGATACAATTAAATACACGATACTATTAGTGTATGCTATAAATAAAATTGTTGTTTGCTAATGATAAAAATCCCAAGTGGAGAACTGTTAAGTTTTGATTCATCATAAAGACGCAAATTCTGTGCGATAATATCGAAGGTGATGTGATTTTCATAACTTAAAATCATTAATCATTAGATACTATACTTATTTTGAGTTATCTTAAGAATATTCTTTATGAGATGGTAATTAGCGAAATGACTTGTTACATTTTAAGGGCGTCGTATTCTTTAAATACGGTTTTTTTTTATAAATACAAGTAATTTTAGTAATAACATGAATGTTATCTCGTCATCTGCGAATATTCAAACAAATATGGGTCATTCCATTTGACATCGTCTGAAAATAATAAAAATTGTTGCCGACCCATTTTAGATTTTGGTGTAACTTTGAAAAACTTTACTCTAGGGTCCCAAACAACAAAATTTACACGAGTTTGATTTTTACAAGCGCTTGTTTCCGCCTATTTAAACAAAGACTCTTAAAAATTATTTTTAAGCTTTATTAATATTTGCTGTCAAATTTTTCTGTTTGAAGATATTTGAATGATCAAGACGAATTCAATTAAAAATTTCAAAACTTCAAGCAAAGTTTTCTTCTATAGAGTGAGCTACTCAGGTCAACTTGTGGCTGAATTTTGTCTATGATATGTATACTTAATTCCCGCGGAATGAATTTTTAACTCTCAACAGTTAAGACGCTAGAGTCGATTGAAATTCACGAAAAATGACTAAAAACACTCATTTTCAGCACGCTGCTATTATTCAAAGGGATCGTCCGAGCCAATTATCTTCATTTACACTGAAACTACTATCTTTCCCACTCTGAATTCCGTCTTGATCATTCAAATATCTTCAAACAAAAAAATTTGACAGCAAAAATTAATAAAGCTTAAAAATAGCAATTTCTAAGAGTCTTTGTTTAAATAGGCGGAAACAAGCACTTGTAAAAATCAAACTCGTGTAAATTTTGTTGTTTGGGACCCTAGAGAAGAGATTTTCAAAGTAACACCAAAATCTAAAATCGGTCGGCTTTGCCAATTAGACGATGGGCGTATTCAGACGAGGTCAGCCGCTGAGCCGCTGAGTAAGAATTCAGCTAAATGCGTGCATTTGATTGGCCTGGACTTCTCAGCGGCTCAGCGGCTGATCTCGTCTGAATATGCCCGATGTCAAATGGAATGACCCATATACGAATAAAGTGTTGCCCCTTGAAACTGGTAAACGGTTGGTAGGATGTCTTTGGGGAAAACAGGTCGATTTTTATTTAAATTGACTTTATATGTGACGCCTATGGATCTGCTCGCAACGAGGAACGAACAGTTTCAGTCATCGTTGCCGTACAATGCAAAAAGAAACCGCAATTCTCCTTTCTAACGTTGAACTAAATCAAGACACGCAATTCACGTTCTCGTAAACAAAACGTAGCGGCAAAGCCAACCCGATCCGATAAAAAAATTGTTTGTAGCGTAGGCTGGCATTCACCTTTCAATTATTTTTGTACGCCATTTGAATTCTAATAGCCGTTTGTCACTATGCGATAATTATGGTAAAATTTATGTAAATATTATTTGATAAATTTACAAAATAATTATATTTAAATCTAAAAACGATACAATATCACTGTATGCAACTTCCATAAATTATTTTCTATTTTTCATTCATGCGCAAGCGCAGTAGTCTGGAAATACGATTAACAACTCATTACCTATAATAACTAGTTTATATAATAAAATAAATAGCACGACACTTATTCTCACACTTGACAGAACTAAGGTTAAAGTTAGATTAGGTTGAAAATTTAAAATTCCAAATTATGTAAATACGTTATGCGCATATTTCTGCGTCGATTTCACCGCAAAAGTAGAACAAGTTGAAAATATTTTCTTAGTAAATTATTTTAGCGTACCCAATCTCCCGCTTGCAATTACAGGATATTTTAAAATAATTTTCAAATGAATTTTTAATATTTTCTCAGATAATTTGAATAGTGACAAACGGCTAAGCATATTCTAAGACTTCTAGCCATCCTTCTACAAAAATTCGCGGCGGCGAAAAAAATTCAAGTTCACAGCGCCACACCTAGCATATCGGAAATAATAACAGGATCGAGAAATCGGCGCGAACATTGCGTTATGCGATTTGTCGGGGCGTTACGCCGCTATTACTTTATAATATTCGGCTTTATGGGCTACTAAAACCGAGTTTATGATGGGTTTAATAATCGCTATCTCGGACCTGCACAGTAAACGCATCTTTGATACGTTGGATTTTTTATGGCTTGTACTATAATGCGGTCTGGCAAATAATCGAATAAATCCGCCATAAAATATTTATAACAGTTGTATTCATATGGGCGGTGCATCTGGTGGGATATTGCGGACGATTATGGTTTATTCATCGTGGGTTGTTGCCGTCTTGGGAATTCTTTGTCCCCCATGAGGTGCGAATTAAACCTAATCGTTGGCATCATTGTAATAAAATGTAATAGACAGATTTCAGGCGGTTTAATACCTCTTATTAGTGTACTGTTCTACAGAAATAAAGTAACAAAAGTGATTTTAATAATTGAGCACTAATCGTAGCTCCTATCTGTTATGACGTAACCATACATTTTTTCACAGTCGATTAGGTTTTCGCGTAAATAAACCGAATAAAATGATTGAATGGATACGAAAACACCGACGTTAACTGAAATTTACGGAAACTAGGAAAACATACATTTATATAAGTTCTAGTTTATTATTTCGAATGTAAAATTATACGCGTTTATTTTCAGGATGGCGTTGCAGGTTTAACATAATATTCGCCACTTCCTTCCCGGAAGTGACTAATTTGAGGCTAATTTTCTGCTGCACAGTTTAAAGAGATATAAGCAAAACGTTATTTCATGATACTCGGACAGGAATATGCAAATATACTTTCTTTTATACTTTTTTAAAGATTCCTGCTGTGCTACTGAAACATTTAATTTATTAGTGCTATATACAAGATGCCTCGAAATTAATGCAACATAAAGCAAGAGCTTAGTGTATACGTCTGACTACTGAAGCAATCGATTCTCCTACTTTTTGTTTGTGAAAAGAGTATACCTTGTTGAAGTCTATTTATATAACTAAGTAATATTTTGCTGTACCTTCTGTGGAAAAGACCTGAAACCAAAACAGTTTTTACTCGGTGCACTGAATACTTCAAATAGAATTATTTCAAAAACGGTTACTCCTAACGACTTCAACAAGGTATACGTTTTTCACATGAAAAAGGTAGGAGAACCGATTATTTCAATAGTTAGATGTATATATCCAAAATGTATGCAAATATTTGGATTTTTTTGAAAATTAGTAAATAAATATCAAAAATAAAATTTGAACCGCCCCGTTTCTTTTTAGTCATTAACTTTTGGCTAAAGTAAGTTTGGCAACATCGCATTGTTTTGTCGTCAGGAATCTACACTTGCTCTGTTGCATTAACTTCGGGTCACCCTGTATACAAAAGTATTTACACAAGACAAAGAGAGAAAAAAGAAAGAACATAGTGAAGATACATGATACGTAAGGTACATTAAGATCGACGTATTTCTCGCCGTAAATGATCAAATTTGTGGTGTTCTTCAGAAATCTCGAAAAATAAACACGTAGGCAAAAGTAATATCAAAATTAAAACTATTGATAGTAGTAGGTAGTTAATCCACTTTTACTATTTAAATTCTCCTTAAATAATACTTTTAAAATGCATTTGTATGACACACATTATTTTGCTATTCTACCCCCCATTTTAACAATTATTTTCACATACTTATAAACAAAATTGAATAATCTTACATGCAGAACTATGTAAGTTTATGTTATAACAATATTTACATCTACAGTTAAATTTAAAAAAAATGTATTTTGAAAGATTTCTGTACCTAAAAATTTGTTGGTTAGACCACTTTCAGCCGTTGTTTTACTTTGGTACCTTTGAATATTCGCAGGTGGCATGACACAACATTCCTGTTATTTGCTAAACTATATATTATTCAGTTTTTAAGTGTCTAAAATTATTTCTATTTGTAAAAAACACCATTTCAAGAATTATGGGCACCGTTCATAAGGTTCAATTAATAAAGCCCACCTGAAAAGTTATTGGCATTGTAAATAAAATATCTGAAGAATTTCTAGGAGGTGTTTAATCTTTGTAATCCACAATAAAACTAATATAAAATGGACTAAGTAAGGTATTTATATCAGCACTAAAACTTTTATTTTGTGCAATTCGATCCTTGCATTTACGTGTTATAAAATGTCCTGTTCAGAAACAGTGTCGACGTCGCCTAAGCTGCTGTTTACATTTCATTTAAGAATTTAGATAAAAAATTCGCCGTAGTTCACTGTAAATCAAAATTTTATCTCGGCGGGGAATCTTGTAGCGGGCATTTTTATAGTGACAGTTAATGTTCTAATATTAGATACCAATTTATCGTCACATTGCGTTCGGAAATACCTGCTGAGTAAAAAAGACCGTAGAGCATTGTAATGACGGACGAGTTATGTTTATTAGACTCATATTCGGGGAGGTCGTCATAAACAAACGTTTGGAAAATACTGTACCGACGATTATTTTTTCATTGGCAGGCATTGACCTGAATATCGACGAAATCTGATGGAAATTGACGTTTGTGGGGCGATTCTATTTTTTAATAGAAGGCGGTGACACAAATAAAAGAACAAAGGATGGTGGAGGCGTCGTCTTTTGTCTTTTCCGGTGTTTTCAACAGTGTCGTAGATGCGCTGCCAAACACTTTTACTTAAATTACTCCAAGTCGCCTTTACCTAATCCAAATTAAATTGTGCAAAAGCCTTCAGAGCAAGAGTAGATTCCTGACGACAAAATAATGCAATTTAGCCAAAAGTTGATGGTTAAAAAGATACAGGGTGTAAAGTTAAAATTTTATGTTTCATATTTGTAAATAACTTTTTTTTTAAATTCAAATATTTGCATACTTTTAGAAGATTGGGGGTTTTCGAGGGCGAGAAATTCAAATTTATTTCTAATTTTGGCATTATTATCCCACTTATTACATTAAAATATCCAACAAATCTTTCATTTTGGACGCATTACATATAGCAGGAATCATCTGTGGTTTCATGAACTTACCAGGAAAAAAATAATCATAAATTTTACCCTTTATAACAATATAATACTCTCAATTAAATCGCTATATAGGTTTAGTTGTACTTCTTAACAATTAGGTACAATATACTAATTTTAGAACGTGGTAAATTTTTACAATTTGTCTTTTAGAGTTTCTATTTCTCACACACTAAGCAAAAAATGTTTGCTTTAGGATTTCAATTCGACGTTTTTATAAGTACAATACGTCAGATTCCACAGCTTAAATCTATTTGAAAGATTGAAAAAAAATATATTTAAAATAGTTTTTGTATTTAAAATATTTCGTTTATTGGTAATTTCTATGTCTAGACGGAGAACAAGAGATTACCGCTTTAAGAGTTCCATTGCGTACGTTTTACAATTACAATGCACCAGGTCCGATCACTAACTCTCTTTGAAAGTTGTCGAAAGAAGATATTTGGTGTAGGGGTAGCTTCTCCATCTCATATGGAGAGCAAGATATTGCCAAATTATTTTTCATACTGTTTAAGAATGGTATTTTAAGCTAATATGTATCAAATCTCCTACAATTCCTATCAATGAAGTCATATGTATGTTCTCTGATACCAAACATCTAGGTATGCTAATGAACATCCACAGACAAAACTCTATTCAATAATTATCTAAAAAATTTAAAATATTTACTAACCTCTGGAGTGGGAACTCGAAATTCAACCACAATAATTGAGATCTCACTTATTTCTACGTTTTATAAGGATCGCTTCATCAGGTGGCCTCCCTTAACTTGAGTCAAATATCTAACTATAAAGATGATTATACCAATAAATTAAAATTATTTGAAATTGAATGTCAAAATGAAATATCGACAACGTCAAACTGATTAACTGTCAATGAATATCATAACAACCTACTAAAATAAATAAAAATTAATAAAAAATTTTACCTTTTATATACACCCACAATATCTACCCATATATTCCTTATTATTAGCTTTTGTAACATTTTTACTGTCTAGACGGAGAACAAGAGATTACCGCTTTAAGAGTTCCATTGCGTACGTTTTACAATTACAATGCACCAGGTCCGATCACTAACTCTCTTTGAAAGTTGTCGGAAGAAGATATTTGGTGTAGGGGTAGCTTCTCCATCTCATATGGAGAGCAAGATATTGCCAAATTAGTTTAATAAGTAATTAATTTAATTTTACCATTTGTATACATCGATGCTGTTTTGTATGTCTGAATAATTTGGCTGCCAGGAATTATGTTTACACCCAATGTTGCGTCTACCCTTAAGTAAATTATTCATTGTTAAATGACGTCATTTTATATAATTCCATGTAATTTCTGTAAATTTCAGGGAATTCATTCCACAAAAATTCCTCGAATTTCCATGGACTTTCACGGCATTACAGCCAGGGTTAATGCCTCACCTATGGCATACTGATGAGAGCTAACAAGTTTGCTATAGGTTTTTCAGGTGTATTTCAGTGCTAATAGGAGTATTACCTGTCAAAGTAGTTGTGTCTTCAAATTCCGTTTTGTAATAAAATCGTTTTTCTAGTATTTTCTTTTAAGATTTTTGTTCTTTTTTCAATACAACCATTTTCACAACAAACGCTCATAGTGACACAAAACACTTATTTGAGTTTCTAAGAAAAAAAAAACTATTATCACCAGAAGCAGTGAAGACTGAAGACACAGTTTTATACAGCTGGAAACTGGCCTTCTGGGGCAATTACTGGAATTTATTATCCTGTAAATTATCGGCGGGATCCTGGACTGTGTTAGAAAAAGTATCGAGCAATTTCCATTAATTGCTTCTGTGCGGGGTCTCCGCTGTTTTACGGTAGTCCTACAAAGTTATCGCCTTCTCTTTAATAACGACTCAAATAAATTCTTGGGTCGTTAAAGTGTTAACACCGTTCTTAATGGACGCCAGGAAATAATAGCGGTAGGTCGTAATAAAAGAAAGTTGACCCGATTCCGAAGAAACAAAGAATATTTGTGAAAGAACTAACGATGTAGTTTTTTTGCAGCCTGAATTCAGGGGTGTATGTAATTTCGTTCCGTTGTCGGCAATTTTTTCTTTTTTTCTCTCAGAGTTCCTTAATTGAAAAAAGGCGATCAGGGCCTCGATTCTCAAATATCTACTGCCAATTGTCGAGTGCGACAAATGTCATACAAATTGTCGCATGATTTAGAAAATTTCAGCAAGTAAGCAGCAAATTCTTGTAAATAAACTCACACTACTAGGTAGTAGTTATTGCAAGGTGCTGTCTCGTAAGTTGAGCTAATCTAACCCCAAGGTAATTCTTAGCGAGGCGGGTTCATAAAAGTTGTATGTAGATGTGATCCGTTAAAAAAACAATCATTGTTAGTCATCCTCGTGTAACCTTAGAATCAAAACAAAGGTGTTGCTGCAATGCTGTTCAAATTTAGTATTTAAAACCAATTGATACAGTTTTTTTATCTCGACCGGTAGCTTTAAAAGTAATTCCTTTTAATACGGTGGTAAACAATATACTAAAAGTGTAGTTATTTATCAACTTCTACATCTTATTGCACAATCTTGAGAAGCTGAAAGTTTGTTGAAATAATTTTTAATACAAGGTCGCCTTTTATAGTTCCATCTACATCCGTGAGGATGATTAGACTTGATGAACCGATGTTCCCAATTGCCTTGTCACCTACATACGACTTTGACCAAGACATATAACAAATTGTTCGGATATTAATAAGGAAGGTTCCCATTCGAGACAAATCCAACACTTAACCGCAACGATTTTTCCTAGAAAGGAATAAGACCTTTTGTGTAGCTGCGATTAGTTATGGAATTAGTCAACAAATCTTTTGTTTGTATCACGGTTTCGCAATACCATCAGGAAGGATGAAGGGACCAGAACACTGTTCCTTCGAATGGAATGATATTTGGTGTCGAGATAAAACAACCATTCATATGGAATCACTCATTCAAGAGCTAGTAGCATGCACAACTTTGGTCGGTTAGAAACGATATAATCCATGTCGTCACTTGACTCATGACTAATAATAAACAAAAACAAGCGAAGGTCGATACACGGATCGCGAGTCTCGTCGCGAAGAAAAAAATACAGCAAACGACCGTGCAAAAACCGGACGCATTTCTGGACTAGAATTATTAATTAGAGTGTCACATACTCGATTGACCGAAAAAAAGTCAGCCGTTGACCCATTTAGCTCCATTGGCACAATCTCGGTCGTACGTTGTCTCTCTAAATTTTCCCGGCCTCGGTAAAATTAAGGTCAGCGCTAGCGGTAACCTTGCATACGTAAATGTAATGAAAACTTGAAGAAAAAAAACAACCGGACCTATTGTTGACCGATCGAATTGAACGTGTTCGTTTTCGCTTCACGGTGGCATATCTTCAAACCGGTGGTACAAAAAATTGTTTTCGTTCTTAATTTTTTGAGGAAGGAACCAATTATATTTTTTTGTAAAATGTGTTTATTGTTCATTTATTCAAATTAGATTAGATTTTTTACAGTAAGGCATTCATATTTTAAATGTAGTAATGAATGTACAATTAATTTAGTATGAAAAATCGACTCTGATCTCTGGGATATAATTTTTTTTTCATGACATCGATTTCCAATTTTTTTTAGATAAATTGTAAATCACCCTGTATCATAAATAAAAATTGTAGGTATGTACGTGAAATATAATTTGAAGCAAAATTGGTTTTCCACGCCCTAATTGCATAAGTCGTGAATTTATGTTAAAATTAACGTTTTAAAAATATTATGATTTTAAACCTTTAAAAAAACTATATTTGTTTCACCGGAATTTTATTATTTTAAATATTACGCAGTTCTAACCAAACAAAAATGTTTTGGAGATACATTTTTAAGTTCGCCGTAATTTCTAGTGGCTTTAGATATCGAAATTTCGAAAAACAAAACATGTAAATCCAAAAATAAAATTCTTGATGTTTTATTTATCCATCTTTGTTATTATTTAAATTTTTCACAAATAAAATAATTAACTTATGCTATCGTGACTACATTTTAACAGATAATTTGGCATAAGTATTGTCACGGATTTCCTACCCCGGCTTTTTCTTTTACCAGAAAAATAAACAGTTAATTTTTATTGATATTTATTACACTACCAAATACTAATTACAACTCAACTAAACACTATTTAATTAACCCAAACCCATTAATCCAAATAACAACTCCCTAATTCAATTTATTCTTCTTTTATACACCAAAGGAATATTCCAGGTATTTTCTAGCATCTCTAGATCCAAGTCTCGAACAATTCTCGTCGAATCTCAATTTTCCAGTCGCGCCTCGATACACGGCATTATTTGTTGGTTTACCAGAATCGCGTAGGGGCGATCGGGGCAAATTCTGTGAATATCTATAAATAGAAGGAAACAAACTGCAAAAATTCAGAAAAATATTCAATTAAATGTTTAAAATCATCTACCGTTGTAGAAATAAGTATTTCAAGAATATGTGATCCTTAAACTATGTATAATAATACGTCCGTTAAATGCATCTATGAGTGTTTTATACTTATTCAAAGAGAAAAAAAATCATATAAATCACATTTTACAATGGTAGGTCAAATTTGAGCACACTGTATAATAAAGAGGTGTCATCTAACCTCAATGCAAGGAGCTAAATTGCCAAACTTTTTTTATTTGAGATATGAGATACATAGAAACAATAAAAAACAAGCAAAACTCAAAACTAGATGGAACTACTTTTATATGTTTTGGACATGTATTAATGTTCAGTAATTTATGAAAATCATCAAGTAGTAGTAACAAGTAACCTCATTTCATACCGTATACACTTTAACAGGGCCAGACTGCGAAGTGCGAATTATTTTCTGTTGCTTTTCCACTCATAACACGTGAGACGACTAACGTACACATCGTGGGTGTTTGAACAGACATAACGGATTGCGAATTTTTTTGCGGTTGTCGTCGTCACCGAGGCGTTTGTCAATGGACTTTATTCTTACCTCAGACGACAGCTCCGACGCTCGCAGGATATTTACAATGCCAGCAATTTCACAGTCGTGGAATCGGAGTGTCTCTTTTATTTTTACCGACGATTTGAGTTTATCCGTACAGATGGTACAGCACAATTGTTCACATATGATAAAAAATCTGGTAGGATTTATCAAACTTTTGTTGTAGGTGTTCGTTAAAAACATGCTTGTTTATCTCGTCGCTTGTATTTGCATTACGGATTTGTGGTTATTATTATAATATTGAAATCACTTTTTATTGTTAAATAGAATACGCACGTGTCGAGATTTATTTACAAATTAAATGTAAACTTATTTTCCATTTAAATGTTTATCTATCTTGTGAAATTTTCTTGTTTTTTCACCGGTGTTTGTAGATTGCGAAAAAGCTACTGTTATATGTATCTTCATTTCCACATCAGTAATTATTATAGTAGTATTTGTCAAGAATACACTAGGCCTAGAGTTTTACTTTTTTAATTTTAAATTATAAAAATGTAACTTATAGTCCGGTGCCCAAAATACAGGGTGTTAGAGGTTCGACTGCCATAAATGTAACAGGTGATAGTATACAGAGTGTTTCAGTTTGAAATGTCACAAACACGTGAGCATATTTTGGGAATAAAAATAAGAACAAAAGTCTGGTAAACTTTTGTTCTAACTTCCTTCGTTATGAAGATACTGGGGGTTGATTTTTTTCTATAAACTAAAATTTTCTTTCAAAACTTTTAAACGGATGAAGATATTGTTATCAAATTTGGGGTACTGTGTAAACCGAGGATATTGCATTTGCTGCCAAAATATGGCTCTTATTAGCATTTGCAACATACATTTTTGTCCTACTCCATGTTAGAACGTTGTTAGAATAACGAGAGAAAGATTTAACAACAGTGTAAAACTAGATCAATTAAAATTTAATTAAACCTTACCAAACTCCCTTCTACGCTAGTGGGGCACGCCTTATAGCAAAAATTCGTTCTCATGTGAAGATATCACATTATACACGTGCTCTGACAATATGTAATATCTAGTTTTAATACCAAAGTTGCATAGTTGCCGGTAATTGCTCCGTAAAAAAATTGTGGGCTCGGTGAGGCGTAACAAAATCGTGTACGTTTTTTATTCCTATCGAACAATAATGGATTCTTTATAATATAGACCTGTTTTAACTCGTCGATTCTGACACTGGAAATAATATGTGACAAATAAATAATACTTTTGTTGCAACAGTTACTGAATATTGTTGCTAATCACCATGATTTACAGAGGCACTGTTTCTATGGAATTCTACGTGTTGTGGACCTTGTCTAATCACTTGTAAACATTGTTTTGGCATCGTCACTTCCGTCTTGTATCTCGAAATCACTTTCACTTGCTAATGGCCAAATTTAAAAGGTCTGACATAATGAAATAACAAGTGTAAACGGTTACCTCATATGTTTTACTATTTCTTGCCTGTTATGCCTCTCTCTGTGTTCTATTTTCGGAACGGAAATCAAAATTGAAACAGGTATAGTGATTTTTGTCTGAATTGTGATCATAGTCGTCGCTAGGGGTCAGTGGGGGACATTTACTTTCCCCAAAAAAATTAAAATACAGTGTGATTCAGAATTTATCTAAATAAAATTTTTAATGTACCATGACTCATTCAAATACAATTTTGTAAAAATTTATTTTTCAAAAAGAGCAGTTCAAAAATGATTTAAAAATACACCTCCGCACGGCATTGGAAACCGGTCCACTGTAAAACCTGATAAGGCGTATCATTGGCAACCGGGCAAAACATTGGGAGAAATTCCCAAGGAAAGATATAAATTACATTTGACAACATCTATTTTTATACAGCAAATTCCACTGCTTTTGCCGCTGTTGTTATTGTTATTAATTATTTATAGAATTAATTTATAGTTTTAATTAGTAAAATAGTTTGATATACCTGATGTAACAAATCATTTAAAGTCAGGAGAACGTGGCGGCCATGGTACCGGTCCTCTGTACATGGTCCTTTATAATTGAGCCTCGTATATGATACGCCACACTGCTGCAATATGTCGTGGACGCCCTAGACCTCCACCTCTACTACGATTCGGTTGCAAATTTCCCGCGTCATGCCTGCGTTTGCGCTACACTTGCACTCACTGCACACCGTTGCAAAAGTAGCTGTATTTGCAATATGTTTACCGGGAAATGATACCTGTTAGGTTAGGTTAGTTATTCGTCAGCAGCCCAAAAGATATATACCGGTTTTGAGCTGATTAATTTTCATTAATATGCCATAGGTGGTGTTACAGCACGATCTGCTAATTACATAGTGGTATATATTACACATTATACACTGTGTTGATGATACTCGTCTCGCTAGATTTCATTGCTATGATTTTAACTCTTTCTAGAAACTGTGCATTCCGTTTGGCTAAATGGAAGATAAAGCCGCCTTTGTTTCTAATTATGGGTGGAAGCCGCGTATATCAGTGGGAATATTAGCTGCAAGGCTCCTGCGTTTACCCAATTAATCGAGAAATCTAATTTAAAAAATTGGAGACAGATGCACGTCCGGTCAATTACGCGATACGGCTGAAAACGGCTCGCTTCACTGTTCCGATGACTTAACTGCTGGTAGGGGATCGATTAGAAATTAAGTGCATTATCTGGTCGCCGACATGACAAGCCTCATTATTGTGACGTCTACGCCGTCCGCAGGTCAAGGGTACTCCTAGAGGATGGAGGAGATAGGGCACCAGCTTTGCGATCATGTCAAAGAGGTTTGAAGGGCGTGTCTGAAGGTCGCCGCTGGAAATCGGTTTTTCTTGAATAACTTGTAAAGTACCTACTTAATATAATTTAATACAAATTTAATGTGATGGACACTAGTAAGGATCTCTTAAAATAGTGTCCTTGAAACATATTTAGCTCTTTTATTTTACCAGGGGCGGGTTAGATTTTAGAACTTAATGCCTACATTTTTAACACCCTGTATAATAAAGACTTTAAAATAATAAATCTGGGTGGCTTCAACCTTCAACTAAAAAAAGGTACTCTTGTTTATTGACGATAAAATCAACTGTTTACGAGAAAAAGTTCGACCTATGTTCGCATGTTGAACCCTCTTATGAAATTTTTCAATAATTTTGTTAAGGTGCCTCCTGGCACTGCGTTTGTTTAAATGTTGTATTTTTCGGATTAAATATCTTAATATGAAACTTTCCTGTTGTTTGAACAACTCGTATCGCACTTTGTTGTCGAGAAAAAATAGAAATTATTGCTTTTTTGTTAAAAATTAAACATAAATTCGTTTATTTTTTCCCGTGAACGGTTCATTTTATCGATAATAAACAAGAGTACCTTTTTTAGTCTGAGGCTGAAGCTACTCAGATATTTTAAAGTTAAATCCGAGTGCACGAAATGCTGAATTGACAATTGTGTTAATGTGATAATTAAAAGTAAGTTGTGTGTCAAAATAAATCTCGGAGTTTCTCAACGTTCCAGTACTTTCCCATCAATACTATAGGGATACTGAATATTGCTGAATTTATGACTAAAGGTTAGAATTATTCTTTGATGCATTTAAGTACAGTTTATTTTCATCACACCAACTTTCCAAAATGTAAATTTGTCCTTGCCTAAATATGTTTCAAGAACACTATTTTAATAGATCCTTATGTCCATCACATAAAATTTTTATTAAATTATATTAAGTTAAAAGTTATACAAGAAAAACTTATTTCCAGCGGCATCCTCAGGGACACATATCTCCGTAGGGAGGGTCTGTAGGAAAATAATTTATAGGAACTCTTATTTTTTCATGTTCTATCGGCACCCGAAAGATTTCCCACATTTTCATGGACACCCTGTAAATACAAACTGATTAGATTTTAGTAACAAACCTTCTCAAATTGCGGACGAAGAAAAATATTCGAAATACTCCAAACCTTTGTTTTCTGAATTTATTATTAACCGCATCGCATGGAAAAATGTATCCGTTGGCCTATTTTTCGGTCGTCGTTCCGAATCGGCTAGCCTCAGAACAACTGGTACACAGGATTTGATAAACGACCTCTTAAATGATTAACTAGGACCTTTTAAACTCTTTTTCGTTTGTTTTTGTTGTACCAGAGCGTTGTTGTTATTAAATCTCGTGGGTTGTTTTTATTGGTATTGTCCGCACGTTCGTAGTCCAACACAAGAGTCGCAGGCTTTTCGTACGTCGACGTCCCGCGACCTTGGCACTCCGCGGAAATAAAATTCGCCGAAAAAAAAACGTTATCCATTTATCTGGTTCGCAGATAAACCGTGTTTATTTCATCGCTTCGTCCATGAGCGCCTCCGGTAAGGTCACATCTGTTTCCTTCTTCACATGTGTTAGTTATTAACCGCTGCATATGTCTGTTTTATAGCGACCAGTACTTGACTTACCAAATTACAGGATGGTCGTATTCCGGCTGGATGTAGCTAGTCCAAGGACATGGGAAAAAATTCTATATTTTTTCCCGATGACAGTCAGTATAACACAGAAATCATACCGTTAAATAAATTTGAATTTAAAACACTTTTTTACTCTTGTTAAACTTTAAGGCGTTCAAGAAAAAAATGTATTAATTAAATCAAGATTTTAATAGTGTTTATTAGGAGAAATCAAAAAGTCAGTAATGGGCTTTGCCTTTCTTTAAAATTTGACGATCATCATTTCAGTGTTCGGCGAATTTACGTTTTAGAGAATTTTGAACAATTTCTTTAGTTTTAATTTTATTATTTTTTAGTTTTATTCCTATGGTTTAATTATAATTCTGTATAATTTTTAATTTAAGAACTTCTTTTTTACAATTCTTAGATTTTATTTCCCGATTTGTACAAGGATAATAAATTCTAACTCTTGTATGCAAAGGAAAGGTTGAATACGGAAATTAGATATTTATATGAAAGTTTGGGCATGAGCGGTACCAACCTTACATCTGAAAATTCAGTTAATATACCGACTCCATGGCAAATAACAAAATTATTAAAAGTAGATACAAAGATATTTTTCTACACCCGTATTATAACAATGCACTTATATGCCCATAATCCGTTTCATAATGATACCCATTACGATACAGATTTTTCATTACGATACAGATTTTAAATCAATAGAAACCCATAATTTTTCAATCAAGCATGCTGTGCATTTGACGTTTATCCTAGGTTCCTATGTAATTATTTTAGATGTCAAAATCAGTACGTATTAAATTTTCGTAGATACCTAGCTAAACTTCGATAATTTAATACGAATAATTACTGTTACCTATTGTGTTCAATAAAAATATAAAATTTATGGTTTTTAATTATTTATCGGGTGTAGAAAAAATAGCGTATGCAACTCTCATTACATGATCGTTGCATAATATACTATTTTTAGATATATTAAATAATCTGTAAAATGTTTCCTAGGCTACCTTAAATATTACATATTAATAATGTAATAATATCTTACCATTCAATAGTAATAATTTTATAGGAATCGCAGATTTCAACAAAGGTTTCCCTGGCAAAGTGAAGGATTCATAATTGCAATGCGCTCCACATACGCCTATGGGCCTCTGCGGGTGTCAGTTTAGCATATTTATGCTCTTCGACAAAGCCTAAACTATCTTTTCATTGCTGACACCTTCAAAATATATACGTATTATTGAACTAATTATAAATAATTTAACTAACAGCATAATACCTTATGGTTAAGTAAAACATTACAGCGGTTATTGTCAAAAAGGCATGTTTTTTTTTAATGTTTACTATTTTACTGTTCATTACAATTCTTAATTCTAAATAAACCCTTGTTTTCGAAATTTCTAAATTATTATAATTATTCGAAGTGTCAGCATTGGAAGCTTCAAATTCTCGAAAATGGTGACAGTATACTTTTTTATGTAAAGAGTTATAAAATAAGAATTTGATACCAAAGATGAGATACCTTAAAGTATAAGCATACTAAGAAGTCTATGGTTTTTAACGCATTCAATCTATCGCAAATCGTGAACAGATTAATATTCCTCAATCCAAAAAAGCTCAAAATACTAAATTTTGTATGGATATTATTATTAAGAAATAAATAAAACAAACTGAAATAATAATTATAAAATAATAAAAAATCCTTTATTTAGCGATAGCTAATTAAATTACACTTAAGATGATACTTAACATCAATCAACACTTAACTCTAAATACAGCTTTTTTATTTCCCTTTTAAATATTTTTAAATTTGTTGCCAGTTTTACATGTTTTGGAAGATCATTATATAACTTTAACCCCTTATGAAATAAATCTTTTTGTAATTTAGATCTTGAAATATCAAAGTTTTCTTTTGAACGAATATCATAACCATGAATATCTGCCCTTTTAATTAAGAAATTATTCAAATACTCATCACTGGCATCAACTTATGTTCAATTTTATAAATTAGAATTAAACATGATTACTCAATAAACTGGTCTATAGAAAGCCATTGAATATTGAATAATATTTTATATTTAACATCCTGTATGTCTTTAACTACTAACTTTGCCCCTGTATAGTCAGATTTTAGTCCAAGAACCCGAAATTTTATTTCCATTAAAGAAATGGTTTGATACATTTTGTTTCAATTGTTTTACTAGGAAATTGTAGTAGCTGTTATGAAGCATATATTCGTCAAAAAGATAAAATAGCACTTATTTATTTTTTATCTAATAACATCCAAAAACGCAAACGTGACTTTGTTTACCGTGAATAAATAATCCTAATTTCAAACGGCCATGTTTTGATCACATTGTTTTGTTTGCCCATATAGCTATCATCTTAGTTTGATGCTCCTAATTGGAATATTACCAGCAATTAAATTCGATAAGTTTTTATCCAAAGGTCACTACGTATTTATCCTCTGTTTCTATTTATAAACAATCGATTGGTTTTGTTATGAAAATGATTTCATTTGGATTGCGTCTTAAGGCCGGCTCACAGGGAGGCTTATGCCAATTTTTACACGAATGGACAGTTTGAAATTGATTTAAGTATATAAATAAATAAGTTTTATAAGTAAGTTAAAATGTAAAAACGTTAATAATTTTTTGCGGTAATTGTTAAATAGTCATTAACTTAGTTAAGTATTTTATTTTCTAATAAGAACAGGACAAATTATTTGAATACTTACGTGTCCGCGAAAGTGAACATTTGTGGCTAGTAGAAAACACCTAATTACATTAAAAGCTGACCACGAAAGTTATAAAAGACGGTGAAAAAATTAATGTCCTACTTTTAAAGTGTTCCGTACACTATTGGATTTACTATTTCTAGAGTTTACGGTGTTTATAAAAATAATAAAATATGCGAAACTTTTCCATTTCTTATTTTTTTATCCATGTACCCTTGATTAGTTGTCTGTATTTATTTCTGTTATATTTTTATACTAAGACTATATACTAAGATTGACAATGTTTGCAATCTTCAGTGCTTTCTAGTAGATGAATGTTTACTATAGACTTTAAATTTGCCACACAAGGGAAGTAGTAGAACGTAAACAAGACTTAATTTGGAGATTGTGCTAGGCTAGAGAACTGGTAGTAGCACTAGTAGCAGGTATATTGATCGTTTCGCCAAAAATAGCATGGCAATGGCCGAATTAATGCCTTGTGTATCAGCGCACTAATTTATTACCTCGTTTCCTGTACAAAATGCGTTGAAACGAGAGTAAATAGTGGCAAATAAACTAATTTCATTATTTTTCTTCATGTTCGGATATTATACAGTATGCGCCAAAAGTATGGAATAAATTCAATAAAAACGAAACAATTATTTTTTGGGAAAAATCCTCGAACAGGTCGATTTTTAATTTAAAAAATACATATTTTAGCGTAAAATGCGATTTTCAAATGTCATTTGTTTTCGAGTAATGACGTCTTCGATTTTTTTTTAAATGGCAACACCATATTTTTTTCCTTGATTCTGAAAGATCGTTTAATTCTCTATCAGACAGTACTAAAATTTTGCCCTCTTACAAAGAAAAGTTTTCGAGTAAATGACTATTGAATGTTAGAAAACGTAAATTTTATCCATAAGAAAGTAACAATTCTGAGGTATGTAAAATAAAATACAATTGATTAAATTTTATACTTAAATTAAATGTTCGAATTGCCATCCACCAACTTCTTGACAATGCGCAAGTCTGTGAAGAAATTCGGGACGAAATACGCAGAGTTACCCCAGAAATCATTCATAATGTGCAAGAAGAATTTCTTCACAAATTCTATACGGCATTATATTTTCATCAAAATATTTAAGAAACTGCAACTGATAGTAATAAAACTATATACTACACTAAATGTTTGCATTATACAGGGTATCCCAACGAAAATTTGACCCCCCCTATAATTGGAAAACCGAATAATATTTCAAAATTCGCCGAGACCCGTCGATTTTTGTTCTTAGGGGGAGCTTTTTTGACAGTCAAGCCAAGTCGATATGTTCATCCCCCTAATGCCTAGCAACCCCAACTTAAACATTTCAAATGCAACTACCCCACTTGTGGCACATCATTTTAAAGCCCTTTTCATTGCAAATACAGTGACGTACCGTTTTTAGAAATCGGTTGAGATTTGACAGAATTATTGGTTACAAACGAAAAGATGACAAACCAACTTACGCGTAGTAATTTCTACACAAATGCCCACCAGTAATCAGTTTTTCATCTACTAGTCTACTACACATGACCGCATTACCTAATTGTTATTGATGTGTCTATCAATTTATAAAAAAAGTCAGAAATGAAATAAAAAAGCTGAAGCAAATAAAACTAGATACTAAAATAGTTATTAGTAGAAGATACTTAAGTTTATAGGAATTCAGACCTTTTCAAAATAACAAAAAATCAGTACTACAAAAGTCGGTTTTTTGCTTGTGACCAAGAAATCGTTAGTTTCAGCCGTTATTGAAAGTATTAACGTGTGTTCGAAATGGTGTATTCTATCGCGGAAAGAGTAGAAATTGTTGCAATTTATTATCGAAATCACGATTGCGCTAAAGATACTGCACGAATTTTTAATGCCAATCATCCTGAAAAAAATGTAAACCACCAGTACGTTAAACACCTGATTGACAAATTTGTTGCAACAGGTTCGCTTTTTTGGGTCATGTACAGATGGATAATAAGCAATCGATTACAACTGTGTCTCAAGCTTCTGGCGTATCCCGTTCCAGTGTTCATCGAATTTTGAAAAAACACAAATTTCATACATTTAAGATGACGCTGGTTCAAGAGTTGCATGAAGATGACTTTGATCGCCGTAACCAATTTTGCAAATACTTTAGTGAACAACTTCTACTGAATCCAAATCTTCTCTACAATACATGTTTCTCCGACGAATGCACATTTATGTTGAATGGCGAAGTGAATAGACACAATTGTCGTTATTGGAGTGATACTAATCCGCATTTAATCAGGGAATTTCATACTCAGACACCTCAGAAATTGAATGTTTGGGCAGGCATTTTGGGCGACCATCTTGTTGGACCATTTTTCATCCAAGGTAATCTCAATGGAAATACCTATCTAGAATCATTGGAAAGTACAATTGATCCTAGGATAACAGAGATTTTAGAAAGTGACGACAATTTACTAGAAAATGAAATAACCTTCCAACAAGATGGTGCGCCCCCGCACCATGCTGCTGGGCATTGGATTGGCAGAAGAGGTCCCGTCGAATGGCCACCAAGATCTCCGGATCTGTCCCCTTTGGACTTTTTTCTGTGGGGTCATTTAAAATCACGAGTGTACGCCACTCAGCCGGAAACATTGCAAGTGCTACGTCAGAGAATTGTAGAAGAATGCCGATTAATAACTGCGGATGTCTTTAATAATGTTCGAACAGAATTTGAAAACAGACTGTATTATTCTTTGGAAGTTAACGAGGGTCATTTTGAGCAATTCATCAAATAAATCTGATTTATTATTTGCTTCAGCTTTTTTTATTTCATTTCTGACTTTTTTGTAAACTGATAGACACATCAATAACAATTAGGTAATGCAGTCGTGTGTAGTAGATGAAAAACTTATTAGTGGTGGGCATTTGTGTAGAAATTACTACGCGTAATCAAATCATCAAATTTTCGTTGGGATACCCTGTATATTGCACTAAATTGCAAAAAATAACTGTTGTTGACGCGACCAAATATTGAAAATTACGTTGACATTAAAAACAAATGTGTAACGTCAGCCGTGACGTAAGACGTCTAAAATCTTGACGCGAGTATACAAAATTGACAATTATTTTCCAACGACTACTTGATCCTTCCACCGCTAATGCGATTATTAGGTGGTATTTCTTTTGAGACTGTTTTGGACGACATTGCTTATAACTTTTAAACGAGAAGTAATACAGAAAAATTAAGTTTATTAGAAAAAATATGGAAAAATATAATTGATGACGTCATTACTCGTTCATCCCATTGAACACCACGTGTCCCAAATTTTATTATTTTTTTTTTTGTATTCTCACGGTAGGCCCATCTTAACGAGCTTGAGACGCCGTATGCAATTGTATTACTGGTTGCATATTTAATACAGTATCTGGTAATTTAAAGTGTGCACTACTGATGTAGTAGCGGAAATCACGATTATAGACTGCATGATACCGCTCTGTGTGCACTTCCCGCTCACCAATCGGATTTTCTCATTATTTTGCATGTTTTTATTTTCTCTGACATCATTTTTCGTTTCTGCTTGGACACAGGTCTCGTAGGGCGTCCCAGGATGGCGGCAAAGTCACGAAGGAGAACTTCCCCTGGATGCGGTACGTATTATGCAACACAGTTCACGCCGTTCATGTTCATGTCAACGCTTGTTTGCACAATGTTGTCACTGCTTTTGCACCGTTTCGTCTGTGTATGTGAAATTTTATGTAGTGAAATAATGTGTACTGGTGTCTAACATAATTATTGTGGTGTACATAAAAATAAAGCAGGTTGTAAAATTATGTTTGCGCAGACATGTTTTGCCTAACAGCTAATAAATAAATAAGTTGTTGGAGCTGTATATAACGTGCTGTGGTAATAAAACATAAATTATATTAAAACAAGTTTTAGTGACATCTAAATAATAATTCTATTTTAAGACAGTGTTTGCAGAAGTTATAATTGTCAAGTGGTAGTTGGGTCTTTTTTGTGTAACTAACAATTAGACATCGGTTTCGGTTCACTTGGAGACATGACAGAGTTAGGCTTCGCACGTAAAGCGAAAGTTTGAAAATCCTTTAAGGTCGCCGTATTTCTCGCGCAAAATGATCGGATGATGGTGTTTTTAGGTACAGAAATTTCGAAATATAATACAAGTAAATCAAAAGTAATATCAAAAATAAAATTCTTGTTGTGTTTATTGATTTTTACTATTTAAATTCTCCTCAAATAATAACTAAAAAGCGTTTGTAAGACACACATATTTTTGCTAGTCTAACCCCCACATTTTAACAATTATTTTCACATATAAACAAAAATGAACTAGCTTAAATGCAGAACTATACGAGATTATGTTAACAATAATTACAGCTACAGTTAAATTAAAAAAAATGCGTATTATAAAAGATTTCTGTACCTAAAATTATTTGTTTTGTGGAAAACACTATTTCAAGAATACGGAGACCTCAAATGTTTTGATGAAATTAATTTGTGTTGAAGTAAGAAAAGTTTTTCTTTCATTTAAATGCATTACCATTACATGTTTTTTTTGTATATTTTTGTCATGCCTAAAAATCTCCGAATCCAAATTTTCAAAACAAGTCATTGAAAACTATATCTAAAAATTTTGAATTTAAAGTTTCATTACTTTTACATTTCAGGTGCAGATAAAAGATGAAAAGTTCCTATAACAGATTTTCCTACCGACTTCTATGTGTCCCTGAAGGACGCCACTGGAAATAAGCTTGAATACGTGCTTAATATATTTTAATGAAAATTTAATGTGATTTAATGTTTTCATTTTAAGGTGTTTAATCCGAAAAAATACAAAATTTAAAAAACGCAGTAGTGTCCCAGGAGGCACCTTAACGCAATTATTGAAAAACTTCATAAGAGGGTTCCAAATGCTAACATATTCTGTCGAACTTTTTCTCATAGACGGTTTATTTTATCGACAATAAACAAGAGTACATTTTTTAGTCTAAGATTGAAGCGACCCAGATTTATTATTTTAAAGTATTTATCATACAGGGTGTTGTAAAGCTTAGCTCACTTCTAGTAAACTAAAAAAGATAAATATATTTCAAGTCCTTATTTTAAAAGGTCCTTACTAGTGTCCATCACATTCAATTTTTATTAAATTATATTGAGTTATGACTTTAAAGTTATTCAAGAAAAACCGATTTCCAGCTTCGTCCTTCGACCTGTAGGAAAAAAAATAGAAACTTTTCATCTTATTTTCTCATGTTCTATCTGCACCAGAGTGATTTCCTACATTTTCCCGGACACCCTGTATAAGTAAAACATTTAATACATATGAGCTACTTCCCTAAGTACGCCTCTGTTATTTGTATCACGTCTCCAAACTGACCGGACCTCTAACTCCACTCCTACTAACAATAAGAGGATGTGTGTTCCAATTTTAAGTTAGAGACGTTATAACTTTTGTTAATTGGCTGTGCTTGGCATTCCTGCAGCGCCATATCGATCACATTGCTGCAGTTGCAGTGGTGGCTGCAATATGCCAAGGACAAAACAAATGGAATAAGATTCCATGGAATTATTATTATTATTATTAATCTATTTTTTTTACGGCTCTGCTCCAAGTTTATTATTGGCCTCGCGTTCTATTTAAATTACAGTGATTAATGTTTGTTGTGTCCAACGTACCTACGACGTACAACTTCTAAATGTGGTTATACATTTTATCCTATTAGACAGATGGCCGCGCGAAGGCTTTCTATGTTGGATTCTTACGGGCAGTTTATTATATTTCTTCGGGTCACGGCGAACGAATTTCCCTATATTGTCCGTAATAGGGTATTTGTAGATATTCTGTGAGGTAACTCAGTAAAACCGTGTTAAATTCGCAACTAGTACCGGATATAATAAATGTGCTTGTAATATCAACTGGGTCGACTTTTTTATAGCTTTGGCACGACTTACAGGCCCGCGAAAGAGCACTAAATTATTTGATACTGAAAATACTTTACCCAGTAAAATGCAATACAGGAGGGTGTCTGTGAAAGGTTGGGAAATCTCGGAGCTGGAGATACTGGTGACCAAAAATAGTCGATTGAGCCAAATATGCCTTATCGGAATGTTGCTGGTTTCAAAAATACAGGGCGTTCAATGCTAGAATTTTATTTTGAAATATCTCAATAACTTTGAAACCTGTCGGAGTATTAAAAAAAATTGGCACAATTATGTTTTTTGGCATGGCAAATAAGAATTTTTAACAAATTTTTCCGTCACTAATAGAGGGCGCCACTTATGGCACATCACATTTCTTTTAAATGGCAGAACTTTTTTGCTGTTTAGTGTATCCATCTGACTATAGAAACAATCGATTCTTCTACCTGTTGTATCTGAAAAAGGTACACTCTGTTGAAGTCGTTAAGAGTAACACTTTTCGAAATAATCCTATTTGAAATATTCAGTGCACCGATTGAAAACTGTTATCGTTTCAGGTAAAGTGCCTTTTCTACTTAAAATACTGCAAAATATTATTTGAAAAAGTTGTTTAGAACGGTAAATTATGGGGACGTGCAAAATTTCAAGAAGATCGGCGAGGTTTGATTTTGAAACCATTTTTCAACAAAGCACAAGATTTTATCAAAGCAGGCCGATCTTTTTGATATTTCACACGTCTCCATAATTTACCGTTCTGAACAACTTTTTCAAGTAATATTTTGCTGTATATTTCAAATACGATTATTTCAACAATGGTTACTCCTAACGACTTCAACAAGGTATGCCTTTGTCAGATATTAACAGATAGGAGAATCGATTGTTTCAATATACAGATGGTTAAACTAAACAGCAAAAAAATTCTACCATTTAAAAGAAACATGCTGTGCCATAAGAGACGCCATCTACTAGTGACGTCAAAATTAGTTAAAAATTCTTATTTGGCGTGCCAAAAAACATATTCGTGCCAATTTTTTTTTAATATTCCGACAGGTTTTGTTTCAAAGTATCGAGATATTTCAAAATAAAATTCTAGCATTGAACGCCCTGTATTTTTTAAACCAGCAACATTCGGATAAGGCATATTTGGCTCAATCGACTTTTTTTGGTCACCAGTATCTCCAGCTCCGAGATTTCCCAACCTTTCACAGACACCCTGTATATGAAGTTTAAAACATCGAGAGCCTTTTTGCCGTCTCAGAGGAAGGTCTGAACCACTTTCGAAAAGTCATAATTTCGTAGAATAAACGTGGAGTGAGGCCGTTTTTACAAAAATCAAAAGTAACTGATAGTATTTTTATGGTTAGGAGTAAAAGTAGAAGTGTGGACCACGGAATATCCGCTCCCTACGATCTTGAAGCTCTCAGGGCCAAAGTGGATGGCCAGTTCGATAGAAGTCTTGATAAAGGTGAGTGATCGTTTTATTTATATTTTAGAAGGAATCACGTGGTCTTTTGGAAATAAATCGACTGTTTACAATGCACTGCGTCAAGTTTACGCTGACTATAGATTGATTTACATCATCTCATTTAAAAATGTCTTATTCAGATCCAGAATTAGCATATAAGTGTGAATGTACAGTGTGTCTACTTTTATTATATGTACATATCCGGCAAAACTTTGTTTTTATATGGTCTGTTAAGAAAAAATATGTGTCGATGGCAGAATGGAATAAAATATAACATTTATTAACTAATATAATAATAGATTTAATTTACTGGACAATTTTCCACCAAGCCAGTTTCTAAAAGAAAGATTTTTAAGAATGCTTGCAGACTCAACGCAACAAGTTTTTTTACTGTATTAGAAAGGTATTTTAAACTAATATAAATCAAATCTCCTACAATTCCTATCAATGAAGTCATATGTATGATCTCCGATACCAAACATCTAGGTATGCTAATGAACAATTGCACAGACAAAGCTCTATTCAATAATTATCTAAAATAAAAATCTAGCTAGATTTACTAACCTGGTTTAATGAAAACATTCTATAAATATCTAAGTTCTCTTTTGGAACTGTGGGAACTCGAAAATTCAACTACAATAGATGACATCTGACCTATTTCTGCATTTTTAGGATTGCTTCTTTAGGTGGCCTCCTTTAAGTTGAGTCAAATATCTAACTATAAAAATTATTATACCAATAAATTAAAATGATTTGGTCGGGGCTTTAGTCCCCAGAGCAGTTAGTTTCACACAATATTGTTAATAAATAAAAATATATAAATCAACGCATTGGTAGGCCCTAACCACCATTCCACTGCTTGGAAAACCTCATTAATTAGAGGGGTAGTCAAATGTCGACCGGTATCAATCTCTCACATTGACCCAAGTTAACATTCTTCCACCCTACCATGCCCGCAGAGAGGGTGGCAATCCTCTCCACGAATATGGCCGATATACGGTCTACCGGTTGTGGGAATCAAACCCACACCAGTCTAACCACCTCGATTCAAGTGAAGACTAAAGAATCGTTTGCAGAAAACACTCTTTATAGTTTTTCTTCAAATTTCACTCACGCATAGGGGTTTTGAGAGGTCCTGATTAAAAAAAAATCGCTAAGCGCCACCTTAAAAGCCGTTGTAGGACCAGAAGGAGCGGGTTTCGATGCCATTTTAAAAGACAAAAAATTGTTGGAGTATCTCGAAGAATAAAGTTTTTACAGATTTGGACACAAAATTAGATACACTGTATGTGTCCACGTCCACTATCGACACCTTCGATCTTCATTAGTGTACGAGTATTGTTGCAGTCGATGAAATTAGATGCCGGGAGTAGGGTTGGGAATATTTATCGATATATCGATAATTATCGATAATATCGATAATAATACAGATAAAAAATTATCGAATTATCGATAATATCGATAATTTCAATAATATCGATATTATCGATAATTTCGATAATATCGATAATTTCAATAATATCGATAATTTCGATATTATCGATAATTCGATAATTATCGATATATCGATAAATATTTCCAACCCTAGTTTTGTTAATATCAATAATTTGACTCACGAAGAATCACGTTTAGCCGTAGCTTGAAGCCAATAATGATTTATGCGACTTATATGTAAACGTATATACAGTTACTCAGTTACATACCCTAGATCTTTATCTTTTAGTGATCTTGCTACATTACATACTAGTGTTTACTTGTTACGTGGTTAACATGAAGATGAATGGAACTAAAATTTGTAAAATATTTCTTAGCCACGATAGAATAAACTCATATACCTAATACAAGTTTAACTTTTTCAAATATAAAAGAAGTAATCATAGACAATGTGCGTTATTAAGTCGGCTACAAATACGCTACGCGTACATTTAGGAAGTATGTACTGCGAATAGCCAATATCTGCAAGCACGTGTCTTTTAAGAAATATAACTTTTCAATGAATATGCAAAATATCCATATATATTAATCGAAATACATGAAATTAAGCATTTTGAATTAGAAATGCGATTTTTAACAAATGACTGATTTTTTAGACTAAATTTTGAACAATAAACACGTAATATCTCAAAAACCGTAAACAAGTACTATACATCATGTACTGTTACGTACCATTAGGATTTCCGACAACATGCGGAACAGTTAATATTTCTGTCACTAAATAAACACCTTATTCAGTGAATTAAATGTATTTTTTTTAATGTTATTTGTTCTGTGTATCTATTTTCGACAAGAAATACATTATTTTTCTTTTCTCATGTTGTTTTATTAATTTCCGTAGTCAATGGAACAACAATATGCCTAACTTGAATGTACAGAAAATTAATACAAAGCAAAAATAATATTATTAAATCGGTAACATCGAAATTATCGAAAATGCAGTATTATTGTATTGATAATTTAAATAATATTGATAATATCTAGATATTAATCGATAATATCGGTATATCGATAATATCGGTATATTTTATTTATCGATAATCGATAGTTCCAAACCGTTATCGCTCACCCCTACTATATATTAATCGATAATATTGTTATTATCGCTTATATCGATATTATCGATAGTATGAATATTATCGATAATACCGATATTATATCGATAATAGCGATATTATCGATATATTATCGATAATATCGATATATCGATAATATCGGTATATTTTATTTATCGATAATCGATAGTTCCAAACCGTTATCGCCCACCCCTAGCCGGGAGTAATGGCATGTATACGAGGTGATCTTCACCAGCGCTTAAAAGCATGCTTATTAGCTCGTAAAGGGAACTCATTTATTTCAAAACGCGTTGTTTATCTTTTTTAAATGTTTTGTTATTATTTATATCTCGGGATGACGATAAGGAACAATTAATCTAAAACTTCAGCGTGACGAAATAATACTTCTAGTTCCTGTACCGAACAGTTTTATATTCGCAATTCGAATTTCATTGCCCATAAAGCCGACTGCTTCGTTGTTGTGTTTACACTGTTGATTTATTTGCGCGATTCCTATTTATGATCAAATGTAGAAAGTGTTTCCTCACCTAGAAACGTTTTGCAAATAAATTTACGTCACAGCCGACTACTAAATCACTGTTTTTACGGCTTGCCGAGCCCCCAGTGGCGTAGGGGAAGGAGAAAACTTGATGGATGAGCATGAATTCTATTTGTAGCGGAATAGAAGAAGGAATATTAAACCGTGAAGATAAATTGAATTATTATTGAATTTAACGGAGTAAATTTAAAACTTACCAGTGAGTGCAAAAATTTGATATTATATTTTAATTCTTGTCTTATATTTCGTAGTCATGTTAATTTTTTACTGAATAAATCATTTGGTAAGTTGAGAATTTTATACATGCATAAAGATTATCTCACAACAGATGTTAAGCTCAAGCTTTGTGATTCACTAGTCCTTAGCCACTTGGCTTATTGTGATATAGTCCATATCGGGGCAATAGGGTGGGTGCGGCAACGTTGGAATGCCTGTTTTGCCAAAAACTCTTGCACAATGAACGAGAAATGGGCTGGCGCGTTGTCGGGGTGGAAGATCCAGCCGCTCTCGTCGAGTTGAGGTCGCACACGGAAAACGCGGGCCCGCAGCCGTTCCAGGACGCCAACATAGAACTGTCCAGTCATTGTTTGACCGGCAGGAACATATTCACGATGAATAATATCGACAAAAACGTTCAACATTGGCGTCAGTCGTGACTTGGAGATCCTCGCTTTCGTTGGCCGCTCTCCACCCTTTTTCACCCACTGTTGACTTTGTTTACGGGTTTCGGGGTCATACTCAAATATCCAGGTCTCATCTCCAGTGACTACCCGACTCATCCAGTCTCTACCGTCGCTCCGAATACGGGACAACAAATCCTCGCAGATCGACTTTTGCATGTCTTTCTGTTCACGGGTGAGAACTGTTGGCACCATCTTTGCGCAAATCTTTCGCATATTCGAATTTTCGTGTAACATCCTGCGAACGGTTTTTTTGTTGACGTTTAACTCGTCAGACAACGCACAAATGCTTAGACGCCGGTCAGACGTGATCAGTTCTGCCCATCGAAAATTTTTGAGTACGTAGAAGATTGATTTTTATTGCTAATTAATTGTTTACCGAATAAAATTGTCGAAACAATTCTTATTTTACTATATTCATATTATCGCACGGGGCTACGCCACTGTCTAGTATTCCAAGGGCGCTAAGTTTTATTAGCTATTAGCGGTTTCTAACTGCTGAGAGGTATGTACCAAAAGTTAAGCATGCAGTAAAACTTATATTTGAATACAATGGTAAATTGTTAATTTTTTCGCAATTTAATTGCTTAAATACTGCTTCAGTTATAATACGAATCTTCCATCTTGAGTAAAATGTATACAGTGCAAGAACGGGCTTTATGATATCTACTCAGTTTCCAACTTGCGGGGAAATAACATTTAATAAATATCAGTGAAATGGAATGAGGAAGCCAAACGAAAAAGATTTCGATTGGGTTACTGTATATTTATCAGGCCTTCACAGCGTTTGGTGAACCAGCAGGCCTGCAGCAAGGCCACGATTATCCTTGGCGGCCTCCGATTTTAACCTATTAAGGGCGCCGTATTCCTGAAAAAGTGTTTTCTACAAATATAAATAATTTTAGACATTTAAGAACTGAATAATATAGAGTTTAGCAAATAACAAGGATGTTATTTCATGCCACCTGCAAATATTCAAAGGTACCGAAGTAAAATCAATATTTAACATCAGAAAGCGATCTATCCTATGAATTTTTAGGTACTGAAATCTTTCAAAATACGTATTTTTTTTAAACTCAACTATAGATATAAACATTGTTATAACATAAACTTACATAGTTCTGCATATAAGATTGTTCACTTTTGTTTATAAGTATGTGAAAATAATTGTTAAAATGTGGGGTTAGAATAGCGAAATTATGTGTGTCATATAAATGCATTTTAAAAGCTATTACATTATTTGAGGAAAGTTTAAATAGTAAAAGTGGATAAACAAAACATCAATAATTCTATTTTTGATATTACTTTTGCTCTACGAGTTTTATTTTTCGAGATTTCAGTACCTAAAAAACACCACAAATTTGATCATTTTACGGCGAGAGATTTAACCACTAGTTTGTTCGATGCATTTAAACCTGGTTGCAGGCTGTGCTTGCGATTGGTGAATACTGAATAGTATGAAATCATAAGTAAATCGTATGTCAAACTTGACATGCTTTTAATACATTTACTATTTTGAGAACGAAAACAGAGAGTTTTTCGAAACGTCAAAAATACGGAAGTGCGCGATAGTGGTGGTTTTTGTAATTTTTTACGTATCTGCTTTTTTCCTTGTGAGATTTTTGGTTAGGCAAAATTAGTTTCAAAAATAACCCTTGACTGATCCGTTTGGCGCAAGGGCTTATTTAATTAATCTTCATTTTTTCAGAAGTGTGGCAAAAGCCTAATTAAACTATGGAAAAGGAATGAAACCCTTTCCACCTTGGCATATTATATACTATTTACTATTTAGATAATTTCTGAGCATTTAGCAACACAGTAAGTGTTTTTTTTATGGCCAAAGTAAGGTCGCTCTGTCGCTTGCTGTCAGTTTAAATGACAGTTCTTTGTGACTGTGCGGACAAAGTAAATTGCTCACGCTTCTCAATTCCTCGGCCTGCTTTTGTGTACGTAGATTTCTGCATCGAATACGCTTTCTCGACGTACCGAGACCCCGAATTTTTTGCCGGCCCGTACTGATTTCTCAACGCAGGATTAATGGTTCTCGAGACCACAACCGAAGGAAAAAAAACTATTAATTCAGATTGCTTTACATGCCAACGCTTGCCGGTGAATAAATGATTGGTCGCTCGCTCGCCTCTCCCTGCTCGTTAAGGACTAATGATAAATCACTCCGGACAGAGGTCGAAATGCGCACAGGTTTCGATTTTAATGAATGGCTTTTGCGTATCCTCGTTTGTAACTTAAACTAAGCGGATCTACCAAAAAGTCGAAGTAGTAGGTTTTTCATAAGAACAGTGGGATAGTAAATTTTATAGGACACACTCGAAAGTGATCTCAGTTTATCCGCAATCTTTCTCTTTTTGCTTGGAGCCGTATCTAGGCTCAGTATTAATAGCTAGTGGTCACAAGATGTGGCCACTTTTATCTTGCGCACTAACGTCCTTCTGTCGACTATGATAGAGAGCAGGCAGGCGGGGTTATTCATCATATTATTATCATAATCTGCTAAGAAAATAAGGTAAGCGTATACATCTTGACATAAGGCAAAAGTACCACAAAATTAAAATAAAACTACACTACTAGTCGACCTAGTTTCCATGTTTTCGCAATTTTTTTAAATAAATTTATAAAATTCATACCGGTTTTATAATTAAATTCAAATTATATCTGCTAGAAACCTAAATTAAAAAAAAAATGTGACCAAAACCTAAATTTACATGAAACTACAGTGTATTACAACAGTTAATTAAGAATTAATGCAAAAGTACTAAAACTACGAAACAACTGGTTATGTTTACGCCATATTGTTAGCCATTTTTTCTAGAGTGGTATTTGAAAATTGCCTAAATCCATGGGTCCGTGTCACTTGTTCGTATGTTCTGTGGGATCCGTCATTTTCTTGGCGCCTTTTTCTAGAGTGGGGGTATTTAAAAACTGCCAGACGTATTTAATTCATAAATTGTCTAAAGTTCCGTACTGATTGATTAGTATACTGTGCCCATGATGAGAGGTAGCAAGCTCAAAATCGGCATATGTCTGGTGGCAGCGCTGACGACTAAGGCTGACGATAATAAAATTTTGTAAACACACGATTGTTTTATTTTGTTTTATTAAATTATTATTACCGCTTTGTTAGTTCCTCTTTTAATGAAACTTGGTATACCTGGGAACAATAAAATATGCTGAAGGATTTTTTTCGGTTACATACCAATATGACGTATGTACCACTTCATCACTACCACTTCACTTCACCTCTAAATCATTTTTACTCGAAATAGTGCATTTTATCGAAGTCGGACAAGAATACATTTTCAATGTGAAACACAATAGATTTTGAATTTCATCTTTGGTTCTATGGAAAAATAATTTCTAAAAAAAAATTTAGGGCTGAAAATAACCCAAGCCGACCCTGTTTAATATAGTTCTGAATAAATTGCCTAAATTTCGTGTAAATTTTCGAATTCAACATAAAAATCTCACTGCCCCAAATTTAATTACTTTATCTAGAATCGTTTCGATAATATGGAACCCAAACCATCTTCAGGGCCGACCCTTTAAAATGATCTAGCTCGCTTAGGGTCCATTTCCCGACATATGTTTATATGCAGTTTTCTTCTTTTTTTTACGTGGAATTGCCCCCTGAAATATATGCTCATAATTTCCGGACACCTTGTATAGTGGGTCGCTTTCTGCTTATGGCCATATCTAGGCCCAGCGTTGAGTAGCCAGCGACTATTGACTACAAAATGTAGACGCATGCGTGCAAGCATCTCTTTCAGTTCTTGAAGCTACAAATAAAATCGGAAGACATTGCAAGGGTGTGAAATTCACCAATATCTAATATAATAATTATAGGAGTGATTTAAAAATTTTAAGGAGTTATATAATAATAATAATATTGTTGGATACTAATGAATCAAATAGCTATACTAATAGATATTGCAGTAATACTATAATATATATAAAGATGGCTCATATATGTTGTAGTTATGGTAACTGTTAATGATATAAATATATAAATAAAAAAGAATTTTCCAATTCACATCGGCTTTTTCTTCACCGTCCATTTGAATCAACACTGCAATACTCTGCAACAAATATCACTACCCCTCATACTAATCACGAAGATTAGCCCAGAAGTCGAAGACGTGCGGGAGAGAGGGCGGCTTATTATTATTAAGCAGGTCGCATTTGCGCCCAGGAACGACCTACGTTGGTAGGCTTTAACCACCATTTCGATGCAGGAATGAGGGAAACCTGGAAAACCTCATTAATTAGGGGGGTAGTCAAACGTTAACCGGTATCAACCTCTCACATTGACCTAAACCAACATGATGGGCATCAACAATATTTTAAAATCGAGTTTTTGTTACATATACCCATCTTTTGGTATAATTTGGTACAGTTATATCTTGAAAAAATAATATGTTTTGTCTACTTAGTGATTTGTTTGCTACTTTCTCGTTTCACTCTTTTTTCGCATAATGGCATAAATATTTAAGTTCGACGTTTTGAATTTTCGTGCCCATCATCAAAGTATTTTGTTTTAAATATAGACGGGAATAATTTCAGATTTCGTCTTTCCAAAAACACATTTCAGCGTGTTATTTGTTATTTATTAAACCCAGTAACTTTAAAATATAATGGCTATGTAATTCCTATGTAATATATTTATAAATTACTGTAAACACACAAATGTTACACCAACAACAGCATTAACGGCCGCGCGATTTGTAAACAGCGACGTTGAATTGTGCACTGTAAATAAAAGTATATAACAATATTATTAATTATCCAAGAAATGAGCGCGCTTTTTCAACATTGGTAAAAATGGATATTCCAATTTAAAAAGTTGTCGCGAGATTTATTAATACTATTAATTAACATAGATAAGTACAAGTAAATAAATTGTTATAACTGCATTAATCAAAAATTAATTAATGCGAAAGTTCGGGGAAATCATCAAATAGTTAAAAAATCCTTACTTCAATGAATTTATTCGCCTAATAAAGTAGATCAATTTGAAATAATCATGTATATCTATATTTTCTTATTTACCTATAAATAATGATTACGAAAAAAGTTTCCAAAAAATGTTAATTCTGTAATTCGTATTTGGAACAGCCCCAAGCTGCTTGCCTCACTTGTCTAAAAAATCACGAGCCGCCACTGAATCATATCTAAATTATTTAAATTCGATATCAGATATATATGTTTGTTTATCTATGTATGTGTTGTTTTGTTCTGATACAGGCTAAATTTATTTGGATGTGTAATAGAATTTTAATGAAATCGTTAAATTAAGTTAAAGTACATGTACTAATGTTTAATTCCATAATGCAGCAATAATGCCAAGTAATTTAACAAAGTCGTAGTAAATACATCTTGCTAAAATATGCAGGTAGTAGGTGGTATATATCCTCACTTATATTTTACAAATAAATTACAATGTGTGTCTAAAATTTAAATTAAACTGTTATGGAGAATATACTTCAATTACTACGTTATTTTATGTTTTCACGTGGACATAAATCAGGGCTCTTAGGCGGATGTCGCGCCTCGTATCGTCACAGAATAATTTAATATATATTATTTTTACTTGATTTTTTTATTATCGTTACCTTGGGATAGTTCACAGATGTGTTATTTATATTTTTGAACGACACGTGCGGTTTAAATTGTATTAAAATTAATTCCCATAAAATCGTCGCGACCTAAGGGTTTTTGTAGCATCAGTGTTTAATCCCCCTTATCATAAAGTTATCTTTTGGGATCAATTACACCGGAACCGTTGGCAGTCAGTCAATTTCTACCACTTCAGGGCGCGTTGCCCTTTCTAATGGATTAACATAAGCTGGGAATTTGTTAATTAAAAAATCCAATTAGGCAAGCTCGCACGTTACGTAATACCCTTTTAAACGGCACATCCCGTACGCCTTTCATTTCGCGATCGCTTCGATACGATAAGGTTAAGTATACGGATAGCGAGCGATCTGACAGGTAGGATATAGATAATCGAGGTCCGAATGAAAGAATTTCGTATTCATGCAGATGTCATAGAGGGATCGTTTTTTATTTTTCGTAGTTACAGAAGATTTTGTATTGTAGCGTTAATTGATAAGGCTGGACAGTTACAAGACAAACCAGTGGTGGGAGCACGGTGTGGCCACAATATAAAGCTGTGCTAATTACAGTTGCATATGATTATATTTTATTATACAGGGTTTTTTGTTCTTGAAACGCCAGCCTTAACGAAAAAATTAAATTATGAAGACTTATGCAGTACCTACGAAAATTTTATTATTTTTTTAATTACCAGATGATTTTACTTGATGTGTTTATAAAATTATGCCATTTGATTCCACATTAACCTTTAATATTTTTAAACGGGCTAAATTTTTTAATACCGTTTTTTTCTTCTAATTGTTCTTGCCTAAAAATAGCTATTATCCCTCATATACAGGGTGTCCCAAAATAGAAGGCCATACCATTAACCAGATATTTTTTGAACAAAAATAATGCTACTTTCCTTATGCCATTTTTTATTTGGGCGTCCCTGTTTCAATATACAGGGTGTTAAAGTTATGCTAATTAAAACAGAATGGATAATTTTAAATTTTATAAAATGAGGAATACTTATGAATTGAAAAAATAATATTATGGCATTAAAATCTGTAATACAGTTCTCTTATCAACCAAAAAATAATAGTCTTGTTTAGTAATAGTAATAATGAACGATCAACATAATAACTTTTTACCTAAATAACATTAAATAAAATAATTTATTAATTACTACTAATTTAACAAACGTTCTACTTGCCCACCCTCCTCATGCATTATCACATGTACGTGCCCTTTTATGTAGCGAAAAACTTATATTTTGAAAGGTATTCTCTTTTTATTTTAATTAGCAAATATTCATTCAGTAAGTATTACGCTTTGCTAAAAAACGTAAAACGAGGCATTTAAACAAAAAATTACAAAAAAGATAAAATGATCAAAAGAAAATTCTACGTATGATATTTGAAGAAAAAACTGAACAGGCGAACTTATAAATAATTGGAGGGGATAAAGGGTATTGCATCCCTCAGTTACCTCCATTCGCACTTCAATTTTTTCATCAACATTACATGATAAGTATGCCGCAAGAAGATAAAAGTACGTGCAAAATTTCAAGTGTGTCTCTTAGAAAACAATGGGATTATTAACAAAAATAGTTTTTTAAAATGTAACTTTAACGCTCTGTATATTGAAACAGAGATGTCCAAATAAAAAATGGCAAAAGTCGCATTATTTTTGTCCAAAGAATAATATGTGTTAATGGTATGGCCTTCTATTTTGGGACACCCTGTATAATTTTCCCAAGAAAAAAATCAAATCAAGTTGATTAGATATTTATTTCTTTATTAGTATATTTGTAAATAGCTTTCTTGGCCTCTATACATATCTCATTCTGGATTCCGTGAGATAGCCGTTACCTAAGCGCTGAATTATCCGTTATACATAAAGAAGTCATTCCCTTTGTTATTCGGTACTTTGTGTAGGATCCCAAGGTGAGAGCTTTGTTTATACACGGCAATAAAATTTTATTGAACATAGTAGCGAAGAACACGTGGGAGTTTAACACTTCTTTTAACTCTCATTCCCAGTCGAGTTACAGCCGTTGACGCTAACATGGATGCTGAGAAACATTTCTTACTTTTGCTTTTGTATCAGAGATCTAGATCCAAATTTTGTCCATCTACTTTTTTTGTCGGATATGCATTCAGTACGTTTTCTTTCAAATAATTGTTACTCATCATAAATTAGATGTATTTCTTTTAAGAACAATACAAGTTATAATTTATTTAAAATATTTAATACATTAATCGTACATAAAGTTTTGTATGCATTACTGTCATGACTGATTTTTATGATCCTACGGTGCTTTTCTAGCCCTTTTGCTCGAAATAGCGAAATAAAAATGTTATTATTCCTTGAATACATAAGTAACTATAACGTGCGGTCAACCAAATCGCGCTTTGAACAGCACGTGGTACAATAAATATGAATGGCTGATAATGTGTGTAATTGCCACCTGAAAAAACATAAGACTACAAATTTTCAAAACAATCGGTCCCCATACGTTCTTAAAATATAGCAAAAAAATCGAAACCATTTTTTCAACTTTAACACCTTGTAGAATTAAAAGAAGCAGCAACAATTAAATAAGGCATGTTGGGCTCAACAATTTGCCCTTAAACTATGTACCTTAATTAATGACTCGCTCTGTATTGTATATGTAGATATTTCAGCCTACCTGCTTCATCAGTTTAAGTCACGAGCCGCCGCTGTATTCGTTAAGTAAATCATCCAACTTGTACTGTTGGAAAGTTATAATTTAAAATTAATTTTAGTTGTTTCTCTTGCGTTGTCATTGTCAGACCCAAATTAGGTCCAAAACTTTAGATTAATCACGTTCTGTTGGAAAATAGCCGGAAGTAGGTCAGCAAGCGCAGTAAATCATCCAGACAGATACTGTGTAAATCGTGTTGCATAACATCGTTAATTATTTTAATCAGTTATGTTAGTTCCGTTTACTATGCAACACGTAATACGCGTGTATAATAAATATCTGCGATGTTGGTTTAGGTATAATAAACTTTACGTTGGCGGCAGATGTTTTTTATTATTTATTCATGATATATGTTTAATACATATTTATATAGTACCGAAAAGTAATTATTAGAAATATTTGTATTTGTTTTTTGACCATGACTGCCGCCTTCGTTTGACTAGTTGCCATATTTGTTCATGAACATAGGTGGCTAAAAGCCGTTTGTCACTATGCGATAATTATGGTAAAATTTATGTAAATATTATTTGATAAATTTACAAAATAATTATATTTAAATCTAAAACACGATACAATATCACTGTATGCAACTACCATAAATTATTTTCTATTTTTCATTCATGCGCAAGCGCAGTAGTCTGAAAATACGATTAACAACTCATTAACTATAATAACTAGTTTATATAATAAAATAAATAGCACGACACTTGACAGAACTAAGGTTAAAGTTAGGTTAGGTTGAAAATTTAAAATTCCAAATTATGTAAATACGTTTATGCGCATATTTCTGCGTCGATTTCACCGCAAAAGTAGAACAAGTTGAAAATATTTTCTTAGTAAATTATTTTATGAATTTCATACCCAATCTCCCGCTTGCAATTACAGGATATTTTTCAAATGAATTTTTTAATATTTTTCTCAGATAATATTGTATAGTGACAAACGGCTATAAGAATAAAATTATTTCAGTAGACTTCGCTTTTTAATAAAAACTCACAAATGTTTCTTCTTTTTTTAATCAAAATCGGGAACATTTAAATAATAATAATTCATTTCTGACCATCTGTGTCTAACCATATTGTATACGATTTAATTTGTAATCACAATCGTTTCAGGTGTTTCAACTAGATCGAGGTTTTATCTAATTTTAATTGAAAAAATGCACTACTTACTAGTTTTTTTTCTAAGTATTGAATTTTCTAATTAATTGTTCATTTGATCTGGATTTTAAGTATTCTCATTGCCAGTTAAATAGGGTTAATGTGCTGTTTTACATTGGACGTGGAAAAGTTGCCACTATAGTATAAAACGAATGTTTAATGAAAAAAGTATACCTGCTATACAGTCCATCTAAATATAATTGAAAGTTGAATGACCCGGGTTCGTTCAACATTGTTGAAAGAGGAAGTATTTGGCCAATAATCGAGAAGATTTACCTACGTTGTGTTTATTTATATTATTTATTAACTTACCTCGAATGTGCTACATATTTACGAAATTAGGGAGATTTGAGTAGTTTTAAATAAAACAAAACAAATTACTAAATACACCTCGTTTATTAGTTTTCTGTCAATGGTGTAATAGCCTACCTAACCACCTATCAGTGCCGTACTCAGCCTTGAATTGACGGGGGAAAAGAGCACGATAGAGAAAACCCCGATCACAATTCAAAGAATAGCTGTCGCTATTGCAATGGTAATAATAATGATAACAATAATAAAAATGTATCTGTACTTCAGTACTTGAATACACGGTAATGTAATCATAATTCTACATACAAAACTGAAGAGTATTTTGGTTAGTTAGCCGACTTGCGTCAGAAGGTACTGAGGTCCCATACGGGAGGCTACCCAGCTAGTAGTTGAGGGGTTGAATAAACATCTCAAATCATATCTCATGCCTCATATGTTTTTTACGGATGTTTGTCCAGTCACGGGAGAAAATATTAATAGAATCACCAAGGCTCTTACAAACATCTGACAAGCAAACCGCTACTTCAAGTAATAAAGTAGTAGTCATAGATAATTAATAATAACTTACAATACCATTTACAACAGCATAACTTCGACTGAAACTAAAGTTATACATATAATTTCAACAATAAATCAACACGTACTGTTTTACCTCTAAATTATAATAAAATAAACACTGTAATAAAATATTGAACAGACAAGAAAATAATAAAAGGAACACAATAATAATATAATATTAATAATATCTTCTCTACCCCTCATTCTAATCACAGGGATTAGCCCAGAAGTCGGACTCTTGTGCGGGAGAGGGGGCGGCATATTATTATTAAGCAGGCCGCATTTGCGCCCAGGAACGACTTACGTTGGTAGGCCCTAACCACTATTCAGTGCAGGAATGAGGGAAACCTGGAAAACCTCATTAATTAATGATTTGGTCGGGGCTTTAGTCCCCAGAGCAGTTAGTTTCACACAATATTGTTAATAAATAACATTATATAAATCAACGCATTGGTAGGCCCTAACCACCATTCCAGTGCTTGGAAAACCTCATTAATTAGAGGGGTAGTCAAATGTCGACCGGTATCAATCTCTCACATTGACCCAAGCTAACATTATTCCACCCTACCATACCCGCAGAGAGGGTGCCAATCCACTCCACGAATATAGCTTATATACGGTCTACCGGCAGCTGGGCGCGAACCAACTCCGATCTAGTCACCTCGAATCAAGTACTGACGCCTTAAACCACGCGACCACTGACCGATAAAATAAAAATAAAATAAAATGACATTCAATCTTTAAATACAATATACAAAACCAAGTTACTGACCTGTAAAATTAGAACAGATGCACTACTTATTACCATTCACTGTCTCTCAGCCAACCTGCCGAAGTTTTAAAATCCAACTACTACTCGCTCAGCGTTCCCGTGTTTATATTTCTTCGTCTATAGCCGCCCCTCTAGCTAATGCGTATATAATATTCATTCAGCAGTACAGATATAACAAAATAATATTTAACTAAGTGGATTCCTACAATATGTATAGTAAATGTATGCATGGAAACGTTTTGTATTAATAACATTTCAATAACATAATTAATTAATACACGATCTTAAAAAAACAACCAAATAACCTGCTCCGACGCTGGTGTACCGAAATTTAAAATCTATGTTACCAGAACAGAGTAACGTGCGCGAAAGATAAAATGCATATATCTCGCACAAAAATTATATGATGGGAAATTTCAGACTTGGATGGTGACAACTGTTAATGGGATTCCTAATCGGTCCTTCAATCTTCAAATCATGTTCAGAAGAACCCCGTATGTTAGACGTCATCAATATATTATGCAAATTGTCTGATTTGAGTAGTATTCTCGCTTCATTTGAATAATTGATATAAAATGTAACACTCGATCTAGATATTTATTCAGATAAAAATATATTATTATAATCAATCAGTGACGTACTATAATTTTCTTTAGGTCGCCGCATTTTTTGCCACAAAATTTCCTGCATTAGATACTTACTACTATAGTTGCGGCAAGAATTCAGATGACTTACGTCACGGCCGACGTTACGCAATTTTTTTTTTATTGTCAACGTAATTTTCGATAGTTTGTTGCGTTAAATACAATAATTGTTTGTAATTTAATGCAATATATAGCGCAAACATTTAGTGTAGTTTATAGTTTTATTATTCTCAGTTGCAGTTTATCAGTGCTTGGCCCAGTGTTGTTCTTATTCTTTATAAACGAACTAGATTGTCTTACTGCCAATGCAAAATGCAGATGACCATTCATTATTAATTTCAGACACCGCAGATGGCCAATTAGAACGTAAAAAATGTAATCAAGTTTTGCAGTTGCTAAATAATTGGTATATATCTAACGATCTTTGTTTTAATGCACAAAACACGAAAATCGTGAGATTTCATAAGAGGCAGAAATATTGTGAACCCTTAAGCATAGCCTTAAATGAGGACACGTTGTTTAACACAGATGTAAAATTTTTGGGTACTATGATCGACGAATGTCTTAGCTGGAAAGAACATTGTGTTCAGTTGACATCAAAATTAAACTCTTTATGTTTTCTAATTAGAAAGTTACGCACTCTTCTACCACAAGAGCATCTCATCGTGGTTTACCATGCACAGGTGTCATCAAGATTAAGATACGGCATATGCTTTTGGGGGCCGACTTCCCATGCAGTGGATGTGTTTGTAGCGCAGAAACGAATTATGCGTTATATTGCTAATGTGTCTAAAAACTATTACCGTCTGTGATTACTATTTTACGCTCATCGTCCAATGCCGTTGTAATATTTTGTTTACTTCTGCTTATCAATGTTAATTTGCAGTTCGGAAAAATATGTTGAGTACATTTATTATGAAATATTAATAATAATCGCGAAACAAATATACGTACTTGTTAATGTTGAAAAACGCGGTTATTTATTGAATAATTAATAATATAATAATAATAATAACACATTTATTTTACTCCAAAAAAACTATATAACAATTTGACAACATTTTTTTAATATAAATTTGGAATAAAAAGGGCAATGCTCAGCTGTTTACTCACATAAACAGTTGTTCTACCGCATAACCCATTACACTGAATCTACACACATACTTTACATAAATAATAGGACCTAACAACAAAAACCAGCTTACTATAAGATCATTTTCCAACAAAAACAACTTTAATTTTTGACAAAAACTGAAGAGCGACATATTTTTAAAGTTTGTATCTAATTTATTATAGTACTTAACCAGTGTAAGAGAAGGATCTTTGAAAGAGAGATGTTCGGTGAGATG
This sequence comes from Monochamus saltuarius, assembly GCA_025584915.1. Classification (NCBI taxonomy): domain Eukaryota; kingdom Metazoa; phylum Arthropoda; class Insecta; order Coleoptera; family Cerambycidae; genus Monochamus; species Monochamus saltuarius. The sequence goes on from CM046723.1 coordinate 46,477,719, forward strand.
GAATAGATAGAGTATTTTTATGCCGAATATTTATGTTATGGATGTCTGTACGATAACTAATTTTGTTGTAAAGATATTTTGGACATTTTAATGATATGAGTTTATGGAAGAAACATAAAGAGTGGTAAAGCCGCGTTTTCTTCATATTGAACCATTTTAGCTCCGCAAATTTGTGAGAGATATGCCCATATTTTCTTATTCCGCAAATTAAACGAATGCAAGAGTTTTGTATTTTTTGAATTCGTTTCATATCAAACTCATCTATACAGAACCCATATGGTTTCATCATCAACTATAACAGTTAAACTATTTTTCACTAAATCTAGAATAGGATTTGGACCAAATACTACAAGAGACGACTTTTTTGCATTGATATGTGATTTAGCAGCAGAAATTAGATTTTTTACATCTTCGTTAAGTTTTAGCTTGGTTTCATTGATATGGCTAGCCAGAAACGATATATATAGTTGCGTATCATCGGCATAAAAGTGATGGTTACAATATTTGATGCGATCTATAAAGTTGCTAGTGTAAATAGTATACAACAGTGGCCCCAATATAGATCCTTGGGGAACACCTGATGATACTATAGTAAAATCTGAGAATTTTTCATTAATAATATCGTTAGCATATTCCTCACGTTTTCCTATATTTGAATGCCTCTGGGCATTGCCGTTTCATATTACACAGTACACACATCTGAAACTCAACCAAAACGAATCGGAAACGACAATAAAATTTTAATTACAGTGCACTGATAGAACGTAAGGAGTTCCATCATTTATCAAATTACGTTGTGGGTACTTGCCAACTGCGTTAATGCATTTCTTTATAATTACAGTACGTATACGTAATTCGAGTCGTGTCGTTCTCCGTTCACCCTCCAGTGCTGATTATACACTATGCAGCAGATTACGAAGATAAGCCCCTCTTACGTAGAACTCGTATCGTACCGGTGACGTAACCGCAGTACCGACCGTGCATGAAAAATTTGTCGAATCACTCGACCGGCGGTGGTATCTACAACTATTTGTAATTTGCATTAATTTTCATCTTTTATCGACCGCGCTAACGAATACCCACCAGCTGTAGAACTATCAAGGCTGACGATAGTCTCTCCAGTCTGTAGTTGCGCGTGTTGACGGGTCTAGCGGGCCGGGGCATCAGGCGAAATAACGGCGTAACGACATCACATGGCTCGCCACACCAGAGGTATTCTAAAAACAAACGATGGACTTCATAGAGGACTACTATGATCGCGATCCGCCGTCCTCCTGTGTCTTCTCGCTTGCCGATAGTCCAGACAGTTTCGTCGTTGTTTATTACGAGGACTGCGATTGGTTCAGAGGTTAATATAATTGCTATACATATCTTAAAGTGTGTATTATCGCGTTAATTATGTATGTAGAGTATTTATTTGGTTAATAATTATATTGATTGTATCGTTTTCGATTTAAATGTTCCAGTATATTAAGCCGTGTTTTTTCTATGTTCTAGACTTAGACGGATCCACCAACAGTCTCACCGAGAGGAGAAAAACAGGACCACCGGAAAATACCACAGTATACACGGTAAGTACTGCTCCTACGTCAAAAATTTTACCAGCCACACAAATTAAATATTTAAGGTGATAATCGAGCGTCAAATTGTATCAATTGTTTCTCAAGTACACGTCGGTGAGAATCACCCAAGCATATTCACCTGTATCACTCTGTATACGCTAACGATGTGAAAGTATTCTAAACCAGTTCATATATGAATTAAAATTCTCTATTGGCTTGACCTTGACCCTCTTTGACATATAATTAGTAAAATGACGAGGAATTTTACCAAATTAGTGTAATAAAGGTTCGGAAGATTCCGTTGCAATGGATATGGAAATAAAAAAAATTGTGTATTACTCACAGTTGCAATATTTATTTCGTTCTTACAAATTCGTTGTATTTGCGTCTGTTTTGAAGTAATGGCATTGCTTGGCCGTATTTGAATCTTTCCCATAACAAAGTGATGATTTCATGGAGGGTAATATCACGAAGTGTTGTCTTGTTGAAACCAAAAGTCTCTAAGGTTTATACCTTCCAATCAAGGCCTCAAATAGTCGGCTTCATTATCCAATATCTTTCACCGTTAACAGTTACAGCATTTTCATAATACACTTTAACAGTGTGTACGCGCTTTCGGGCAGCATAATTATCTGTTATAATTAGTAGATCAATCGACTTACCTGTAAGGAAGTTTGATCATAATTATATGAGCAATTTCGTCGAAGAATTATAAATTTAACTACTTGTAGTTTGCACTTTTCAAACTCACCCGGTACGTACTTTAAAGACAAAAAACCCTTATCTCTGTTACCACACATTCCCAACACGCTCTTACTATCATTGTATTTTCCTATCTAGATCGCCTAGGGTGGGAATTTTGGGCGGGAATTTATAATTCTTCGACGAAATTGCTCATATAATTATGATCAAACTTCCTTACAGGTAAGTCGATTGATCTACTAATTATATTTCGCAATTTCGTCTCGAATTATAAATTTAACTACTTGTAGATGTTGAAAGAATTATAGGCGATCTAGTGTGCAGACAGAAACTTTATATCCTGCATCTTACATATTGACCAGTTATCGTTCTTTTGATAATTAAAACATTTTTATACTGCTTTATATATGTATATATACAAATATACATACCTATATATTATATATCAAAAATATATTTATATTTAGCGTCTACCTGCATTTTTAGTTATATATTAATGCATAAAATATATATTGATTCCGTGTGACAGTAAATGCATCCACAATAATGGAATGAGGGGATTTCATTTCTACGATATCTTTTTTATTTATTATTATTTATTTTATTTTTATTTTATTTATTTTATTATTTTTTTTGTGCATTGCAAACACGTCTATTTCAGGCTGTTTGAACATGTTACATAATATTTCCAAAAACCCGTTTGAACGTTCGGTTTCTATTCTTAAACACCGAAATACTGTTATGTATTTTATTATTTTATATTTATTTGTTTTTTCCGGGTACACTAAAGGAAATATGTTTTAGCCTTTAATAGACATTGTTTAATCCCAGCAAAATATCTGCATTAAATAGACTCAACTGGGACCCATTATTTTATTACAGTAGTTTTGCAACTTTTGACACTAGCAAAAATGTATATTGCAGCTGACAGTCTTTCATCCTAGGTAACTTTAGTCAGTAACTGTATAGCTACTATTATGAATTCTAGTTCATTTATCCTTTGTCTACAAATTTTCATTTTACTGTAAAGAAGTTACCATCATTGATTATATAAGTTATATATAACTCAATGGCATGGTATATGGAAGATACCTACAGTTTGAACAAACTCGACTACCACTCGCCCTTCAATTTTAGCTTTCTTAATAGCAAACCAAAATTCGTTAACGTTGATGGCTAATGAACACTGTCACATGCCCTATTCACACTCTCTCATGTATCATGTATATATTATTGCTTTTTATATAACTTACTTCGCATAATGTATACATATCACAAAATAAATATTGTTGGTTATATTACCTATATTGGTAATAATATATTTTTTAAGGTCTTGTCCATCCGTTCTTCCTGTTGTAATGTTGAGCATAAAATGACTATGCATTCGCGCATTTGTAAAGATTAGCCACGAGATAGATATTATCTATATTGGTAATAATATATTTATTAAGGTTTTGTCCAGTCCGTTCTTCCTGTTGTAATGTTGAGCATAAAATGGCTATGCATTCGTGCATATGTAAAGATTACCCACGACGCGCTAACCAAATATAGCTTTGTTACACATTTCACAGCTTGAAGCCTTTCAGCTACAGGTAAATTATTATTATTTATATATATGCACATACATATATATCTATATCCTACTACGCACCTACTTTAACCGTTAATAAGTAGTCATTTACCTACTCATTAAGTTATCTAGTTACCTTTAGTAAAAGTAGTGATAGAAAATACGTCTATTCAACCTGAGAGTCTATTGTTTTAGCAAAACTCCGACTGAATGTAATAAAATCGGGCAAATAAATAAATTATTCTTGGTACATGCATTGCAGTACTAACAGAATATTCCAACGATGATAAAGATTATATTAGCAAACTTTTTATTGTTCGATATCTCTCAGTATATTGATGTAGAATGCATATATCCCTATTTTCTTATTTCACACCATTCCCATATCTCTTTCCCTACGTTATTATTAAGCTTTATCTGTCTACACACAGTACACAGTCCCCATCAGGTTATTACAAGAAATAGCAATTGTGTTATCGATTTGCAATAACTAACATTTTTGAAAATGATTTTTGAGCATTGAAAACTGTTAATAATTCTTAGGACAATATGTAAAGCCCATGTTGTCTTCACCTCCTGCTCTCCCCTACAAGGAGTCATCTAAATAGATTTCTAGAGTTGAATATAGGATTTTATCTTTTTTTTTTTTCTCTCCATAAAAAGTTATTCGTTATATTTGAGATACCTACGTATATATTTATCGAAATATCCTCTATTATATATTTAAGAGCAAAATATCTTTCTCTTTCGAAGGTCTTTGTATACCTTCCATCCAGAACATTACTGCAGAACGAGCTGCAACTAACGTTCCTCCAAAACCTAACCACTCTCTAATTTTACAGCAGGTGTGATTTCAAATTTTTTATTTTATTTATTCATTTTGTTTTTTATATATTCTTTGAAATGTCCTCTCTTTCTGTCAAGGGAGTGTAAAGTTATTTGTATTATAAATAAAGCTTAGACCTTACAGTCCCGGTTAGGTACAAGCAAAGCTTGACTATTTTTATTAATATTTTTATCGTTATAAAATAAACATTCTGTTTGATATTTTCCATTTATTAAAATATCATTTAAATATTATGTGCAAGTAATTGTACCTAAGACCTTAAAGGTTATAATAAAGGTATTAAGCATGTTCGTAAACACATAAGGTGCCGTACAGAGGCGAAAAGTAGTGTTGGATGGGAGACAAAAATTGTTGCAAAAATTTGAAAAACCTTGTCTTGTCTTGCAGAAGAAAACAAAAGTTTCTATAAAGCCTTGTGCTTGCTTGATTTTTCAACATTATGTCTTTTATATTGTCTTGCGAAAGGTCTCACAAATTTGCATGATTCTTGTGAGACTTTTGCATAGAAATCAGAAACATGAAACTTTATTACCAATCTAATAACAGTGGTAGTTACTTTCGGTCGGACATGGTGCCGCTCGGAACTTACTTAGCTCAGATATTGGTCGATTGGTAAACGTTATAAAATATAGAAACGGCTAGTTTTACATAATAAATAATAATAATAAGCAATGGACGAGATAGGCGTGCCAAATCGGAGCTTTCAGTCAACTGGCACTATAATTAGTTGTATTCAGCAGAGCTACACCTAAGCACCTTGAATTTTAATTTTATATGCTTAATTCTTTTAAATAAAGAATATGCCTACATTAGAAATGCAATGTGTGTTTATTTAGTCACTTATTTATTTATTTATTTCAACTAACGTTCATTTAAATTTCACCCCAGACCTTCTAGCAATATTTCTTGCCAAGTCTAGTCTTGTCTTGCGGGACCAAGACAAAATCAAGACCAAGATGTCACTGCTAGCCAAACAGTTACATTAATGTTTCTGTTTTATAGATGTTATATAACACTATGCGTTCTTGAGATCATTGCTTTAGGATTTATTTTTAATATTGTATTTATTTTATTTTTAAGACCTCTGTATAAGTAAAATTCAATATAGAGTGATAACCCTCTAATCTGGGGTGGGGATTTAACGATTATAAACCTAAAAGTCCCACACTCTTTTGATAGCAAATATGAAGAAATAAATTCACCTCCTGTCTCCAAAAGTTGGTTAATAACTTCTATCTAGCAGTTTCACTATTGTTTACCTGCTTCAGATTTACTTGGGTCCTCACTTTATTATTACCATTACATCAGCACTTAATCCAGGTGTGTCCCTACACCTCAGATTTTTCTTTGGAACTCCTCCATGTGGAAGTCGTCCTATGAGGTTGAATCTAATCGATATGTGTATAGAAAATATGAATATGTATTCATCTATAAACAACAGTAACAACAGTCCATTAGACGTTGTGTCTAAATGTATGTATAACTCTATACATTTCATTATAAAGATATTGAAGGTTAATTAAAATTATGTGTGTTGTGTGTAATATTAGCTTTTATTATTAGCTATATGAGTCATATCTACTTTTCTTGATTCACCCTATATTATATGTTTATTAATAGTTTTAAAAACTTTTATGAGAATACTCCTATTTTATATTTTTATCGGTACAGTAATTATTAAAAACTGTTGGAGCAAAAAACTTGCGAACTTGACAAAAACTGTCAGTTCTATTTACTTATTGCATTATTGATTCCTTCTATTTAACATTTGGGGATATTATAACTCATATATAATTTTACATTTACTCAGTAGATTAACCCTTTAATTATTTACTTACTTGCATGTCCGGATACATATGTACAGGGAGTTAGAAAGTATATGCAAGTCATGTGACTGCGAATTAAAGTTCACACATATGTGGAACGTACTTTCGTGTTATATGAGAGTTCATGTGAACCTCGAACACCAGAGAGGAATATATATATATATATATCCTTCTATAAACTGTCCCGATGAGTATGTAGAGGGAGTTAGGAAGTATATGCAAGTCATGTGACTGCAAATTAAAGTTCTGTGGAACGTTCTTTCGTGTTATGTGAGAATTCATGTGAACCTCAAACACCAGAAAATAATACATCCTTCCATTGATTGATTTCTGAAAAAAAAAGAAAAACGGAAAATCTACATACTTGAAGAACTTGAGCATTTTTCTAAATTTCATCTTCAGATTTTCACTTTTATGCCCATTCATTTTTACAACAGTGTGTCATATAATAACGGTGGCAGAAGCGTTATATTGCAACTTCAACCATGTTTTCCTGCGAGATTTCCTATTTCGCACTATTTCCGACACCAATAAACACTTTTTCACTCTGTCTCTCTTATTTCACGTCGTAGCCGGGCCAGTACGAAAAATACAATGATAGTAAGAGCGTGTTGGGAATGTGTGGTAACAGAGATAAGGGTTTTTTTGTCTTTAAAGTACGTACCGGGTGAGTTTGAAAAGTGCAAACTACAAGTAGTTAAATTTATAATTCGAGACGAAATTGCGAAATATAATTAGGTGCAACTTTGCAAATATCATACCAATCTCTGTAAAAATATGGGTTCTTCTACAAAATTTCAACTATAATGAAGCTTTATGAATAGTCGCATTTAATTATTATTTTTTATATACTAAAGATGCTCTCTTTGACCTCTATATAATGTTTATATTCTGATTCCAATCGACACCTCAAAATAGCATTGACAAAATCTTATCATCAGTGAATAATTATCCCCATAATAATTTACAGATAACCTTTGTACCTTCTCAACGGGAAAACATAATTTTTTCGCAATATTGTAAACGGATGACCTTAAAATCTTTAAATATTTATTTGGTTATGCAAAGGAATGTATTGAATCAACATCAAGACGGCTGGGCGACCATCCATGTAACTCGACCTTTCTACTTCCTCAGTTGGCTTTGCATCGAAAACTGGCAAAATTTGTTCCCGATTTTACCTTGCGATTTTGATGTTTATAAACATTTTTAATTATTGCACACAAAAAACTTAAAACAAGCAATTACATAGATATCTGCATTTGACTGTTGTTGTTCCGCAAAAGCATCACGCTTATGGAATCCAAAATACATCCTTATGTTAGATACCTTCTTTTCTTAAAGAAAGAAATTAGTACGTTAGTCTTTCAAGCACACATAATGGAACTGTGGGTTGTGAAGTTAATTCTATAATTAGTATGGGTGTGCCTCAGGGTTCAGTTCTTGGCCCCATTCTGTTTATATTGTACATAAGTGAAATTGGCAAATTGATACCTCATGGCTTTGTAACATTGTATTCAGATGATCAATCTCTGATTTTTTCTAATAAATTAGATTCTGTGCTCGAAAAAAGTTGTAATAAAGCGTTGAATATTTTAAATAATTGGTACCGTTTTTACAAACAACATTTAAATCAAGGGAAAACTAGTTTTGTGCGATTTCATAATCGACAAAAAATATGTGCAAATTTTATATTCAAATTTCACATAAGAACTGTCAGTTGTCAAGTAGTGAAAGGATACAATTTTTGGGAGTAGTAATAGATGAGTGCCTCACCTGGAAATCACATTGTGAGCAGCTAATTTGAAAATAATGATAACTTTACAACCAGTTATGTTTAAGAATTAATTTTTACAAATATATCACACGCAAGTAAGATCCAGGCTACGATATGGCATATGCCTATGGGGTAATTCAACCTTAACATCGGATGTTTTCATTGCACAAAAAATAATTTTGAGAAACATGTTAGGTCTTAGTAATATTTCTTCATGTAGATGTGTTTTAAATATTTAAAACTGTTGTCTCAGTGCTAATTTATGAATTGTGCGTTTATGTTTTTAAAGGCGCCGTATTCCTGAAATGTGAAATAGTGTTTTTTACAAATACAAGTAATTTTAGACTTTTAGGAACTGAGAAATAGAGTTCAGCAAATACCAGCAATGTTGTCTCAAGTCACGTATGAATATTCACAGCTACCGAAGTAAAACGAATATATAACGGCTGAAGGCGGTCCAACCAACAAATTTTTAGGGACAGAAATCATTCAAAATGCATATTTTTTTAAATTCCACTGTAGATGTAAATAATATTGTTATAATATAAACTTACATGGTTCTGCATATAAGATTATTCACTTTTTTGAAAATAATTGTTACAATGTGGGGTTAGAATAGCAAAATAATGCGTGTTTCAGTTATTATATTATTTGAGGAGAATTTAAATAGTAAAAGTGGATAAACAAAACATCAATAATTTAATTTTCGATATTACTTTTGGTCTATGTTTAATTTTTCTAGATTTCTGTACCCAAAAAAACACTACAAATTTGATCATTTTACGGCGAGAAATACGGCGACCTTAATAATAAGAGTTAAATTATTTAGGAATTTTGATAAACATGGAAGAAATACGCGACAAAATGGTACCTAATTGTCTTGGACTTAGGGTATATAATTATTTACCAGATTAAACAAATCAATAACATTATTAAATATAAACATGAACTAAAGTCTTATTTGACTGAAAAATGGTTTTATACGCTGGATGAATTGTTTGTATATTAAATTTATTTTGTGACTATTCCTATACAGTTTGTTACTGCCTCAGAAGAAAATAAGTGTATTATTTTTATTGTTATTAATAAATAAATTTGTGATTCAGACGAAGCCTAAAAATGAATTCTCTTTATAGGTCGCAGACAGGGACACGCTGACCTCTGTGGCCGCGAGATTCGATACCACACCCTCAGAATTGACCAAGCTTAACAGGTTAGCGACGCCCTATATCTTCCCGGGGCAACAGCTCTACGTCCCCAACAGAGAGAATGCCGAAAATGAATCTGAAGGATCCACGCCCGTAGAAGACTCACACGATGATCTACCACCCGAAGAAAAAGGTGAGACACGACATGTTGGTTATTTCGGACGCAGTCTTAAAATACTTCGCGTAATTTTTTTATCGATCCCGATCAATATAAAACCAATAAATCTTACTTAAACTCATTGTTCTTGTTGCTCTAATTTAAGCTGGGGCGTCTGTATAATTGACCGTTAACCCGTTCACAATTTTTTTACGTTGTTGTTGTGACTGGCCTCGCTCTGTTTTTGTCATTTACAGTTACAAAAAATACGAAAGTGCGTCAATTTTCATGTGAGGACAGCAAAGTCAGCAGAATAATAAAGAAATAACTTTTCCTAAAGTTAATGTGCAAGTGCATCTGCTTGCACTTTTTGAAATAGCCACTCAACTTCCTGTGTGCATTTCATTCCATTCCAAGGAATTGTTTGTTTGAAAAATATTGTTTACTGTTTTAAGTGATAAAAATGTACAACATCGAAGAATTTTCGCCCTATATCAGTACAGAAAGGTATGCATGTTTCACCAGGGAAAATTTAAAGTATATATTATAATTTTAGAATGCAGTGGTATATAATACTAGTTTAACAATTGAAAATTATTTAATTATAGTACATATTCCTGTCACTATAAAAATAAATATATAAAAAACAACTTTATTCCTATCAAGTCGAACTATGTGCACAATAATAGTAATAATAATGATTTATTGATGTTGATACAAAAAGGATTGTTTACACAAGTCACAAGAAATATGACACCCAAAGCGTCAGTACTTAAAGTTAGGTCATATCCGTGAATTTGCTACGTTGTCGTTTTGCAAAGCAGTGATTGTGACGTCACAGGAACTATTTACATATTTAATTTTTAGCGTACAATGAGTCGCAAAAAATCAAAAAGAATTATTGAGCATATTTTTAGTCCGCCTATACAAATTCCAACATTATTCGTTTATTTGAAAACTTCTCTATGTAATATGCAACATTTCTATACTGTCGATTCAACAATGAAACAATTATGGAAAACAAATTAACAGGCTGTAATATTTGTGCACTGCTGCTTTTTTGCCCTTACTATTATAGATTATACCAGTAAACCCGGTATCAATATGTAGGTAAAAGATTGTCCGATCCAAATTTACAGGGTGTATCTAAATATTACCGAAAAAATGTAAGGGGCAATACTCTGATGCAAATTAATAAAGCTCTTTGATATAACATTTTTTGAAAAAACGCTTCCTTGAAATGTTATGTCCCTTAAAAAAAATGTTTTATCTTCCGTCTATATCAAGTTAAAAACTAAACTTAGTGAATATTATCTATCAATAAAACTACATTTTTTGAAATTTTTTCAACCCTGATGTATTTTTGTAGGGATTGAAATAATCAACCCTTGACTTTTTTTCTTATAATTCTTAGTTTTTTCGAAAACTTAAGGATTTATAAGAAAATAAATGTATTGCAATGCATTTTTAAAAAGATGCTGAAAGATCTAGTGGTCTGTTCTTTGCCATCGAATCCATAGAAACAAATGTCATTTATTGTACTGTTTCTTACTCTCATGAGTTTTATGAGTGTATAGAAAATATTAGTTGTTTCTATGGATTCCATTGCAAATAACAGACCAGTAGATCTTTCGGCAAAATACACTCGCGTTAAACAGTTCATCTTTTTCTATTACAAAATACAAAGAACTAGTTCTGGACATTATAAATTGTTTGAAACTAGTTTTGTGCATTTTTAAATGACCACAATTAGTTCTATTCATTTTCTGATAGTTACATTCATTAAAAGTAGGGTTATGCCATTTTTGTCATTATATTTTCTGAACTCAAAACTAGTTTTGCATATTTTTTCGAGTATTGTGTGAAAATCGATTCTTGGTCATTTAAAAATGCACAAAACTAGTTTTGAACGATTTATAATGCCCAGAACTAGTTCTACTATTTTACAATAGTCAAAAGTCGTTTTATGAGTGTATAGAAAATATTAGTTGTTTCTATGGATTCCATTGAAAAGAACAGACCAGTAGATCTTTTGGCAAAATACACTCGCGTTAAACAGTTTATCTTTATAAAAATGCTTTGCAATACATTTTTTTTCTCATAAATCCTTAACTTTTCGAAAATACTTCAAGTAATCAAAAAGTTAGTAAATGAATGGGGCTTTTTAAACATATTTTTTAAAAGACTAAATTTTTATCGAAAACAAAATTATAATAAAAAATTGTCGTAAGGGTTGATTATTTCAACCCCTTACAGAAATACTTCAGGACTGAAAAAAATTGAAATAGTGTTGTTTTATTGACAGATAATGTTCATTAAGTTTGGTTTCTTTAGTTTGATATACATAGAAGATAAAAAAGAAAAACAATTTTTTTAGGAATTTTTGGAGGAGCGGTGACTTCTCAGGGAAGCGTATTTAGATACACGCTGTACATATAAATATACAGTTCCATTTAAAAAAATAATTTAGTAAGAAAACTGATAAACTTGGCAACAATGCCGGTACTATTAATGGATCGTGCGTTATTGAAACACCCTGTATAATTTTATTTCCGCCACTAGCGGTTTTCCAATTATTTTTCACTGGGAATGTTAAAAATATAATTATTTATTTTAGCATCTTTGTTCGTACTTCACCTTGTATAGTGACAGTTTTAATAGAATTGCATTTATTTGCTTGTTGTGGAGATAAAACAAAAATAGCCGTCCGAAATGATACAGGATACACCGAGTCCTTGTTGACGTGGGTCCCAAACATGCGTTGAATGGCTCAATGTGTTTGACCTTGCACAGCTGCTTCAAGTTTACTATTTGAAATGGCTTATCGCGAAAATACACCTAGAATTGGAAAAGGCGCGATAAAATGTTATCAGCGGCTCGACCGCGGCATATCTATCTATAACATTCACGACCAAACACTCAAAACTAAAACATTTTAAAGTTAAAGGAAGGCGGCCAGTACGCGTCGCGCCTCCTCTCCGATTATATGTATAAATAAACGCTTTTTTGGCGGCTCGCATCGTGGCCCAGTCCGAAACGATGTTTTCTACGACGCTGCGATTTTTTTCAGAACTCCTGGAGAATCTGCGGCCGGTCAGCCCCAAGCCGGGCCACGTGGAGAGGGTCCGCACCCCCTCCTGCCCCCAGGGATCCAGCACGGAGACGGAGGACCAGGAATCGGC